>CM077162.1:143821311-144421311 GCA_039583875.1 Platanthera guangdongensis
TCCTTGATGTTCTGCAAAGAGGAGGTTGACTCGGGCTAAATCTGCCCGAGTGCCCCATGGCTACCGAGAAGATAAAACCTGGACATACGATTCGCCTCTTCTGTCAGATGTTTCGCAGGTACAGGCGTCTTGGTAAGCTCATATATCTCAGTTGACCAGCCCGACATCTCCTATACTGTTTACAAGGTGATCCAATTCATGCAAGCTACCTAGGAGTGTCCATCTACAGTACGACTTGCGGATCTTTGAGATGTTACAAGCAGGTTCTGGGAAAGGATTACTTTTTCACAGAATGGTCATCTGAGGATTGAACATACGAGATGCAAGTTTCCTGATACAAAGTGGATCTACAGTTACCCTGAGGTTTTTGCAATATTGTGAAAGCGGCTCTGCAAGAGAGTTTATTTTCGGATTGTCATTTAAATTTTGCCTCTTTCTATCGATGCTGGCCGAAAGGGGGGATCGCATAGTCTGCACTCGTCATGCGTGGGAGGAAACCTAGTGACCCTGAAGAGCAAAAACAATCTGTTGTCTCACGGTTCAGTGCAGAAGCTGAATATCGGAGTATGACATCAACCACTTGTGAGTTAAAGTGGTTACGGGCTCTCATGCTGGACTTAGGAGATGTCTATAATCATCTTTTACCTATGTTCTGCGACAACAAGGTCGTTATATATATCTTCAAAAATCCAGTATTTCATGAGAGAACAAAGCACCGAAGTTTACTGTCATTTTATCAAAGAAGAGATATTGAAGAAACAGATTTGTACTCTGTTCGTTACTTCAGACAACGATTTGGCAGATATCTTCACCAAGCCTGTGTCTGCTTCCTTTTTTCACATTTGCGACAAGCTGGACATGATTGATATATATGCTCCAGTTTGAGGGGGAGTGTTGCAATATTGAGACCGGGCGGTCTGGCGGCTTCTCTCCAGCGGCTTGGAGACCGGGCGGTCTGACGGCTTCTCTCCAGCAGCTTGGATACCGTGCGGTCTGACAGCTTCTCTCCAGCAGCTTGGAGACCGTGCGGTCTGGAGGCTTCTCTCCAGCAGCTTGGACCCCGTGCGGTCTGGTGATCTGCTCTAGTGGGTTGTCTTCTCTTATCAGTATGGTCGGTCGGTTAAACCTCCTGGTCTAACCGCGCGACCTATGCGGTCTGGGTTTTGTCATCCGTTAGTCCCACAAATGTTTTTAGTCCCACATTGCTTACTTGTATTCTCTCCCTTCTCCTCCATTATATAAAAGAGAGGTCATACCTTTGTAATAGATACAATTTTTGGAGATAAAAACTCTGTTATTGTCCAAATTTCGGTTTCTCTTTTTCTGTTCGCACAGATCATAACGTGTATGTACAATCTTTGAGTTAGACGTGTTAATCCCTGTGAACATTGTCTACCTATGTCATGATGTGTGGAATCTATAGGTGCTTAGTGACTGAGTGCAACTAAACATGTTAGTGTTCGTTGAATATGCCTCTAGGTATGTGTGAGAATTTAGGTAGTGGAATGACTTTACACGGTTCACACATCCCTAGACGGAACAATCATGTAGAATTATATGGTTCCTTGTTATAACTCGTGATATTATGTCTAACACGTTAGAAATAACTTGAATAATCAATGTCACGATACATATGCGTATTTATAAAGGGTAGTACTTTGGGTCAAATCTCTAGTGATCAAGTCTTGTGTATGCAAGTCAAAGTGTATCTATCTGTGTGGGTAGATTTCAATTGATTTGAGGTCCTTGAACTCTAAACTGTAAAATTGATAGCCCAACGCGTCTAATTAAAAATGAATGTTATCAAGCCTTGTGTCAAGGATACACCCCAAGCACTACTCACTTCTCTTGATAAGTCTTTATGGGCATTGTGAGGATGAGCACCTTGATCCAAAAAACCATTTTGATCTTGTCGACTGACTAGAACTTTAAGCTTAGTGCCCCTAGTTTTAGCCTTAGTGTAACATAGATAGCAACTTCACGTGATTTTTCACTTTATTCCTCTCGCGATAGCATATTTAATTACTGAGATAAACATGTAATAAATGTTAATTTTACATGATGTTTGTCTTCTGAAGCTACACGCACACATGTCATTGCTTTATCTAACTTTTTCATGCATGAGAATTGGACTGACACGGCACTATATGTCTATAGCATGTATGTTCTAGCACACGATTTCTATTCATGACATGTACAATGCTCCTCTATATTAATTCTATAATTCTTTTAGCATTGTAGTTTACATCGTTCTGTGCTTAGTTTACCTATGTTGTCCAATCCTGTATAACTTTGAGACTTTTTCAAACAAATTTCTGTGTGTACTGCATTCATCAGTTTGACTTTATGCTTAATATTCTCTGATTTCATGTTTGGTCACCCCTATTGTTTTTCGTCTCTCGTTTCACTTTTTATGACATACATTTTTTGCTTTCTTTATCATGCTTTCTCCCGTGCATGTGCATATTCACTTTTGGTCTAGCCCACCCTCTTTCGATAATATAAAGAGAGAGAATAGATGGTTCATGAGTTATGGGTAAGGGTAGATCACATGTAGGGGGAGCTCATTTTGCTGTGTGCACATAGATAGGGGGAGCGTGTAGAACACATATATAGGGGGAGCGCGTGTGTAGGGAAGCTATATAGAGCCTTAAACCTAAGCTTTAAAGATTATCTCGTATATATACATTGTATCATGCACTTATTGTTATATCTCATAAACGAGATTTGATATTATCAAAAGGGGGAGTTTGTTGGAGCCGACGGTTCACATTTCCTCGGTTTGATAATATCAATTCTCATGTTTTATTTGATCACATTTTGTGTTTGTTATAGTGTGCAGGTTTATAGGTTCAAGTGATGCAGGAAGTTATCCTATGACACTTACCGTCGAGCGGTAGCAAGTTACCGTCGGGCGGTAACCTGAATTAAATGGACATGACGCTCGGGATTCTACCGCACCGCGCTAGTCCTACCGCCCGCGCTTGCTCGAGGAATTATTTCAGCAAGGTGCTCGGGAACCTACCGCGTTGGCGTTAACTTTGTACCGCGCCGCGTTAGCCCACTCAACGATCGTCGAGACTGATTGATTCGTCGAGACTGATTGATTCGTCGAGACAACTGGACTACCGTCGGGCGATACCTTGATACCGCGCCGCGGTAACCTACTCAAGATCACCGCGACGGATTCGTCGAGACAACTGTATTACCGCCGGGCGATACCTTGATACCACGCCGCGTTAGCACACTCAACGATTGTCGAGATGGAAGCGTCGAAATTACTGGACTACCGCCAGACGCTACCTACCTACCACGCCGCGCTAGTATTGGAAAAAGGAAAATATTCGTTTTGAATATTTTTCCAAATTTGAAGGACAGCTGTCAACATCAAGCGCATAAACCTATCGCCGGCGGTAGCCTGTTTTTACAAAGACGTATAAAACGGTGGCTCGTTTTCTGTGTTACTTACCAAGACTAAAAGAGACTCAGATCTGCAACTCCTAGGAATCGCCGCCTCTTTGTGGTCTGTTCTGCCGTCTTCGTTGACGGAAAAGAAGACGCCTCCCTCCAGTTCGTGCATGAAGAACTCCGGTGTGCCAAGAACTACAAAGCCTACAAAGAGTTGATCGGTTGCAAGCCCACGAAGATTTCTAACAGCGATCACGGATCGCTCAACGGAAGAGTCGTATTGAGGGAGATTTGAACTTTAATATTTTTATATTCTTGTGTATTATTCTCTTCTTTATATTCTTGTGGTGAGGAAAATCGACCGGTGAAGGTCGTCGGGATCTGGGAAGGATTCCGTGAGAAATCGTCCCGGGGAAGGGACGTCTAGATCGGGGGATCTAGCGGGGCTCTAAAACACCTCCTTGTGTGAGGGTGAAGAGCCGGCTCGAAGACCTTTCTTGGAGGGAAAGGGAGAGAGCCAACCGGTGCGGGGAGCGGGTCGGTATAGAAAACCAAAAGTTTTTCATTCAACGCCTTCGATCTCCGGCGTCACTGAGATCACGTTTTTGTAATCTTTAAAAACAGTTGTTAATTTTACTTTGAATGAAATTCATTTTCTGCTTCTTCTCCTGCATATAACGTTGTGTGTGTTAGCCTGTAATTTTCTGAAGGTGCATAGATCTCCAAGGAGGAATCTGCCCAGAAAAACGAGTTCTGTAACATGCCGCCGCACGTTAGCTACCTAGCACACTGTGGTAGCTTCCTGAACTAGTTTTTCTGGTTAGAAATAATTCGAATTTCTATTAATCGTCGTTAAACCTTATTCACCCCCCCTCTAAGGTTGGCCACTGGATTGAACGCATACGTCAAAGTACCGGTGACCATTTTCATCTTTGAATGGATAGACGGGTGATCCGTCGGATTTGAATGAAAGGAAGATGGGGGACGTGCTAGAAGATGATCCTTCTCTATTAAACACAATTTACACTGTCATCCTTTTTTCTTATAAATGAAGACTTTACAGGGTGAACTGTCTGATTATCTCTTCGGGTCTTCTCATGGTGTGTGACCCATGATTCAGGAAGAAGTTTTATGAGTTCATCTTTTGGAAGTTGCTTTGGGACATGAACGCGCAAGGAGCCCGAGCGGGCATCAATCTTTAGGTAGCGAGCTTCATCCGTGTCTTGAGGAATACTTAGGTCGAAAGAATGATTTTGAATCCGATAAGCCATTTGATAGTGGAGTGTAGCAGCATATGTTCCCGCAACTTCAGGTGCCCCAACAATCTGAAGTTGAGCATTTAGGTTGTTGTAGATAAGTGGATCATCATGCCTCAAGTTGAAGTTTGGAAATAACGTTACAAATACAGTGTCAACATTCGAGGTAGTCTGAATAGTCGTGATGCAGACATGGCTGTATTGCTGAAACCTTGTGTCCAGTAGAGCTAGTTGAGCAACTACTCGGAGACCTTTTCTTGCGTGAAAAGTGAGAGCCATTATCACTGCTCCAAAATGTATATTGGAATAACCCGGAGTCTTCCATTGCCCTGGCAGTGCCTCATCCAATCGTATGGGGAAAATTTGTTCTGCTTATGTTGAAGGAATTGATACTTGTTCTAGCCTTGAAGCCAAGACAAGTTTCCTTGCAGTGAACGTCTTGCTGGAAGTTAGAGTTTGCCTGAAGACTCGAGAAACAGGATGATGTTTCTTTGTGAAAGTTTTGTATGGATTTAATAAGGGAAGGTAGATTACTGGGATCCGACTATCGTCTGTGAGGTAATCAACCTTATAGAGCAAGTCTAGGTCGGTTACCTAGACTCTTCAACTTACAATCCAGGTTGGCGCAACCATCGTAATTTTTCTTGGAACCACCGGAATAATTCTTAGAGACCACCAAACACTATTCTATTACGATATGCACAAGACGTTGGGAAGCCTAACATTGAGGACATCATGGGGAATTTTGTGGCAAATGCAAAAACCATCATTGTACGGGGAAGGGCACATAAGAAGGAGATCAATGATAGGTGCTCTTAATCTAATTTAGAGTATGCATAATGTATCGTTTTGCCTAGGTGTGAAAAGACTGTATTAGATATCATAGTCAAGTCACTTAATTCTTATGAATATTAATTATTTTAAGGACATTTATCATAATTTTTTATAATATTTATCTAAGAATAGAACAAAATTCAATACCATATGATCTAGTATGACCATCAAGCTTCCTCTATGACAAAGCCACCGTAAATGGATTTGGAGTATTGTTCTCAACCAACATCCTATATATGTACACATCTCAGCTCTTGATGATCTATTGAGATGGAATCACAATAGTATGTCTTTGAATAGCTGATGCAATTGAGGATCCTTAACCTTTGCATTGGCTCCATTATTGTCACATAAAACTCACTTGATCACTAATGCTTGGAACAACACTAAGCTTCGTGATGAATTTTGTAATCAAATTGGCATCCATTGTCACATTAGAAATAATAATATACTCAACTTTTGAAGTAGAATCAACTAATATCTTTTGCTTTAAACTTTTGCTTCAACAATTACGACTTAGAGTCATCCTTATCGGTCTAGAAATTTGCATTAGTGAAACCATTTACCATTGGTTCATTCTTACATCCATATATCGAGAATACATAATCTTTCTCAAGAACTTTAGGATATTATTAACTGACGTCTAGTGACCTTCACTTGGATCTCAATGGTATTTGCATGTAATGCTCAATGCATATGAGATATTGGGATAAGAACATAACATTGTATATATGATATACAATTGTTGAAGCATTTGGAACTTACTCATACAGTCACGATCATCCTATTATATGACATGGACTTTTAGAGAGATTCGTACCATCTGACATAAATAAGAATCTTCTCTTAAACCAACGCATGCTAAATTATTTCAACTTTCAACATCTTTTCAATGTATATGCTTAAATTTAGGTCAAACAATTTTCTTGAACTATCTCTAATGATCTTGATTCATAACATATAGGTGGCTTCACCTAAGTCTTTTATTAAAAAAAATCATTTCTCTAACCAAGTCTTTACATAAAATATGGATGGAATATAATTCTCAATGAGTAATATATCATCTATATATAACACTAGGAACACAATGATATCCCTACAACTCTCTTGTACACAAGGTTATTTTCATTTTGGATGAAACTAAACTTTTTTGATCTTTATCATAAAAAAGAAGATTACATTTTTGAGAAGCGTAATTTCATCCAAAATAAATCATTGCAGCTTGCATACTTTTTTGGCTTCATTTAAAGTAACAAAATCCTCTGAATTTATTATGTACACATTCTTGAGGAGATTTCCATTAATAAAAAATCATTTTGACATCCATTTGTCAAATTTTATAATCATAAAATGGCATAATAGCAAGCAAGATCCGGATGAATTTAGGCTCCGTTTGGCATGGTAGCGGCAGTCATGAACATGGGGTAAAATTGTCATCCGTTAACATCCACCTAAAGTACTCCATCCACTTTTATGTTCAAACAGATGATGTTTGTTAGATGATCCTTAATGAATGACGGTTTAACTCATGCATTTACGACCGCCACCATCGTGCCAAACGGAACCTTAACCATATCAACTAGAGAAAAGCTGCACCATAGTCTACACAATAGATTTGCTTGAAACTTCAGCTTTCAATCGCCCTCTAAAGATTTTACATATCATATATTTCTATTTTCTTCTTGAAAACTACTTGCACCCAATACCCAAGCGATGCGGATACTACCGAAAGAATCAAAATAAGAAATGTTGGGTGAAGAAAAGGGGGTCCGTAAATCTACATCCAAGCGATGCGGTTGTCTATTTTCCCAAAAGAATTAAGGTGGCAAATATAGATGAATGAAAAGTTGAGGTTCTTTGTAGGAATTAAGGTGTTCCATTTTGATTTAAGATCATCTAATCGTTTCCTGAAAAAATTGTGTTATTGTCCCACGGTGTCAATATCGACGTTGATTTTAAGTCGCAACTCGTATAATACGAGAATTTTTATAATTGCATATACTTCGAAGAATGATGTCGTTAGATAGGCAAGATGATAACCCGAGGAAGGATAAGGGCAAATGGAAGATTATGGTTAGTTTTAACTGTTTGATATGTTTTGCTTTCCTTATATTTTAAATTATTACATGCACTATTAATTATTTTGATATCAAAATTTTTTCCCGCACATGTATACGCATGATTTCATTTAAATTGAATAAGCTCGCAATTTTATGACCAAAATGAATCATTGAAAATAAGTTATTTCTCATTAATTGGACAAGTTCAATTTGAATTAAACATTTAAGTTGTTGTGATTAGAATGACCATGAGACAGAATTTGAAACCAAGTTAATCTGTAAATTCTGTGACAATAAACAGATAAGACACATCTTTTCAGCTCCTCGAATTTCTCGGCAAAATGGAGTAGCTGAAAAAAAATAGTATCATAATTGAATCAGGAAGGACATTACTGGCTGAGTCAAACTTGCCTAAGTCATTTTGGTCTTGTTAGAAACCACGGTAAGCCCATTAATCCCCGGTATGTTGTTGAGGCGTGGGATAGAACCTACGACCTCCTTTATCAAGCTCCTAGGCGGAGACTTGATACCCAACTGAGCTGCAGCTCAGTTGGGTATCAACTCTCCGCCTAGGAGCTTGATAAAGAAGGTCGTGGGTTCTATCACACCCCTCAACAACCTATCCGGTCATTAATCTCCCTGTTGGTCCCGGGAGATTTGGTTGGAGATGAATCTTAGTCATTCTACTGCAGTCGGCCACGAGTGGTGTCTGCCCCCCTAAAATGGGCTTACTGTTGTTTCTAACAAAATATGGACAACCACGGTAAGCCCATTTTAGGGGGGCAAACACCATCCTTGGCCGACTGCAGTCGAATGGCTAAGATTCATTCGAAACCAAATCTCCCGGGACCCACAGGGATAAATCCCCGGGTAGGTTGTTGAGGCGTGGGGTAGAACCCACGACCTCCTTTATCAAGCTCCTAGGCGGAAACTTGATACCCAACTGAGCAGCCATCTTTTGTTAGAAACCACGGTAAGCCCATTTTAGGGGGGGCAGACACCATCTGTGGCCGACTGCAGTCAAATGGATAATATTCATCTCCAACCAAATCTCCCGATACCCACAGGGATAAATCCCCGAGTAGGTTGTTGAGGCGTGGGATAGAACCCACGACCTCCTTTACCAAGCTCCTAGGCGGAGACTTGATACCCAACTGAGCTGGTTGAAGATTTATATTAAACAATGGAAAAATACATCTTGCGAAATTTGACAAGAAGACTAATGATGGTTTCTTCTTGGGATATTCATTATCAAACAAGGCATATAGGTGTTATAATAAATGTCTCTCAAAATAGAAGAGTCCATACATATAGTATTAAATGAAGCTAATCCATTTTCCAAGGGGGAGGAAACATCCACTAAGAACATTTTTCAAGAAGAAGACTCTTGTTGCTGAGTTGGAGTACCTGTGCATCAAGAAGATTGGAGAAGACTTATCTAAAGAGCAATATCATCAGTTGGACAGTGATGATATCCCTTCTGATGAAGAAGAATCTCATAAACCTGAAACAGCCCAAGAAATCTTCAAAATCAAGAACAGGTTGATGAACATGAAATTATTGTTGAAGAAGAAGCTCATGAAGAGATTGATCCTACACTTGATGTAGCTAGAATAGACCGTAAGAGAGCAATTCTCAAGGATTACCCTCATTCTCAAGTGATAGGAGATATGACTATTGGAGTCTGGACCAGGAACCAACTGTCAACTGAGGCAATGCTACATTGCTTTTTTTTCCTAATATGAAACCAAGAAGTTTGAGGAAACAGACAATGACCCACACTGGATTATTGCCATGCAGGAAAGCTAGCTCAGTCTGAAAGGAACAAAGTCTGGACACTAGTCAACAGGAAAACAAATTATCCAGTAATTGGAACAAAATGAGTATATAGAAACAAGTTGGATTCTAATTGAATGATAGTCAGAAACAAATTCAGACTAGTTGCTCAGTGATATAGCCAAGAAGAGGGAATAGATTATAATCAGACATTTAAACCAGTTGCCAGACTGTCGTGTTATCAAAGGCGCACAGAGGCGCAAGGGAGTCCTGGAGCCTAGGCGCCCGAGACATTTGAAGAGCAAAAATGAATTGGGTGCCCAATTCGTTAATTTACAGTGAATTCGGTGCTAATTCCCTGAAAATCAACGAATTGGATGCATATTCGCTGATTTTCAGTGAATTGGGTGTCTAATTCCCTGAAAATCAGCGAATTAGATGCCAAATTCACTGATTTTAGGGGAATTGGGAACGAATTGGGTGCCCAATTCACATAAAATCACCGAATTTATGTCAAATTCACTGATTTTTAGGGAGTTGGACACCCAATTTCCTGAAAATCAGCGAATTGGACATCCAATGTCCAATTTGTTGATTTTCGGTGAATTGAGCACTCAATTCACTTAAAATCGTTGAATTGAATGCCCAAGTGCGCCTAGTGGTGCCTTCGGTATGCCGGGGCGCGCCTGAAGCGTGTCTGGGCACGCCTGGGGCGCATCGCCCGTTTCTACCTTGCAGAGGCGAGGGCGTGCGCCTGGTGCGCTTGACGCCTCAAGCGCGCGCCTTAATCATTTTTCCTTGATTTCCAAGTGAAACAAAATGACAAAGGCAATTTCATATTCCAATCTAAATATACTAAAAAGCTTATTAAAATTTGGGGATGAAAAATGCCTCCACCATGAGAACCCCCATGGCTAGCAATGTTGTAACTGATAAAGATGAGTCAGGTCAATCTAATGACCAAAATACTTATAGAGCAATCATAGGTTCTCTCCTCGATCTCACAACAAACAGGGTAACACATAATGTTTGTCACATGTGTGTGTGCTAGATTCAGGCAGACCCTAAAAAGTCACACTTGAGTTGTGTAAAAAAAATTCTGAGATATCTAAAGGATACACCTAAACTTGAATTATTGTATCCAGCATAATCTAAATTTGAGTTAGTAGGCTAATCAGATGCATATTATGCTGGATGTAAGCTGAATAGAAAAATCACTTCAGAACTTGTCAATTCCTGGGTGTTAGACTGATTTCTTGATTCAGCAAGAAGCAATCTTCAGTCTCCACTTCCACAACTGAAGTTGAGTATATAGCAGCTGGAAGTTGCTGCTCACAGATATTGTGGATGCAAAATCAACTAATTGATTACAGTTTTTCTATAAAAAACTTCACAATATTTTGTAACTGCTCATGTGCAATTTAAATTGCCTCAAATCCAGTACTTCATAGCGGAATAAAACATATAGAAATTAGATATCATTTTCTCAGGGACAATGTAGAAAAAGAAAAAAAAATTCTTTCAATATGTGTCCACTGGAAATCAAAGGACTGATATCTTCGCAAAGCACCTGGATAAAGTTAAGCACAATCATTTCATCAAGGCATTGGAATGCTTGATGGTGCATATTAAAATAAATTATAACATGAGCAAAATACATTTTCTAGTAAAAATGATTGATGGCAAAAACAGCATAAGACTTAAAATTTTCAAGTCTTTATTTGACGTGACGTCGAATACAAATTGACGCAACATCAATTTATATTTGATGAAACGTCAAGAGCGACAGATTATGAAGAGTCTGAATCTATTCAACGCAACATTGATATAAACGATGCATGCGCCGACAGAAGGACTGATAGGGTATAATTAATGATACGTTGAATACAAGTCGACACAGCGTTGATTTCATAAGCGCACGTAGAATTCTTTCCTTAGATAGATTTTTAGCGCTCTGCGTGAATACATTCCTAAAATGCATCTTCTTGTACCCTAATCTTCGATGTATTGTCTACTTGTACCAAAATTTTTGTTATATTTAGTACTCTTTTAAACTCTTCATCTTCCCCACTCTTTACTTCCTTGTCTCCGTTCACTCTCTTGTTTGTTAAGTGTTTTTGCAAGTACCTATGGCGCTAAAGACCAATTTCGGTTTGACATTGATCTCGCATCTTTTGATGCTACTGTAGACATGTTCAAAGGCATCCTGCAGTTATTCACCAACCTTGGCCTTAAAATACTCATATCCACAAGGTGCACTTTATATGAGATATAAATTACTGAATTTTTGAGACAAGTTGAGTTAGAAGAAGGCGAATCAATGAAAGAAACTATCTCTGGGAGTGAGGTCAGGATTACTACAAACTCCATACAAGGAACATTTGACCTACCTTTAGGGGAAAATACAGCAGATCTATCTGTTTCAGAGATAAAAGAAGTGCTTAAATCATGAATTTTTCTAAGGATAGGGCTATTCATTTGAAGAAAATGGATTTCTTTGAAGAGTATGGACTCCTTGATGATATTGTGGGGAAGGTTCTGCTGTGCAAAATTACCGCACATGATGATATTTCTAAAGCACGGTTACATCTGATGGGAGTTTTAGTTTTGAGCAAGAGAATTGATTTGGGCAAGTGTCTGCTGAAGCTTCTCACATAAATATGCATAGAAAGAAAGCTCCTACTGTGCCACAGAACAACTTTCTTTTCCTGCCAGACCCAATTCATCTACTGTGCCTGCCACTTTTTCTCAATCTAGACTCCATAATTCTTCAAACAGTGCAGCAGGCTACTGCTTCACTCAGTAGACTGATGGATGAGCATGCCACAAAGTTCCAAACTACATTTAATCACATGCAAACCCAGATAGATGTTACTGCCTCAATGAAGGGAATGCAGGAAAGGTTGTCTTCCTTCGTTGTTATCAGAACTTTCTTAACCTCATTGGCTTATGTGATCAAAGGGGGAGATGCAAGAGGAAGAGGAAGAAGATCAGGACATGATAGAGAATCATGCTACTAATGTTACAGAACATCCTACAACATCAGCTCTAAGGGAGACATCAAGACGGGGAATAACCATAATGATGTACTTATGATTGAAGAGAAGCTGCACAAATGATTGAAGAGACTCAAGGGGTTATTAATGCTGAAAAATCTTTGGTTGTATACAGGATGCTATTGGACGCTTTATTTATTCTTTTCTTGAAATTATCCAAGAATTACCATATCAGTGAAAAAGATTTGAAATGCATACTTTGAAACAGATGATGAAGGTTTTTTGTTGAGGACACATGGGGCTCATATTTTAAATAGTAGTCCACTCGAGAAGCATTGAAGCAGCAATTTTCCCCTGAAATGTAGAATTAGAACTCTGTTTCAATATCTCCAACAACATCACTTTGATTGCAGACACAAAATATGCAATTATAGTAAAATAATCATGTAACCTCAAAAAATGAAAGTGAAAGCCTCTTAGCAGACAAAGCTAGTGCAACATGCAATCTATCACAATTTACACATGGCATCTAAGAGACCCAAGAATGAGGAACATAATTCCAGAGATAAGAACCAGTTTAATTATTGCTGCTATTTATTTTCCACCAAATGATACTAGGAAGGCTATATAACCTAAAAATGCTACAGATTGCATAAAGAAGATCAAAAACAGTGTTAATAATTACTTCATGTACATATGGAGGACAACGAAAGTATAAAAAGGTATTTTAACACGAAATTTTCAGGAGCACGTTGATGTCAATTTCCTTTCAGGTTTAAAACCCAATATCATCCTAAACTTGCAAATCAAGGACTGATATAAAAAAGGCCGTATTAAGGTCCAATATTTAGCTCATCTTGTGTATAGTTTAGTCCCACATTTTGGGATAGGAATCCTGATGCGGAGCAGAGACGAGCATGAGTTTTGGGTCCGTTCGGGACTGATTTGACGACTTACCATATATGGCGTGCCCGGATCGACGATCGGACTTCGAAGATGTGTCCGGATCCGCGTCGCGAGTCAAAAACATATATTAGTTTATTATTTTTGGTTCATTAATCATGTATTTTGTGATGCCCTAGTGTTTCTTTTTATTATAAATATTGGTCTAAGAGCCTGAACCAAGTCATTACAGAATTTTTAGACTCTTCTTCCCGATTCTAGCGATCACCCCACGGTGCCGATGCCGTGGAGCCCTAGGTGACGACTCATAGGTTGGTTTCTCTTCCCCAAACCCTTCCCCTACCTCTAGCCTTCATTTTCCACACCTCACGCCACTTGTCTAGCCGCCGACAGCCCCCAAACTCCTCCCAAAACCGTCCGGCTTGCTGTCTTCCTGCAGCCCAGAACGCCACCCTCCCATCCCCAAGCCACCCACTCCTCTTTGTGGAACCACCTCCAAATCGCCCTAATGCTCTAGATCAATTCAGATCTGAGAATTTCAGCGCCCGGTCCGTTGTTTCCCTCCACTCTTACTACCATATTAGCCCGGATCCGCTCTTACACATCGGATCTATCCTTCCCCGCCCGGATCTACTTATACGTGCCCGGATCCACCGTTTTCTTGTCCGATCTCACCGTTTACGGCCAAGGACAGCCACCGCCATCGTTGTCTCGCCAACGGTTCCACCTCCGATCGTCGATCTACACTTCCGGATCCAAATTCTTCAGTGTCACGGTTCATCCCTCTCTTTGTGAGTTATTGTGATATTGGATTATTTGAATTGACATTTTCATTTAGTGAATTACTATATTTTGTTGCGGTTCTTGCTAGTAGAAATTGTCTTTAGTACGTAAATAATTTGCAGGCAGAGCTATTCGCCGCACGTTTTTCTTTGGCCCTCCGAGCGGAGGAAAGCGATTATAAAATTGTCAAATTAATTAGTTTTTTTTTTCAATTTTAAATATTTGTGTGGTGTTAAATATAAGTTATCATTGCTCATAATTATTTGTTTTCATCATTGACGACCGCATTGCATTTAGAGTCGAATTAGTGTGTCAACTCGCATTCCCACCTAGAGTCCTAGGTTTTGTGCACCCGTAGCCTACCCCTACATCAAATCCTCTCTTCTTTCCCTTTCCTATTTAAATATACAAATATATGTATTCCTATATATGAGGATTAGAGAAATTAATAAAATCTCTTTTTATTTTTCTCTCTCCTGTGTTATTCTACATGGTAGCAGAGCTAACGATCCTATCATATTCCTTTTAAAAAAAAATCATGCTTTGGGTAGTTAGAAATTTTCTAACCACACCACTTCCTCTTGCGGTTTCGCCTCTCTAGTCGCAGCCTCTTCTGGTTTTCCTCCTCCCGTTCTTCTCCCTGCTTTTATAGCTTTCGCTCGTCTGACAGCGGGTCCCACCTCTTTCGTACCTCCCGCAGTCTTTGGTGTTGTCCGCCTGTTTTTTTCTAACCACGCAAGCTTCTCTTCTGCTCGTGTACCATGCTATGGTCGTCTTTGGTTCCATCCCTTGGTCTCCGGTCTCAGCGATTATTTCCTCGTAGTCGACCAACCAGTAGAGGTCTCTTGCGTGATTGTCTGGACTCAAGTTATTCGAGCTCCTCCGCCTGTGTGATTGTTCGCCCCGTCAGATCGCGATGCTTACACTCTTGCCGTTTCCAGCAGTCAGCCATTTGTGTCTTGATCACATGTCATCGTGCTTCACGACAATTTCATTCATCTGCCTTGTCGTTGATCGTGCGTGTTACAGACTTGCATGAAGAAGAGACGTCATGGTGGGTCTACACGCGGAGGAAGACGACGATGGCTCGGCCCGCGAAAGGAGAGATTAAAGACGCGGCGCCAACCTGATTGTTTTATTTATTTTCTACCCTGTTATTTCTTATTATAATGTACGCATTTATTTATTTCTCATTAAGTTGTTATTTCTTATTATGTCACACCCCGCGCCTATAAGGAGTGGAGTTGTGCTTCCTTTTGAATTATGCTTAGATGAATGCAAATTAGGGTTGCTCCCTAAGAATTTCCTCTAAACCCTAATCTCCTCTTCTTCCTCACCTCCGTCGTCCCTTCCTCTCACTGGGTTCCTCTCTGACATTGTATCGATTTAGTCTAACCTGCAACACCGCCCTTCAACTCGTCGTCAATGCTCGTAATCGGACGCAACTGTGTTTCTGTGACCGATTTTCTGCCGACTCTGCACATCCTCTGCAGTGTCTGCTTCAACGTCGTGTTCGTGGGTGCTTCGGCGCCAAATCGTCCGCTGGCTGACGCGTCAAACGGTCGAATCCCGCTTCGGCCCGTGCTTCTGATCCCGATTCACCCCATTCTTCTTATCCGCCTGTTCCGCGCCGTCTTCTGATCCGACTGTTGTAGTGTCGTTCCTTCTGATCCTTTGATCGGTCGCAGAAACATTGGTTTCCTCTAATCTTCACCAGATCTGCCTCCTACGGCCTCCGTTCACCGTCTCTAGCTACCGCTGAAGCTCTGACCTGTCGCGTTGAGGCTCAAGAGCAACTCGTCGCCTTCAGGCATGCCTCTCCACCGTTGTGTCTGCCGCGTCTAGCTCCGACTTGCCAGTGGACGGCGGCTCCCTCCTCGGCGCCGGACCACCGACCATTTCCCTCGTACATCCTCCCCCAACCATTCAGGGTCGGCCCGCCCTCTTTCTCGATATCCCCTCTTTTGTCGGCGTGGACCCGATGGGGTGGATCGGCAAGGCAGAGCAATTTTTCGACCTAAATTATGCACCTGAGCACGACAAGGTGTTTACGGTTGTGGTTAGCCTGGACGTCTCATGTAACACTCTAACCAAGTTTGGCAGGAATCAGCAGTCCGACCGGATCCGCGATTACAAGTAAACTAAGAGACAATATATAAACCTGTATAAAGCAGGTAAAATAAACAAAGGTGTTCAAAAGAAATACTTACAGCGGAAAGGTGAAGTAAAACTATGGGTCAAAGTGTACCTTGACAAGCAGCATCCACAGAGCTAACTAGTAAGGAAAAAAAATAATACTAAGAAACTGGAATGCCATCAAACTGAATTAACTGAACAATCACAGTGAGTAAAGTACAACAAATACAAATGTCTGAAAATAGAAAGCAAAGTACAACAATAGTAGTACAACTGAATAAACTGACGACTGAAGACTGAGCCGTCTATCCTAAGCGGATCCCCTGACCTGAGCCCCCTGTAAAAACAAGTTCCAAATGGGTCAGACCCACTGAAGAGTAAGTAAAACTACTCTCTCCAACAACACTTAAAGAAAACAGTTTAGGTGAGTAATACTTGAATTTAAAAATTTGTATAAATATTCTAACATTAGACGTGACACTTGAAAACATAGTATGACATGAGTTCAACTTATCGTGTGATCTGACACACCCTTTCTCATCTGTATAAAATGTCGCTTTCTGAAGTTTTGAAGCTATATCCGGTGAAAGTTTCGATCTGTTTCACTAACTTCTTATTAACTCGTGTCACTAAGGACGACTGTGCACAATTAAAAACTGCACTCTGAGTGGCAAGCCTGATGGTGCCCTGAACTGAGTGTTCCTCGAATGGAACACAGACTCCTATCTGAGGAGTTGCAAACTTGAGACAAGGGTCATCGACGCTGATCTTGAAATACGAGTGGTGGCCTGCTGGCCTTGTAATACAGCGGTGTGACTCCACCAGGATCGCGAGATTAATCCTTCCTCGCCACTCTTTCCTGAATCTCACTTAGACTGATGTTCAGTAAATATAACACAGAATAAGACTCTAGTTAATTACACTAGTCTTAGTAATTTTCATGTTCTGCTAAATTAAGCCTAAGCGTATCCTACCCCGATGACCTAGATCTAACTATAGGAACTTGTAAAACCAAGTGCATATGCCAACATTTTAACACACAAATTAAAATAATCTGAACTACTGGACTAGGAGTCGAATTTCTTACAGTGGTGCTACGACGTTCGTACACGCGACGAGGCGACATGATTCCTTTTGATTAAAAATCCCTCACAAACCTTATCTTCTATGTCCACCAAAATTTGAAATTCACAATAACCATAATTTCAGTGTTTTCCCCCTTTAGGGCTTTTAGTTGAAAAACTCAAAACGGTAAGGGTACCGGTTTGAGTAACCTACGAACAACAAAACGGTCCAATTCCTCTTTATATGGGTGATTAGGTCCCAAACTATGCGATCAATATCAGATTGCGGTAGACCGAGTACTTTGATTCCCACTTAGGGCAAGAGGAGACAAGAAGATAATTAAAATCAACTTCCAACTAAAAAGATTTCCACTAAGAAATGAAGAAAATTGAGGAACGAAACTCACAAGAACCAAATACGGTGTTTTCTGAACTTCTTCCCGCCGGCTAGGGTTGGAAAACCACCCCTTAACGGTGCTAGGAGGGAAAGAGAAGGTCAACTAGTGCTGTTGAGGGGGGAAAAGAAGTGGATGTTGGCCTCCGGCGCCGGATTCCGGCGAGAACTAGGCGACGACAGTGCTTCGCGAGAGCACGACAGCGTGCAGTTACGGGGACGGGTGCGGGAAGAGGAAACTAGCGGAAATGAGGAAGGATGCGGGTTATCGGGATAAAGAGGCGCAATATAAGGGTGGTGGTTCGATATACCGCGAACCGGTATATTTAAGGCATATAGATAAGTTATAATGTTAAAATTGGTGCTCTTGATTGAACATTGAAATGTCATATTATATTATATATTTATTTATATGCTAATATACTATCACTAGGATGTGTTATATAAAATAAATGTTACCTTCACACTCCGCCGACTCGATCAATTAAGCTCGCGACCGGATCCTGAAATTAATTTAAGCGCGACGTCAAAATCTGGGATGTTACAAATCTTCCCTCCTAATAAAGTTTTGTCCTCGAAAATTGCAAACGTACCTAAATCGAAGAGAAATGCATAATCTTCATTGCCACGGAGTTCGTCCTCTATTTCCCAAGTATATTCTGGTTGACCGCAATTCATCCAAAGGACTTTAACCATACGGATCTCTCTGTTTCTGAGCTTCTGAGTCCTCGAATCCTCAATCCTGACTGGCATAATACTGATACTGAGATTTGATTCAATCGACGTGCCCTTACTATTGATCACTTGATTTGGGTCTCTGACTGCTCTCCTCAGATAGGAGACGTGGAATATGTCATGTAATCCGCTCATATCCTCAGGTAAAACCAACCTATAAGCAACCTCACTTATGCGCTTTAGCACCTCAAAAGGACCCACAAATCTGGGAGTCAACTTTTTCATCCGCTTGATCCTAGAGACTCCCTTGATTGGCCTCACCTTCAGATAAACGTGATCCCCGAACTTGAATTCAACTACTATATGCCTCTAATCATAGTACTTGGTTTGTCTGTCCTAAGCAATTCTCATGCGGTCCTAAATGAGTCTGACTCTGTCCGTGGTCTCGTCTATCTACGATTCTTTGCTAGAAGCTCTCTCTTTTTGCTTTCTGCCCAACATAAAAGTGTCCGACAACGCCTACCATACAACGCCTCGAAGGTGCCATGCCGATACTTGCCTGAAAGATATTGTTATAAGAGAACTCTACTAAGGCAACATATTTCTCCCATTTGCCGCCAAAATCCAAAATACACATGCGAAGCATGTCTTCCAAGGTTCTATTAGTACGCTCTGTCTGACCATCGGTCTGGGGGTGGAATGTCGTGCTAAACTTCAACTGTGTACCCAGACGCTCTTGAACATACCTCCAGTCCGTGGCGGTGAATCTACCATCTCTATCTGACACTATGGACTTCGACACTGTACAACCTTGGGCTCGCGAGTAAGCCGACAAAGCAAGGCGAGAAGGGACAGCTCGCAAGGTAAGGCGAGACCTCGCTAGGCGAGATCTCGCCAGACGAGATCTCGCTAGACGAGACCTCCGGGCGCGAGCGAGTAGCCACAGGCGAGATCCCCTAAAAAGATTGGCGGGTCCCTCCCCACTCGCCGCAGGAAGGAAGATGGTTTTCATCTTTTTACCCATAAGGGGATTTTACCTTTGGGCCCCAGATAGTTTTACATTTTTAACCCTGGAGGCCTGCGTATAGCTCTCCAGAACAGCGGAGTTGGGCTATTAGCAGACCCGGTCCAGGGTGTTTTGGGCATTTCAAGATGGTTTGGAAGTGATATTTGCAGAACAGATTCAGAAACCTATAAATAGACCGATAAGGTGCCTGAGAAAAGGGGGAACCTTCCCACTATTTTCCTCACAGGCACCTAGCTCAGCACTGGCTAGGGAGGGGAAGACTCTCAGTTCTTCCGGGTAAGAGGCGGGACCTCCAAGCTGAACCCCCTCGGTCTGTTTTCAGGTCACAGACTCTCGTCAGGACGGTAGCGCAGGGAGAGTACGTGTGGGCTGCATCCTGTTTCGAACTCTAGGAGGGATCAGAAAGCTGGTTCCAACATTTTGGTGCGGTGAGCGTGGACGCAGCCCTCAGAGAAGAACCTTGAGCAACCAACATGGCGGGAGATCATGGAGAAGGAGAAGGAGGGAGTCGGATAATCAGGGGGATTTGTAGGGAGAACGGAGTTCCTGGCTTCGATCAAGGGGATCATGGATCTATTGCAGGGGATCTCGCGGCAGGGAGACTGTTCAACTCCACTGCCCACAGTGCCCCAGCTCTCTCGCGACTTAGGAGGAACTCGCCTCGGTGCGAGTCGGAGAAGACGCCCCGGGGAGAAGGCCGGAAAAGGAGGTGATGTTGGAAGGGACCGGGAGGGACATGGCGGGAAGGGAGCTGTTCCCAAGTCCGGCGAGTACCATCGCGCCAGGGGAGGTCGTCGCGCGAGTAGGGGTGGCGAGACCGGCGGCGCGGGGGTCCCCTTTTTGCGAGCTAGTCCTGTCCGCTCCGGTCCCGGAGGGCTTCCGAGAGCCCGAGATGAATTACTATGTAGGGAAGGACGATCCCCTCCATCACCTGCAGTGGTTCGAAGACGCTGTCTCGATCAGGCCCATGACGGACGCGTTTAAGTGCCGCCTTTTTGCGATCACTCTAAAAGACAAAGCTAGGGACTGGTTCCATCAACTCCCGGCAGGCTCGATATTTTGCTTCGAGGACTTGAGTAGGAGCTTCCAGCTCCGGTTCTCCACATCTAAGAGGAGAAGAAGAACCCGGAATCGATCTTTTTGATTAAGCAGAGGGCGGATGAATCGCTGGCTCAGTACGTGGATAGGTTCCAAGAGGAAATTCTGGATATACAGGAGGTGCCGGGTTTTGCCCTCCAGATGGCTTTCACAGTGGGACTGCGGGAAGGATTCTTCAAGATGAGCCTCACCCGGAAGGCGCCGCTTTCCTTTGAGGGCTTGATGGAGAAGGCGGCCAGGAAATAGCAATGGAGGCAGCAAACCCAGCCTTTGCAAAGAAGCTGGCGAGGCTTACTGAGGTAGAGCCGAGGGAGACAGGAGGGAGGCAACAGGAAACAAGGAGAAGAGAAGAGTCGAGGACACCGGCGTATCCGGACTGGGGTGGAGGCAGCAGGGGGGGACTGCCCCCCGGGCAAGGTAGAGGATTTCCCCAAGTGGGAAGGAATCAACAGGGGGGACCGGGAAGGTTTAACCAGATGGGGTGGGGATATGGTCATAGACCACCCCTACCCCCCCCCCCCCCCCCCCCCCCCCCCCCCGCAGCAGGCCATGGCCATCGCCGAGGCAGAGGAAGAGGCCGGGAAAGAGGAAGAGGAGCAGGAGCAGGGAGAAGGAGGAACCCTCAGGAAGGGAGACCGGAGGGGGGGGGCGTTGCCATACTGTGACTTCCACGAGGAGGAAGGTCACGCAACGGCTACCTGCCCGACTTCTTGGAGTTAAGGAGGACTCGAGGAGCTGGAGAACAGCCAAGGCCGGTGCGGATAGAGGAAGTAACAATTGCAGGAGAAGAGGATCGATGTGTGGATCGTGCGGATGAAGGGGATCGCGGGCTGGTTGGGGTGATCAATGGGGGGGTAGGGATAGAGGCGGCCCGAAAGGCGAGCCTTCACACTATGTACCGCCGAAGTGTCGCCTCGACGTCACAGTCCCCTCCCCCTGATGAAAAGATTACCTTTTCAAGGAAAGACATGCCCGACCATGAGGACCCCTTTTGTGATGCGCTGGTGATACGGACCGCCATCGAGAACTTCACGATATCGCGGATCCTAGTCGACAATGGGAGCTCGGTGAACGTGATTTTTAAGAAGGCATTTAATGCAATGAGGGTGGAGGCACGGAGGGTGCTGGCGGCGGATGGACCATTGTTTGGATTCTCAGGAGAGAGGAAAGAGGTCGAGGGGGGTGTAGGACTTCAAGTAACCCTGGGAGGGCTATCCCGAAATTGCCGTTTTGTCATAGTGGATGCCCCCAGTAGTTACAACGCTATCTTTGGCGCCCCTTGATCAGCGCTTTCAGATGCGTTCCATCGTCGTTTCACCAGTGCTTGAAGCTGAATTCTGGAGGTACCCAAATCAGGGTGCGAGGAGATCCAAAGGCAGCAAGGGAATGCTACGTAACGGCAGTGAACACAATCTCCTGGCAGGGAGACGCAGAGTGTTGGAAAGGAGGATGGAGCGATTACAACAAGAGCGGGAGGCGGAGAAGAGCGAGGAGAGGAAGGTGCTGGAGGAGAGGAGAAGTAGTAGTGGTTGGAGGCATTGCGGGGGAGCCAGGAATGGCGGGAGAGGAGTTCGGGGAGACGGGGTGGAAGAAGAAAGGGAGGAGGAAGGAGCTGAGGAGAGGGAGAAGTAGTAGTGGTTGGAGGCATTGCGGGGGAGCCAGGAATGGCGGGAGAGGAGTTCGGGGAGACGGGGGTGGAAGAAGAAAGGAGGAGGAAGGAGCTGGAGGAGAGGGAGAAATGGCGAGGAACAAGGCTAGGGAGGAGAAGCTAGAAATGGCTGGAGCGAGGGAGGAGAGACGGAAGCGGCAGGGAAAGAGGGGCAAAAAGGAGAGGAAGGGAGGAAAGAGAAGAGGAAGACAGAAGAGGTGGGCGGGTCGCCCGGGGAGGGGACCCGTCCAGAGAAGAGAAGGGCCTCCTGGCAGGAAGAAGGGGGCGCAAGCAAGTGGGAGGCGGAGCAGCCGGGGAAGAGAGAATGGTGGCCAGCGTAGAAGCGAAGCCCAGCAGCAGGGTATGCATGCAGAGCAGGAAGGAGAGTAAGAGCCATCCAGGCTGAAAGCTGCAATGGAGGTCCTAGAGGTAGAAATACGCACCAAGGAAGGCCGAGAAGAAAGGATAAAAATCAGTGGCGAGCTCAACCCGGAGGACCGGGAGAAGGTCAGGACCTGCGTGCAAAACAATATTGACGTCTTCGCGTGGAGCGCCGCGGACATGCCGGGGGTCGATGCAGACGTCGCCTGTCACCGCCTCAATCTAGACTCCAACACCCGCCCCATACAACAGAAGAAGAGGGCCATCGCCTCCAAGATGGCCGGACCTATTAGAGAGGAAGTGGAAAAATTGCTTAAGGCGGGGTTTGTGTCCGCCTGTAAGTATCCGGGGTGGGTGAGTATGTTGTAATGGTCAAAAAAGGGGAGGGTAAGTGGAGGATGTGCGTAGATTTTTCTCTTTTAAAAAAAGCATGCCCTAAGGATTGTTATCCGCTGCCCCGAATCGACGCGCTGGTTGACTCAGCCGTCGGTTTCCCTTTTATGAGTTTCTTAGATGCGTTTTCTGGGTACCATCAAATACGCATGCATCCTCCGGACGTTAAGGACGTCACCTTCGTCACGGAGGATGGGTGCTTCTGCTTTAATATGATGCCCTTCGGTCTGAAAAATGCGGGCGCGACCTATCAAAGGATGATTGATCGAATTTTTCGAGAACAGAGAGGAAGGAATCTCGAGGTTTACGTAGACGACTTGATGATCAAAAGCAAGGACCTCGGGGCTCATGTCCTAGATCTGGAGGAAACTTTTAAGACCCTGAGGGAGTATAAAATGAGGCTCAACCCCCTGAAATGCGTTTTCGGCGCTAGCAGAGGAAGATTCCTGGGGCACCTACTCACTCCATCTGGAGTGGAGCCCAACCCCGAAAAAGTGAGAGCAATCCTGGAACTGGAGTCCCCTCGGAATGTGAAGGAAGTCCAGCGTCTCACAGGAAAGTTGGACCGGGCTGAGCAGGTTCCTTTCCCGGGCGGGGGAGAGATGCTCGCCCTTCTTTCGAACGCTGCGAGGGGGTAAGGGTTTCGAGTGGACCGCGGAGTGCGAGACGACTTTTCAGGCCATAAAACAGCAGCTTACCCAGACGCCCTTACTCCAGGGACCAAGGAAGCCGAGGACCTGTTCCTATATTTGGGGGTAGGGATGGGGGCGGTAAGCTCGGTTCTTGTGCGTGAAGAAGGAAGAAACAATTCCCAATTTATTACGTAAGCAGGGTCCTGAAGAAGGCGGAACTCGGGTACCCCATCCTGGAGAAGTTAGCATTTGCCCTCATCGTCTCGGCCCGAAAGCTCATACCGTATTTCCAGGCGCACTCCATCCGAGTGGTGACTGACCACCCTCTCCGTAACATCTTGAGCGGGGTGGAGCATTCGGGGAGGCTGACAAAATGGTCAATAGAACTCAGCGAATTTGATCTCGTCTTCGTTCCACGGCTCGCCATCAAGGCGCAGGCGGTGGCCGATTTCTTGGCAGACTATGTGGTTGAGGTCCGAGAAGCGGAGGCGTCCCCTCGAGCAACCTGGAAAATGTTAGTGGATGGAGCGTCAGGGAGAAACTCTTTTGGGGGGGGGAGTAGTTTTGACCAGCCCGGAGGGGACCCAGATTGAGCAAGCCTTGAAGATTCATTTTGCAGTCACCAACAACCAGGCGGAATATGAGGCGGTCATTGCAGGGCTTAGGTTAGCCCGGGAGCTGGGCATACAAGACATTGAGGCCTCGACGGACTCCATGGTGGTGGCAGGTCAGATCAAAGGGGAGTTCGAGGCAAGGGAGCCCACCCTCCAGCTGTATTTGGGAAAGGTCAAGGACATCATAGGGCAGTTCCGAAGTTTCTCAATCCAGCACGTCCCGAGAGAGGAGAGCACTCAGGCTGACCAACTCGCCAAGCACGGCCCTCGAGCCGGGGAACAGTGACGGAACTCTTCAGACCGTCCATAGAGGAAGGAGAACTTATGGAAGTATGCCAGCAAAGGTCGTGGATGGACCCCTTCGTCACCTTTTTGGCATCAGGACAGTTACCCGCGACGGAACTCGACAAGAAGCGTACCAGATACAAATCGGCATACTACCTGCTGAAGGATGGAGTTTTATATCGCAAGACCTTGACAGGTTTGCTGGCCAGGTGTGTGTCGGAGGAAGAGGTTCCCAGGGTTCTGCAAGAGATTCACTCCGGAGAATGTGGAAGCCACTCGGGGAGCCGGACTTTAGAAGGGAGGGTGCTGAGGCAGGGGTACTTTTGGCCTACCCTCAGGAGAGATGCGGAGGAATTCGCGAAAAAGTGTCAAAAGTGCCAGGAGTTCGCCCCTCTTCAGCTCCTTCCACAGCGCAGAGGTTGCGGACCATCACAGCTCCCTGGCCATTCGCTATATGGGGGCTAGATCTGGTGGGCCCCTTTCCCCAAGCAAGTGGCCAAAGGAAGTTCCTGATAGTCATGGTGGACTACTTTTCAAAGTGGCTGGAGGTGAAAGCATTGGCTAAGGTAACCTCGCAGGTGGTCAAGAACTTCGTTTGGGGGGAGATCGTCTGCCGGCATGGGTTGCCCCTAGCCATTGTGACAGATAATGGACCCCAATTTGCAAGCAGAGAGTTCGTGGATTTCTGCATTCGTTTGGGGATAGATCTCCGCTTTGCCTCTGTTCATCATCCGCGGAGTAACGTACAGGTCGAAGCGGCTAATAAGGTCATTGTCAATCTGTTGAAGAAAAAGGTGGAGAATTTGAGAGGAAGCTGGGTGGAGCAACTACCTTCAGTACTGTGGGCCTTGAGAACTACACCAACACAGCCACTGGAGAAACCCCGTTTAAGCTCTCTCATGGCTCAGAGGCCGTCATACCTGTCGAGTTCGAGGTCGCATCACCAAGAGTAGTGGTTGCAAGGGAAGGAGCCAAAGGATGGAGAACAGAGAACGAAGAAGAGCAGAGACTTTCGTTGGATCTCGTGGAGGAGCTCCGGGATTTAGCAGTGGTCCGGCAGGAGGAAGTCAAGCGCCGGATGGCGAGGTACTTCGACAAGCATGTAAGGGTCAAACAGTTTGTGAAAGGAGACTTGGTCCTAAAAAAGGTTGACGCAGCGGGTAGAGGATCCTCTGTAGGAAAACTTAACCCCAATTGGGAGGGTCCTTTTGTAATAAAAGAAGTCTTAAAGTCAGGAGGGTACCCCCTCCAGAATGTGGACGGGGTATCTCTCTCGAGCGAGCCCGGAGTGGGGATGATTTGAAAAGATTTTACCCGTAGCGCTCTACTTCACAGTATCTTTCTATTGTTATTGTGTAATGCTTATCGTCCCGATGTGCTCTTTTGGTGGAAGTGTGGGTGACCTCTGTGAGGCACCAGGGCGAGATGATTTGTAAAAACAACCCCGGGCGGACCCACTGACCAGGCTCCCATCTAGCTGGCAGGGCTGTAGGCTCACTCGGTGTTGGTGATGTTTTGGAGAGGAGACCCCGAGCAGACCCGCTGACCAGGCTCCCATCTAGCTGGCAGGGCTGTAGGCTCACTCGGTGGTTGGTGATGTTTTGGAGAGGAGATCCCGAGCAGACCCGCTGACCAGGCTCCCATCTAGCTGGCAGGCTGTAGGCTCACTCGTGGTTGGTGGTGTTTTTGAGAGGAGACCCCGAGCAGACCCGTTGACCAGGATCCCATCTAGCTGGCAGGGCTGTAGGCTCTCGGTGGTTGGGTGATCCCATCTAGCTGGCAGGGCTGACCCCGAGCATCGGTGACCAGGTGGTGTTTTGGAGAGGAGACCCCGAGCAGACCCGCTGACCAGGCTCCCATCTAGCTGGCAGGTTGTAGGCTCACTCGTATGGTGATCGTTGGTGGTGATGTTTTTGGAGAGGAGACCCCGAGCAGACCCGCTGACCAAGGCTCCCATCCCGCTGACCAGGGGCTGTAGGCTCACTCGGTGGTTGGTGGTGTTTTGGAAGAGACCCCGAGCAGACCCCTGACCAGGCTCCCATCTAGCTGGCAGGGCTGTAGGCTCACTCGGTGGTTGGTGATGTTTTGGAGAGGAGACCCCGAGCAGACCCGCTGACCAGGCTCCCATCTAGCTGGCAGGCTGTAGGCTCACTCGGTGGTTGGTGATGTTTTTGAGAGGAGACCCCGAGCAGACCCGCTGACCAGGCTCCCGTGTCTATTATATCTAGCTGGCAGGGCTGTAGGCTCACTCGGTGGTTGTGAATGTTTTTGAGAGGAACCCCAGAAGCAGACCCGCTGTTTTGGAGAGGAGACCCCGAGCAGACCCGCTGACCAAGCTTTTGGAGGGCTGCAAGAGGTGGTTGATGATGTTTTGGAGAGGAGACCCCGAGCAGACCCGCTGACCAGGCTCCCATCTAACTGGCAGGGCTGTAGGCTCACTCGGTGGTTGGTGGTGTGTTTGGAGAGGAGACCCCGAGCAGACCCGCTGACCAGGCTCCCATCTAGCTGGCAGGGCTGTAGGCTCACTCGGTGGTTGGTGATGTTTTTGGAGAGGGACCCCGAGCAGACCCGCTGACCAGGCTCCCATCTAGCTGGCAGGCTGTAGGCTCACTCGGTGGTTGATGATGATGTTTTGGAGAGGAGACCCCGAGCAGACCCGCTGACCAGACTCCCATCTAGCTGACAGGGCTGTAGGCTCACTCGGTGGTTGTGTTTTTTGGAGAGGAGACCCCGATCATACCCGCTGACCAGGCTCCCATCTAGCTGGCAGGGCTGTAGGCTCACTCGTGGTTGGTGATGGTTTGGAGAGGAGACCCCGAGCAGACCCGCTGACCAGGCTCCATCTAGCTGGCAGGGCTGTAGGCTCACTCGGTGGTTGTGATGTTTTGGAGAGGAGACCCCGAGCAGACCCGCTGACCAGCCTCCCATCTAGCTGGCAGGGTGTAGGCTCACGTCGTTGGTTGGTGATGTTTTGGAGAGGAGACCCCGAGCAGTACCCGCTGACCAGGCTCCCATCTATCTGGCAGGCTGTAGGCTCACTCGGTGGTTGAGGGTGTTTTGGAAGGACGGTACTCACTTGGTGGACAAGTCTAAGGGTAAGAATTCGCGTGGGGAAAAATCCATGATTCATTAAAAGGGTGATAGTCCCTGAAACAGAGAAGGACCAGGAATTGGGGCAGGGAAGAAGGTCCCTGGCCGGCACTCGCCATAGGTGGTCTCGCACTGGCGGGAGGTTTTCCTCATCCCAGGATCAAGTGAGCTGAAGTGGCCGAAACCGACTGGGCGAGACGGCGGACCCAGAAATTTCGGCGCGAGATAATCTCGCGGCGCAGCACCAACGGAGGTAATCAAGACGGGTAAAAAGCAATAAAGGGTGCCTCGCGCGGGTTTTTAAGCGAAATGGAAGGCAATAACAGTAGTAATTAAACAGCGTCCCAAAAAATAGCCCTACCCCTTGGACTAGTAGCTAAGCGAGAGGATGGAAGATCAAACTGGCGATTAAAATAACATCTAAAAAGTACCTCCTAAATAACTATTACACAGCACCCCAAAAGGGGAAGCGGCCGTTAGCATATAAAAAGTTTTAAACAAAATTAATAAGGCAGAGACACCTCGCTCTCCTTTTAAGAAAGGGAACCAGAATCATAAGTGTTAGACAAAAATAAGAGGGCGCGAGGAAGACATTGCGGGGGATGGTGCACTACTCATTGTCAGAGGAGGCGCTGCCGTCCGACTCGTCGAACAAGCGCGGGACTAGGTCGCGGACGGTCACCGTCTCCGCATCAGCGCGCACCACTCCCAGCTCCTTCATCATCTTAAGGACAACCTCCGCCGTCTTGATGTTTGAGTCCCGGCAGATGGCCTCCACCTCATCCACGGAATATCGAGAAGAAACGGGAAACTGATCCGTTGGGGCGTCGCACTGCTCTGAAGGCGAAGGTTCTCGGCTTTCAGCTTCTGTTTTCCCCCTCCAGCTCCTCGATACGCGAACGCATCCTGTTGGCCGTCCGGCATCCTGCGGGAGGGGGGAAAGTAAGGGACTATAAGGGCAAGGGCGAGGCTGGCAGGGCAAAGATGAGGAAACTTACCACGCCGCCCTGGCTCTGTGCAAGGAGTTTGTCAGCAACATTCAACCGCTTCTCCAAGTCAATAGACTTCTCGCGCTCCGCGGCGAGACCGGTCTCCGCCTCTTTCCATTTCCTATTGTTGAAGACAAGACGGTGCGAGACGCGGTGCGCGAGCTCCAGGGAGCGAAACTACGAGTGGACGCTTTTTAGAATGAGGTCCCGCGAGGCCTCGTTGTCAGCAGGTTCGGAGCCAAGACCGCCATAAAGCCCAAAACCTAGGGAGAAGGCGTGGCTGGTGGGATGGTCCTGTTCCTTCCAGGAAGGGAGAAGGTGGACACCGATACTCGGTTGGAGTCTTGCTCCCATATCAGAACCGGCTCGCCGGCGTCATCCTCCGTCGCGGGCCCCATATTGTAGTTAGGGTGCGAGGCGGGAGCCGGGCGGCTGGACGAGCCAGTCTCGCCAGGAGGAAGCTGGGGGGCTGAGCACGACCGTGGGCAGCTGGTTCTGCAGAAACCGTCTCGCGGGTTGGCGAGGCGGGCCGTCGTGGAGGAGAGGGAGACGATAGGGTGATAGGGGAGAGAGACCCCGCTAGCTCTTCTCTTCTCTTGGCCAGCTTTTCCTTCTCGAAGGACACAGTCTTTTTCTTCTTCTTGGGGCTGAGGCGAGAGGCACCCTCGCCCGCAGGCCTCTTCTTGGCGACAGGGGTCAGCGTATCTTTCGCAGCCTCCGCCGCCATATTCGCCAAGGCGATAGCTCGATTGCTCTGGTAGGGGGGATGGACGGGAACGGTCCTTTCTCCTAGATAAGGTAACAGTCAGCGAGAGGTAAAACTTTACGGGGACAGAAGGAAATAGAGGTGTACCTTCGCCCGGGAAAACGGCGGGGAGCGAGTCCAGGTCGCGCCGCAGGTATTGGACTTCAAAATTCCCCCACGAAGAAATCGCAGAGCTCCTTCTCGGCACCCCCCACCTTGGGGGTATCATAATAACAACTCGGCGGGAGATACCGGGGCGAGAGGGATGCCTCCCAGATCCCCGCGTATAAAGACGAACCGCGTCAACCAATGGTGGTTTTTGTTCGGCGTCTCGCATACTTTGAGGCCCTGGCCTGTGAAGTAAGAAATGTCGTCGTCCTTGGCATGGTAGACAAACAGCTTGCGGAAGGCGGTTAGACTAAACTCGATACGCTCTCGCCGCAGGTAGCATGCGAAGGCGATCAACATGGAGATGGCATTGGGGTTAAACTGGGCCGGGACGACCCCGAAGTACTTCAGCACCAATTTAACCTCCGGCCAGAGGGGAAGCCTCAGCCCCGCCTCAAAGTGCGAGACCGGGAAAGCCAGCTCGTTGGGATAGAAGGTGTTGATGCATTCGCCCACTTTGGGCGGGCGAGACGGATAGCTATCAGAGAGGTACTCGCGGGCGAAGTGAGCGTGGTCTTCCTCTGGCAGTCTGCCGAGAGGGAAGTCATGGTCGACGAAGCGCTTCCCGCAGCGACTGTGTCCCTCGCCCTCTTCGGTCTTCTTCTTTCCCATAATTGGCGAGAAGGCGACAAAAGAAAGAGGGGAATGCCCGGAGAGAGAGACGCGAGATGACGAAGGAGGTACGGTAACCGGGATCAGAAGAACAACTTGGGACAGTGAGGGACAGTGGTAGCGATTGAAGGTATTTATAAGGGGGTAGGGAAAAGGGCGGGAAAGTTAGGCGGCGGGAAAAGAGAGGACATCCCGGCGCCTCGTTCCTTTCCCCCCTCTCTCTCTCTCTCTCTTATCTACCTCTCTCTCTCTGGAACCCAAGAGGCGGGGGCGCCGCAGACATCCTTTCGAGGCAGGCCATCATTGCAGGATTAATAAAATAATGAAATAAAACAATATCAAATCATGGCAATAATGAAAAGACGGCATGATGCGACACTTGCGTGACCAAAAGTCAAAACGAAAATCGTCCCACAGGAGAGGGCGACCCGCCCTAATAAGCTTTTACAACATATCGGTAATAAAACAACGACATTAATAAAAATGAGATCCATAGAGGGCGAGACGGGGCGGGGACAGTTTAGTTCCGCACCCACTGCCAGCGGCCATCCTTACCCCCCGCGCATGGCGGGCGGCCAGGAAGATGAAAGGCGCGAGCGGCGATCACGCCGCGGCGCGCGAGACGGAGATGTTCATCCGTCTCGTTCAATATAGCTTGAGGGTCGGTCCCGTCTAGCACCCCGTCTGCTTCCACCATTGCGGAAAGGCGGTGGTGATCTGATTCCATCCACTCCATGCGCCGGTCGGAGGCCTGCTTCTCGAGCTCCATCTCGCGGATTATGTGTGTATATTTGCGGAACATCCGGGCAGTCCTACGTTTCAATTCCAAAGGGTCCATGGGGTCACCTAGGTAGTCCTCGATCTCGCTTGGATGAGGGAGAGGCGAGCGGGGGGGCGACGCGGGAGCCTCCTCAGTGTCGGAATCAAAGTGGATGCCTGCGAAGGTAAGCGAAAGATCACAAGCCAAGTGAGCCCATGCAAGCCAGATAAAAGAGGGCGAAGCAACCGAGAGGCGAGAAGGGAAGAGATCTTACTCGGGATTCGAGGGTTCCCCACAACTCGCGAGAGGTCTTCTCTCCGCGAGGGAGGAGGAGAGGCCACCTTGGGCAAGTCTGCGCGCTGAGGAACTTGACTTACATTATCCGGGGGATTGGCAGACACCGGCGAATCAGCAAGACTTCCCTGGAAAAGCATAGTCAGACAGATGAAACCAGAAAAGGGAAAGATAAGGTGTTCACCTGCCTCCCCCCTGAGGAAGAGAGGAGGTTGTCTATCGGGGCGGAGGATGAAGTTGCGACCGCCGAGAGAGGGGCGCAGACCGCTTTCGCCTTCTTTATGCGAGAGGGCGGAGAGGCTGCGGGGGGAGTACGCCCCAGATCTGGAAAAAGGGCATCCGTGTGGGCTTTGTTTCGCCTTCGCACAATCGCAAGACGCTCGCGGAAACTCTGACTATGAGACATTTCGAAAGAAGATGACAAAAGGGTTCCGAATGAAGACTTTCTCCTCATATTTATAGCCCGTATGGAGGGGGGTGGGGGGCCCACCCAAGATTCTCATGAAGGAATCTCAGCATCGCGAGCCGCGGTTGGACGTGTCTTTCCGAGGTTAGGGCAACCTCGTAAAGAGCGGGGATTGTGTACAACCTTGGGCTCGCGAGTAGGCCGACAAAGCAAGGCGAGAAGGGACAACTCGCAAGGTAAGGCGAGACCTCGCTAGGCGAGATCTCGCCAGACGAGATCTCGCTAGACGAGACCTCCGGGCGCGAGCGAGTAGCCAACAGGCGAGATCCCCTAAAAAGATTGGCGGGTCCCTCCCCACTCGCCGCAGGAAGGAAGATGGTTTTCATCTTTTTACCCATAAGGGGGATTTTACCTTTGGGCCCCAGATAGTTTTACATTTTTAACCCTGGAGGCCTGTGTATAGCTCTCCAGAACAGCGGAGTTGGGCTATTAGCAGACCCGGTCCAGGGTGTTTTGGGCATTTCAAGATGGTTTGGAAGTGATATTTGCAGAACAGATTCAGAAACCTATAAATAGACCGATAAGGTGCCTGAGAAAAGAGGTTGAACCTTCCCACTATTTTCCTCACAGGCACCTAGCTCAGCACTGGCTAGGGAGGGGAAGACTCTCAGTTCTTCCGGGTAAGAGGCGGGACCTCCAAGCTGAACCCCCTCGGTCTGTTTTCAGGTCACAGACTCTCGTCAGGACGGTAGCGCAGGGAGAGTACGTGTGGGCTGCATCCTGTTTCGAACTCTAGGAGGGATCAGAAAGCTGGTTCCAACTGACACACCATGAAGTCGGACTATCTCATCCACATACATCTGAGCTAACTTTGGACCATGATCGATCATCTTGTTGGGAATAAAATGGGCCACCTTGGACAACCGATCCACGATCACCCTCAAATCGAGTCATTCCCGCTCTGAGATCTAGGGAGGCCATGCACAAAATTCATAGAGATGTCTTTGAAATTCCACTCTGGGATAGGAAGAGGCTGCAGCTTGCCTCCAGGTCTCTGACACTCCTCCTTAACCAACAAGCAAGTCTCACACCTCCCTACAAAGTCCGCGTCATCTCCCTTAAGTTCTTCTGCCACCAAACTGACTTCTTGAGGTCTGCATACATCTTTGAGCTGTCTGGATGAATGGAGTATCTGGAGTTGTGAGCTTCATATAGCACGTGCTCCCGAAGATGGCTAACATCCGGAATGCACACCATACCATCAAACAATAGTAAATCCTCCTGAATACTGAATTTCTCCTTCTGACCTGCCTGAGTCAGAGCCCAAATTTCTGACATTTTTGGATCCAGAGATAGATCTGTCTTGATCGTATCCTTGATATCACATGTAATTTCTATCCAACCCAAACTTGCAGGCCCAAAGCTAGAGCGTGGCACTATACAAATCTCTAATCTCTCTAACTCTTGCACCAGCTCCTTCTGCCGAGTAAGGAGAGAGTAACTCGATCCTCTACCACTAAGTGCATCAGCCACAACATTCGCCTTTCCAGGGTGGTACTGAATGTTCACATCATAGTCCGCCCAAAACACGAGCCACCAACACTGCCTCATGTTGAGCGCTTGCTGCTCAAAAATGTACTTGAGGCTCTTATGATCTGTGAAAGTCTCATACCGTACACTGTAGAGGTAATGCCTCCAAATCTTCAAAGCGTGGATGATAGAGGCTAACTCCAAGTCGTGAACTGGATAATTTCTCTCGTTGTTCTTCAATTGTCTGGACGCAAAAGCTATAACTTTCCATGCTGCATGAGAACACATCTCAGACCCTGGCCTGAAGCATCACTGTAAATCTGAAATCCATCTACGCCCAAAGGAAGACTTAGTACTGGTGCATCCGATAACCTGGTCTTCAACTGCTTGAAAGTAGACTCACACTCCGATGTCCAACTAAAAGCTCTCCCCTGCCTGGTAAGCGTAGTTAAAGGAAGGGCTATCTTTGAAAAATCATGAATAAACCTCCGGTAGTAGCCTGCCAAGCCGGGAAAACTTCGGATCTCTGCTACCGACTTCGGCCTTGTCCAATTTATGATCGCCTCAATCTTCTTTGGATCAACCACAAGTCCCTCCTTACTAATCACGTGTCCCAAGAATGCCACTTCTGGAAGCCAGAACTCGCACTTAACAAACTTAGCATATAACTGATTCTGCTTAAGGGTGCTCAAAACTGCCCTAAGGTGCGCGACATGCTCTTCTTTGCTCCTCGAATACACTAGGATATCATCAATAAAGACAATAATAAATCGATCCAAGAACTCCCTGAATACCCTGTTCATCAAATCCATAAATGCAGACGGAGCATTGGTCAAGCCAAATGCCATGACCGCATACTCAAAGTGCCCGTATCTGGTGCTAAATGTTGTCTTCTGGATGTCCTGCTCTCGAATCCTCAACTGATGGTATCCCGACCTCAGATCTAACTTGGAATACGTGCAAGAACCCTCGAGTTGATCGAACAAGTCATCGATCCTTGGAAGAGGATACTTGTTCTTAATAGTAAGTTTATTCAACTCTCTATAGTCAATGCACAATCTCAAACTGTCGTCCTTTTTTACACAAAAAGGACTGGAGCCCTCCATGGCGACGTACTAGGTCTGATGAATCCCAGATCAAATAACTCCTGCAACTGAATCTTTAACTCAGCCAATTCTCTGGGAGCCATGCGATAACGAGCCTTGGTCACTAGTGCAGATCCAGGAATAAGGTCAATCTGAAAATCAATCTCTCTGGAGTGAGGAGCACCAGGTAGCTCCTCTGGGAACACATATGGAAACTCACACACCACTGGTACTTCTTGCAAAATGGCTTTGGCTTCCGCATGAAATAATACTAAAAAGGCGGGACACCCTTTATTGACATGCCTCCTAGCTTTTACCGAAGAGATTATCAGCTTGAAGACTCCTTTCAAACCTCGGAAGGTAATCAGAGACTGGCCAGGTCCTTCTAGCCGAATCTCCTTACTTCTGCAATCTATCTTGACATCCACGCCGTCAGCCAATCCATGCCCAAAATCAGATCAAACTCTGCAATAGGTAAAAGGGACGCCACCACCACAATTTCTACCTCTCCGAAAAGAATTGGCGCTTTACACTTGTGACTGGTTTGCAACACTGAACCGTTAGACATCATAACATCTAACGGAATCTGGTCGCTGAGGCTTCTATGCCAAGCTTGCGATCAAAAGATTCCGCCATGAACGAGTGTGATGCACCCGTATCAAAGAGGACTTTAGATGACACACCATTAACTATGAGGATACCTAAATGCAAGTGTATATTATTATCTCATTTTAAGTGTTGTTGGGAGGTAGAATATATAGTAGGACAAACTATTTACTAAAGTTCCAAACCTGTCACAACATCCCCCTGCTCCTTGTCCTCCTGCTGGCCAAGATCATATGCTCGGGGCTGAACTAAACCACGTCCTGCAGTTGACTTCGGATCAGCCGCCACCACAACCTTCCATTTATCGATCCCACTTAAACCACAACGCTCGTAATTCGACTAAAATTCAAGTTACAATACACAATTTAAATTTTTCAAAGAGAAATCCTGAATGAGAAGAAAAACAAATCTCAGCGTATGATCATATTACCTGATTACCCGCATACTCTAGGCAATTCCGAGCAATGTGTCCAGCTTTCTGACACTTGAAGCAGACCCTGAAGAAGCCAAACATTCTCCATAGTGGTGACGATTGCATTTGGAACAAAGGGGGTAGTCTCTGGGCTTGCCCCCAGACTGATTGCCCTGCTTGTAATCCGACTTCCGCTTTTTGTTCCAACGGTCCTTTGACTGATTCTTATCCTGCTGAGTTGGTGGTCCACCTTGAGGTCGCTTGGCGCTGAAACTATCGCGCCTCTGAACACGCTGCTGATTCGCTTCTAACGTTCGCATCGTATCCACCAAACTCCTATAATCGGCATTGACCATGGTCATCAACCGCTGCCTCAATGAGTCTCGTAGGCCATCCACAAAATGGCCGCACCTCTCAGTCTCATCTCCCTGCATCGCGCCGGCATAGCGAGATAAGTAAGTTCTCGCTCATACTCAGCCACTGACTTATCCCCTTGGAAGTGCCTGAGATATTTCTCTTGGAGACCTCGTCGAGCAGAAGGGTGCACAAACCAGCTCGCAAGAGCCCTAGAAAAATTGCCCCAAGTAAACATATCTACTGTACGACTTGACAATGAAAAGGTCACACTATGTCAAACTATAAGTTTAAACTTTCTTTTAAACGAGGGAATTTAAATTGAAGTCTTACCTGCAGGGTATCTGTCAGATACTTATCCCACAAAACCTTTGCCTCACACCAAAGAAGGAAATCTGCCAGCATGACCTTTTATTTTCTGGGCATGCCATGACATTCTGCAATTCTCTGGTGTTCGCGATCCAGTCGTCGGTGTCCATCGGAGTTCCATCTCCAATATAGTTGGAACGGTGGAGGTCTCTAAAATCCCTCAAGTTGCGGTCCAAACCGACCTCCACAGCTACAGGTGCAGGGACTAATGCTGGAGCGGGAACCGGAATCCTTGCAGCCAGCCCTCTCTAAAACTCCAATAATGCAACCGCTACTGCCTTGGCAACCTTGGATGCCAAATCAGTAGGTTCCACTGATGCTGGTGCGGGTGGCGTAGGTGGCGCATTAGCATCACCCATGGCTGAATCAGGAGCAGTACTCTGACGTGAGGGTTCCCCTGGTTCCCTGGTTCAATGTGCCTAAAGGGCATAGAAAAGAAATTATTAATGCCTATGATATATCTGAAAACAAATCTAGGGATCCTAATCTTGTTTAACTCTTAGTTTTCGCGGGTGCATGTGAATTTACTGGGTCCAGGGATCCTAAACCTGCATCTGATACCAATTTTTAGAACTCTAACCAAGTTTGACAGGAATCAACAGTCCGGCCGGGTCCGTGATTACAAGAAACTAAGAGACAGTATATAAACTGGTATAAAGCTGGTAAAAAACAAATATGCTGAAAAGAAATACTTACAGCGGAAATGTGAAGTAAAACTATGGGTAAAAGTATACCTTGACAAACAACATCCACAAAGCCAACTGGTAAGGAAAAAATAATACTAAGGAACTGAAATAACTGAATCATCACAATGAGTAAAGTACAACACATACAAATGTCTGAAAATAGAAAGCAAAGTACAACAACAGTAGTACAACTGAATAAACTGATGACTGAAGACTGAGCTGCCTTCCTAAGTGGATCGCCTGACCTGAGCCCCCTGTAAAAACAAGTTCCAAATGTGTCAGGCTCACTGAATAGTAAGAAAAACTACTCTCTCTAACAACACTTAAAGAAAAAACAGTTTAGGTGAGTAATACTTGAATTTAAAAACTTGTATAAATATTCTAACATTAGACTTGACACTTGAAATCATAGTCTGACATGAGTTCAACTTATCGTGTGATCTGACACACCCTTTCTCATCTGTATAAAATGTTGCTTTCTGAAGTTTTGAAGCTATATCCGGTGAAAGTTTCGATCTGTTTCACTAACTTCTTATTAACTCGTGTCACTAAGGACGACTGTGCACAACTAGAAACTGTATTCTAAGTGGCAAGCCTGATGGTGCACTTAACTGAGTGTTCCTCAAATGGAACACGAACTCCTATCCGAGGATTTCCAAACCTGAGACAAGGGTCATCGACCCTGAGCTTGAAATACGAGTGGTGGCATGCTGACCCTATAATACAGTGGTGTGACACCACCAGGATCGCGAGGTTAATACTTCCTCGCCACTCTTTCCTGAATCTCACTTAGACTGTTGTTCAGTGAATCTAACACGGAATAGGACTCTAGTTAAATACACTAGGCTTAGAAATTTTCATGATACTGCTTCTGCTAAATTAAGCCTAAGTGTATCTGTTGGGACTATGTCCACAATAACACAGATTTGATGAAATCACCCTGGAACTAAGATGAATTAGTCTGTATTTGATGCTTCGTTTGAGTTATGTGTTTGCAAGACTCCAATGGGAAGTGTAGACCAATGTCAGTCTACAATGGGTCACCAAACACAGGACCATACAGTGTAATCCCTCATTTTGTGTTCCAAAGTGTTGACTCATGTGTAGCCTCTCTATTGGGATACACTTCATATTCAAGCTATAGGACTGTGAAAAGACCTGATGTTGATTCCCCTCTAGTAGAAGAAAAAAAATTCTGACAGAAATTTCTCTAAGTATTTCTCTCGAGTAGGTTTTTAACTACTTGAGTAGATTGCTTGAGATATACTCGAGTAACACTTCTGCATACTCGAGTAAGAAAATTCTTCCTCTCGTGAAGTTAAGTAAAACACTCGAGTAGTTCACTTACATACTCGAGTAGCTTACTTAACTACTCGAGTAGATCATTCTTCCTACTCGAGTTGCCCAAAATTCCGTTTCCAAGTTTTTTTAAGTAAAACACTCGAGTAGTCCAAGTCATATACTGGAGTAGCTCATTCTGTCTCGAGTAGTTCATACTCGAGTAGTTTATTCTTCCTGTTCCAGATTCCTCTTTCTCAAAATTTTTTCTAAGTCATTTACTCGAGTAGGTACTTTATATACTCGAGTAGTTCTCGACACTGTGTCGAGTATCTCTTTTCTCTGTGTCGAGTAGTTAAGAAATACTCGAGTAGGTCATTCATATACTCGAGAAGATTTCTTTCCTCTCGAGTAGTTCAATCTGACTACTCGAGTAGCTGTTTCTCCCGTTTGCAGAATATTTCTAAGTGTTTGTCTCGAGTAGTTCTTCTAACCACTCGAGTAGTTCAATTCTGCCTACTCGAGTAGTACAACTTGTACTCGAGTAGCTAACTCCTTCCCGTGAAAATTTTCTGTGTACTCGAGTAGATCTTCTAAGTACTCGAGTAGTTGATTATATGCACTCGAGTAGTTGTCTTCAACCTACTCGAGTAGCCATGAATTATATACCCGAGTAATATTTCTCTGCTTACTCGAGTAGTACTTGACCTACTCGAGTAGTTTTATAGCCACTCGTGTATATGACCTCATTTCTCTGAAATTTCTTCTAAGTCCAGATTTGATAGATTTTCAAATTCCGTGACATGATTGGTTCACGTGTACGTCATTAAAACCAATTATGACCGTTATTAGTACTCCTATAAAAGGTCTTGTCTAATCGACAAACCCTAATCAAAAAACAAATCTTTCAAGAAGAAAATTATTCTAAGTTTTGCAGCCGCTGCTTTCCAAAAAGAATCGTTGTTTCCTCTCTCTCTCTTCACGGAACGAAAGCCGCCGCCGCCTCTGTTTTTCTCAGGCAAGGGCTTCGATTTTCAGAGGAAATAGACTGAAGAAGCTCTCCAGATCGAGATCGTTTTTCACATGCTCATCATCTGTCCGATCGTGGAAGCAAGGAGTTCAGATCTACTGTTGCCGAGAATCTTTCTTCAACGTTTTTGATAAAGCCGCACACAAGAAGAAGATTCCAGTTCCTGTTCTATTTTCAGATCTGAACCAGACAATATTACTGTTTGTATTTCATTTCTGTTGAAGAATTTTTCTCCGAGTGTATGAGTTTTCCACTCCGAGTTTGTAGGAAGGTGTTTCTTCCGAGTTGTAGATCCAGTTGATTGGATTGAGATTGTAGGAACTTTGTTCCGAGGGTAGGATTGTTTTTCAATCCGAGATAGTGGAGTAGCCGAGTCTAGTATATTGCTAGATCGGTGAGGGAAAGTGGATGTACCCAAGATCGGGGAACCACTATAAATCTTGTCTCGTCTGTGATAGTTTGGTAGATAGATCTGTGTTGTGTTCTAAGATTTTTTATTCCGCAAAAGACGCACAACTCACTTATTCACCACCCTCTAGGTGATTTAGGTTGACAATTATTATTTTTCAATTGGTATCAGAGCCAGGTTGATCGTTAAAAGGTTAACTCCTTGATCAGTTCCTGCAAATAGTTGTCATTTGAGATCTATCTATCATGGACAAGACAAAGGATTTCGTCAAGCTTCCCTTGTGCAACAAGAACAACTTTCCTATGTGGAAAGAAAGAATCAAATTCTTTATGGAAGCTGTGGATCCAATGATCTTCATGATAGTTGAAGAAGGTCCTTATATCCCTATGACTGTCTCCACTATAGATCCTACCAAGAAGGTTCCAAAGAAGCTGATGGATTTGGACAAGGACGAGATTGTACTTGTCTCACTGGATTAGAAAGCTAAAAACATTATAGCAAGTGCAGTTGATGACTCAATGCTGTAGAACTTAATCCACTGCCAATCTGCAAAGGAGATGTGGCAGTCCTTGGTTACCTTAATGGAAGGAACAGAAGAAGTGAGGGATGATCGGAGATCCCTCCTCAATCAGAAGTATGAAGCCTTCCGACAGGGAAGCAAAGAGACCATTGCTGATACATTTGAGAACTTTTTCAAGATAGTGAATGACCTAAGAGTCTATGGCAGAGTATTCACTAATGGAGAACTGAATGAGAAGTTCCTGAGATCCCTGACCAAAGAATGGGACAACAAGGTCTGTGTCATCAGGGAGTTTGGGAAGCTGGCTGAGACAGACCCACAAAATCTCTTCGGGAAGTTTATGTTATATGAGCTTCAACTCAACACCAGGAAAGCTGAAGAAGAGAAGAGCAGGTCTGCCCTCAAAGAAAAGTCTGTTGCTCTAAAAGCAGACACCTCCAGAAGGACAAAGGCTACCTCCCCTGCTCCAGCTCCAGAGATTGGTGAAGAAGAAGAAACTTCAGAGCCAAGCACCTCAGACTTTGAGCTATCAGAAGGAGAGTTCTCACTGCTCTCACGTCAGTTCAAGAAATTTTTGAACAAGAAAAAGCAATGAAAAGACAAGGATGTCTCCTATAGAAGATCACGACACGATGGTGATCAGCAAAGAAAAGACTCAAGCAGGCATGACAGGTATAATACTAAACAGAACAAATATGTTTCGACTGACATCATTTGCTATTGTTGTAATAAGACAGGTCACGTCATCGCCGACTGCCCTCACAAGAAGAAGGAGGGTGGTAGAAGAGAAGAAAAGAAATGCTCATATAACAAGAAGAGGAAAGAGAAGAGCCTGATAGCCAAAAAGAGCAAGACTCTTAGTGACTCCGACTCATCTGAGTCGAGTGAAGAAGAAGAAGCTTATTTTGGGCTTATGGCTCAAACTGATGATGATCAAGAACTCCAGTTTACTGGGAAGGTAAACTCTCATACCCCTCTTTCAGATTCTGAAGTCTCTGAACATGATTGTGAGGATAGCTTCTCTGACGATGAGTCAGAACTAATGACCCAGTACAAGGAGTTAATCATGTCTTACGACAAATGTTGTCGAGTCCTGAAAACTCAGGCTAAAGAGATCAAATCTCTAAAAGCCGAAGAGAGCATCTTGAGAGAGAAAGTCGCAAAGACTGACTCCCTCGAAAAAAACTTCAATAATGCAATTGAAGAATATAACAAGGCTCTTGAGCACATTGACCTCAAAGAGAAAATCATCAAGGAATTGGAAGCCCAGCTTGCAGCTGAAAAGAAACTGGTTGAAATCTTCTCGAAGCCCAAGACAGTTCTCCCATTCGTTGCTGAATTTTCAGCCAAGGCCAAGGGTGCCGGATTAGGCCATGAAGAAACTCCTAGTAAATCCTCTAGAAGAAACAAGAATCAACGGAAGACTAAGGCCGCCAAAAAGGCCTTAGCCAAAGAGAAGGGAAAAGCCCCTCAAGATCAAACTACATTCAAGAAAGTCATCTTTCCATTAAATGAGTTTGATTTTGACTCATCCTGCGGGCACTTTACTAGGCCTACCTATGTAGAGCCAAAGTCCCGCTATCAAGGATGGACTCGACCCCGAAACTTTGGCGAAAGTGTCTTTAAGGCACCTTATGAAGAAGTTATTCTTCAGAGCTATGGCCCTTTCAATCATGAGCATAACTTCAAGAAGGCACCAAAGACAAAGCCCGTTGTAGAAAATCCTATAAAGCAGAAGAAGTCATGTGATTGTCATCATCATGAGGCATCTTCCTCCAAGTATACTGCCCCTGCTAGACCACAATTCCAAAAGGTCAAGCAGGAGATCTTGCGGCAAATGTACAACAGATTTGACTGTTGGTGCTGTGCCAAGGTTGGTCACTTCGCCATAGATTACTGGTTCAATCCCAGAAATGCTGCAACCCCTCATGTCAGCAATATGAGAAAGACCGCTCATAATGCTAACACTCGTAGGGGGAGTACTCTAACCCGAGACGAAGGACCCAAACGTGTTTGGATTTCTAAGGCAAATTGATTATAATTGCAGGTATGTCCAAAGGCCAACAAAACGTCAATCTGGTACTTGGACAGTGGATGCTCTCGGCATATGACCGAGACTAGAAGCCTCATTCAGAACTTTACTTCAGTCGTGAACGGACCAAAGGTCATCTTTGGAGGTTCAGACCGTGAAATCACTAGAGGTTATGGTATGATCACTAACGACAATGTATTCTTCTCGGATGTGGCTTATGTCGAAGGATTGGAACACAATCTCATAAGCATAAGCTAACTCTGCGATAAAGGATACATAGTTGAATTCCATGCTGATTAGTGCTTGATAAAATCCGTTAACAATATGGAAACGATTCTATCCGACACTCGAAGCAGGAATATTTTCTGTTTAAATTTCATTTGTATAGATTCCTCTACACCAGTGTGTCTTTTAGCAAAAGATAGTGCGTCTCTTGGTGACCAATGACACAAGAGACTAGCACATATTAATTTCAAAACTATAAATAAATTATTTTCAATGAACTTAGTACGTGTTGCCCAAAATGTCAAATGCGTCAAAGATAGACCTTGTCATGCATGCGTAAAAGGCAAGCAAACAAGGGCTACCTTTAAAAGCATTATTGGCAATGACTCTAACAGATGTCTCCATCTATTGCACATGGACTTGTTTGGTCCACTGCAAATTAGAAGTTTGGGAGTTAAGGATTATACATTGGTAATTGTTGATTATTACTCGCGCTTTGCCTGGGTGTTCTTTCTGAAACGCAAGTCAGATACCTTCGACATCTTTTCTAATTTTGTCAGGCAAGTCCAGAATGAATACAACTGCTTCATAGTCAAAATCAGAAGTGACAACGGAACAGAGTTCAAATCTGGGGCCATGACAGAATTCTGTGAGAGCTTAGGTATCTTTCATGAGTTTTCCTCTCCTCATACTGCACAACAGAATGAAGTGGCTGAGAGAAGGAACAGAACACTCATAGAGGCCTGCAGGACCATGTTGAGTGATGTTTCACTTCCAGAGTACTTCTGGGCTGAAGCCGTCAACACTGCATGCTACGTGCAAAATCGAGCACTCATAAACAAAGACCACGATAAGACACCTTACGGACTTCTGAAAGGCAGGAAACCAACAGTCTCATACTTTAGAATCTTTGGCTGTAAATGCTTCGTACTTAACAATGGTAAGTATCATACCACCAAGTTCAGCGAAAAGAGTTTTGAAGGTATTTTTGTAGGTTATAGTAGTCATAGTAAGACATATAGAATATTTAATAGAAAAACCCTGGTGATAGAAGAATCGATATATGTTGTATTTGATGAGACGAGCTTGTTGCAAAACAATCCGTCTAGTGTGCTCATTGAAGATGCAAGTGAAAAGCTGAAAGAAACTAGCTTGGATGAATCGTCCGAAGACAAAGGCGAAAAGTTCATTAAGATCACCACTCCAACTCCTATTGGAGAGGCTGATGATCAAAATGAAGAAGTCATCCAAGATAAAGAAATCACTCCAGTGATTGAAGATAATCCAGATGCAAGAAACTTAGAGCTCAGACATCTGAAGTATCACCCCATGGACCAGATCATAGGAGATCCCCGGGACGGTGTCAGAACTCGAAGAGGTACAACTAACGAGATTCTTTATTTAAGTTTTATCTCGCAGGTTGAACCAAAGAAGTTTGAGGATGCAAACTCTGATGCATCGTGGATATTGGCAATGAAAGAAGAGCTAAATCAGTTCAAGCGCTGCAATGTATGGAAGCTTGTTCCAAGACCCAAAGGAAAGAACGTCATTGGAACAAAATGAGTCTACAGGAACAAGATGGACGAAGACGGGACGATCATAAAGAACAAGGCTAGACTCGTCGCTAAAGGCTATCGTCAAGAAGAAGGAATCGAATTCGACCAGACATATGCTCCAGTGGCAAGGCTAGAGGCAATAAGGTTGTTCCTAGCATATGCTGCATTCAAAGGCTTCACCGTCTATCAGATGGACGTGAAGTCTGTCTTCCTAAATGGTAACATAAAGGAGGAAGTGTATGTGGAACAACCTCCAGGTTTCGTTGATCCTAATTTTCCTAATTACGTCTATTTACTGCACAAGCCTCTATATGGTCTGAAACAAGCTCCTCGAGCTTGGTGTGAGACGCTGTCTAGCTTTCTACTTGAGAACAAGTTCACAAGGGAAAAGATAGACAAGACATTATTTCTTAGGGAAATTAAAGGCAAGATTTTGCCAGTGTAAATCTATGTCGACGACATTATTTTTGGCTCTACAGACAACAAACTCTGCAAAAAGTTCTCAAAACTTATGCAAGGGAAGTTTGAAATGAGCAGTATGAGCAAGCTGAAGTATTTCTTAGGGCTTCAGGTGAAACAATCTGAAGATGGAATTTTCATCTCGCAGACCAAGTTCACCAAAGAGCTAATTAAGAAATTCGGAATGAAGAATGCAACCTCTATGAGTACTCCAATGGGCTCAACTATTTCTCTGGATAAGGATGAAAAAGGGAAACCTTTTGATGAAATCAAGTACAGAAGCATAATTGGGTCCTTGCTCTACCTTACTGCCAGTAGACCTGACATAATGTTTTCAACATGTGTCTGTGCTAGATTTCAGGTGAACTCTAAAGAATCTCACTACGCTGCTGCAAAGCGGATTTTGAGATACCTTAAAGGTACACCAAATCTTGGCTTATGGTACCCAAGAAGTAATGACAGCGAACTAATTGGTTTTTCAGATGCAGATTTTGCAGGTAGCAAAGACGACCGGAAAAGCACTTCAGGGACTTGTCAATTCTTTGGAAGAAGTCTAATCTCCTGGAGTAGTAAGAAGCAGAACTGTGTCACAATCTCAACGGCCGAGTCAGAGTACATCTATGCAGGCAGTTGTTGCGCACAGTTACTTTGGATAAAGAATCAGTTCGAAGATTACAACATGAAGTTCAAGAATGTCCCACTGTTTTGCGACTCCTCCAACGCAATTGCAATATCCAACAATCCAGTCTCGCACAGCCGGACAAAGCATATCGAGCTAAGGTATCATTTTATCTGGGAGCATGTAGAGCATGGGGACATAGATCTCCAATATGTCTCCACAGAAAGGCAAGTTGCAGATATCTTCACGAAGCCGCTGGACGAGACCAAGTTCTCATGCTTCAAAACGGAACTTGGGATGCTCAACAATGGAGATTAAAGAAGTTTGGACTCCAAGAAAGCAAAAGAATATAAAGGGTTAGTCAATCTGGCATCTCAATTTTCTTTTTAAGACTTGACCTACTTGAGAAATCAGAGGACCTACTCGAGTAGTCCATTTGACTTACACGAGTAAGGGAATTAATGCACTCGTGTAGTCCACTACTCGAGTCAGTCGACTCTCCTACTCGAGTACCATCTCTCCTACTCGAGTAACTTATATAGACCCACTCGAGTATCTCTTCATCTACTCGAGTAAGTCGAGTCAGCTACTCGAGTATCTCTCTGCCTCTCGTGTATATGCCTCTTGGCTTTCAAATCTTCTTATACCGCCTTTCCCTTTTCGTTATTTTCGTTTTTTTTGGATAATTAGACTTCAACCTAGGGTTTTATAAGTTCGAAATTCCAAAAATCATTCTACACGAAATCAACTCCATTCACTCGAGTACCCGTCGCCGCTTCGTCTCCACTCGAGAAATTGCAGAGCCGCGACCCTTCCTCTTCCCTGCGACAGAATTTTTTTCCCAATTTCTGGATCATGGCCGCCGTCTCCAAGATTGGTGTAGGATCGGAACTTGTTACCGCCGGGATTGCCGAGCTTTCAGACGACTTTCACAATTTGCTGATTCTTCTAGACACCGCAGGGCTCTCCTTCATCCTGCAAGAACCCTGCCAGATTCTCTTCCCGGAGGTAGCCGAATTCTTCTCGAATTTGAAGGTCAAGCGACATGGACTAATCCTGAAATCAAAAGTGAAAGGTTTGAAAATTAAACTCTCCAAGACCACTGTCTCTCAACTTCTCCGATTGCCGATAGTAGACGAAGAAGATGACTTAGATGATGAAGACTCTGACAGAATAACCCTATTCTGTGGCATTTTGGCTGATGCTCAGTACATCAAAAGGTCAGACATGAACGCAGAAGGAAAATTTCTGGTTGATGTTATTGGAAAGATTTTACTGTGCAAGACCAACTCCATAAGAGACATTCCACTGTATTTCTTCGACATCATGCAAGTCATTGTCTGCCGCAAGAAATATCAGTTTGGGATGCTAATTCTGGACAAAATCAAGGATAGTTTGAAATCCCCCAACTACGCCAAAATTATCTCTCTGCTCCTCCATGAAACAAATCCTCAGGTATTCGACTTCTCCAAAGGGACCCCTCTTCATCACATGAAGAAGGTCTCCATTTCTTCTATTCAGAGATGGGAGCTCAAGTTGAAGAATCCTGCCCAAGCTGCAAAGATTTCAGAAGTTCCAGAGGATCCAATATTAGAGGACAGAACTCCATCTCCCTCTCCTCATCATGTGGCCAGCTCCTCTGGTGCACAAAGTGTCACGACCCGTCTCGACATAAGTCAGAGTGCGTTTTGAGACGAGTCGTGATGCCACAGACATGGGCGAAAAGAAAACCATGTCTGCTAAAGCGAAAACAGAGAAGCTGATAATAGTTATTATTGAGTAAAATAGCTTGATTTTTATGCGGAATCTCTTAAATTCTTCAGTGAAAAGAGTTTTGATGCACATGTACTTGGTAAAATTCATGTTTTACAGGCTGCTACAATAGTTCTCATGGAAGAATCTATGACAGAGAATATGGGAGGAACAACCCTGCAGCCCCTCCTAGACCTCCCAAGTATTATCCAAAACCCTACTGCTACCAGAGGAGACAACAAGAGAAACTGGACAGACAACAGAATCAAGGTTGATTTTCAAGGATTTTTGAGAGTATGGAATGATTGACTGTAGAGTTGATAATTTTGGACATTCTTATTTATATGATTCTAAGTTTTTGCTCTCATTATCCTTTATCATAGTCCATTGCTTGCTTGCACATTTTTCTACCTACCACTTTTTATGTCTATAATTCACATTAGTGTAAAGAGTTCTGACTTCAACAAATAGGGGGAGATTGTTGGGAATTATGTCCACATTAACCCAGATTTGATGAAGTCACCCTGGAACTAAGATGAATTAGTATGTATTTGATGCTTCGTTTGAGTTATGTGTTTGCAGGACTCCAATGAGAAGTGTAGACCAATGTCAGTCTACAATGGGTCACCAAACACAGGACCATACAGTGTAATCCCTCATTGTGTGTTCCAAAGTGTTGACTCATGTGTAGCATCTCTATTGGGATACACTTCATATTCAAGCTATAGGACTGTGAAAAGACCTAATGCTGATTCCCCTCTAGTAGAAGAAAAAAATAACAGACAGAAATTTCTCTAAGTATTTCTCTCGAGTAGGTTTTTAACTACTCGAGTAGATTGCTTGAGATATACTCGAGTAACACTTCTGCATACTCGAGTAAAAAAATTCTTCCTCTCGTTAAGTTAAGTAAAACACTCGAGTAGTTCACTGACATACTCGAGTAGCTTACTTAACTACTCGAGTAGATCATTCTTCCTACTCGAGTTGTCCAGAATTCCGTTTCCAAATTTTTCTAAGTAAAACACTCGAGTAGTCCAAGTCATATACTCGAGTAGCTCATTCTGTCTCAAGTAGTTCATACTCGAGTAGTTTATTCTTCCTGTTCCAGATTCCTCTTTCTCAGAATTTTTTCTAATTCATTTACTCGAGTAGGTACTTTATATACTCGAGTAGTTCTCAACACTGTGTCGAGTATCTCTCTTCTCTGTGTCGAGTAGTTAAGAAATACTCGAGTAGGCCATTCATATACTCGAGAAGATTTCTTTCCTCTCGAGTAGTTCAATCTGACTACTCGAGTAGCTGTTTCTCTCGTGTGCAGAATATTTCTAAGTGTTTGTCTCGAGTAGTTCTTCTAACCACTCGCGTAGTTCAATTCTGCCTACTCGAGTAATACAACTTGTACTCGAGTAGCTCAACTCCTTCCCTTGAAAATTTTCTGTGTACTCGAGTAAATCTTCTAAGTACTCGAGTAGTTGATTATATGCACTCGAGTAGTTGTCTTCAACCTACTCGAGTAGTCATGAATTATATACCCGAGTAATATTTCTCTGCTTACTCGAGTAGTCCTTGACCTACTCGTGTAGTTTTATACCCACTCGTGTATATGACCTCATTTTCTCTGAAATTTCTTCTAAGTCCAGATTTGACAGATTTTCAAATTCCGTGACATGATTGGTCCACGTGTACGTCATTAAAACCAATTATGACTGTTATTAGTACTCCTATAAAAGGTCTTGTCTAATCGACAAACCCTAATCAGAAAACAAATCTTTCAAGAAGAAAATTATTCTAAGTTTTGCGGCCGCCGCTTTCCAAAAAGAATCGTTGTTTCCTTTCTCTCTCTTCACGGAACGAAAGTCGTCGCCGCCTCTGTTTTTCTCCGGCAAGGGCTTCGATTTTCAGAGGAAATAGACTGAAGAAGCTCTCCAGATCGAGATCGTTTTTCACATGCTCATCATCTGTCCGATCGTAGAAGCAAGGAGTTCAGATCTACTGTTGCCGAGTATCTTTCTTCAACGTTTCTGATAGAGCCGCACGCCAAGAAGAAGATTCCAGTTCCTGTTGTATTTTCAGATCTGAACCAGACAATATTACTGTTTGTATTTTTCAATACTTGTATTTCATTTCTGTAGGAGAATTTTTCTCCGAGTGTAGGAGTTTTTCACTCCGAGTTTGTAGGAAGGTGTTTCTTCCGAGTTGTAGATCCAGTTGATTGGATTGAGATTGTAGAAACTTTGTTCCGAGGCTCGGATTGTTTTTCAATCCGAGATAATGGACTAGCCGGGTCTAGTATATTGCTAGATCGTTGAGAGAAAGTGAATGTACCCAAGATCGGGGAACCACTATAAATCTTGTCTCGTCTGTGATAGTTTGGTAGATAGATCTGTGCTGTGTTCTAAGATTTTTTATTCCGCAAAAGACGCACAACTCACCTATTCACCCCCCTCTAGGTGATTTAGGTTGACAACTATTATCTTTCAGTATCCTCCCTCGATGACCTGAATCTAACTATAGGAACTTGTAAAACCAGGTGCATATGCCGACATTTTAATACACGAATTAAAATAATCTGAACTACTGGATTAGGAGGAGTCGAATTTCTTACAGTGGTACTACGACGTTCGTACAAGCGGCGAGGCGACACGATTCCCTTTGATTAAAAATCCCTCACAAACCTTATCTTCTATGTCCACCAAAATCTGAAATTCACAATAACCATAATTTGAGTGTATTCCGCCTTTAGGACTTTTAGTGGAAAAACTCAAAACGGTAAGGGTACCAATTTGAATAACCTACGAACAACAAAACGGTGCAATACCTCTTTATAATGGTGATTAGGTTCCAAACTAAGCGATCAATATCAGATTGCGGTAGACCGAGTACTTCGATTCCCACTTAGGGCAAGAAGAGACGAGAAGATAATTAAAATCGACTTCCAACTAAAAAGATTTCCACTAAGAAATGAAGAAAAGAGAGGAACGAAACTCACCAGAACCAAATACAGTGTTTTCTGAATTTCTTCCCGCCGGAAAGGGTTGGAAATCCACCCCTTAACGGTGCTAGGAGGGAAAGAGAAGGTCGGCTAGGGCTGTTGAGGGGTGAAAAGAAGTGGATGCTGGCCTCCGGCGCGGGATTCTGGCGAGAACTGGCTGACGACAGTGCTTCGCGAGAGCGCGACTGCGTGTGGTTACGGGGACGGGTGCGGGAAGAGGAAACTAGCAGAAATGAGGAAGGATGCATGTTATCGCGATAAAGAGGCGCGATATAAGGGCGGCAATTCGATATACCGTGAACTGGTATATTTAAGGCATATAGATACGTTATAATGTTAAAATTGGTGCTCTTGATTGAGATTGAAATGCCATGTTATATTTATATATTTATTTATATACTAATATACTATCACTAGGGAGTGTTATATAAAATAAATGCTAGCTTCACATTCCGTCGACTCGATCAATTAAGCTCGCGACCGCATCCTGAAATTAATTTAAGCGCGGCGTCAAAATCTGGGATGTTACATCTCAGCCCTTCACTGGGCTCCTTGGCTTCGTCAATCCAACTCGAGCCTCTCTTGGCCCGAGCTCAAACAGGAGTTGATTCGGAGGTGCGACACCCACTACTCTGGCTCTTCCTCTATTGAGCAGCTTTGCGGTATCCGCCAGACAGCTGACCTGGACGACTACATTGACGAGTTTGTTGTCTTGGTCTCTCATGTCCCCGGCTTGCCACCTGAGCATTACCCGGGCTTCTTCATGCAGGTTGTAACAACCCCTAAACTAGTATTATAATAATAAGAAGAATAATAATAATATTAAAATAATAAAGAAAGACTTATAATAAAAACCAATACCTAAACCTACCCCCCCCCCCTCCTTTAAAATAAACTCGAGCCGGCGAGTTACCCGCATCCCGCATCGCGCGAATTTCCTCCCGATCCTGCTCCGTAGGCCCCGCCTCCATCTCCCGAGCGCCCGACAACCCTCTCCTCCACCTCCAGTGGCCGACAAATCCCTCCTCCAGGCCCGGCGCCCCTTCCTCTTGCTTCCCCGCCGTCTCCGACGCTTCCCTTGGCCGGCAACTCCCGCAGCAACCCTTCTCTTGGCCGACTGCTTCCAAGGAGGACGGCCACCCCTTTTTCCCCTCCTCTTTTCCTCCTTCGGCCAGTGAGAGCAAAGACAGAGTTCTTCTCCGACAACCCTAGCTCCTCTTCGTCCCGGCCGGTGGATTTCGTGAGAGATCTCCTAGGGTTTCGCTCGAAACCACTTTTCGTATATTTCGGAGCCCCAATCTGGTCTCCTCGGGTAAGAAATTCCATTGAAACCCCTCTTCGTGAATTTTGTTACAATAATTATCCCTCTCCAATTGATGCATTTACGTCGATCCCTCTTGGGGTTGTCGTGTACCCTTCTAACCTCGATGTTTTACTTGTTTTCCGGTGCCGCTCTTCAGGTCTAGGTGGTGGAATCACTCCAAGCCCTCTCCGAATTAGGGATTCTTGCTTCCAAACGCCGCCAAAACTCCTGATCCCTCGCGGTAGACTCTTCTCCCCTCACTTTCGAGGGAGTTAAATTCCTAAACCCCTCTCCTTTTGTGTGGAGCAATTATTAAACGCATGTGCGGACATAGGAAACTTGTTAATTCAATTTGGAATGTATTTTTGATCTCGAACAGGTTTAGCTCAAGCTTTTAACCTCGCCTGCGCCACTTAGCGGTCACTAGCAATTTCGAAATCACCTTAAGGCAAGTAGAGACACTCTCTCGCTTGCAAACATGAGATCTAATTTACTTCACTTTGTTTATGAAGTAGCCTCTTATAAACTGGAAATCGTCTAATTATTTATGAACCCCTGAAATTTGCCTAATATCTTAGGCGAACATTGAGAGGAGAGTGTTGGTTTGGTGTGACGCGTCGAATCAAGCTCCCGACTAACTGGTAACAGAAACCATTAGTCAACCATTGTAAGCACCGTTGTTGATAAGCCTTGCGTCAATTCAAACACTAGAATCTTGTACACCAAATGACAACACCTTCACCCTTCAATGTATTCCGCTTATGGTATTGCAGTTAGGCTAAACTCCGGAGTAGGACATTAAATTAAAAACATCTTGTTTGACATGATTACTTGTCAGGTAGTAGATTGCTACGTGTAAAAACAGGTTCACTAAGCTCTTGTTTGCTCTGCTTACTCTTTGTGCAATTGAATTAATTTAAATCTTCATGTATATTCATGTTCTGAGGCACTTTCCTTTTGTTTGGATTTGCCTTAGGTTTCGTGACTGCGCCACCCAGTTTCTGAGCTATTTCTTCTTCTAGATACAGCCTTGTTCGGAGGTTTCATTTTGTTAAATGTATCAGCAGGTTCTATGTATTTTGTTTTTTTTGCTATTGGATTTTTCTTTCTACTTATGTACTAGTTATCGTCAGACATTTTCTCTTGTATCGAGGACAACTTGTAGGGTGAAGCATGGTACTAGTTCATTTCACTTGTGCATTTTCTACCCTTGTGACATAGTTTTTATAAAAGAAATGCATGTACAACAATTTTTTTACTATTTATGTACGGCTTCCGCACCAATTTAAAATCTTTTAAAACCCTTTTTAAAAAATATATCTGATTTAAAAACTAGTTGTAGAATTTTTGGTTCCGCCTTAGCAGACATGTTTCTTCTCTGCATGCTTGTGGCATCACGACACGCCTGAAGCGCACTCTGATTTTGTTGAGACGGGTCGTGACAGTTGGTGTCAGAGGGAGGTTGACTCTAAAAAAATGAAATATTTTGAAATTATCAAGTATTTTAAGTTCTATCATGTAAATATAGGAACATGCATCATATTTCACGCACCCTGTCATTATTTGTTGTTCGAGGCTGAAACACGCACACACTCACTCATAAGCATGAGTAGTATGCGTGCGAGCGTTAAGGCAGTATGGGCAAACTTAACATTTATATGCATATGAATTTCCACTAGGATATACACCGCTTGCAAATATTAAATTGTATGAGCGGTTTAATATTTTCAAGTGCGTGACATTAGAATCATAATGCGCATGACATGTTAAGTGATATGAGCACTTAACATGCCATGTGTTTCCATTCATGGGCATTTTTAGGAATGCATTGTAGGCATAATTTCATTCCATGCATATCATAACTCATTGCACAAGAGTTAAGCTAAGAGCAACATATGATGATTGTACACACATGGATTTCACAATCATAACTCTATCGCACGTGATTCTATCATCGCATTTGTATTTTCATGGATTTCACCTAGAGTTGTCCACTGAAAATGCTGTAACTATTACATGATTTATGTATCCAATAGTGTTAGAATGCTAGAACATGTAGTCTCGATCTGCTATGCTTAGCCTGACTGTTTTTCTTACTCAATTCTTTTATGCTTATTTTAGATGGCTCCTAAGCGATCGCAGCGAAAGAAAGTTACCCCTGCTGCGAGGGAGGCCCCTAGAGATGAAACTGCCCAGCTTTTGAGACCGCTTCTGGAGCGTGTCACCCGTCTGGAGGGGGAACGCCAAACTCCTGATCCATCCTCTGGTTTCGGCAGCGCAGGGACGACTGGAGTTGTTGTTACCACCAACCCTCCTGCCCCTGGATCTGGGACCGGCTTGTCTGCTGGCACCATGGAGGCCCCGCTCGTGCCAAGTCCGACCACCCATGTAGCGATGGCAGACACTCTGGCTTTCAAGAGACTAAATCTGTCTACCTACAATGGCAGCCGTGATTACTTTGTGATCACTAAATGGGTCTCCCAGATGGAGAAACACTTTGAGTATGTTGCAGTTCCCGTGACCCAAAAGGTTCTCCTTGCGGCCTATCAGCTGACCGAGGATGCTTACACTTGGTGGCTTCAGCGTCGCAGCCTCTCCGATTCTGCCACCTTGACTTGGGGACAGTTCAAGGATGCCCTTATGGAGAACTTCCTCTCTTCTGTGGAGCGGGACAAGTTAGCGGAGAAGTTCCTGTCCCTTCAGCAGTTTGGCAGGACAGTGACCGAGTATGCGAGAGAGTTCTCCCGCCTATCCCTCCTTGATGCGGAATTCGTGCCAGATGAAGCCAAAAGGATCAGCCGTTTCGTAAAGGGACTCCGTCATGACTTCCAGCAGCATGTGGTAGCCCATGGCGCCACCACCTTCTCGGAGACCGTGGGAGCCGCCTTGAGGGTGGAAGCAATTGAGCTGGATCGTTCCGCCAAGAAAGTCCAGCATGGCACCAGCAATGCCGCAACATCCGACCTCAAGCGCAAGAGTGCTCCATCTCAGGAGCAAGGTCCCGGGCCCAAGGAGGTCTGCGTCTGCTGTCACAAGGTGGGCCATATTGCCCAAGTCTGTCGTTCTCTCCTGAAGAAGCAAAAGAAGGACATCCATGCTCCGCCGCCTCAAATGACGCTTGCCTCTACCTCCACCGTCTGTGCGTACTGCAAGAAGCTGGGCCACCAGCTGAAGGGCTGTCGTCGTAGGCAGAAGGCCTGTTTCAAGTACGGGCAGGTTGGACACCTCAAGCTAGACTGCCCTATGAGGGAAAGCCCGATTCCCGCTCAGCCACTGCAGGTTGTCCCCGGAGCTCAGGACAAGGGTAAGGCTGTGTTGAACGTCATCACTCAGGGCGAGGCGCTCGCTTCGACCGACGTCATCTCTGGTACGTTGTTTTGTAGAATTTTAATTTTAATTTTAATTTTTCTGCATTCAAATAAACTAGCCTGCCTTAGACTCGAATAATCTTGATATGCGCCATGTTTTTTTCCCTTTTTAGGAAGATTTAGAGTCAAGAATAAGTCGATGCAAATCTTATTTGATTCCGGTTCATCGCACTCTTTTATTGCTCGCCACATCGTGGACCTTCATAATTGGCCTACTTCGACACTTGAGGTCCCTTTCGAGGTTTCTGTACCAGGTCATCTGCACCTCTCAACCAGTGGCATTCTCAATTGCCCGATCCTGCTTGGAGAATTGCAAGTTTTCGCCGATCTCATAGTCTTGGAAATGTCAGAATTCGACGTAATCTTGGGAATGAATTGGTTGGTCACGTATCAAGCTAAGCTGGACTGTGTAGCAAAGAGGGTCAATCTCAGCATTCGCGGCGAGGACTACAGTGTTCATGTTCAGACCCGCAGCCACCTGAAGGTAATTCGTGTTGTGCGTGCCCTCGCCTTCTTAGTCAGGGTTGCTCTGCTTGTTTTGTGTATGCTTCACATTCGGATGCTGTCATACCGCAACTTGAATCTATCCCGGTTGCCTCCGAGTTTCCCGACGTGTTCCCCACCGAGCTGCCTAGAATGCCTCCTGATCGTGATGTAGAGTTCTCTATTGATGTGGAGCCTGGAACGCGCCCCATATCTAAAACTCCATACCGTATGGCACCACGCAAGTTGGAAGAGCTCAAATTGCAGTTGGATGAGATGCTTGAGCGTGGCTACATTTGTCCCAGCTCGTCTCCTTGGGGAGCCCCCGTTCTCTTCGTAAAGAAGAAGGATGGTTCCCTGAGGCTTTGTATCGACTATCGGGAGATGAACATGGTTACCATCAAGAATAAGTACCCCCTCCGACGCGTGAATGACCTCTTTGATCAGCTCAATGGTAGTTCTGTGTTTTCCAAGATAGATCTCAGAACAGGTTACCATCAGCTGAAGATCAAAGAATCTGACATCCCCAGGACAGCCTTCCGGACTCGGTGTGGACATTTTGAATTCTTGGCGATGTCTTTTGGATTGACTAACGCCCCATCTGGTTTCATGGATATGATGAACCGTGCATTCTGTGAGTTCCTAGATAAGTTCGTCATCGTCTTCATAGATGATATTTTGGTCTACTCCAAAACTCGTGAAGATCATACAGTTCACCTTAGACTCGTCCTCTCCACCCTACGCCAACATCAACTTTATGCCAAGCTGGCGAAGTGCGAGTTCTGGCTGGATCGTGTTGCCTTCTTGGGGCATGTCATTTCAGGGGATGGGCTATCCATTGACCCCGCAAAAGTCTCCGCAGTGATGGACTGGAAGCGACCTTCTACTCCTACCGAGATACGCAGTTTCCTTGGGTTGGCTGGTTATTGTCGTCGCTTCGTCAAGGGTTTCTCCTCCATTGCTGCTCCTCTGATAAGGCTAACTCAAAAGCATGTGAGATTTGAGTGGACGGATCAGTGTGAGCGGGCCTTTTCTGAGCTGAAGCAACGACTATGTTCCGCGCCAGTGCTAGCTCTTCCGTTAGATGGGTTGGACTTTTCTGTCTACACTGATGCTTCTGGAGTTGGTTTGGGCTGCGTTCTGATGCAGGATGACCGTGTTATTGCGTATGGGTCGAGGCAGTTGAAAATTCATGAGCGTAACTATCCTACCCATGACCTGGAATTCGCTGCAGTGGTGTTTGCCTTGAAGCTGTGGCGTCATTATCTCTATGGCGTGAGGTGCCACTTTTACACCGACCACCAGAGCTTGAAGTACATTTTTGTTCAAAAGGACCTCAATCTTGGTCAGAGACGTTGGCTCTAGTTTGTTTCAGACTATGACTTGCAGCTCACATATGTTCCTGGTAATGCCAATTCAGTGGTAGATGCGTTGAGTCGGCAGGTTTCTGTTGCCGCTTGTGCGCCCATGTCAGCTATTCTTGCAGCCCTGATTGATGACCTCGACCGGATGGGCATATCCATCGCACCCGAGGGTCATGAAGGGATTTCTGATCCGTTATGGGTAGAGCAGGTGAAGGATTTACAGCCTTCTGATCCCGCACTTCAGCGCATTCGCCGACAAGTTGAACTTGGGACTCTTCCCGATTTCTCCATCTCTGGTGATGTTCTTCGTTTCCGAGGTCGACTCTGCATTCCTGATGTCCCTGAGTTACTTGATAGTATCTGCAGAGAATCGCATGAGTCCCGCTCATCTGGACATCCGGGCAACAACAAGATGTATCATGACTTGAAGCAGATCGTTTGGTGCCTGGTATGAAGAATTACATCGCTCGTTTCATCTCTTGATGTCTTACATGCCAGAAGGTGAAAGCTCAGTGTCAGCGTCCTGGTGGTCTTTTGCAGCCTTTGCCTATCCCTGAATGGAAGTGGGAAGATGTTTCTATGGACTTCATCACTGGATTGCCTCGCACTCCGAGAGGGTATGATGCGATTTGGGTTATTGTGGATCGCTTGACTAAAGTGACCCATTTTATTCCGTATAAGGAGGGTCATTCCACCGAGAAGATAACCCGGATCTATATTGCATAGATTGTCCGACTCCATGGGATTCTTCTGCGAATCGTTTCTGATCGTGACTCGAGATTTGTATCGCACTTTTGGAAAGGATTTCAACAAGCTTTGAGCACTGATCTCAACCTAAGCACTGCTTACCACCCGACGACTGATGGGCAGACTGAGAGAGTTAATCAAATTCTTGAAGATATGTTGCGTTGTTATATCTTGGACTACAAGGGAGCTTGGGATGAACATCTACCCTTGGTCGAATTCGCCTACAACAACAGCTATTAAGAGAGCCTCAAGATGGCCCCCTTCGAAGCACTGTACGGGCGTCGCTGTAGAACCCCGCTTTACTGGTCAGAGGTTGGTGAGAAGGTGGTGTTGGTCTCGGAGTTACTTCAGGAAATGGAAGAAGCCACCAAGAAGACTCGTCTTCAGCTCAGTCGTGCCATTGAGAGACAAAGGAAGTATGGAAATCAGCGCCGCCGTCCGTTAGAGTTTGCTGTGGGCAATTAAGTGTTCCTGAAAGTTTCTCCTACTCCTGGGGTGAAACGGTTCGGTCGCCATCATAAGCTCAGCCCGAGGTTCATGGGACCGTACCCCATCACAGAACGTATTGGAGGATCTGATTACCGTCTGGAGCTACCTGTTTCTTTGGTCGGTGTTCATGATGTCTTTCATGTCAGCCAGCTTCGGAAATATATCCACGATCCAAATCATGTTCTTGAAGAAGTTCTAGTGATTCCTGAAGATAATCTGTCTTATCCGATTGAGTCTTCGAAGATCGTCGAATATCAAGAACGCAAGCTTCGCAAGAGAACCATTCCGATGGTGAAGGTACTTTGGCTGCATGCCAAGTCCGAGGAGTACACTTGGGAACTCGAATCTGACATGCGCAGCAAGTACCCGCAACTCTTCTCTTGATCATTGGTACGTCTCTAAGTCTGACTTGCTTGTTATTTCAGTATCTTTCATGGTTAGCTTTCATGCGTTCATCTATGAACTTCTGTTTGAAGTATATGTCATTTGAAACTTCGTTGTTTAGTCTCATTCAGAGAGTTCTCATGCAAGTTTCGGGACGAAACTTTCTAAGTAGGGGAGAATGTAACAACCCCTAAATTAGTATTATAATAATAAGAATAATAATAATAATAATAAAAATAATAAAGAAAGACTTATAATAAAAACCAATACCTAAACATACCCCCCCTCCTTTAAAATAAACCCGAGCCGACGAGTTACCCGCATCCCGCATCCCGCACGAATTTCCTCCTGATCCCGCTCCGTCGGCCCCGCCTCCGTCTCCCGAGCGCCCGGCAACCCTCTCCTCCGCCTCCAGTGGGCGGCAAATCCCTCCTCCAGGCCCGACGCCCCTTCCTCTTGCTTCCCCGCCGTCTCCGACGCTTCCCATGGCCGGCAACTCCCGTAGCAACCCTTCTCTTGGTCGGCTGCTTCCAAGGAGGACGGCCACCCCTTTTTCCCCTCCTCTTCTCCTCCTCCGGCCAGTGAGAGCAAAGGCAGAGTTTTTCTCCGACAACCCTAGCCCCTGCTCGTCCCGGCCGGTGGATTTCGTGAGAGATCTCCTAGGGTTTCGCTCGAAACCCCTCTTCGTAGATTTCGGAGCCCCAATCTAGTCTCCTTGGGTAAGACATTCCATTGAAACCCCTCTTCGTGAATTTTGTTACAATAATTATCCCTCTCCAATTGATGCATTTACGTCGATCCCTCTTGGGGTTGTCGTGTACCCTTCTAACCTCGATGTTTTACTCTTTTTCCGGTGCTGCTCTTCGGGTCTAAGTGGTGGAATCACTCCAAGCCCTCTCCGAATTAGGGATTCTTGCTTCCAAACACCGCCAAAACTCCCGATCTCTCGCGGTAGACTCTTCTCCCCTCACTTTCGAGGGAGGTAAATTCCTAAACCGCTCTCCTTTTGTGTGGAGCAATTATTAAACGCATGTGCGGACATAGTAAACTTGTTAATTCAATTTGGAATGTATTTTTGATCTCGAACAGGTTTAGCTCAAGCTTTTAACCTCGCCTGCGCCACTTAGCTGTCACTAGCATTTTCGAAATCACCTTAAGGCAAGTAGAGACACTCTCTCGCTTGCAAACATGAGATCTAATTTACTTCACTTTGTTTATGAAGTAGCCTCTTATAAACTGGAAATCGTCTAATTATTTATGAATCCCTAAAATTTGTCTAATATCTTAGGCGAACATTGAGAGTAGAGTGTTGGTTTGGTGTGATGCGTCGAATGAAGCTCCCGACTAACTGGTAACATAAACCATTAGTCAACAATTGCAAGCACCGTTGTTGATAAGTCTTGCGTCAATTCAAACACTACAATCTTGTATACCAAATGACAACACCTTCACCCTTCAATGTATTCCGCTTATGGTATTGCAGTTAGGCTAAACTCCGGAGTAGACCATTAAATTAAAAGCATCTTGTTTGACATGGTTACTTGTAAGGTAGTATATTGCTACGTGTAAAAACTGGTTCACTAAGCTCTTGTTTGCTCTGCTTACTCTTTGTGCAATTGAATTAATTTGAATCTTCATGTATATTCATGTTCTGAGACATTTTTCTTTTGTTTGGATTTGCCTTAGGTTTCGTGACTGCGCCGCCCGGTTCCTGAGCTATTTCTTCTTCTAGATACAGCCTTGTTCGGAGGTTTCAATTTGTTAAATGTATCAGCAGATTTTATGTATTTTGTTCCTTTTGCTGTTGGATTTTTCTTTTTACTCATGTACTAGTTATTGTCAGACATTTTCTTTTGTATCGAGTACAACTTGTAGGGTGAAGCATGGTACTAGTTCATTTCACTTATGCATTTTCTACCCTTGTGACAGTTTTTATAAAAAAAATGCATGCACAACAACTTTTTAACTATTTATGTATGACTTCCGCACCAATTTAAAATCTTTTAAAACCTTTTTTTTAAAAAATATCTGATAGTTGTAGAATTTCTGATTCCGTATTAGCAGGCATATTTCTTCTCTACATGTCTGTGGCATCACGACCAGCCCGAAGCGCACTCTGATCTTGTTGAGACGGGTCGTGACACGGGATACTTTCCCACATCCGCCCGCGGGTCTGCACACATCACCCCCGCACAGTCTCAGACGCCCTTGACATGGTGTGTCTGGTAGAGGCTGACCTCTCCCCCAGGTCGTTTGTGCCTGCAGCCAGTCACTACCCGCCTCAGTCGCCCTGGCGGCCCCCTCCTTAGACAGTCCCGCAGCGGCCGCCCCTAGGGGAGACTGAACAGGTCGACTTTTCCGCATGGCTTTGGCCGCTCACTGCGCTGTCGCCTCCGCCTCATTCATATCCGGTCGACCTTCAGGCCCTACTCGCCGAGTTCGACGACATTTTTGAGTCCCTGACCGGCCTCCCGTCAACTCGCCCGACGGATCAATGGACAATATGCCATCTGTTGAAGCCATGAGTTCAGTGTCTGCAGTTTGAGTTATGTGAGGCTGCACCTGTTCAATGTGTTCGATACTCTTGTATGCGTTCCATGTAAGAGTGTTTTTTTAGATATTCAATGAGTGTTCAGTGTCTGTTTAGTGTTTATGTTCGGTCTTTAGTGCATGTGTGCAACACGTTTATTCATTCAGTGTGTTCAATCTTTAGTGTGTGTTTGTGTTCATATGTTCAATGATTATTGTGTCATACTACATACTTGCATGAATTATGAGAGAACGTAATACCATTTTTTTTCTATGTTTTGATTGTAAATTTCATAACAACGGTTGCCATAGTTTTAGGATCTGTAGTTGATTTCATTTATGATAAAAATAGTTTTTCCAGGAATCTATTTTTATAAATTTCGAATTTGAAAATTGTTTATTCTGTTGTGACTTACGGATTTGTGTTTTTTTTTTTGTAGATTAAAGAGCAGAAGTGGTTAAGTAAAGATCATATTCTAGACTTTTATAATACAATTAATTCAAAGATTAATATATTTTGAAGTGTTTGTCTAATATGGACTCTTTCTGAATTTTTATTGGACTGTTTATGGACTCTTATTGGACTACTTATATCTTATGAACTATTTATTTTGCCATTTTGTTATATTTTTAGCCAAAATTTTTGATTTGGGAAGTAGTTTAATTTTCAAATTCCTTTTCTATGGTATTTGAGTAAGTACTTTTATGATTTTTTTAGCGTTTGCTTGGTATGCAGAATTTTCTTGCCTTGTTATTTTGGAAATAATTGTTGTGAAATGTATAAATAATATATAATAACAATTTTTCTTATAAAGTTCAAGTAATATAAATATTAAGTTATCAACAACTCAAATGTCATGATATCTTATATTTATTTTTATTTACAAAAAAAATCTTTAATTTTGGTCTCTATACTTCATTAAAGAAAAGTATTTAACACTGTTGTACAAATGTGTAAAAAATATATTTTAAAAAAATCAATTAATTTTTTTAAAAATTTATTTTTGAGCCGGCTCGAAATTGATTTGAGCCTGCTCGGAGTCGAGTCGATTCAGAGCCGTGGTTGAGCCGAAAATTTTGATTACAAGCCGAGCTCAAATTGATCTAACTCGACTCGATATCGGGCTCATCTCGCATTGTCCGCAGTCGCTCCACGTATGAAAACAAGCTCATGATTATCGTTCTCTCCGTTCAGCATTGGCGCCCATATCTGTTGGGCCACACCTTTGTGGTATGCACCGACTACCACAGCCTTCGCAACCTTGTCCAGCAGAAGATCGCAACGCCCGCCCAGCAGGTGTGGGTGGCCAAACTCCTGGGCTATGAATTCACCATCGAGTAATGCCCGGGGAGGGCAAACTGGGCGACGATGCCCTCTCTCGACAAAGCCAAGCATCAGAGCTCACAGTTATCTCTCGGTCGGTGTGGGAAGATGCGGCAACCATCCAGCACGAGGTCGACCCTGCCTTATCTGGGATCCGAATGACGTTCATCGCGGATGCCTCCGACCACCCACCATGCTCGTTGGTAGGCCGTCGCCTATTCTTCAAGGGCCACCTTGCTCTAGCACCCTCTTCTACGAGCATCCCCTGGCTCGCCGATTTTCATGTTACGCCCTCAGGAGGGCGTGTCGGGGTCTTCCGTAGCTATTGTCGTTTAGCGACCTCTCTCTACTGCCCCCGCATGTTCCGACAGGTCAAATTATTCATGGCCGCCTGTTTGGTCTGCCAATAGGCCTAGTATGAGCCAACGTTTCCAGCCAGCCTTCTTCAGCCTCTTCCAATTCTGAACCGTGTTTGGGAGGATATGATCATGGACATCATTACTCGGTTATCGTGCTCCCAGGAATTCGATTATATCTTGGTCGTGGTGGATAGAATGTTCAAATACGGTCATCTCATTCCCCTTCATCACCCCAACACCGCCGTCGTAGTCACAGGCAGCTTCATTAGCGGTGGCGTACGCCTTCATGGGTTTTCATGGTCAATCGTGAGCGATCGGGATCCGCTTTTCTTGAATACCCTTCTGGACCACATTTTTCCAGCTACATGGGACTCGCCTTCGCATGACCACTACTTATCACCCGCAGACAGATGGCCAGTCTGAGGTCCTCTGTTGAATTTTTTCAAGGTGGTCAGCAAGATAGCCTAAAGCCAAATTAATATTCTCAGAACTATCCAGTTAACACCTTGATCATACCGAAGCCCAAAGAGCAAGCTTAACATCAAACACAAATGGAAGAACAAGCAGGTCTTATATTCATTCACACTTCTTTACAAGACAAGGTATACATAGCGAGACATGATTTCGCTAGTACACAAGCTACAAACAGAAAGCACAACACAAGCCGGGCGGACAGCACTGGAGACCGCCGAGACCGCCCAGTCCCCAAGGTCGCCGAAGTCGCCCGAGCTGAAGCTGCTACACGCTGAATAAAGCACGAAGTCCGCCGAGACCGCGAGGTCGCGCGGACACACCGTTATTCGCTGACTGCTGATGAACTGAAGAACAGGCCGCCTACCCGCCTGAGACCGGCGGACAAGTTATTGGAACTTGGAAATGTTGAAGCAGAGAACTGACAAGCCGTAGAAGCGACCTGCTGAGACCGCAGAGACCGCACCCTTCACAACACTTGACCGAAGTCACAACCAAACTCCTGGCTCCTGGAATATAGTAGCGCGACCTGCACACAACAAATCGTCAGTTCTACTCAACCCGCGCGGACAGAAAAACTCAGACTGCAACAATCGCCCAAGTTCCACTTACTATTCACTCAATTACTGTAGACGTGTCGGGGGGTCTATTTATAGGCGAGGTGAGGAGTGTGGTCACCACCCTAGTGAATAGAGTCACAACCCCCAGCTCGCGCACTAGCAAAACACCCATCCGCTGAGTCCGCCAGGACTTAGCCGGATTCCTAGAAAAATACCAGGAGCAAGACACAGATGTTCACAACTAGGCGGACTTGCACCAGTCCGCCCACACTTTGCGTACAAGGGACAGTCCGCACAGTCCGCAAACATCATCACACATGGACAGCCATAACCCCTTCAGGGACAGTCCGCACACGAAAGAGCCAGTCCGAACAGCACAAGACCAAAGCCTCCATCTGCCACAAGTTCATGACAAAAAGACAGTCCGCCCGGTCAACAGCGGACTTGGCGGATACAGCGGACACACTGGACTTGTCACAGAATGTGACCAAGTCCAGTAAAACACCAAAGGGCCTAGCGCGAGCTCGACGGGCAAGGCCCAGGTTGCCCACACTCAAGGCAGATCGCCAACTCCACCAAGGTAAGGCAGAGTCCGCAAGCTATACTCGCACAGCTGCCCAGACAAACGGCCAACTGCTGGACTCCGACACCAGTCCGTGCAGTCCTCCATAGCAGCTAGCATCCGCTGCAACACCAGAGCTTGGCAAAGGCCACAGCCGAACTCCAAGGCCAGTCCGCAACGGCGGACACCGCTGACTCGCCAGTCCGTAAAGCCTTCCGCGGATAGACCACCCAATCCGCCGGTTAACATAAGCTTGCAAAACTACAAGACCGCAGATCAACAAGGCTCTGTCTACAGCCCGTGAACTGCAGTCCGCTCACACTGCTTCACAAGAAGCCCACCATCCTTGGCCATGGACCTACCAGGCCGCACAGCAGACCGCTCAGGCCGGAAACCAGGCCGCTCAGGCCGCACAGGCTGCTCTTCAACAGCCAAGCCACCAAGACAGCCAACACACAGGCCGCAGACTCAGACCGCTCAGGCCGCACAGTCCGCCCGGCCTGCCCATCACCCACTTCCACTTCACAAATTTCAACACTCCCCCTTGAAGTGAGAAGTGGTGATCAAGCCCAGCAAGCTTCATAACCGCTGAAATGGCCCCTTCGATAGCGGCTTTGTGAAGTTGTCAGCAAGATTATCTTCACTCCGAACATGCCCGACCAGAAGAGATCCCTCTAACACCTTCTCCCTTATCAAGTGGTGCTCGATCTCAATATGCTTGGTCCTTGCGTGACACACTGGATTGTTTACCAGTTTGAGAGCACTCTCATTGTCACCCCGGAGTAAAGTAGGCCCTTGCACTTCTTCGTGAACATCCTTTACAAGCCTCCGCAACCAGATGGCTTCTCGAGCAGCCAAGGCCGAAGCCTTATACTCAGCTTCCGTAGTAGACACAGACACAAAATCCTGCTTCTTGCTACACCATGAAATACAAGTTGAACCACAACTGAAAACATAACCCGAAGTTGATCTCCGATCATCTGAGTCACAACCATAGTCAGCGTCCGTGTATCAAAGCAAAGCAAAGTCCGCATCCCTACTATAGAGGAGTCCCATATCAGAAGTTGTCTTGACATACTTCAAAATGTTCTTTGCCGCCACCAGATGAGACTTCATTGGTTCAGCCATAAACCGACTTACTCGGCCAACAACGTAAGTAATGTCTGACCTTGTAATCGTCGGGTAGATCAAACTCCCTACAAGATTCCTGAACACCAAGGGATCAGGAAGAATCCTTCCTTCATCTCGTAGAAGTTTCAGCCCATGTTCCAGTAGAGTAGAGCAACTCCTCCCTTCGCCCATGCCAAATCGACTTACAATGCGATCCACATATCCCTTCTGGCAAATGAGAATCATGCACTCCTTCCTCTCCACTTCAAGACCGAGAAAGTGATGAAGCTCTCCCAAATCTTTCATCTCGAAGCGTATAGCAAGCTCAGCCCTGAGCCTTGCTACTTCCTCCTCTGAATTCCCTATGATGATCATATCATCCACATACAGCAGGACCAAGACTTGCAGCTCCCCCTTCTTCTTGACGAACAAGCTAGAACCCGAGTTGGATGCAAGATAACCGCAGAATTGTAGATACTCTGCTATCTTTCCATACCAAGCTCTAGGAGCTTGCTTCAACCCGTAGAGAGCCTTCCCGAGCTTGCAGACATAGTCCGGATGAACTTCAGAAACAAATCCAAGTGGCTGATCCATGAAGATATCCTTGTCAATCTCTCCGTAAAGAAAAACATTCTTCACATCAAGCTGCCACATCCTCCATCCCTTGCAAGCAACCAAGGCGATCACCACTCTAACCGAAGTCATCTTTGCAACCAGACTAAATGTCTCCTCATAGGCTTCTTCATACTGCTGTGAGAATACTCGAGCAACCATGCGAGCTTTGAACCTATCAATGCTCCCATCAGCCTTCTTCTTCAACTTATACACCCACTTGAAAGTCACTGGAGTAATGCCATCAACCTTGGGCACATGGTCCCAGGTTTCATTCTTCTTGAAAGCAGCAATCTCTTCCTTCATGACATCATCTCACTCTTTGACTCCAGTGGCCTCATTGAAGTTTGCAGGCTCTTGCTCATCCAAAGGACCTCCAAAGAAGCAGGAGACAAGACTCACTGCATTCCCATAACAGTATCGAGCTGGTGGCTTCACAACCCTCTTCGATCTCCGAAGAGGTTGCTCCTTGCTCACTACCTCCGTTGCTTCTTCATGCTCAACTCCACCTTCACGCAAGCTTTGAGCAATGCTCCCCCTGCTTCCTGAGCCAGAAGCCTCAGCACCAGAACTTGAAGCAATAGGAGCTGCTGGTGAAACAACAAGCTCCTCTTCCAGAACTTCAGCAGCCACCTTCTACTCTTCATCAACCTTGCTTTCTGTTAGCTCTACCGAGCCACCTCCATACGATGTCAGTTCGTCAAAGACCACGTCTCTTGACACAACAAACTTCTTCATCGCAGGATCCATGCATTTTCATCCCTTCTTCCGCTCATCATAGCCAACAAAGACAAGCTTCCTTGCCATTGCATCAAGCTTTGTCCTTGAAGCATCCGGGACATGCTCATAGCAAGTTGATCCGAACACCCGAAGGTGTTCCTGAAAGATATAGTACCTAAACACCTAGAGGGGGGGGGGGTGAATAGGTGACCTAATTCTTTTTCTTAAACTTTAATGGCAGCAAACAGTTATAACACAGAATCTACTCTACTTTTGCACAGCAATCACACAGCAAAGCACAGCACAGCAGACACAGAGTTTTATAGTGGTTCCCCAAGCTTTGGGTACATCCACTTTCCCCCTTCGCCTATCTAGCAGTGTACTAGATTCGGCCAAACTTCACCACTGTCTCAGAACCCAAACTGGTTCCTACACCTCAGGCCCAAGGCCCTACAACTCAGCTTTTCCACAAAGCCTACACTCAGCCACAAAGGCCTACACTCAGCCAACAAGGCCTACACTCAGCCAATAAGGCCTACACTCAGCCACCTAGGCCTACACTCAGAGATTTCAATCTCCTACACTCAAGCTCTCAAGCCCTACCCTCAGCCTTTATAATTACAGGCTTACAAAACACTCAGATCCAAAAGATCCTACAAGATAAAAATGAATTTACAATTGTTAACTCAGCACCCCAAAGACAAGAGAGGGGAGTTGTGAGTTTCTTGATGAGTTCTTGGAAGAACTCAGCTGGATTCAATCTGACTTAGCTTTCTTCAAAGCTTCTTGAAAGTAGAACTCAATGAGATTGACTCCTTCTGCAGTTGATCCTTGACCTCTGCTACTTAGAATTCAGAATGAATCTGAACCCTTCTTCTCAGCCTAGTTCCAATGGCTGATTTCTTGGATGGAGCCCTCTCTCTCCAACTTCTTAGATCTGCACTTGGACAGCTAGATCTTCTTGATTTGATCCTTGATCAATAACTTGAACAACTCTGTGAACCACTTTTTGAATTGCTTCAATAACCTCAACAACAGTTTCTGTAGACTGTATGAGCCTATTTATAGGCCTTCTTCATGGTAACCGGCTGGTTCGGTTCATAACTGTCTTCTGACATCTCTGACAGGTGCTGTAGACCGGCTGGAACGGCAGCTGTCAAGTCATCCAGTCAGTTCTTGAAAATTCTCTAACTGTCTGATAGTGTCGAGACTTTCTGTCTTTAAGTGTCGACACTTATAGACCAAGTGTCGACACATGTTGTCTAAGTGTCGACACTAGTCTACAAGGTGTCGACACAACTCCTTGTGTTGTTGATTCTTTATCTCGACACAGTTTCTTCTTCATGTGTCGACACTGAAATTGAGTGTCGACACAAGTACTTGATCTTCTGTATTTTGCTGAATTCTTCTAAGTGTCGACACAATACCTTTGTGTCGACACATCTTCATGTGTTGTATCTGTCAAGTGTCGATACTGCTTCTTGGTGTCAACACATGTCTTCAGTGTTGATACTTGCTGAGTGTCGACACAGCTCCTTATGTCGACACTTGATTCTTCTGTTGAGACTTCAGCTGAGTGTCGACACTTGTACTTAGAATATTTTGTTGATCTTGTTGTTCTTTGTTAAGTGTCGACACAGCTCCATGTGTCGACACTTTCTTCAAGTGTTGAGTCTTCAGCTGAGTGTCGCCACATTCTTTCTTGTGTCGACACTTTCTTCAAGTGCTGACTCTTTTGTTGAGTGTCGACACATTGTTCTTGGTGTCGACACTTATACTTAGTCTCTGCTGACTTTTGCTGAGTGTCGACACAGCCTCCAAGTGTCGACACTTACTGATGTAGACACAGCTTTTCTAGGTGTCGACACTGCTGCTAAGTGTCGACACAGCTTTACTGCATTCTTCTTCACTTAGTGTCGACACAGCTCCTTGTGTCGACACTTTCTGTCTGGTGTCTACTCTGCATCCCAGGTGTCGACACAATGACTCCAAGTGTCGACACTGCTTGCCTGGGTGTCGACACAAGTCTTCTTAAGTGTCGACACTTTCCCTCTGGGTGTCGACACATGGACTTAGAAACTTTTTCATCATTTCCTGCAAATACTTAACCTGCACATGTAACTCAAAATACATCAAATACATTTTGATGTATATCATTGAGTTGGGTGAGGCTTCTTCAAATCAGGTACATTTAAACCAATGTACCCAACAATCTCCCCCTATTTGGAGAAGTCATAACCCTTAGTCAATGATATACACCATTCATAATAAAATTACAAAATGATGTAAAACAGGATTATATACAGCAGGGTAAACATAAACATGTATCAATCACACATGTATTCATATACATCATCACAGAACAAATATGAAATAGACATAGACATTATCACAGAACAAACATGAAATAGATTAATCATATAACATATTGTTCTAATATCTGTCTTATACATTTTCAGAAGTTCACAAAATATTTTACATTAAGAAAATTACAAAGTAAACTTCAAGACAATTCTAAATCTATTTCAGTTCTGGCTCCTTAATCACTATTCCTTTGCCAGGTTGAACTTTAGCTTGAACAGGAGCATCAGCAACTTCTGCATCAGCAGGCTTCTTGCCTTTCAGATCTTTCTTCTTAAGCTCTTCTGCTTTGATCTTTTGTCTTTCAAAATAATGGTATGGCTTAGGAAAGTACTTGCTAGGCTCCTGGGCAGTAGGAGGTAGCTTTCCCATCTTTGCCTTCCTTCTGTATTGGACAATTGCCTCCTGTCTAGATTCATGTTTTCTCCATTCAGCTTCAGAGAACCATTTGTTCCTGTCATGAATGTTGTCTTTGGCAGCTTTCCAGGCAGTTAATATAATGTTTCTAGAGGTAGTGCTCCATTGCTCAAAATCTGGTCTCTGTTCAGCTTGTTCCCTAAACCTCTTCTTAGACAATCTTGTCTCTTCTTCTTTTTGCAAGGCCTCTTGCATGGCTTCAGATATAGGCTGAACAACCTTTTCAATAATAACATTTTCCTTGCCCCCAGGTGGGCTGTACATGGTCTGTACATCAGCATGCACCATTTCAAAATCTGGAGGAGGATAAATGACTTGAGCCACTTCAGGTTGCTCTCCTCTTAGATATGCAGGGTGAATTCCAGATTCTGCCACATTGTCATCATCACAAAGAGGAGGATAACCCAGGGTAGCTCTGATAGAATTAGATATCCACTTTGCATGATCAGAGCTTGCCTTGACTAACACTCTCTCCCCCTTTATGACTTCTCTTTCAATATGATCTCTTAAGTCATCTTTCTGAAATCTCACTTGAGCATTGAGATAATTAACTCCATCCCTGTAAAAAGGTCTTAACCTTTGGAGTTTTTCAGAGAGGATCTTCTGAGATTCTTGAATGGTAGTCTTAACAGCAGTGAGTTCTTCCTGGAATACTTTGTCAAATTCTGCCTTTGCTATAGCTGGAGTCTGTCCTGGAGCTAGATTCTTCAGTTCTGTGACTATTGCATTGTGGGATTCAGTAAGGTTGTCATTCATTCTTAGCTGATTTTCAAGAACATAACCTTGCTTCACAACTATGTCATCCACTTGTGCTTTTATCTTCTCTTGGTGTGTTGCCAAGTACACCACTACATTTCCACCCTTGTGAAAACAGTCTGTCATCTCTTTCTTGTTAAGATTCATCTCAAATCTTATTGATTTTATGTCCTGGGCCAGATCAAATTGCAAAGATTTTTGCACCTCATCTACATACTTTTCAATGGCCTGCCTTTGCTCATCCAGCTTGACTTGCATTGCAACCATTAAAGCACTATAATCCACAGTTGGAGCTGGCTGTGCTATAGGCCGTGGTGCAATAGATTGTAGAGCCTTCTTATAACTTTGGCTTCTTCTCTTGAATACATAAAGTTTCTTTTGCTTAGCCCTTGTAGCCTCCTCATCTTCAGATTCTGAGGAGCTGGCTATGTCAACCCTCTCCTTAGGGCTTGGAGGCCTCTCAGTTTGCACAACTGGTGCATTCTCAGGTTCTTGCCTCATAGGCTCTTCCAGAATGTGCATTTGCTCCCCCTCAACAGCAGCATTCTCTCTTTCAGCAGCAGCCTTGTCCATGTCAAAATCTTGTTGGTCTAGATTTAAAAATAAATCCTCCATAGTGTACTCTTGTGGTGAAGGAGCTGGAGTAATTCTAGGCTCTTCAACCACTGGATCAGGAACCACTTGAACAACAGCAGATGTGTCTTCTATAACAGCATCTGAAACTTGGCTATCCAGCTGAATTTGCTGATGTACATCAGACAAATCAGTATCTTCTATAGGAAAATCCAAAGTATTTAGTTCAGTGATTACCTCTAGTATGATGGTGGTTGCTTGTTCACTTTCCAGTGTAGTGGGTTCAGTTACAACTGGAAGCTCCCCCTGGCTTTGATCCTTGTGGATGGGGCTTGCTTGAGGTAGCTCCCCCTGGATCTCAGCTTCATCTTGAGGAGCAGGAGACTTCACTGCAGGATCTTCCTCATGCTCATCTGGAGTGAAGACAACCTGTTCTTCACTATCAGAGCTGCTAGTGGACACTTGTTCCATTGGAGCAGTCTTCCTTTTCTTCTTTGGAGGAATTTCTTTTTCAGTAACTGTCTTTTCAGGGGTTGGCAGCTCTTTAGTCAACACCCTGTCCCATCTGGAAAACAACATTATATCCATCTTTCTCATATGGTTTATTTTGCTTCCTGCAGCTTGTTACATTACCTCTGGAATGGTACCAGCAAGGTAAAGACTTATGATCCTGCCCAGATTAGGCTTCTTCAAGCTTTCTTTGATTTTCTCAAATACAATAACACACCAATCAGTTCTTAGAGTGAAGATAATTCTGGTCATAATATTGAACATAGAGGCAGACACTCTGTCATGCCCTCCTGGCTTGCTTAAAATTACCTTGCCAACTATCTCAGACATGAATTTGCCTTGATTGTTCATGCCTTTTCTATTGAAAACAGAACCAATCTTCATCTTAGAGTCTATTCCACACCAGGATAGAGCTTCCCTGGTCTTTGTAGCTATAACCTCATCTTCCTCTTGAGTTCTTGGTAGCTGTAGAATTTTCCTCAAGCTCTTAGGAGATACCTTAACCTTTGCTACATGAACTCTGGATTTGATTTTGTATCCAGATTCATCCACCTTGGCTCCATTGAGGAATTCTAGTACCTCTTTCTTCCAGATTTTTGTCGGTTCAGAAACCAGATATTCTAACCCTGAATCAGCTACTAGGGTTACGACAGACTTGATTTCTTGATCAGCATCTTCGAAAGCACCGCACACCAGCTCGTATCCTTCGTTGACATTCTCCTCTAGCTTAGGCGCCATTAGGGTTGAAGAATTTGACTTGAGAGGAGAGAAATGTCGACACAGAAGTTTTGGTCTCGAAACTTTTGAAAGCGTGTCGACAGACTAAGGCAAAACCCTATTTATACCTTTCTGATTTTGAAGATGAACAGACGGGACAGCTAACTTAAATTTTGTCGACACTGGCAATAAGTATCGACACTGACTTATAATGTCTCGACACATATGTGTCGACACAAGTTTAGTCAACAGATTTTATGTGTCGACACTTGTTTATGTGTCGACACAACATAACTCGACACATAGTCGAGACTTTACTTAGAGAATTCTGAGTAAATACTAAGTGTCGACACCACCTTGGTTGTGTCGACACCAACTTGTCATGTGTCGACACTAATATTCTGAAGTGTCGACACTAACTTTCTAGATGTGTCGACACCTTTTCCCTGAAGTGTCGACACCTACTTTCTGTGTCGACATAGACTTGTCTATGTGTCGACACCTTTTTACTTAGCCAATTTCAATTCTGTAAACTTACTCTAAGTTTATCATTCCTAGTTCAATTTTAAATCTATTGAACTTAGCTTCTTCTAGGGGCTTAGTATACATATCAGCTACTTGATTATCAGTTTTAACATATTCTAATAAAATATCTTCTCTTTCTACATGCTCCCTAAGAAAATGATATTTAATTTCAATATATTTTGTTCTACTATGGGATACAGGATTATTAGCTATTGAAATAGCACTTGTAGAATCACAGAAGAGTGGAGTTCTACTTACCTGAAATCCATAGTCCTCTAGCTGATGTTGTATCCACAGAAGTTGAGCACAACAACTTCCTGCTGCCACATACTCTGACTCTGCAGTGGAGATAGCCACACTTGTCTGCTTTTTGCTACTCCATGAAATTAGTCTCCCACCTAGGAATTGATAGGTTCCAGTAGTGCTTTTTCTATCTTCTTTGCATCCTGCAAAGTCTGCATCTGAATAACCTGTTAGATCAAAATCCCCATTCCTAGGGTACCAGAGGCCTAGATAAGGAGTGCCCTTTAGATATCTCAATATCCTTTTGACTGCAGTCAAATGAGACTCTTTAGGGCAGGCTTGATACCTTGCACAGACACATGTAGCATACATGATATCTGGTCTGCTAGCAGTTAAGTATAATAGGGAGCCAACTACCCCTCTATACAAGGTTTCATCTATAGGTTTCCCTGCATCATCCTTGCTAAGAGACATACTTGACCCCATAGGAGTCTTCATGGTACTGGATGAATCTATACCATACTTCCTTATGAGTTCTAGGGTGAACTTGGACCGACATATGGATAAACCACTCTCAGTCTGTTTAACTTGGAGACCCAAGAAAAACTTCAGCTCTCCCATACTACTCATCTCAAATTGACCTTGCATCAGTTTTGCAAACTTTTTGCAAAGGCTGCTTTCAGTAGACCCAAATATAATGTCATCTACATATATTTGGACAAGTATAACTTTGCCTCTAGATTCCCTAAGGAATAGAGTCTTATCTATTTTCCCCCTTGAGAACTTGTTCTCAATGAGGAAACTAGATAGGGTTTCATACCAAGCCCTAGGGGCTTGCTTTAACCCATATAAAGCTTTCCTAAGTCTATAGACATGATGAGGTAAAGTTGGATCAACAAAACCTGAAGGCTGTTCCACATAGACTTCTTCCTTAAGATTACCATTCAGAAATGCTGACTTGACATCCATTTGGTAAACATTGAATCCTTGATAGGTTGCATAGGCTAAGAACATCCTTATGGCTTCCAGTCTGGCTACTGGAGCAAAGGTTTGATCAAAGTCAATACCTTCTTCTTGCCTATATCCTTTAGCAACCAATCTTGCTTTATTCTTAATGATGACACCTTGTTCATCCAACTTATTCCTGTAGATCCACTTGGTTCCTATTATATTATGGTTTTTAGGTTTAGGAACCAGTTCCTAGACCTTGCATCTCTTGAACTGATTGAGTTCTTCTTGCATAGCCTCAATCCAAAGTGGGTCTTTGATGGCTTCTTCAAACTTTTTAGGTTCTACTTGGGATAGAAAGCTGGAGTAGACTGCTGCATTCAGGTTTCTGCTCTTTGTTTGTACCCCTTGTCTTGGATCTCCAATAATCTGCTCTACTGGATGATCTCTAAGATGCCTATTGGCTGGAGGCATCCTGACTTCTGGTTGAACCTCTTCAGTTTCATCATCATGTTGTACTTCTTCTGCATTTGTCATTGGTACATGTAGTTCTCCCCATGAACAACAGCCACTATCTTCTACTTGCTGTCTTGCAGTAGATTCTTCTTCTAGAGTGAGCTTGTCCATCTTCTTTGTTAATCCTGTGGGGCTGCATACACTACTAGACAACTCATTGTTAATAAGTTTAGTCTCATCAAATACTACATGTACAGTTTCTTCTACAACTTGAGTAGACAAGTTGTAGACTCTATAAGCCTTACTATTATTGTTGTACCCAACAAAAATTCCCTCTTGGGACTTGGCAGCAAACTTAGTCAAGTAAGACTTTCCATTGTTAAGTATGAAGCATTTGCAACAAAAGATTCTGAAGTAGGATAGGTTTGGTTTCCTGCCTTTCACAACCTCATAGGGGGTCTTGTTGAGGCCTTTAGTTATGGTAGCCCTATTGATAACATGGCATGCAGTATTTACTGCTTCAGCCCAGAAGTACTCTGGTAGTGATGTATCACTTAATAGGGTTCTACCTGCCTCAATCAAGGTTCTATTCTTCCTCTCAGCAATACCATTTTGCTGAGGTGTTCTAGGTCAAGAAAACTCTTGAAATATCCCAAAGTCTTCACATAGTTTTGTCATGCTATCAGACTGAAACTCAGTACCATGGTCACTTCTTATTTTGACCACAGTACTATTAAGTTCATTCTGAATCTGTTTGACAAAGTTAAAGAAGACATTAGGTGTTTCAGATTTCTGTCTTAAGAAGAACATCCAGGAAAACCTTGAGTAGTCATCTACAACTACAAAGGTATAGACCTTCCTACCTAGGCTGTGAACTGGCATTAGACCAAAGAGATCCATATGCAAGAGGTATAAACACCTCACAGCATCTTTGTTTTCTATGCTTCTAAAGGTGGATTTAGTCTGCTTGCCCTTTTGACAAGCTGAGCAAATACCATCTTTAACACACTTAACTTGAGGACCATTCCTCACTAACTCTGGGCTAAAGAGTTTGCCAATTGTCTTGTAGTTGAGATGAGCTAGCCTCTTGTGCCATTTGACACAATGAGAGACTATCTCATCAGCTACAAGACACACTTGAGATCCATTGGTCTCACACATAATGTCTAGGCAGTAGACATTCCTCTTCCTGTAGCCAGTCAAAATGATCTCTTGATCAGTTGACCTCTTGATATGACAACCATTCTTAACAAATGAGATGTCATACCCTACATCACTTAATTGACTTATACTTATTAGGTTGTGTTTCAACCCTTTAACATAAGCCACTTGAGTAATGGTAACTAAGTTACTAGAAATGTTACCAAACCCTTTGATGATTCCTTTTTCAGAACCACCAAAGGTAACCTTTGGACCATCTTTGATTGGAATGTAGTCCCTTAGTAGTCCCCTTGTTCCAGTCATATGTCTGGAACATCCACTGTCCAAGTACCATATTGGGGCATGGCAACTTGGACTCACCTGCAAAACAGATTAATGAACCTTAGAACCCAAAGTATTCTTGGGTCCTTGGTATTTGTTAGTTTGCATCTTGACAAAGCTACCTGTAGGCTTTCCTACAGGCAGATTGCTACTCACTTTGGCACTAGTATTGTGCCAACAGTCCATTGCAAAGTGGCCAACTTTGCCACAACACCAACATTCAAACTTATTGTACCTTTGCTTAGGTACTGTCTTTGCTGTCTTATCTACAGCAGGCTTGCTGAATGTTGGGGCTTTGCCCTTGGACTTGGACTTGGACTGAACAGTCCTTGCAGGTCTTGTAAAACCCAGTCCAGCCTTGCCTTTGTGATGAACAAATTCATCAATTACAGGTAGTACTGACTTAGGTTTATAAAACCTAGCAACTAAGTCCTTTTCCTTCTGAAGATTAATCTCCAGACTCTTGATTTGATCATTTTTAAATGATATAGTTCCCATTTGAATCACAGTTATGTGCTTCAATCTGGCTATCTCATTCAGTTTTTGATCAAAAGACTTCTCAAACTCAGTTGCAGCAGCTTTAAGATCAGCAATTTCCTTTGCCTGACTTTTGGCTAGGGACTTGCTCTTCTTGTAAGCTTGCAACAGAACCTTGTATTCATCTATCAGCTGATGAATATCTTCTTCAGACTCAGATTCACTCTCATCACTTGATGAAGATGAATCTGATTCTGTACTGGCACAAGAAACTGAACTTAGAGTTGAACATTGTACCTTACTGGGTCCTGGCTGTTCCAAGATTTTGTCTCCTTCTGTCAATGCCATTAGCCCTTGACATTGACTGTCTTCTTGTTCATATATAGACTCCAAAATCTGCATGAACTCTTCTTCTTCTTCTTCAGCAAACAGCCCTATGTATGCCTCAGCATCTGACTCAGTTTCTGAAGATGAAATATCTGACAGAGTCTTCTCCTTCTTGGCAACAAAAGACTTCTCTTTCTTGCCTTTGAAATGAGTCTTCTTCCTGTCACTAGACTCCTTTCTCTTTTCTGGACAATCAGCAACAACATGGCCTTGTCTGTTGCAGCAATAGCACACTATTTTTGAAACAGTTGCCTTACTAGATTTAGTCCTCTTCCTGTCCTTCTTTGAAGCCTTTTTATTCCGATAAAGGTCTTCTTTTCCCTGAGAAGTAGAAGACCTTGACCTCCATTGTTTCTTCTTCAAGAACTTTTGAAAATGTCTAGTGAAGGCAGCAAAGTCCTCATCACTTTCACTGCTTTCAGACTTTGTGCTGACAGACTCATCTGACTCTGATTCAGCACCTTTTGGTGGAGGAGAAGGTGACTTACATCTGTACTTTCTGGGGTCTTCTGATTTAAAAGCCACTGTTCTTTCCTTATGTTCAATTCTTGTTGCTTTCTCCTCCTCTTTCCTCACTGTCAACTGCATTTCATATGACAACAACTTGCCAAATAGTGTAGGTGGAGGAATTTCTCCCAACTTAGCCATTTCTCTAATGGCACAGATCTTTGTGTCCCAATCTTTAGTTAGGGACCTTAGGAACTTGTCATTGAGTTCATAATTACTGAACTCTCTTCCATAGGACATGAGTTCATTCACTATCCTGTAGAACTTCTTGTAGCACTCAGTTATGCTATCACCCTTTCCTTGTCTAAAACTTTCATACTCTTGATTTAGCAAGGATTTTCTGTCTTGCCTAACTTCTTCAGAACCCTCCATATAGACAATGAGAGTATCCCACATCTCTTTGGCTGTCTTACAGTGTATTAGATTCTGAAAAGTGGCATCATCTATGGCACTTACAAAGATGTTTTGAGCCCTTTTGTCCATGGTGGCTAGGACAATCTCATCCTTAGTCATTTCAGAGAAATCCTTTGGGGTTCTCTGATTTGCATCTAGAACTGATATCTTCATGGGCACATAAGGCCCCTCTTTGACTGTGATGTAAATCCTAGGGTCTGAGGCCTCCATAAACAGCCTTACCCTTTCATTCCAGATCCCAAAAATTTCCTTCCTACATATTGGTAGTTTCATGGATCCCAATTCCTTGTGATTTTCTGTGGAACCCATGGTTCTTGATTTTCTTGAATCTGTAATTTGACTTAGACTGAATCTGCCAATCAGGATCTCCTCACACTGTTAGTCCTTGTTTTGAGTAACCTCGCTTTGATACCACTTGAAAGATATAGTACCTAAACACCTAGAGGGGGGGGGGGTGAATAGGTAACCTAATTCTTTTTCTTAAACTTTAATGGCAGCAAACAGTTATAACACAGAATCTACTCTACTTTTGCACAGCAATCACACAGCATACACAGCAAAGCACAGCACAGCAGACACAGAGTTTTATAGTGGTTCCCCAAGCTTTGGGTACATCCACTTTCCCCCTTCGCCTATCTAGCAGTGTACTAGATTCGGCCAAACTTCACCACTGTCTCAGAACCCAAACTGGTTCCTACACCTCAGGCCCAAGGCCCTACAACTCAGCTTTTCCACAAAGCCTACACTCAGCCACAAAGGCCTACACTCAGCCAACAAGGCCTACACTCAGCCAACAAGGCCTACACTCAGCCACCTAGGCCTACACTCAGAGATTTCAATCTCCTACACTCAGGCTCTCAAGCCCTACCATCAACCTTTATAATTACAGGCTTACAAAACACTCAGATCCAAAAGATCCTACAAGATAAAAATGAATTTACAATTGTTAACTCAGCAACCCAAAGACAAGAGAGGGGAGTTGTGAGTTTCTTGATGAGTTCTTGGAAGAACTCAGCTGGATTCAATCTGACTTAGCTTTCTTCAAAGCTTCTTGAAAGTAGAACTCAATGAGATTGACTCCTTCTGCAGTTGATCCTTGACCTCTGCTACTTAGAATTCAGAATGAATCTGAACCCTTCTTCTCAGCCTAGTTCCAATGGCTGATTTCTTGGATGGAGCCCTCTCTCTCTCCAACTTCTTAGATCTGCACTTGGACAGCTAGATCTTCTTGATTTGATCCTTGATCAATAACTTGAACAACTCTGTGAACCACTTTTTGAATTGCTTCAACAACCTCAACAACAGTTTCTGTAGACTGTATGAGCCTATTTATAGGCCTTATTCATGGTAACCGGCTGGTCCGGTTCATAACTGTCTTCTGACATCTCTGACAGGTGCTGTAGACCGGCCGGAACGGCAGCTGTCAAGTCATCCAGTCAGTTCTTGAAAATTCTCTAACTGTCTGATAGTGTCGAGACTTTCTGTCTTTAAGTGTCGACACTTATAGACCAAGTGTCGACACATGTTGTCTAAGTGTCGACACTAGTCTACAAGGTGTCGACACAACTCCTTGTGTTGTTGATTCTTTATCTCGACACAGTTTCTTCTTTATGTGTCGACACTGAAATTGAGTGTCGACACAAGTACTTGATCTTCTGTATTTTGCTGAATTCTTCTAAGTGTCGACACAACACCTTTGTGTCGACACATCTTCATGTGTTGTATCTGTCAAGTGTCGACACTGCTTCTTGTTGTCGACACATGTCTTCAGTGTTGATACTTGCTGAGTGTCGACACAGCTCCTTGTGACGACACTTGATTCTTCTGTTGAGACTTCAGCTGAGTGTCGACACATAGTCTTAGTGTCGACACTTGTACTTAGAATATTTTGTTGATCTTGCTGTTCTTTGTTAAGTGTCGACATAGCTCCATGTGTCGACACTTTCTTCAAGTGTTGAGTCTTCAGCTGAGTGTCGCCACATTCTTTCTTGTGTCGACACTTTCTTCAAGTGCTGACTCTTCTGTTGAGTGTCGACACATTGTTCTTGGTGTCGACACTTATACTTAGTCTCTGCTGACTTTTGCTGAGTGTCGACACAGCCTCCAAGTGTCGACACTTACTGATGTAGACACAGCTTTTCTAGGTGTCGACACTGCTGCTAAGTGTCGACACAGCTTTACTGCATTCTTCTTCACTGAGTGTCGACACAGCTCCTTGTGTCGACACTTTCTGTCTGGTGTCGACTCTGCATCCCAGGTGTCGACACAATGACTCCAAGTGTCGACACTGCTTGCCTGGGTGTCGACACAAGTCTTCTTAAGTGTCGACACTTTCCCTCTGGGTGTCGACAAATGGACTTAGAAATTTTTTCATCATTTCCTGCAAATACTTAACCTGTACATGTAACTCAAAATACATCAAATACATTTTGATGTATATCATTGAGTTGGGTGAGGCTTCTTCAAATCAGGTACATTTAAACCAATGTACCCAACAGTTCCACACCAGGCTTCTCCTTCAACAACATCTCAAAAGGAGTGTTCATGTTGATCGGGCTGAGCGGCATCCGATTGATGACATAAGAAGCACAAGACATCCCCTCTGCCCAGAAGGACCTAGGAATGTCTTTCGCATGATGCCAGCATTTGCAAGTCTCCGTCAGATGATGAATCTTCCGCTCCGCTACTCCGTTTTGTTGTGGAGTATGAGCACAAGTGAGCTCTCGTTGGATCCCGTGCTTCCTGCAGAAGTTAGAAAACTCGGAGGAGACAAACTCACCACCGTTGTCTGTTCTAAGCTTCTTGATCCGCAAGCTAAGCCGACCCTCCACCAACTCCTTGAACTCCACAAACAGACGGAAGGCTTCAGACTTCTCCTTCAAGAAATAAACCCAAGTGTATCTTGAGTAGTCATCAATCAACACAAGCATGTATCTGCTCCCACCAAGGCTAGCAGTGGCGGTTGGTCTCATCAAGTCTCCATGGATGCACTCCAATGGTCTCTTGCTCCTCGTTTGTGATTTATCAAACGGAAGATGATGAGCCTTGCCGTACTGACATCCTGCGCAAACATGATCGTCGCCAAAAGAAGATAGCTTAGGCAAGCCTCTTACAAGGCTTCTGTCAGCCATAGCCTTCAGCTTATCCATACCTACATACCCCAGCCTCTCATGCCATATAACAGCGCTATCGTTTGCTCTCATCCGATCAACATAAGAGTTAGTTGCAAGAACAAACAAGTTCTTAACTCTCCTACCAACATGAGCAACATCAGCCTTAACTGCAGATATGTTGCAAATGAACTTCACTTCTGTTGGCCCAAACAGAACGTGATAACCTGCGTCTACCACATTGGTCAAGAGAAGAGGTTCTTCTTCATGCCCGGTATGTGATACACACTCCTTAACGTGAGTGGCCCCTTATCACTACCCAAAGACACAACCCCCTTCTTCTCTACTGCATAAATAGTATTATCAACAATTATGATAGCTTCGTTACCTGAGTAAGCTTACAAGGAAGAGAACTTCGACTTGTCTCTGGTGAGGTGATGACAACACCCGGAGTCCACGATCCAATCGTCGTTGAAGTCGACAGCGGACAAAGCACGGAGACAAGTGCCCGTCATGAAAGCTCCGCCCCATCCAGCTTCCTCACTCTTAGAGCAAGATTCCTCCTTGCCAGCAGCATGCCCAGGCTACAGTTTGACCTTGCAGTCGCGCTTGAAGTGTCCCCGCTGATGACACCTGTAGCACTTCAAGTTCTTCTTCAAATCTTTCTTTGGAGCAGCGCTCCTCTCTGGTTGATAAGAAGTTGAAGGCTCATTTTCAGCAGCAATCTTATTCTTGTTCCCTCCCATCCCTTCTTCTTCTTCCCCGTGAAGAGTGCTTCACTGCTCTCCTCAGAGACAGTGACTCCAGCCATCTCCCTTGCCAAGCTTTCCTGTAAAGTAAGCAGATTCTCAAGCTCCAGCAAAGATGGTTGTGTAGCCCAGCCTTGAACTGATGTCACAAAGGCAACATACTCCTTCCGCAAGCCGCTGATTATGTGCCTTTTCAACTTAGCCTCAGAGATATGCTCATCAGGGTCAATCGCTGATATCTCTGCACACAGACTCTTCATCTTCAGAAAAAACTTTGAGATGGTCAGGTCTCCTTGAGTTGCCCTTGCCAACTCATTCTACAGGAACTGAAGTCTTGCCACATTCTTCTTATTGAACAACTCATTAATAGTTGTCCAAATATTAACAGCAGACTCACATCCAATGATGTGATCAAACAGTTCTGGTGAAACAACCCTCTTGAGAACAAACTCTGCTTTTGCATTTGTTTTTCTCCAGAGCCTCATCAGCTCAGCAATACCAAACGCAGCAGTAACTTCCTGTCTGTCGTCACCACCGACGACTTCCCATAGCTCCTCGCCCAGAAGGTAACTCTTCATGCACGACTTCCACTTCTTAAAGTTAGTCGGCGTTAAGAGTTCAATACCAAGACATCTTGCATATCGCACTTCCATTGCAACAACCTGTGTTTATGCTTCCAGATGCACAGAGCAACAACAGAGCAACGACAACCGTTGATCACCGCTCAAGCAACTGAACCTGGCTCTAATACCATGTTGAATTTTCTCAAGGTGGTAAGCAAGATAGCCTAAAGCCAAATTAATATTCTCAGAACTATCCAGTTAACACCTTGATCATGCGGAAGCCCAAAGAGCAAGCTTAACATCAAACACAAATGGAAGACCAAGCATGTCTTATATTCATTCATACTTTTTTACAATGCAAGGTATACATAGAGAGACATGATTTCGCTAGTACACAAGCTACAAACAGAAAGCACAACACAAGCCGGACGGACAGCACTGGAGAGCGCCGAGACCGCCCAGTCCGCCAAGGTCGCCGAAGCCGCCCGAGCTGAAGCTGCTACACGCCGAATAAAGCATGGAGTTCGCCGAGACCGCGAGGTCGCGCGGACAAACTGTTATTCGCTGACTGCTGATGAACTGAAGAACAGGCCGCCTACCCGCCTGAGAACGACAGACAAGTTATTGGAACTTGGAAATGTTGAAGAAGAGAACTGACAAGCCGCAGAAGCGACTTGCTGAGACCGCAGAGACCGCACCCTTCACAGCACTTTACCGAAGTCACAACCAAACTCCTGGCTCCTGGAAGCTAGTCGCGCGACCTGCACACAGCAAACCGTCAGCTCTACTCAACCTATGCAGACAGAAAAACTCAGACCGCAACAATCGCCCAAGCTTCAGTTACTGTTCACTTAGTTACTGTAGACGTGTCGGGGGGTCTATTTATAGGCGAGGTGAGGAGTGTGGTCACCACACTAGTGAATAGAGTCACCACCCCTGCTCGCTCACTAGCAAAACACCTGTCCGCTGAGTCCGCCAGGACTTAGCCGGATTTCAAGAAAAACGTCAGGACCAAGACACAGATGTTCACAACTAGGCAGACTTGCACCAGTCCACCCACACTATGTGGACAAGATACAGTCCGCACAGTCCGCAAGCATCATCACACATGGACAGCCACAACCCCTTCAGCGACAGTCCGCACACAAAAGAGGCAGTCCGAACAGCACAAGACAAAAGCCTCCATCCGCCACAAGTCCACGACCAAAAGGCAGTCCGCTCGGTCAACAACGGACTTGGCGGATACAGCGGACACACTGGACTTGTCACAGAATGTGACCAAGTCCAGTAAAACACCAAAGGGCCTAGCGCGAGCTCGGCGGACAAGGCCCATGTTGCCCACACCCAAGGCAGATCGCCAACTCCACCAAGGTAAGGCAGAGTCTGCAAGCTATACTCGCACAGCTGCCCAGACAAACGGCCAACTGCCGGACTCCGACACCAGTCCGCGCAGTCCTCCACAGCAGCTAACACCCGCTGCAACACCAGAGCTCGGCAAAGGCCACAGCCGAACTCCAAGGCCAGTCCGCAACAACGGACACCGTGGACTCACCAGACCACAAAGCCTTCCGCGGATAGACCACCCAATCCTCCTGTTAACACAAGCTTGTAAAACTACAAGACCGCAGATCAACAAGGCTCTGTCTACAGCCCGCGAACTGCAGTCCGCTAAGGCCTCTTCACAAGAAGCCCACCATCCTTGGCCATAGACCAACCAGGCCGCACAGCAGACCGCTCAGGCCGTAAACCAGGCCGCACAGGCTGCTATTCAATAGCCAAGCCATCAAGACAGCCAACACCCAGCCCGCAACCAGCAGTCCGCCCAGGCCGTGGACTCAGACCACTCAGGCCGCACAGTCCGCCCGGCCTGCCCATCACCCACTTCCACTTGACAAATTTCAACATCCTCAACCGTTGTTTGAGACGTAGCTTTGTTGCTTCGTAGGGGAGCAACTGCGGATGGGCGAAGTGGCTCTATTGGGCCGAGTACACCTACAACATCGTCTATCACAACGCAGTAGGTACCACCCTGTTTGAGGCTATCTTTGGTCGGTCACCACACTCCATTCTCTGTCATATGCCGGGAGAGTATCAGGTCAAGAATTTTGCCACCGCCCTACAGGACCGTGACACCATCCTAATTCCTATGGGACCAATAGAATATGTCCTCCGCAAACAGGAAGCAGCACGACTTTTCTTCCAGGTGGGGGAAAAGGTGTTCATCAAATTGCAGCCATACCACTAGCTGTCTGTGGCCCGGATGCCTAGCCCGAATCTAGCCGTACGGTTCTTTGGTCCATTTGAGGTTCTAGCGCATATTGGGGTGGTCGCCTATTGCATGCACTTCCATACCGAGAGACGAATACACCCAGTCTTCCACGTTTCTCAGCTGCATCGTGCGGTGGGCAACCACGCCACCATGGATCACATTCCGGACAATGACGATCTCGCTGGCGAGGCCCCGTACTACCCGGTCAAGATACTCGACTGTCACTGCCTTCTGCCTGGAGACCCCACTTCGGAGGAAATTTTGGTCGCCTAGGCAAATCACCTAGATACTGATGCTACATGGCTTCGTCGGGCTAACTTCCGCCGCCAATTCACGGACTACTGTCTTAAGCACAAGGCACATTTTCCATACGATGATATTGTTATGGACTTTCATGACGATGAGACGTCGTAGAGGGTCTACACGTGGAGGAAAACGACGATGGTTCGGTCACGGGAGGAGAGACCAAAGACGCGGCATCAGCCTGACTTTTTATTTATTTCCTACTATGTTATTTATTATTATGATTTACGCATTTATTTAATTCTCATTATGTTGTTTTTTATTATAACACACCCCGCGTCTACAAGGGGTGAAGTTGTACTTATTTTTGGATTATGCTTGAATGAATGCAAATTAGGGCTGCTCTAAGAATTTCATCTCAACCACAATCTCTTTCTTCTTCTTCACCTCCACCGGCCCTTCCTCTCATTGTGTTCTTCTCTAACATCGTATCATGGGGCCTCTGTAGTTGTCTTCTATGGAGATTGCACCTTGTAGCAACTGCTTTCTTCAGGCCGCCATCTGCTCTCATACCCGTCGGTTGTTCGTCTAGTCGTTGGTTATTCTTCTAGTCATTGCTTACTCTAGGTCGTCGTCTGCTCTTTTACTTGTCGGGTGTTCTTTCAGCAGTCGGTTGTTCTTCTAGCCACCGGTTATTCTCCTACCCGCCCGTTGTACTTCTAGCCGCTGCTAATTCAGTTCGTCGGGTCGCAGTTGTTTTGCCGCTAGTGCTGTTCGCCTAGCCGTATTTCCTTGTCGTCTCTACCCATGTTGTTGCTATTGCTTCATGGCTTCGACGACTGCTTCCTCTCTTCTTGCCCGGGCAACTACGCCTCTCCTTGAAATTCGGGATGAGTTTCGAATCACTACTATCTCTCTTAGTGGGAAGCAGAATTTTGTTTAGTTGGTGCACTCTGTTCGTTGTGTTCTGCAGACCAAAGGCCTTCTTCATCATCTGACACAGGCCCCTCTTATCGCACCCACTGAGGAGTGGATCCGTGATGACGGTTGGGTTCAATCTTAGATCCCCAATTCCATGGACACAGAATCATATAGGATGGCCATGCATCGTGAGAAGGTCAAAGACATATGGGAGGAACTCTACTCCCTCTATTCTGGCGAACACAACCTCCAGCACATATTCGACATCATCACTGAACTTCAGACACTTGACCCCAGAGCAACAGGTGACTTACCTCTTTTGTTGCGAGATCTGAGACTCTTGTTGAGGCATGAATACAATATCAGCCTCTCAAGACTGATCTTACAGTGCAACAGGCTCAAAAAGAAGTAGTCGGGATCGCCATGATGATGGCTCGTGTTCTACCTCATCTTCACAGCGTTCGGATTCAAATTCTCTCTTCATCTACGACTTCCACTCAGTCGGATGTTTGCTTGATGCTCTTGAAGGTTAACCCACAACCTGATGCTCCTGGACCACTATCTCTGACTATCCTCCAACAACCTCTCCCTTCTCCTCCTGCGCCTTCGGCTTGTGGAGGCCACAACACTTCTCAGGGTCGGGGACATAATGGTCGACCCCATCTTAAATGTTTTTATTGTGGTCGAAATGGTCATCTTGAGGCCACATGCTATCGTAAGCATGGTCTGCCACCGCATCAAAATGCTTCCATTGTGGTTAATTCTCACCCACCCGTGACGACATTGAAACCTTGCATGCCCAACTCTAGAATCTCTAAAGGATGATTAGTCACTCATCTGTATCCATTGCATTGATCTCCAATGAAGGTATATCTTGTCTCTCTCATAACTCCCACTGGATTGTGGACTCTAGTGTCACACATCATATTACTTAGTAGAAACCGCCTCAGTACTTGCAATATGCATATCCCAAATTCATCACGGTGGTCAATTGTGACACTACCTAGGTTTCTGAAGCTGCTGAACTGCCCCACATTCTCCAACTCTCTCTATATCATCAGTCCTTCATGTTCGGGATCACCTTGTAACTTAGTTTTTGTTATCCGCCTTACTCGGGAACTTGATTGTTGTGTAACCTTCTCTCCCTCCTCATTTGTTATGCAGGATGGACGGACGCAGGATATCATTGATGAGGGGCGGCTATCTAATGGGCTTTATATCTTGGATGTCCCGTGAATTATTCTCTCCTTGGTCACTTCTGTTAGCTGGCATTGACGTCTTGGGCATGCTCAACTCTAGATTCTAGAGAAAGCACTTCTCGATATCTCCCTTTAGAAGTTTACTTGTGAATCATGTATCTTTGGCAAGCAGCATCGTGCATCTTTTGTTCTTCATTATACTTGGAGTAATGCTCTTTTTTCTTTAGTGCATTCTAATATTTGGGGCTCATATAAAACTTCTAATATTTATGGTTATCATTACTTTGCAACATTTTTTGATTATTACTCGCGCATGTCCTAGTTATACTTGGTGATTGTGCTGAAATCACTTTTATTTTTCATGTCTTTATTATTGAGACTCATACTCAGTTTTCCACAGCTACCAAAGTTCTTTGCACCGATAATATGCGTGAATATACAAGTCATACTTTTTTAGATCTGTACACTAAGTTTGGAATCATCCATCAAACCTCTTGTGCATATACTCCCCAACATAATGGTGTGACCGAGCGAAAAAAATCGTCACCTTGATATCACTTGCTCTCTCATATTTCAAGTGCAAGTTCCCACACTTTACTGGAACTTTGCGGTTCCTACTGCTTGTCATCTCATTAATCGCATGCCCTCCTCCATTCTCAACTTTGCGACTCTGTTTAGTCTTCTTTTTCCTTTCACACCTCCATTTTCCATCACTCATCTTGTTTTTGGATGTACCTGTTATGTCCATAATCTTGGTCCACTGGCTGACAAGTTTGCTGCTCGAGCTACCAAGTATATTTTCGTTTGGTATTCCCGCACTCAGAAAGGGTATTTGTGCTACTCTCCCACCAATCACAAAATAATTATTTCGGTCAATGTCACCTTTCTCGAGGATCAACCTTTTCACTCCTCTCCTCCAGCTCCACTTATTCCTCTCCTTCTACCACATCCTACCATCCCTGTTACGTCTCCACTTCCACCACTTCTTCCAACAGTACCACCAGTCTAACCCAAACCACCTCTTCGTGTCTACATCTACCGTCCCTCCATATCTGATGCCTTAAAGCAGTTACCCTCTACCAAGGATATCTCGTGGCCTACCGATCAGGAATCGAGCTCTACGGCTCATCCCTTGGCGAATTACTTTTCCTTACATTTTCTCTCCCCGCCTCTTCTCAAGTTCGTGCTTTCTTTATCCTCCATCTCTCTACCTAACTCTTTGTAGGAGGCTCTCCAACATCTGGGGTGGTGTGCAGTTATGGATGAGAAAATGACTACCCTTTGGGCTAACCAGACCTGGTATCTTATCCCTCTTCCTCGAGGACAAACATGCGTGAGATGTAAGTTGGTTTATGTCATCAAACATGCTCCAGATAGGACATTCGAACTCCTAAAGGCTCGGTTTATGGCTCAAGGGTTCACTGATGGCACTTTCAGTAAGTGTACCGATCGTAGTTAAGTAATAAATTTGAGAAGTTGAATCCTCGGATATCGATCTCTCGAGGAGTGCAGGTAGGGAGTGTGCTTCACTATTGAAAGAGGAATTGCAAGGGCCAACGTAACAAGGGATATCGATCTCCAAATTCCTGTGGCGAGCATTAAAATATTTTGCTTGCCGATCTTGAGCCACCTTCATGCGCTCTTGAATGGTCCGTACCAACTCACAAGCATTAACTACCACTTCTTTTCCCAATAGTTTGGTGTCTCCCGCCTCTGTTCACGACATCGGTGTTCGACACCGCCTCCCATACAAAGCTTCGTATGGCGCCATCTTTATACTTGCTTGGTAACTATTGTTATACGCGAACTCCACCATGAAGAGGTGATCCTCCCATTTCTTGCCGAAGTCAAGAACACATATGCTCAGCATATCCTCCATAGTACGGTTCGTTCTTTCAGTTTGCCCATCAGTTTGAGGATGGAAAGCTGTACTGAACTTTAGCTTCGTGCCCAGACTCTTCTGAACCAACCTCCAGTCCTTGGACGTGAAATGTCTGTCACGATCGCTGACTATACTTTTAGGAATCCTATGTAGTCGCACAATGTTGCAAACATACAACTCCACCAGCTTCTCTACGCTGTCCTCCTTCCGGTTTGGGATGAAGTGAGCCACTTTTGTTAAGCGATCCACAATCACCCAAATCTCGTCGTTACCCTGCTGCGATCTAGGTAACCCATGCACAAAATCCATGGAGATGTCATCAAATTTCCATTAGGGGATTGGAAGAGGCTTCAGGGACCCGCCCGGCTTCTGACACTCGGCCTTCACCAAGACACAAGTTTGATATCGATACACGTACAAAGCTACGTCCCGCTTCAGTCCAGGCCCGGATGAATGAAGTACTTTGTGAAGTGAGCCTCAAACATCAACTCCACACGGAGCTTGCCGAACTGTGGTACACAAATCCTTCGGTCCTTCCTCAGAATCCCATCAATCATCTCCCAGGCGCTGCTCTCGCTTTTTTGAGCTTCCACCACGAATGGCTGAAACTCCACATCCAAACGAGTCGCTTCCCGAATACGATCGGACAAGTCATTCTGCATTTCAATCCAATTTAACTGAGCCACGCTATACTCGCCCCTTGCTACGCACTCCAAGCCGAGGGACTCTCATTCCCGCACCAACCGCTCATCATGAGCTTCAATCCAATTCCCTTGCCCCGAGTATTTTCTACTCAAGGCATCTGCCACCACATTGGTCTTGCCTGGCGTATACTGAATCGCCACATCGTATTTTCCAAGGAACTCGACGCACCTGCGCTGCCGCATATTCAAGTCCTTCTGATCTTGAAGATACTTCAGGCTTTTGTGATCCGTGAAGATCTCCACCTTCGCACCATAAACATAGTGCCGCCATAATTTCAACTCGAAAATTACCGCCGCCAACTCCAAGTCTTGAACGGGGTAATTCCTCCCGTGAAGCTTCAGCTGCCTAGAGCCAAAGGCTATTACACTGCCATGTTGCACCAAAACGCAACCCAAACCGCATCCTGATACGCCACTATAGATTTGAAATCCTTCGGTCCCCATCGGTAGACTTAGGATTGGTGTAACACCTCCCCTGTAGTGAACGTATAATATGGGTTCTGCTGGGGCCCCACAACATACGAACGCCACAGCTTTAGTATTATAAGTTGATATAGCTACCCAAACTCAAAACACTTTGCACAACACAGCGGAAACAGAACAAGACTAGAAGTTATCCACCACTAAAGAGTAAACAAATGGCCTTAAGGCCTTACAACAAGTGTCCAAAAACAAATAGTACAACAAACATGAATGTGCTCAGCACTCCTAGTCTACCTCGGCATGCAAGCCGGACAAAACAGTCTCAAACAACCATCATCATAACTGTAGTGCTACAAAAGAGGGAAAAACACTTCATGGGGCTTAGGCCTTTCTGGCCGGCGTGCTAGCTTCTGCATGTGATCCTTGCCCTGTAAAAATTATTAGTAACGTGGGTCAGCAAAGACTGACCTCAAACTGTGTAACAACACATCTCCTCCCGGCCGCCCCTAACGGACCCCGGGGAACCCTCCAACCTGCAAGTCAGCACTTCGTATGCAATAAAAATAGCTATAAACAGAAGAACATTAAAACAGGCTTGGATGTCTCAATCATAAAACATGTTCTCTATTGGTTGAGCATATAAAGAAAGGGCCTACTATGCAACATGAATGCAACACCCGGGCTTCACCCAAGGTACCCTACTGCGTATGCATCTAGCACAACATCACATCATTTGGGTACTCACATTTCCCCAATTGGCATAAAGCCGCAAACACTAAGGGAGACACCTCTCCCTCGAACGGCGCACAGGCCGCCACAAGGAATTCTTGCCAAGGCCCCACCCGCTCGTGGGCTTAGCCCCGGGCTTGCCTGCAAGCTCTGACGTCTCATGTCAGGATTCCAACAAACACAGACCGACCGATTCTAAGAAGCCTTGCTGGACCCCACCCGCTCATGGCCTCTTTGCCCGGGCTTGCCCCAAGCTTGGCATTCTCGTCAGTCTCACAGAAGGGGACTAGTCTTGCCGGGACACTCTCCACACATGACGCACATGTCACGGGATAGCCAGCCGACCACGGAGACATAGCCACGCCTTGGCACAACACAAACCAAGACTAAATACATCGTAATCCCTCTTTGTACTGCAGCGTTCCTGCGCACCAAGGAAACCATCTCCAACTCGTGCGGAGCTAACCTTGTCCACCAAGGAAACCATCTCCAACTCATACGGAGCTAACCTTGTCCCTCAAGGAAACCATCTACCGCCACGAGGAGCTAACCTTGTCCGGGTTCGACTACACGTACCTTTTCAAGCAAACGGGACAATCACCACCACAACACAAACGACATCTTGCCGCAACGGAAAATCTCTACGAATCCCTAAGATCGTATGCAACATCACCGAGTCGGACTAACGGTCGCGACTACGGCTTCACCCACCATGCCTAATCCACTAGCGAAGCGGATCTCTAATGCAAAATATGCCGGGGACGGACTCAATCAACCCGGAGGTTCCTCTTGAACCTTGGCAAACCAAAGCCCCTCTCATTTGAGAGAGTTTGGTGCCCAAAATGTAGAAGGAAACGATGCTAAAAACGTGCATCCTAAAGACCGAGAGGAGAGATGTCGTTACCTTCCGACTCCTCTTCCTTGCCATGGCAAAATAGCCGGATGGAAATCTTCGCAACGCTCTAAGCTTCACGGATCCGGACTCGGCTCGCGATTTGGAGCGCCGAAACCCTTCCTACAGCCCAAGACCTTCTTCTTCTTCCTCCTTGCTCTAGCTTTTCTCAAGAACTTAGAAAGAGAAGACTTGGAAAGCAATGAGGGTTTCCAACCCTAAAATCGGACTTAACTCCCCAAGAACAGTCCTGAGTCGTCAGATCCCAAAATCTGGGAAAGAATGGCCACGATTCGCCTGGAAAATAAAAGACCTGGGCCGAACACGGCCTGGCACACGCCCGTGTCCAGGGCCGTGTGCCCCATTCGCCGTCTCAAATCGACGCGCCTGGAACCACACACGGGCATCCGACACGCCCGTGTTCAATGCGACACGCCCGTGTCCCCAGTGACACGGCCGTGTGGCCAGCCGTGTGCCTCCATCTACACGGCCCCGAAACCAACCCGAGAGGTGACACGGCCTGGGACACGCCCGTGTCCCAAGCCGTGTGCCAAGTCTCGACACCCGTCGACAGGCTTTGTGTCGACACCGCGGAAAACGTCGAGCGAAGATCGTCGACCAAGCGGGACACGCCCTGTGACACGCCCGTGTCACAGGCCGTGTGCCCCAGTCTCGACTCCCTGTCGAGCAAAAGTGTCGACACGTGGGACGAGTGTCGACACGGCCTCGACACGCCCTGCGACACGCCCGTGTCGCAGGCCGTGTGCCTCACTCTCGACACTCTGTCGAGCGAAAGTGTCGACACTTGGGCCGAGTGTCGACACGGCCTCGACACGCCCTGCGACACGCCCGTGTCGCAGGCCGTGTGCCCCACTCTCGACACTTTGTCGAGAAAAAGTGTCGACACTTGGGCCGAGTGTCGACACGGCCTCGACACGCCCTGCGACACACCCGTGTCGCAGGCCGTGTGCCTCCTGCCAGAAACCCACAAAGTTTTCCAGAACTGCAGAATGAACCTCTTGCAAAACTGGGGTGTTACAACTCTCCCCCACTTAACAGAATTTTGTCCCGAAATTTCAAAACAAAAGGGCACAAAACTTAAATTGTACCTGACAAGAAGAGTTCTGGATAGTCTTCTAGCATGGCCTGTTCTCGCTCCCAAGAGAACTCCTCACGACCGCAGTTGTCCCAACGAACTTTCACAAGTTTAACTTCTTTATTCCGCAACTGCCGAGTCTTCGAATCCTCTATAGCAATTGGAAGGACTCGCGTCCTCAAGTCTTCCTCAATCGGCACCGATGCCGGCTCTATCACCACGCTAGCCTCCACCAAGGCTTTCCTCAAGACAGATACGTGGAATACGTCATGCAACCCACTCAGCTCCGCGGACAACGCCAACCGATAGGCTGCTTCTCCTACCCGCTCAACAATTTCAAAAGGCCCCAAAAACCTTGGACTCAACTTCTTGAGTCTGCGAATCCGCGAGACGCCTTTGAACGGCTTGACCTTCAGATAAACCCAATCACCAACTGCAAATTCCAACTTCCGGTGACGAGCATTAAAATATTTTGCTTGCCGGTCTTGCGCCACCTTCATACGCTCTTGGATGGTCCGTACCAACTCACAAGCGTCAACTACCACATCCTTTCCCAAAAGTTTGGTGTCTCCCGCCTCTGCCCAAGACATCGGCGTTTGACACCGCCTCCCATACAAAGCTTCGTATGGCGCCATCTTTAAACTAGCTTGAAAACTGTTATTGTACGCAAATTCTACCATGAAGAGGTGATCCTCCCACCTCTTGCCAAAATCAAGAACGCACATTCTCAACATATCCTCCATAGTACGGTTCGTTCTCTCTGTTTGCCCATCAGTTTGAGGATGGAACGCCGTACTGAACTTTAGCTTCGTGCCCAAGCTCTTCTGAACCAATCTCCAGTCTTTGGACGTAAACTGTCCATCGCGATCACTGACTATGCTCTTAGGAATTCCGTGCAGTCGCACAATGTTACGAACATACAACTCCACCAGCTTCTCCACGCTGTCCTCTTTCCGATTTGGGATGAAGTGAGCCACCTTGGTTAGGCGATCCACGATCACCCAAATAACATCATTACCATGCTGCGATTTAGGCAAACCATGCACAAAGTCCATGGAGATGTCCTCAAATTTCCACTCAGGAATTGGAAGGGGCTTCAGGAACCCGCCCGGTTTCTGACATTCGGCCTTCACCAAGGCACACGTTTGGCAACGATTCACATACAGAGCTACATCTCGCTTCAACCCCGGCCACCAAAAGGATTTCTTCATATCCAAGTACATCTTTGTACTGCCCGGGTGAATGGAGTACTTCGAGAAGTGAGCCTCAAACATCAACTCTTCACGGAGATTGCCAAACTGCGGTATACAAACCCTTCCGTCCTTCCTCAGAATCCCATCAATCATCTCCCAGGCGCTGCTCTCGCCCGTTTGAGCCTCCAACACAAAAGGTTGAAACTCCACATCCAACCGAGTCGCTTCCCGAATACGATCGGACAAGTCGTTTTGCACTTCAATCCAGTTCAACCGTGCCTCGCTAGACTCGCCTCTTGCAACACATTCCAATCCAAGGGACTCCCATTCCCGTACCAACCGCTCATCATGAGCTTCGATCCAATTTCCTTGCCCCGAGTACTTCCTACTCAAGGCATCCGCCACCACATTGGCTTTACCCGGCGTATACTGAATCGCCACTTCGTAGTCTCCAAGAAACTCAACCCATCTGCGTTGCCGCATGTTCAAGTCCTTTTGGTCCAGAAGGTAGTTCAGACTTTTGTGATCCGTGAAGATCTCCACTCTTGCGCCATACACATAGTGTCGCCATATATTCAACGCGAAGATTACCGCCGCCAACTCCAAATCATGGACGGGGTAATTCCTCTCATGAGGTTTCAGCTGTCTAGACCCAAAAGCTATCACCTTCCCATGTTGCACCAAAACGCAACCCAAACCGCATCCCGATGCGTCACTGAAGATCTGAAATCCCTCGGTCCCTTGCGGTAGACTCAGGATTGGAGCCATCATAAGCCTCTCCTTCAGTGCCTCGAAAGCTTGACTGCACTCTTGGGTCCACACAAACTTATGGTCTTTACGAGTGAGAGAGGTGAGTGGTAGAGCTATCTTCGAGAAATTCTCCACGAATCTCCTATAATACCCGGCTAGTCCAAGGAAACTTCGGACTTCCGCCACGGTCCTCAACACCGGCCAATCTCTAATGGCCTCCACTTTCGCTGGATCCACTGCCACCCCATCACCACTAATCACGTGGCCCAAAAACGCCACCTTGGCTAACCAGAACTCGCACTTTGAGAACTTTGCAAACAATTGGTTCTCCCTCAACACTTGCAGGACCACTCTCAAGTGGGTCTCATGCTCCACTTCAGACTTGGAGTACACCAAGATGTCATCAATGAAGACAACCACAAACAAATCCAAATAATCCCGAAATACTCGATTCATCAGACCCATGAACACCGATGGTGTGTTCGTCAACCCGAACGGCATCACCGTAAACTCAAATTGTCCGTACCTTGTCCCAAATGCAGTCTTGGGTATGTCCTCGTCTCGAATTCGCAGTTGATAGTAGCCTGACTTCAAGTCCAGTTTCGAATATACCACCGACCCCACCAATTGGTCGAACAAATCGTCTATCCGAGGGATCGTATACTTATTCTTGACGGTCAATTTATTCAGCTCTCGGTAGTCTATGCATAGGCGCATGCTACCGTCTTTCTTCTTTACAAACAACACCAGTGCGCTCCACGGTGAAGAACTGGGTCTAATATACCCTTGCTCCAACAGTTCCTGTAACTGTACCTTCAATTCCGCCAACTCCTTTGGTGCCATCCTAAATGGAGGACGCGACACCGGTCTAGCCTCCGGCACTAACTCGATCGAGAAGTCGATCTCCCGCCGAGGAGGCGCTCCAGGAAGTTCATCCGGAAACACATCCTTGAACTCTGCCACCACAGGCACTTCCTCAAAAGACAGCTGGGAGAGACGAACCTCCAATAACGCTACAAGCGCTACACCACCCTGGTTAACCGCCCGCACCAACTGCATGGCCGATATCAGGGAACAGGCCACTCCACCAAGGCCCTCAAATTTGACCTCTGTTTGCCCTTTTCTCCTTAAGGTCACCACCTTAGAAAGGCAATCAATACTGGCGCGCTGCTCTGCGAGCCAGTCCATGCCCAAGATGACATCGAACTCTACCAATGGCAAAACCGCCGCCACCAGCACAAAGCCAACCCCGTCTAGCTCCCAACAGATGCGCCCTTTGACCCCGGTGGTCATGGATGACCCATTGGGCATGCGAACTCTCAACTCCGCATCTGCCGAGAAAGACTCAACTCCTATTCTCCGGATGAAGCTCTCCGCAAGAAAGGAGTGCGATGCTCCCGTATCAAACAATACCCTAGCGGGGTATCCGGAAACTAACACGAAGCCTACAACATAGACATTACACAAAAGTCTAAAAGGATGAAGCACAAAATTTAAACTTAAATTTTCTTCATACCTGTCACCACATCAGTCTGGCGGATCGCTTCTTGCTGTCCAAGGTTGTAGGCCCTTGGTTGCACCGGTTGGAACCGAGAAGCGCTCGACTCCACCATCTTTCCCTTCTCTGCAGCACTGGGGCCGGAGCGCACGGTCTGCTCCTGCTTTCTCTCTTGCCCCGCTCCCCCTTGCTGACAAGCACGGGCTATGTGCCCAACCTTCCCGCAGTTGTAGCACGTCGGCGGTCCCCTAGAGTGGGAACCCCCAGGCGTCTAGTTGCTCCTCTCACCAGATCTGGAAGTGTGAGGCTTCTTCCTCCACCTACTCCAATCAGACTTTCCATGTGATTGGGAAGGCTTCCCTTCCCCTTGCTTGGGAGTAAAACCCTTACGGCGTTGGGTTCGCTCCAAATCACTTTCCAAGATCCTGGCAGCCTCAACTAGTTCATTGAATCCGGCTCTCTTCATGGAGATGAGAGGTTGTCTCAAATTCTCCCTCAGCCCCTGGTAGAAGAGGTTATCCCTCTCTACATCATCTGCCATAGTCGTTCCCGCATAACGACCCAAACGGGTGAACTCTTGCACGTACTCATCCATTGTCTTGTCTCGCTGCATTAGATGCAGAAACTGCCTCTGCAGGGCCAACCGTGTTGAAACTGGGATATACCTCTTAAGAAAAGCGTCCCCAAACTCTTCCACTGACGGGGTGCGTCCCGGGAACTGGCGGCCGCTATGGCTCACCCACCACAACTTGGCGTCTCCTTCCAACATGAACGCCGCATACTCAGCTTTCTTTTCCTCTGGCGTCTCTGCCGCCCTTAGCAGTTCTTGAATGCGAACCCACCAGTCCTCCGCATCCGTTGGAGTACCTACTCCCTTTAATGACGGGGGATGGAAACTCAGGAAATACTTCAGGTACCGATCTCCATGTCCGACAACTACCCTCTCCGCCAAAGGCTCCACTCGCCTGGCTTCTCCTCCTAGCACGGCCGTTGCCGTATCTGGTGTGGCAGGGGTTGCCACCTGAGCCGCTGCTGCAGCTTGAGCTGCCACCATCGCTTCTGCAAGCATGCGACAGTAGTCGTCCGGGTCTACACCCGTGCCCAAAAGGCCTGGAGCAGTAGCACTGCTCGCCGAGAGATCATCCCTTGCTCTTGAAGTGCCCGCCTCGTTGCTTGCACTCTTCAGGAAGACAAGAAATAAGGGATTAGTCTCCAATCTCAAGACTAAAACATAAGGACACTCACGGTCCCGCGTTACTCTTATGTGGATAACTTCTCTACGCACTGACCTTGAATCTAACCTGGCTCTGATACCAAATTGTAACACCTCCCCTGTAGTGAACGTATAATATGGGTCCGGCCGGGGCCCCACAACATACGAACGCCACAGCTTTAGTATTATAAGTTGATATAGCTACCCAAACTCAAAACACTTTGCACAACACAGCGGAAACAGAACAAGACTAGAAGTTATCCACCACTAAAGAGTAAACAAATGGCCTTAAGGCCTTACAACAAGTGTCCAAAAACAAATAGTACAACAAACATAAATGTGCTCAACACTCCTAGTCTACCTCGGCATGCAAGCCGGACAAAACAGTCTCAAACAACCATCATCATAACTGTAGTGCTACAAAAGAGGGAAAAACACTTCATGGGGCTTAGGCCTTTCTGGCCGGCGTGCTAGCTTCTGCATGTGATCCTTGCCCTGTAAAAATTATTAGTAACGTGGGTCAGCAAAGGCTGACCTCAAACTGTGTAACAACACATCTCCTCCCGGCCGCCCCTAACGGACCCCGGGGAACCCTCCAACCTGCAAGTCAGCACTTCGTATGCAATAAAAATAGCTATAAACAGAAGAACATTAAAACAGGCTTGGATGTCTCAATCATAAAACATGTTCTCTATTGGTTGAGCATATAAAGAAAGGGCCTACTATGCAACATGAATGCAACACCCGGGCTTCACCCAAGGTACCCTTCTGCGTATGCATCTAGCACAACATCACATCATTTGGGTACTCACATTTCCCCAATTGGCATAAAGCCGCAAACACTAAGGGAGACACCTCTCCCTCGAACGGCGCACAGGCCGCCACAAGGAATTCTTGCCAAGGCCCACCCGCTCGTGGGCTTAGCCCCGGGCTTGCCTGCAAGCTCTGACGTCTCATGTCAGGATTCCAACAAACACAGACCGACCGATTCTAAGAAGCCTTGCTGGACCCCACCCGCTCATGGCCTCTTTGCCCGGGCTTGCCCCAAGCTTGGCATTCTCGTCAGTCTCACAGAAGGGGACTAGTCTCGCCGGGACACTCTCCACACATGACGCACATGTCACGGGATAGCCAGCCGACCACGGAGACATAGCCACGCCTTGGCACAACACAAACCAAGACTAAATACATCGTAATCCCTCTTTGTACTGCAGCGTTCCCGCGCACCAAGGAAACCATCTCCAACTCGTGCAGAGCTAACCTTGTCCACCAAGGAAACCATCTCCAACTCATACGGAGCTAACCTTGTCCCTCAAGGAAACCATCTACCGCCACGAGGAGCTAACCTTGTCCGGGTTCGACTACACGTACATTTTCAAGCAAACGGGACAATCACCACAACAACACAAACGACATCTTGCCACAACGGAAAATCTCTACGAATCCCTAAGATCGTATGCAACATCACCGAGTCGGACTAACGGTCGCGACTACGGCTTCACCCACCATGCCTAATCCACTAGCGAAGCGGATCTTTAATGCAAAATATGCCGGGGACGGACTCAATCAACCCGGAGGTTCCTCTTGAACCTTGGCAAACCAAAGCCCCTCTCATTTGAGAGAGTTTGGTGCCCAAAATCTAGAAGGAAACGATGCTAAAAACGTGCATCCTAAAGACCGAGAGGAGAGATGTCGTTACCTTCCGACTCCTCTTCCTTGCCATGGCAAAATAGCCGGATGGAAATCTTCGCAACGCTCTAAGCTTCACGGATCCGGACTCGGCTCGCGATTTGGAGCGCCGAAACCCTTCCTACAGCCCAAGACCTTCTTCTTCTTCCTCCTTGCTCTAGCTTTCTCAAGAACTTAGAAAGAGAAGACTTGGAAAGCAATGAGGGTTTCCAACCCTAAAATCGGACTTAACTCCCCAAGAACAGTCCTGAGTCGTCAGATCCCAAAATCTGGGAAAGAATGGCCACGATTCGCCTGGAAAATAAAAGACCTGGGCCGAACACGGCCTGGCACACGCCCGTGTCCAGGGTCGTATGCCCCATTCGCCGTCTCAAATCGACGCGCCTGGAACCACACACGGGCATCCGACACGCCCGTGTTCAATGCGACACGCCCGTGTCCCCAGTGACACGGCCGTGTGGCCAGCCGTGTGCATCTACACGGCCCCGAAACCAACCCGAGAGGTGACACGGCCTGGGACACGCCCGTGTCCCAAGCCGTGTGCCAAGTCTCGACACCCGTCGATAGGCTTTGTGTCGACACCGCGGAAAACGTCGAGCGAAGATCGTCGACCAAGCGGGACACGCCCTGTGACACTCCTGTGTCACAGGCCGTGTGCCCCAGTCTCGTCTCCCTGTCGAGCAAAAGTGTCGACACGTGGGACGAGTGTCGACACAGCCTCGACACGCCCTGCGACACGCCCGTGTCGCAGGCCGTGTGCCTCACTCTCGACACTCTGTCGAGCGAAAGTGTCGACACTTGGGCCGAGTGTCGACACGGCCTCAACACGCCCTGCGACACGCCCGTGTCGCAGGCCGTGTGCCCCACTCTCGACACTTTGTCGAGCAAAAGTGTCGACACTTGGGCCGAGTGTCGACACGGCCTCGACACGCCCTGCGACACGCCCGTGTCGCAGGCCGTGTGCCTCCTGCCAGAAACCCACAAATTTTTCCAGAACTGCAGAATGAACCTCTTGCAAAACTGGGGTGTTACAATTGGAGCCGTCATCAGTCTTTCCTTCAGTGTCTCAAATGCCTGACTGCACTCCTGAGTCCACACAAACTTCTGATCCTTACGAGTTAGTGGCGTGAGGGGTAGAGCTATCCGCGAAAAGTTTTCCATGAATCTTCTATAGTACCTGGCTAGTCCAAGAAAGTTTCGGACTTCCGACACGGTTCTCAAAACCGGCCAATCTCTGATGGCCTCCACTTTTGTTGGATCTACTGCCACCCCATCCCCACTAATCACATGGCCTAAAAATGTCACCTTCTCGAGCCAGAACTTGCACTTTGAGAACTTTGCATAAAGCTGGTTCTCCCTCAACACTTGCAGGACTACCCTCAAGGGAGTCTCATGTTCCACCTCTGATTTGGAATATACCAAGATGTCATCAATAAAGACAACTACAAAAGAGTCCAAGTATTTCTGAAACACTCGATTCATCAAATCCATGAATACAGAAGGTGCGTTCGTCAGTCCAAACGGCATCACCGAGAACTCAAAGTGACCATACCTCGTAACAAACGCTGTTTTGGGTATGTCCTCGTCTCGAATTCTCAACTGATACTATCCTGACTTTAAGTCCAACTTTGAATACACCACCGGCCCCACCAGCTGGTCAAACAGGTCGTCAATCTGAGGAATCAGATACTTATTCTTGACAGTCAGTTTATTTAACTCTCGGTAGTCTATGCACATCCGCATACTACCGTCTTTCTTCTTTATGAACAACACCGGCGTGCTCCACGGTGAAGAACTGGGTCTGATATACCCCTGCTCCAACAGTTCCTGCAGTTGTACCTTGAGCTCAGCCAACTCTTTTGGTGCCATCCTAAACGGAGGACGTGACACCGGTCGTGCCTCTGGCACCAACTCAATTGAGAAATCGATCTCCCGCCGAGGAGGTGCCCCAGGAAGATCTTCAGGAAACACATCCTCGAACTCTACCATCATTGGCACTTCCCCAAGTGATAACCTGGAAAGGCGAACCTCCAATAACGCTACAAGCGCTACTCCACCCTGATTAACTGTCCGCGCAAACTACAAGGCCGAAATCAGAGAACAAGCCACTCCATTATGGTCCTCAAACTTAACCTCCGTATGCCCTTCGCTTCTCAGGGTCACCACCTTGGATAGGCAATCAATACTGGCACGCTGCTCCGCTAGCCAGTCCATTCCCAAAATCACATCAAACTCGACTAACGGTAGGACCGCCGCTATCAATACGAAGTCAACTCCGCCTAGCTCCCAACAAATGCGCCCTTTCTTCCCGGTGGTCATGAATGACCCATTGGGCATGCACACCTTCAGCTCCGCATCCACCGAAAACGATTCAACTCCAATCCTCCGGATGAAGCTTTCCGCAAGAAAGGAGTGTGACGTTCCCGTATCAAACAATACCCTAGCGGGGTATCCGGAGACTAACACAAAGCCTAAAATATAGACATCAATCATAACGGTCTAAAAGCATGAAGCACAAGGTTAAAATTAAACTTCCTCATACCTGTCACCACATCGGGTTGGCGGATCGCTTCCTACTGTCCAAGGTTGTAGGCACTTAGTTGCACTGGTTGGAACCGAGAAGCGCTAGACTTCGCCATCTTCCCTTTTTCTGCGGTACTGAGGCCGGAGCACACAGTTTGCTCCTGCCTTGCCTCCTGCTCCGCACCACCTTGGTTAAAAAAATGAGCAATGTGCCCCACCTTACCACAGTTGAAGCACGTCGGTGGCCCCTTTGAGTGAGACCCTCCGGACGTCCACTTACTTTTCTCACCGGACTTGTTCGGGTGAGGCTTCCTCCTCCATCTATTCCCTTCCGACTTTTCTTGGGATTGAGAAGGCTTCCCCTCTCCTTGCTTGGACGCAAAACCCTTGTGATGTTGGCTTCGCTCTAGATCACTCTCCAATGTCCTGGCCGCCTCAACCAACTCATTGAAACCAACTCTCTTCATGGCGATGAGGGGTTGCCTTAGATTCTCCCTCAGTCCCTGGTAGAAGAGGTTATCCCTCTCCTCATCGTCCGCCATGGTCGTCCCCGTGTAACGACCCAAACGAGTGAACTCCTGAACATACTCGTCCACTGTCTTATCTCGCTGTATCAAGTGCAGAAATTTCCTCTGAAGGGCCAACCTTGTTGAAACAGGTATGTACTTCTTTAGGAAAGCATCCCCAAATTCTGCCATGGACGGGGTGCGTCCAGGAAATTGGCGGCCTCTATGGCTCACCCACCACAACTTTGTGTCTCCCTCCAACATGAAGGCCGCAAACTCAGATTTCTTCTCCTCTGGCATCTCTGCCACCCTCAAAAGCTCTTGAATCAGAGCCCACCAATCCTCCGCATCAGTCGGAGTACCGACTCCTTTGAACGTCGGGGGATGTAATCTCAGAAAGTACTTCATCTGCAGGTCTCCATGCCCGACAACCACCCTTTCTGCCAAAGGCTCCACTTGCCTGGCTTCTCCGTCCGGCACGGCCGTCGCCGTATCCGGTGTAGCAGGGGTTGCTACCTGAGCTGTCGCTGCAGCTTGGGATGCCATCATTGCTACTGCTAGCATGCGACAGAAGTCGGCCTGGTTTACACCCATGCCTAAAGGAACTTGAGCAGTGGCGCTGCTCGCTGAAAGCTCTTCTCTTGGTCTTGACGTACCCGCCTCGTTGCTTACACTCTTAAGAAAAGCAAGAAAACAAGGAATCGGTCTCTAATCACAAGACTCAAGCATAAGGACACTCACGGTCCCGCATTACTCTTATGTGGATAACTTCTATACGCACCGACCTTGAATCTAACCTCGCTTTGATACCAAATTGTAACACCTCCCCTGTAATGACCGTATAATATGGGTCCAGCCGGGGCCCCACAACATACAGACGCCACAGCTTTAGTATTAGAAGATGATATAACTACCCAAACTCAAAACTCATAAGCAAAACACAGCAAAAACATCAACCAAGACTAGAAGTTATCCACATCCACAAGTGTCTCGAAACGGCCTTATGGCCTTACAACAAAAGAGAGTCCAAATCTCCAACAATACATAAACATCAAAGTGCATATGCACTACTAAGCTACCTCGACATGCAAGCCGGAAGACAACAACATCAAACATACAAAATCACAAAAGTAAATCCATAGCAAGGATGGTAACACTTCATGAGGCTTAGGCCTTTCTGGTTGTCGAGCTAGCTCCTGCTTGCGATTTTTGCCCTATAAAATTTGTTTGTAACGGTGGTCAGCAAAGGCTGACCTCAAACTGTGTAACAAACACATCTCCTCCCGGCCGCCCCTAATGGACCCCGAGGTACCCCTCCAACCTGCAAGTCAGTACTTCGTATACAATATACAAAAACAAGTATAGCACTAATGAGCAGGCTTGGATGTCTCAAACAACATGCACGTTATCTACTGTTGAGCATATAAAGAAAAGGGGCCTACTATGCAGCATGAATGCGTAACACGGGCTTCACCCAAGGTACCCTAATGCGTATGCATCTAGCACATCATCACATCATCTGGGTACTCATCATTTCCCCATTGGCATTAAGCCGCAAACAAAGGGGGCACTGCAATTCCACCAACGACATGCAAGCCGCCACACGGAACTCTTGCCAAGGCCTAGACCCGGGCTTGCCTGCATGCTCTGACTTCTCATGTCAGGATTTCGTCTAACACACTGACTGATTCTAAGAAGCCTTGCTGGACCTCACCCTCTCATGGACTCATTGCCCGAGCTTGCCCCATGCTTGGCATTCTCGTCAGTCTCACAGAAGGGGACTAGTATCGCCGGGACACTCTCTACACATGACCTGCACGTCACGGGATAGCCAGCCGACCACGGAGACAAAGCCATGCTTTAGCACATTACAATCCAAAAACCATTCCCACCCTAATCCCTCATTCATACTGCAACGTCCCCGCGCACCAAGGAAACAATCTACTGCCAATGCGGAGCTAATCTTGTCCACCAAGGAAACCATCTACCGCCATTGAGGAGCTAACTATGTTCGGTTCCGAGTACACGTACTCACTCGAGAAAAGGGGGAAAACATCACAAACATGACAAACGGCATCTTGCCGCAATGGATCTCTACTAATCCTTAAAGCTCGTATGCAACATCACCGAGTCGGACTAACGGTCGCGACTACGGCTTCACCCATCATGCCTAATCCACTAACGGAGCAGATCTCTAATGCAAAAACATGTCGGGGATGGACTCAATCGACCCGGAGGTCCCTCTTGATCCATGGCGACCCAAACCCCTCTCATTTGAGAGTTTGGTGCCCAAAAACTAGAAAGTAAAAGATGTTAAACGTGCATCCTAAAACTAAGAGGAAAAGTGTCGTTACCTTCCGACCTCTCTTCCTAGTTATGACAACTTAGCCAGATGAAAACCTTCACAACGGTCTTGCCTCCACGGATCTGGACTCGGCTCGCGATTTGGAGTACCGAAGCTTCTCCGACAGCCGGATCTCTCCTTCACCTTCTTCCTTTCTCTCCCTTCTCTCTAGATCTTAGAAAGAGAGTGTTTGAAGAAGAATGAGGGTTTCTATACCCTATTCCCGGACTTAACTCAGCAAGGGCAACCCTGGACCATCAGATCCCAAAAGAAGGAAATGAACGGCCACGATCTGAACTGAAAATCAAAACACCTAGGCCGAACACGGCTTGTGACATGCCCGTATCCAAGGCCGTGTTCCCCGATCGACACCGAAACCGTCGCACCCAAAGCATGACACGGGTACTTGACACGCCCGTGTCACATTTGACACGGCCGTGTCCAAGACGAACATGCCTGGGCTCCAGGCCGTGTTCAATCCCCTTACACGGCCTGGCTCACAACCCAAGAAGGACCCAGCCTGGGACACACCCGTGTCTCAGGCCGTGTTCGAAGACTCGATGATCATCGACTGTCTCTTCGTCGACTTCGCATAAAAATTCATCGAACACGCTCGACACGGCCTTGGACACGCCCGTGTCCCAAGCCGTGTTCACTATCTAGACATATCGTCGAGCGCAGTTTGTCGACCACCCGGGCTCTCGACGAACCCGACACGACATGGCCATGGACACTCCCGTGTCCTAGGCCGTGTTCCATGTCTCGATACATCGTCAAGCGAAAATCGTCGACTTCTCGGGCTCTCGACGAACCCGTCACGACACGGCCATGGACACGCCCGTGTCCTAGGCCGTGTTCCCTGTCTCGACACATCGTCGAGCGAAAATCGTCGACTTCCCGTGCTCTCAACGAACCCGGCACGACACGGTCACGGTCACGCCCGTGTCCTAGGCCGTGTGACCCTTACCAAGACCCAAACTTGGCTCTCGACGCTGCTCATCCTTCTTTTGAATTTTCTGGCATTACAGTTATATTGAGAGAGAGAGGTTTACTATTCATTTTTGGCATGTACGGGCATAAGCCCTTCTGTATTTTTGTACTCACTATGGACTGTTGTACTTTTTCATTATATATATGATGTTATTGTTGTGACTTGTAGATTTGCCAGTTTTATTTCTGTTGTACTTCTATTCTCAATTAGCCTACAGGTAAATGATCGTACTTGCCGGCAAGATCGGCGTCTTCCGGTGTCGACTAGCCTGTGTGTTGGTGTCACTGTAAGGCGGCGGTTCTGGGCATAAGACCGGGTTAACTCCTTGGTAAGGGGAGGGGGTATTACAAACTGGTATCACTTGAACAAACAATCATCTGAGAAAGAAGTCCACAACAGTGGCTCACCCCGCTCGAGCAATAGTTTGCGGACAAATTATGCAGTGGAAGCAATGGTGTGCCATGTGTAAAAAGTCACAGAAAATAGTCCATTTAAACAATGAGTTAGGCCAATCCAATTAGGACACCACATTAGTTTGACTTACCAAGAGGATTTCGTAGTGTATCCGAGTCTAAAATCGACCTCGGAGATAGATTGGTTATGGTACGGGGATACCCAAATTTGACGTAAGAGTCAATGCTTAAGGCTTAAATTCCGATGTCCCTACTCCACCTATCGAGTGATATTATCACTTGTTACCCAAGCTGATAGTACCGCCTTAAGGAGAATTGGTGCATATAATCTACTAGCGGAATAGTAGGGTACTCGTAAACTTAACCCTCATATTGATAACTTGATTACGTTGCGACAACCACAGTGGCAAATACCAAAGGTAGAATAAGAATTCAAGTCTTAGAAGAAACCCATTTTGGTTGGGTCACATGTTGACCTTGAGAAGATTGTCGTATAAGTAATCTTAAGTGCCTAAGGTATATAACATATCAATTAGTCTAAAGGTGGAACTCCAAGTGTAAGATTGTTAGCCCTAAGGATTGAGGCATATATAAGATGATTGCACTATGGATATTAAAGAAATTTAGCCTAAAATGTATGGAGGCTTATCCTTTTGTTTATTGGGCTAAATTGGTAATGACTTGGATTTCCCTAGACCCTGTTTATAAAACGTTGTGTCGCAAACATAATCATCTAGAAGACTTGATTTATTCAAATGTTGCTCAAGTAAAGATGAGATTTTGTATTCGCATAATCAGGAAGATAATCAACCCTCCCTAGAAGTTTGGGATATACGTAGAGGGTTGCCCGCTTGGATATATTACAATGCTAGAACAAGGAAAGTCTCCATGAGACGTTAGAAACTTTCGCGGGCTTGTGAATCAGATCATTACTTGACACAATTTTAAGAGTGATTGTAATTTCATCAATGCATAATGACATGCTATATCCCAAGGAACAAAATAAGTTGTGTACAATCCACAAGAATTCGAACATTGCGCTTTCCAAAAAAAAAACTAAAATCAAAGCAATTTCGACGACACAAAGACTCTATGCATAACTAAAAGAGTGTGTTACCTCAACAAATCATGTCCCTAGATGCTCTAACACTTTAACCTAATCGATGTAACACACGAGTAATGATTATATCGTCGGTTAAGGATTTGATTAATGAACTCAGATATATTGCAAGAGAAAGCCAAGGTGAATTGAGAATTTAGTACAAGTCAGAAGGATAACTGAATTTTTTTCATAACTAGGGCTCATGATTATCACATATTAAATGGGTACAATTGAGAGAAGTAAACACGATGATTGGTCACTGCTACCCGCGCCTACCTAACATAACCAGGTCAATAGGTTAGAAACATACAGATTAGGATAGGGTAACGTCATGGTAATATAAAGGAGTGACTGCAAGTCTTAACTGTTATATGATTAGAACCCATAAGTGAGAATTCAAAGTGTTTGAATAATTTTTTTTATGACATTGGGAGTATAACAGCCCCAGGAAAATTTAAAATCAAGTGAAAAACTATACTGAATTAGAAGATATATATTATAAGTACGATCCTTTGAATGTGGCTCTAATGATCACAAGAATCAAAATAAAATTGTATGATGATATAATAATTGCCTTCAGAAAGATTCAGAATTTATAGAGCAACTTATGATTATGAACATGTTATCTTCCTTAGAATCAAACACTATAATAGTTTGAATGATTTGAAATGGCCACCTTGCGGGAAAACACACTATCATGTTTAATGAACTTCGTAAATTTGATCGTGAGTAGGCAATACAAGCTCATCCTACACACAAAGCAACGAATAAATTCAACCTCGCATATATTAGATAGTGCAAACTATGTATTTTTTTGGGTATATATGTGGTACACATATGTATGGTCTCTTGATTATGATGACATCAAGAACCGGGTCACATAAGTTGATAACATTATAACCACCATTAAAAGGATTCATGACTATGGAATATAGATTTTGACTATCAAAGGTGTACACGGTGAAATTGCACAAGAATTAATGAGTGTTTAATCAGATTCTTTTTATGATGAAATCGACTTGTGACGAATCTTATTATTTTGCAAGAATTACTTATATCTCATCAATCAGGATCCAATTAGAAAAGCGATTGAGTGTCATGTTGTGAACATCAATATTAATAATGATCGCTCGATGTATATATGAAAAGTTCACTCTACAAATTATGTATTTTTACTTAAGTAGAGGTGTAATATGTCATGAATTTGGAAAAAAAAAAGAGGGGGTGATACTCTTTTCATCAAATCTTAAGTTTGGATGTTGGTTAATCACTATGCATAAGTTGGACCTTCGTCATAAATAAAATGATGATAACATATATTTGAAGATTCGATATGGTATAGGCTATAAGGCGTGAGACGATTCTAGAAGAGAAATCTAAGATTTGTGTGCACAATTCTACATATAAGATTATTGATTTTTCACGTACTTGATGATCATTGCTCGTAAGGGACTTCGAACCAATGTATGATTAAGGTTTATTTAATGATAATGTGTCAGAAGACTTGGAAATATGCCCACATAATTTTGATTATGAATATCCAAAAATATAATGAAGGTTCATTTGGAAGGGCACTGTTACCTCTGATAGAAACAACCACGAGGCCTATAGGGTAGGAATTGTCAGACGCTGCTATCTCGGGTCTAGGATGAGGATACAAGGACACTCATATCAGATTATATTGATGGTACAGATGCTCAAATACGGCTGATCAGGGACCAGATGCTAGAGGCTCAGAGTCGGCAAGCCAAGTACTACGATGCAGGCATCAAAGAGTAGAGATCCAGGTGGGAGACAAAGTTTTCTTGAAGATATGTCTGGGGCATTGTGTCTCGTGGGTGCGGAGACACAAGAAGCTCAACCCTCGATTTTTGGGACCATACTTGATCTAGGAGCGGATCAGTCTTTTGGCTTACAGGCTGGAGCTGTCGTTAGAGTTAGGGACTCTGCATGATATTTTCCACGTCTCCTCGCTTCAGAGAGCTCTCCTTCGGCCAGAACATCATATCACCACTACAGCAGGACCGGTAGCACCTGATAGATCAGTTCGTTTGGAGCTGGTCCGGAGCGATGATACGGCGATTCGAGTGCTGCGGAAGAAGGTTCCCTTGGTCAAGGTGTTGAGGTCCAACCACAGACGGGAGGAGCAAACTTGGGAGCTAATGGATCTGATGCGTGAACGGTACCCGAAACTTTTTGCCTCAGGTGTATTTTAACTATGTTGAAAGTTTCTTAAAACTCTTGTGCATAGAAACACCATAGACCCAAACTTGAATTTCGGAGATGAAATTATTCTTTTGTTTATTGTGATTTGTAACATCCCCTTCCCTACTAGACCCCTAAACTTAGATTAGGTTAGTACATGTGGTGGGATAATGGGGTTTAGGCTAGGTTTGACCCATGGAGTTAGGGTGGATTCACATAGTGCCCACTATAGGGTTTGAGTCAAATCAAGTCAAACTAGCCCAAAATGGAATCATAGGTACACATTGACCACACCACTATGCCCCTAACCCTAAAAGCAATCTAAGTGAACCAAAACCATATTATTGGGTCAACCATTGATCCAAGTTGACTCAAGTCAACCATAACCCTAATTTGGTCAAATCCACACATATAAGACCAATTAGCCCAAGTGGGGCATCACCATGGCCCAACCCATGTTGGGTGATGACATGGGGTTCATGAACATCAAGTGGGGCCAGCTGACTCATCAAGTTGACCAAGTCAACCCTATAAGTCAACAAGTCAACAAATGGACTAAATGAAGAAAAACGGAGGCCAAGCCTATTCCCAATGGGCAACCATGGTGAAGCATCCTATGCTAGACCAAAATAACACATGCTCAAAACTACACAACCAGCAACCCCACCCCCATTTTGACCTCACCATTAGCTTCAGAAGGCTGAGAAGAGTGGAATTCGATATATGGATCGAATCTTTTGGTGGATAAACGAGTTCGGGAGCAAGCTCGCCGGAGAGGAGAAATTCCATGGCCAACCACTGTCGCCGCCGCCGTCGGGCTCCGATTAAGGTCCGTTTCTCATCCTCTCCCTCTGTGCTAGCCTCGTAGATCATTTAGGGGAGATTTTGAGCTCAATTGAGCTTGGATCCATGTGAAGTGTGGAAGAAAATCTCAAGCTTTTGAGCTTGCTCGGGATCGCCGGAGAGGCGGTTTCCGGCCACCATTTTGCCGCCAAACGTTGGCCACCACCTCAACGGAGGTGGTGGTGGTGGTAGCCCGCCGTGGAGGCTAAGGGGCGGCCAGGAAATGAGGTTTGAAGGTGCTCCACATCGGGGCAATCTCGGCCCTTGGCTGGAGGAGGAAGATGAACTGATGCCCTCCATTATTGCTTTGAGATTCGTGATGTATTAATATATCTTCCAGCAATATCTTGTGCATGCACACCGTGGGGCTAATTCCTTTGACGTCTGAAATTCTCCACCCAAAGGCTTTTCTATGTAACTTTAGCACTTCCATGAGATGGGACTCCTGATCAGCTGTAACAAGAGTAGAAATAATGGTGGGATGAGTTTCTTTATCTTCTAGAAAGACATACTTCAGCCTGTAGGGAGCGGCTTGAGCTTGCTAGATCCATCTGAGTCAAACGGGGGCACTGCCAGAAGCTTGGAGTCTCTAATCTGCGCCTCACACGACCCTTCCTGAATATCTATATCGGGGTCACATAAGTCACATTCATCCTCATCCGGCTGAAAAGTTCGGCCGTCGTCAATCTCCATCCCCTCAAATTCTATGGCACCCAGCTCCGCACGGCTATCTCCTCTTGACGCCTAATACATTTCAAAAAGAGTCTCTTTTGTTCCTAGGCGCAACGTCAGCAAACCCTTTTCTGCATCGATAATGGCTCTAGCAGTGGCAAGGAACGGACACCCCAGAATAATCAGCGTCCCAACCGCATCCTCAATTTCGAGGAAAACAAAGTCGGCCGGAAAGGCCAACTCGTTAACAACAACCGTGAGATCCTCGACCACTCCAACTAGTTTCTTCCTTGATCGATCATTCAGCTGCAGAATGACATTAGTGGGCCGAAGAACACTAGAGCCCAGCTCACGGAAGATGGATAATGACATGAGGTTGATGGACGCACCAGAATCACACAACACATGACCAAGAGCAGATCGCCCAATGGTACAAGCAATCGTGAAACTCCCTTTATCTTTTTGTTTTATGGGCCAATGCCACACCGCCATAGTGGGGCAATCCTCCCAGGTCGAAACGCTGCCGCATAACTCGGAAGCCCGATTTTTCGCCAAAAGATCCTTCAAGTACTTTACATAGCGCAACACCTGTGTTAGCAGGTCGACCATGGGAATTTTCACCTGAACAACCTTCAAAATATCCTGAAACTTTTGTCGCTGCCTCACTTTTCTGATATTTTGCAGCCTATGCGGAAATGGGTTCCTAGCCCACTGTAGTTGGACGTCAGGTGTAATAGCCACTGAGGGTTCCTTGGGAGACTCCTCAGCACTTGGCTTATCCACGTGTTCAGAAGGTTGGTCTTCTCGACGTGCACAATTCTCCACCTCCCTACCGCTTCTGAGATTCATAGAATTTACTGTCTCGGCAGGACGGTAGACCCACCAATCCAACATTTTACCGATGGTGGAAATAATATCTTGTAACCGTTGCAATATTATTACTTGATATCGCCACCAGTTTCCAACCCATACCACAAAACGATGGATAAGCTGCTTGCTCTCCCCGGTATTGCTAACTATGAACAGAGAGTCCCTTACGGCATCGGGCATGGGAGGAATCTTCCACATACTACTGGAGCGCACCACGTCATCCACAATCCGCCAAGCGTCAGCCATAGTCCTATTAAAAACGGCGCCTCCAGTGGCGGTATCGAACAGGTATCGAAACTGCTAATGAATATCAAAAAAAATGTTTGAAAAAACGACATTCCAAATGCATCCTGAACAGAACAACTGGATTGCAGCAACCGAAACCTTTCCCAAGCCTCACAAAGAGACTCGCCAGGAATCTACGCGAATATCACCAAATCTAAATTCACCTGCGTCGACTGTGTAACATCCCCTTCCCTACTAGACTCCTAAACTTAGATTAGGTTAGGACATGTAGTGGGTGAATGAGGTTTAGGCTAGGTTTGACCCATGGAGTTAGGGTGGATTCACATAGTGCCCACTATAGGGTTTGAGTCAAATCAGGTCAAACTAGCCCAAAATGGAATCTTAGGTACACATTGACCACACCACTATGACCCTAACCCTAAAATCAATCTAAGTGAACCAAAACCACATTATTGGGTCAACCATTGATCCAAGTTGACTCAAGTCAACCATAACCCTAATTTGGTCAAATCCACACATATAAGCCCAATTAGCCCAAGTGGGGCATCACCATGGCCCAACCCATGTTGGGTGATGACATGGGGTTCAGGAACATCAAGTGGGGCCAGCTGACTCATCAAGTTGACCAAGTCAACCCTATAAGTCAACAAGTCAACAAATGGACTAAATGAAGAAAAAGGGAGGCCAAGCCCATTCCCAATGGGCAAACCCCATGAGCCAAGGCCCATGACCAGCCTAAATGGATCAAATTACATCCCCTACCCCCTAGTGTTGGAGGGTAGTGACATGCATGGGGGTAGTTTAGGAATTTGTTAAATGGAGGAGAGTGAAAAGAGAGGAAAATGGGGGATGAAGGCCATGTGGCCCTCCTCCACTCTTCCCAAGCCTTCCTCTGAGCTTACACATCATTTCACAGCCATTTTCAGCAAGCTCCATGACACATGAAAACCATGGTGAAGCATCCTATGCTACGCCGAAATTACACATGCTCAAAACTACACAACCAGCAACCCCACCTCCCCCCTTTTGACCTCACCATCAACTTCAGAAGACCGAGAGGAGTGGAATTTGATATCTGGATCGAAGCTTTTGGTGGAGAAACGAGTTCGGGAGCAAGCTCGCCGGAGAGGAGAAATTCCAAGGCCAACCACGGCCGCCGCCGCCGTCAGGCTTCGATTAAGGTCTGTTTCTCCTCCTCTCCCTCTGTGCTAGCCTCCAAGATCAATGTGGGGAGATTTCGAGCTCAATTGATCTTGGATCCATGTGAGGTGTGGAAGAAAATCTCAAGCTTTTGAGCTTGCTCGGGATCGCCGGAGAGGCGGTTTCCGGCCACCATTTCGCCGCCAAACGTTGGCCACCTCAACGGAGGCGGTGGTGGTAGTCGCCGGTCGTGGAGGCTAAGGGGTGGCTGGGAAATGAGGTTTGAAGGTGCTCCAGGTCGGGGCAATCGCGGCCCTTGGCTGGAGGAGGAAGATGAACGGATGCCCTCCATTATTGCTTTGAGATTCATGTTGTACTAATATATCAAACTTTCGTATTCTGTGACACTTATTTCTGTACCTTGCAGGCTAACTTTGGCCTCTTGGAGGCAGATTCAGAAAACATGTTCAACATATAAAAAGGAGCCCTAGGTCTTAACTTTAATTTGACATCCTAAAGTTGTAATTTGTAGTAGTAGAGCTACCTGTATGGCTATTCTACCAAGACTGGTCCTAGGCTAGGGAAGATCTTTAAATGAGTGCCCAAACCAAACCCTAAGTCCATATGACCTAAGATTTTGGTCATGCATGTGATTAGGTCTTACTGACCAAAATGGGAATTTTTAGAAATTATTTTTTCATAGTTTTTGGAGAAATATCATTTCTTAAATTAATTGAATGTTTGGAGATATACAACTCAAAATACCCCCAAATTTTGGTGGCATGTCCATTAGGTCAATATAAAACCATGGTAGAAATTTCAGGTCATTTTGACCTTGCATGTTTGGGAAATCTCACATGCATGAGATATGTATGTTCAAATTTGGGGTGCCAATAGTAAAAATAGAAAAATGTGAATTTAGCCCAATTGGATCATTGCATGTCCATGAAACTCTGTACAGAGGCTCAAAGGAATGAAATATACCTCTTATGGGAAATTTGGGATTTTTGGGACAAAATCCCATTATTTAGAATTATTGGAAAAAGTGCATAGTTAGGAAATAAATTTGGAAAATAGGGCAAATGAATTCATTAAATTATGGATTTGTTACACAAGCTCTAGTAGGACAAAGTTCACCTCTGGAAAAATTTATGGCACTGTTTAATAATGTTTACTTAGATTTTAAGTAGATTTTACCATTTTTTCCCCTTGTGGAAATTATTTGAAAATAAGGGAAATTTCTGTTTAAATATCATGAAAAAATTAAAAGTAGTTTACTTCTGTGATTAAATCCTTGATAAATTAATTGAGAATTTTTGGATGTCTCTATATGCTGAAAACCCTAATAATGGCATTTTGGTAATTTTGTTCATATGGATATAAGTTAGGTCAAATCACTGTTTAAGACCTCGAAATTCTGTATTTACCTTTATTATATCAACATAAATGCTCAGTAATTTTCTCAGAAGTTTTGGTTGTATATTTGAGGTACTTTGATTGGAAAATGGTCAAAATAGAATTTTGATATTAAATGGGAAATAAATAGAAATTTGCAGGGAAAAATTATGAAATCTGATAGGCAGTATTATTTAACCTTATGGAACACCTAGTAAATTCCTTAGGTAGGTTGAATCATTATATGTAGTACATCATGTTCAAGGTGACCCCGGTCGCACAATTAAAAGAATTAATTTAGGCCCCTAATCCCTTAGAAAAAAATAATGAAACCTAGTTTGATCATTATCATACGTCATAAAAAGCATGATAAATAATTAGGGACATTTGACCCAAGAGTTTGGATGACCCGTCATACGGGTCAACAATAGGTCATGGGTGCGCTTAGCTAAAATATAGCATATATTACTGGGACCCACAGGGGATACAATGGTAGGTTGAGTCGAGAACTATATTGGGAAGACAAATCCTGGTTGGTGTCCAATAGGTCACTTCTTGATAACGAGTGGTAGAGTGCAAAATCCCAAGGACAGTGGCTAGAATGGAGATCAACGGAAGACCGCCGCTCTCCTGATAACATTCTAAATTATTAGGTTTATCCAGAGTAACAATGAGAGTTGGTATGGATAAGGGGTAGACATTAATAAAAGTAAATATCTGTGAGAAAGGGAGCTTGGGGCTTTAGCCCATCGTAGTTCCTAGTGCCCCCGAGAGCCCTTCACCGGGCATGCCCTAGGCAGTCCTGGGATTAACGCTAAATTGCTAGGTATAACAAACATTAGACAAGAGTAGTCTAATAGGCTAAGAGAACATGGTAACATTCTCACCCGTGAAGGGTTGGAGGGATTCAGAACTAAGGCATTAATGTGCATTCTCACCCGTGAAGGGTTGGAGGGACTCAGAACTAAGGAATTGATGTGCATTCTCACCCGTGATGAGTTGGAGGGATTCAGAACTAAGGCATTGATGTGCATTCTCACCAGTGAAGGGTTGGAGGGATTCATAACTAAGGCTTTGATGTGCAATCTCAACCGTGATGGGTTGGAGGGTTTCAGAACGGGTTGGTCCTGCGAGCTAGAGGCTCGGGTTAGAATATCTTGCATGTGCATTAAAATAAACTTGTGGCGGGTCATGCGGTACTGAGCCAATCGTCACACTGATGGCAGTATGGTGACTCTGACGAGGTTTGATGGTTTGAGGGGACAGTGGGTTGTTTTACACTGCCGTCTGGAGGACGATCCCCAAAAACGTACACTCGACCAAAACAACTGGTAGGTAGCCAGCAAATAGTACACAAAGACTCTAGAGTGCACCTAGGATGTTTACAAAGGCGTATGGGAGGTCTAGGCCTGTTAGTGTGTATACCCGCCTAGGAGTGGAGACGCCCGCTCCACTGCTGTCGTAGCCACAACGGTGGTACCAGAGAGTGATGCTAGCTCCAAAAAGCAGGAACTAAAGGTCTGTGATCACAGAGTCATGTGTGTGAGTTGCACTTGCATGAATCATAACCTGGATACATGACATACATATATTTTTAGGTCATACGCACCATGGATCCTTATCATATAAATTAATATGTGCTTTTTTATATGATAAGTTATATTTCTGTAACCTTAAATTATAAGTCTGTATGGGCATTCATATAAGTTAAGGTACTCTTGTGATGTTAGTGTAGCGGTAAATAGTTTACTTTTTGCTCCTGCTTTACTTTACTTACTGCACTCTTCTTTCAGTACTGTTTACTTACTTTACATGTGCTATATATATAGATCTGCTAATGTAATGACATAACTGTTAGAATATATCCATGATAGAATAGATCCACCATCACCTGCTTCCATTTTGATACTGCTTTGTTGTCCTCCGCTTTCATCCTCCCGCTCGGTGCCTAGGAGTCGCGGGGGTGATGCGAGGACGATAATGGCTTAGTCTTTATGACTAACAGTCGGTTGTGACCGTATCATTTTAGGAGCTCGAGTAGATGGAGCACCGACACAACCAACACGAGGAGGTGGCAGGACTTGAGGAGCTGATACCACCTACTACTACTGCAGCCCAGTTTCAGGTGATGATGAGTGTGCTTGTTTAGAGTTTGCTTCCGCTTAGTGTTATAGTGAGAGAGAGAGAGCTTTACTATTCATTTTTCGCATGTACGGGCATAAGCCCTTCTCTCTTTTTGTACTCATTGTGGACTGTTGTACCTTCTCATTATATATATGATGTTATTGCTGTGACTTGTGGACTTGCTAGTTTTATTTTTGTTGTACTTCTATTCTCAATTGGACTTCAGTTAAATGATCTTACTAGCCGACAGGATCGGCGTCTTCCGGTGTCGACTAGCCGTGTGTTAGTGTGCCCGTAAGGTGTCAGTTCTGGGCATAAGACCGGGTAAACTCCTTGGTAAGGGGAGGGGTCTTACAGGCTGCACACGTGAACAGTACTTTCTGAGGAATTGGACTTCAGCACACTTCCATGAAGTTAGCTTGCTCTAGATGATATCCCTATACCATAGTCTCGCTTTTCCAGCCAGATAAAACAAGAAAATCCGAATCATAGCCTTATCCTGCACGTCTCCAACATAGCAAAAGGTGCCACAAAGCTCCAGGAAGCTATCAATATGAGCCTTGACATCGTCTCCGCGGAGCCCATGAAACAAACAATGCTGCGAGATAAACTTGATTAGCTCCGCAGATAGCTCAAAGTTATCCTCATTGTGGTTGGAAGCTAGCTGAGGTTCTTGCATTTTGAATTAGCCGTGGACAAAATTGAACATAATAGAACGAGTAAAGAAGAGGACAGAATGGTTAAACAACTATCATCTTTCAAACGTAGAAAAAGTGCACACAACGGTTGCACTCCCCGACAACGGTGTCAAAAACTTGATGGCACTTTTGGCAAGTGTACTGATCGTAGTCAAGTAATAAATTTGAGGAGTTGAATCCTTCGATATCGATCTCTCGAGGAGTGCATGTAGGGAGTGTGACGTCGCTATTGAAAGAGGAATTGCAAACGTAACAAGGGATTTTGATTTTTTGGTTTCCTAATTTTAACACCAATAAAACTAATGTGGGTCGCCTTCATCGTGTCGTTTGGGTGGATTACTGAAGTGAGTAATAAGGAGGATGGACAAACCATTGAGGGTCACAGTCACCTCTTTGCCACACACGCTCATAAAAATTGTTAGGACTGTTGGGTACATTGGTTCAAATGTACCTGATTTGAAGAAGCCTCACCCAACTCAATGATATACATCAAAATGTATTTGATGTGTTTTGAGTTACCTTGTGCAGGTTAAGTATTTACAGGAAAGAAGAAAAAGTTTCTAAGTCCATGTGTCGACACCCAGAGGGAAAGTGTCGACACTTAAGAAGACTTGTGTCGACACCCAGGCAAGCAGTGTCGACACTTGGAGTCATTGTGTCGACACCAGGGATGCTGAGTCGACACCAGACAGAAAGTGTCGACACAAGGAGCTGTATCGACACTTAGTGAAGAAAAGTGTAGTGAAGCAGTGTCGACACTTAGCAGTTGTGTCGACACTCAGTGAAACTGAGTCTACATCAAAAAGTGTCGACACTTGGAGGCTGTGTCGACACTCAGCAAAAGTCAGCAGAAACTAAGTATAAGTGTCGACACTCAAAACAATGTGTCGACACACAACAGAAGAGTCAACACTTGAAGAAAGTGTCGACACAAGAAAGAATGTGTCGACACTCAGCTGAAGACTCAACACTTGAAGAAAGTGTCGACATAAGGAGCTGTGACGACACTTAGTAAAGATCAGCAAAGTTCAACAAAAATATTCTAAGTACAAGTGTCGACACTAAGGGAATGTGTCGACACTCAGCCAGAGTCTTGACAGAAGAAGAATGTGTCGACACAAGGAGCCGTGTCGACACTCAGCAAGTATCAACACTGAAGACATGTGTCGACACCAAGAAGCTGTGTCGACACTTAACAGATTCAACACATGAAGATGTGTCGACACAAAGGTGTTGTGTCGACACTTAGAAGAATTCAGCAAAATACTGAAGTACAAGTACTTGTGTCGACACTCAATTTCAGTGTCGACACATAAAGAAGAAGCAGTGTCGAGATGTAAAATCTACAACACAAGGAGTTGTGTCGACACCTTGTAGGCTAGTGTCGACACTTAGACAACACGTGTCGACACTTGGTCTATAAGTGTCGACACTTAAAGACAGACAGTCTCGACACTTACAGATAGTTACAGAATTTTCAAGAACTGACTGGATGACTTGACAGCTGCCATTCCAGCCGGTCTACTTCACCTGTCAGAGTTGTCAGAAATCAGTTATGAACCGGACCAGCCGGTTACCATGAAGAAGGCCTATAAATAGGCATATGCTGTCTACAAAAAGTGTTATTGAAGTTGTTGATTGAACACAAGTACAAGTGATCAATATACAAAGAAGATCTAGCTATTCCTTGAAGAATCAAGTGCAGATCTAAGAAGTTGGAGAGAGAGAGCTCCATCCAAGAAATCAGTCATTGGAACCAGACTGAGAAGAAGGGTTCAGATTTATTCTGAATCTTAAGTAGCAGAGATCAAGGATCAACTGCAGAAGAGGTCAATCTTATTGAGTTCTACATTCAAGAAGCTTTGAAGAAAGCCAAATCAGATTGATTTCAGCTGAGTTCTTCCAAGAACTCATCAAGAAACTCACAACTCTCCTCTCTTGTCTCTGAGTTGCTGAGTTAATATTATTGTATTCATATTTTCTTGTAGGATCCTTTGGATTTGAGTCTTGTAAGCCTGTAATTATAAAGGTTGAGTGTAGGGCTTGAGAGCCTGAGTGTAGGAGATTGGAATCTCTGAGTGTAGGCCTTGGTGGCTGAGTGTAGGCCTTAGTGGCTGAGTGTAGGCCTTGGTGGCTGAGTGTAGGCCGTGGTGGCTGAGTGTAGGCCTTGGTGGCTGAGTGTAAGCTTTGTGAAGAAGCTGAGTTGTAGGGCCTTGGGCCTGAGGTGTAGGAACCTGTTTTGGGTTCTGAGATAGTGGAGGAGTTTGGTCGAATCTAGTACACTGCTAGATAGGCGAAGGGGGAAAGTGGATGTACCCAAACCTTGGGGAACCACTATAAAACTGTGTGTCTATTGTGTGTTGTGGTTTGCTGTGATTGCTGTGCAAAAGTAGATATAAATCTGTGTTAGATTCTGAATTCTGCCATAAAAATTAAAAAGATTCAAAACACCTATTCACCCCCCCCTCTAGGTGTTTAGGTACAATATCTTTCAAGTGGTATCAGAGCCAGGTTGCTCAAAAAGGGACATAACTGTCTGAGTAGATCCTGTTGGCAGATTCATTATAAGTCAATTACAGAATCAAGAAAATCAAGAACCATGAGTTCCACTGAGAATCACAAGGAATTGGGATCCATGAAGTTACCCATATGTAGAAAAGAGATCTTTGGTATTTGGAAGGAAAGGGTGAGACTTTTTATGGAAGCCTCAGACCCTAGGATTTATATCACAGTAAAGGAAGGGCCATATGTGCCCATGAAGGTGTCAGTCTTAGATGCAAATCAGAGAACACCTAAGGATTTCTCTGAAATGACAAAGGATGAAATTGTTCTAGCCACTATGGATAAGAGGGCTCAGAACATCATAGTGAGTGCCATAGATGATGCAACTTTTCAGAATCTGATACACTGTAAGACAGCTAAAGAAATGTGGGATACTCTTATTGTGTATATGGAGGGTTCTGAAGAAGTAAGGCAAGACAGAAAATCCTTGCTAAACCAAGAATATGAAAGTTTTAGACAAGGTAAGGCTGATAGCATAACTGAGTGCTATAAGAAGTTCTACAGGATTGTGAATGAGCTCATGTCCTATGGCAGAGAGTTCAGTAATTATGAACTCAATGATAAGTTTCTAAGGTCCCTAACAAAAGATTGGGACACTAAGATCTGTGCCATCAGGGAAATGACAAAGCTGGGAGAAATTCCTCCACCAACACTATTTGGCAAATTGCTGTCCTATGAAATGCAGTTAATGGTGAGGAAAGAAGAGGAGAAATCAACAAGAAGTGAACACAAAGAAAGTACAGTGGCCTTCAAAACTGAAGTCCCCAGAAAGTATAGAAGTAAGTCACCTTCTCCACCACCAAAAGTAGCTGAATCTGAGTCAGATGAGTCAGTTTGCAGAAAATCTGAAAGCAGTGAAAGTGATGAGGACTTTGCTGCCTTCACAAGACATTTCCAGAAGTTCTTAAAGAAGAAACAGTGGAGGACAAGACCATCTACTTCACAAGGAAAAGAATACTATTATCAGAATAAAAAGTCTTCAAAGAAAGACAGGAAAAAGACTAAGTCTAGCAAAGCAACTCTTTCAAAAATAGTATGCTATTGCTGTAATAGACAAGGCCATGTTGTTGCAGATTGTCCAGAGAAGAGGAAGGAGTCTAGTGACAAGAAGAGGACTCAATACAAGGGCAAGAAAGAAAAGTCTTTTGTTGCCAAAAAGGAAAAGAGCCTGTCGGATTTATCTTCATCAGAAACTGAGTCAGATGCTGAGGCATATATAGGACTGTTTGCTGAGGAAGAAGAAGAAGAGTTCATGCAGATTATGAATTCTATATATGAACAAGAGGACAGTCAATGCCAAGGGCTAATGGCATTGACAGAAAGTGACAAAATCCTGGAGCAGCCAGGACCAAGTAAGGTACAACATTGTTCTTTTAGTTCAATTTCTTGTGCCAGTACAGAATCAGATTCATCATCATCAAGTGATGAGAGGGCATCTGAGTCTGAAGAGGATATTCATCAGTTGATAGATGAATATAAAGTTCTGTTGCAAGCTTATAAGAAGAGCAAGTCCCTAGCCAAAAGTCAGGAAAAGGAAATTGCTAATCTCAAAGCTACTGCAACTGATTTTGAGAAGTTATTTGATCAAAAGCTTAATGAGATAGCCAGACTGAAACACATAACTGTGATTCAGATGGGAACTATATCATTTAAGAATGATCAAATCAAGAGTCTGGAGATTAATCTTCAGAAGGAGAAAGACTTAGTTGCTAGGTTTTCTAAACCTAAGTCAGTTCTACCATTAATTGATGAATTTGTTCATCACAAAGGTAAAGCTGGACTGGGATTTATTAGACCTACAAGGACTGTTCAGCCCAAGTCCAAGTCCAAGGGCAAAGTCCCAACTCTCAACAAGTCAGCTGTAGATAAAACAGCAAAGATAGTACCTAAGCAAAGGTACAATAAGTTTGAGTGTTGGTGCTGTGGCAAGGTAGGCCACTTTGCAATGGACTGTTGGCACAATGCTAGTGCCAAAGTGAGTAGCAAACTGCCTGTTGGAAAACCTGCAGGTAGCTTTGTTAGGATGCAAACTAACCAGTACCAAGGACCCAAGAATTCTTTGGGTTCTAAGGTTCACTAATCTGTTTTGCAGGTGAGTCCAAGTGGCCATGCCCCAATATGGTACTTGGACAGTGGATGTTCCAGACATATGACTGGAACAAGGGGTTTACTAAAGGACTACACACCTATCAAGGATGGTCCAAAAGTCACCTTTGGTGGATCTGAAAAAGGGATCATCAAGGGTTTTGGTAACATATCTAACTCCTTTATTACAATCACTCAAGTGGCCTATGTTAAAGGTTTGAAACATAACCTTATTAGTATAAGTCAATTGAGTGATGTAGGATATGCCATCTCATTTGTGAAAGATGGTTGTCATATCAGGAGGTCAAATGATCAAGAGATCATTTTGACTGGTTATAGAAAAAGGAATGTCTATTGCTTAGACATTATGGTTGAGAACAATGGTTCTCCAGTTTGTCTTGTAGCGGATGAGACAGTCTCTCATTGTGTCAAATGGCACAAAAGGCTAGCCCATCTAAACTACAAGACAATTGACAAACTCTTTAGCAAAGAGTTAGTGAGGAATGGTCCTCAAGTTAAGTGTATTAAAGATGGTATTTGCTCAGCTTGTCAAAAGGGCAAGCAGACTAGATCCACCTTTAGAAGCATTGAAAAAAAATGATGCTGTGAGGTGTTTATACCTCTTGCATATGGATCTCTTTGGTCCAATGCCAGTTCACAGCCTAGGTAGGAAGGTTTATACCTTTGTAGTTGTAGATGACTACTCAAGGTTTTCCTGGGTGTTCTTTCTTAGACAGAAATCTGAAACACCCAGTGTCTTCTATAGATTTGTTAGACAAATTCAGAATGAACTAAATAGTACGGTGGTCAAAATAAGAAGTGACCATGGTACTGAATTTCAGTCAGATAGCATGACAAAACTATGTGAAGACTTTGGGATATTTCAAGAATTTTCTTCACCAAGAACACCTCAGCAAAATGGCATTGCTGAGAGGAAGAATAGAACCTTGATTGAGGCTGGTAGGACCCTATTAAGTGATACAACACTACCAGAATATTTTTGGGCTGAAGCAGTCAATACTGCATGCCATGTTATTAATAGGGCTACCATAACTAAAAGCCACAACAAGACCCCCTATGAGGTTGTGAAAGGCAGGAAACCAAACCTATCCTACTTCAGGATCTTTGGTTGTAAGTGCTTTATACTTAACAATGGAAAGTCTTACTTGACTAAGTTTGCTGCCAAGTCCCAAGAGGGAATTTTTGTTGGGTACAGCAACAATAGTAAGGCTTATAGAGTCTACAACTTGACTACACAAGTTGTAGAAGAATCAGTACATGTAGTATTTGATGAAACTAGACATATTAACAATGAGTTGTCTAGTAGTGTATGCAGCCCCACAGGTTTAACTAAGAAGTTGGACAAGCTCACTATAGAAGAAAGACCTACTGCAAGACAGCAAGTAGAAGACAGTGGCTGTTGTCCAGGGGGAGTACTACATGTACCTAATGCAGAAGGAGTACAAGGAGTACAGCAAGATGATGAAGTTGAAGAAGTTCAACCTGAAGTAAGGATGCCTCCAGCCAATAGGCATCTTAGAGATCATCCAGCAGAACAAATCATTGGTGATCCAAGACAAGGGGTACAAACAAGGAGCAGAAATCTGAATGCAGCAATCTACTCTAGTTTTCTATCCCAAGTTGAACCAAAGAAGTTTGAAGAAGCCATCTTAGACCCTCATTGGATTGAGGCAATGTAAGAAGAACTCAATCAGTTCAAGAGGTGCAAGGTCTGGGAGCTTGTTCCTAAACCTAAAGACCACAACATAATTGGGACCAAGTGGATCTATAGGAACAAGATGGATGAGCATGGAATCATCATTAAGAACAAAGCAAGATTGGTTGCTAAAGGATATAGGCAGGAAGAAGGTATTAATTTTGATCAAAACTTTGCTCCAATAGCCAGACTGGAAGCCATAAGAATGTTCATGGCCTATGCAACCTTTCAAGGATTTAAAGTTTACCAAATGGATGTCAAGTCAGCATTTCTGAATGGTAATCTTAAAGAGGAAGTCTATGTGGAACAGCCCTCAGGTTTTGTTGATTCAACTCTACCTAATCATGTCTATAGACTTAGGAAAGCATTATATGGGTTAAAGCAAGCCCCTAGGGCTTGGTATGAAACCATGTCTAGTTTCCTCATTGAGAATAAGTTCACAAGGGGGAAAATAGACAAGACTCTATTCATTAGGGAATCTAGAGGCAAAGTAATACTAGTCCAAATATATGTAGATGACATTATATTTGGGTCTACTGAAAGTATCCTATGTAAAAAGTTTGCAAAACTAATGCAAGGTCAGTTTGAGATGAGTAGTATGGGAGAACTTAAGTTCTTCTTGGGTCTCCAAGTAAGACAGACTGAGAATGGTTTATCCATATGCCAGTCTAAGTTCACCCTAGAACTCATAAGGAAGTATGGTATAGATTCATCCAGTACCATGAAGACTCCTATGAGGTCAAGTATGTCTCTTAGCAAGGATGATGCAGGGAAACCTGTAGATGAGTCTTTGTATAGAGGGATAGTTGGCTCCCTACTATATTTGACTGCAAGTAGACCAGATATCATGTATGCTACATGTGTCTGTGCAAGGTATCAAGTCTGCCCTAAAGAGTCTCATTTGACAGCAGTCAAAAGGATATTGAGATATCTAAAGGGCACTCCTTATTTAGGCCTCTGGTACCCTAGGAATGGGGATTTTGATCTAACAGGTTATTCAGATGCAGACTTTGCAGGATGCAAAGAAGACAGAAAAAGCACAACTGGAACCTGTCAATTCCTAGGTGGAAGACTGATTTCATGGAGTAGCAAGAAGCAAACAAGTGTGGCTATCTCCATTGCAGAATCAGAATATGTGGCTGCAGGAAGGTGCTGTGCTCAACTTCTGTGGATACAACATCAGCTTGAGGATTATGGATTTCAGGTAAGTAGAACTCCACTTTTCTGTGATTCTACTAGTGTTATATCAATTGCACATAATCCTGTTTCCCATAGTAGAACTAAACATATTGAGATAAAATATCATTTTCTTAGGGAGCATGTAGAGAAAGAAGATATTTTACTAGAATATGTTAAAACTGATAATCAACTAGCTGATATGTATACTAAGCCTTTAGAAGAAACTAAGTTCAATAGGTTTAAAATTGAACTAGGAATGATAAACTTAGAATAAGTTTATAAATATTGGCTAAGTAAAAAGGTGTCGACACATAGAGATATCTGTGTCGACACAGAAAATTTGTGTCGACACTTCAGTGAAAAGGTGTCGACACATCTAGGAAGTTGGTGTCGACACTTCAGAAAATTAGTGTCGACACATGACAAGTAGGTGTCGACACATCCAAGGTGGTGTCGACACTTAGGTTTTACTCAGAATTATCTAAGTAAAGTCTCGACTAAATGTCGAGTTATGTGATGTCGACACAAAAACAAGTGTCGACATATATAATCTGTTGACTAAACTTGTGTCGACACTTATGTGTCGAGATATTATAAGTCAGTGTCGACACTTATCGACAGTGTCGACACAATTTAAGTTAGCTGCCCGCCTTTTCATCTTCAAACCTAGAAAGGTATAAATAGGATTTTGCCTTAGTCTGTCGACACACTTTCAAAAGTTTCGAGTCCAAAACTTGTGTGTCGACACCTCTCTTCTCTCTGTTCAAATTCTACAAACCCTAATGGCGCCAAAGCTTGAGGAGAACGTCAACGAAGGGTATGAACTGGTGCGTGACGCGTTTGGTGATGCAGACCCAGAAATCAAGAATGTTATAACCCTAGTTGCAGACTTGGGGTTGGAATTTCTTGTTTCAGAGCCTACTAAAATATGGAAGAAAGAGGTACTGGAATTCCTCAATGGAGCTGAAGTGGACGAATCTGGACTCAAGATCAAATCCAGAGTTCATGGTACAAAGGTTAAGGTTTCACCAAAAAGTCTGAGAAAGGTACTTCAGTTGCCAAGAACTAAAGAAGAAGATGAAGTTACTGTTTCAAAGACCAGAGAAGCTTTAACTTGGTGTGGACTAGATTCTAAAATGAAAATTGGATCTGTCTTCAATAGGAAAGGGATGAATAGTCAGGGTAAATTCATGTCAGAAATTGTTGGCAAAGTGATTTTAAGCAAACCTAGAGGGCATGATAGGGTATCTGCCCATATGTTCAGCATTATGACTAGGATAATCTTCAATCTGAAAACTGACTGGTCTGTAGTGATCTTTGAGAAGATCAAGGAAAGCCTGAAGAAGCCCAACTTGGGCAGGATCTTAAGTCTATATCTTGCTGGAAGTATTCCAGAGGTAATGAGTCAATCTGCTGGAACAAAAATAAATCATATGAGGAAAATGGATATGAGGATATTCTCTAGATGGGACAGGGTGTTGTCTAAGGAGATGCCAACCCCTGAGAAGATAATTCCTGAGAAGGTCTCACCTCAAAAGAAGAAGAGGAAAACTGCTCCAGTGGCTCAGGTTTCCACTAGCAGCTCTGGTAGTGAAGAGCAAGTGGTCTTCACACCTGATGAGAATGAAGAAGGGACTGTTGAGAAGACTCCAGCTCAACAAGTAGTTGCTGAGAGGCAGGGGGAGCTACCACCAGCTAGCCCCTTACACCAGGATCAAATCCAGGGGGAGCCTCTAGTTGTGGAAGAACCAACTACCCTGGAAAGTGAGCAAGCAACCCACATCATTCTTGAGATAATCTCTGAGCTTAATGCTTTAGATTTTCCTTTAGAGGATACTGATTTGTCTGATTTTTATCAACAACCACAGATTCATAGTCAAGTTCCAGATGTTGTCATGGAAGACACTTCTGTTACAGCTCAAGTTGTTTCTGATCCAGTGGTAGATGAGCCAAGCATTTCTCCAGCTCATTCTCCACAAGAATACACAATGGAAGATCTGTTTCTTAACCTGGATCAAACTGATTTTGACAAAGAAACTGCTGCTGAGGGGGAGAATGCTCCAGTTGAGGGGGAGCAAATGCCAATTCATGAAGAACCTGCAAGGCAAGAGACTGAGAAGGCACCAGATGTGCAGAAGGAGATTCCCCCAAGCCCTAAGGAGAGGGTAGAAATTGCTAGCTCCTCAGCTTCTGAAGATGAGGAGGCAGCAAGAGCTAAGAAGAAGAAATTTCAAGTTTTCAGAAGAAGGAGCCAAAGTTATAAAAAGGCTTTGCAAACTATTGCTCCACAGCCTATATCACAGCCAGCACCAACTGTTGATTATAGTGCACTGATGGTTGCTATGCAGATTAAACTGGATGAACACAGGAAAGCTATTGAAACTTATGTGGATGAGGGGCACAAATCACTACAGTTTGATCTGGCCCAGGATATCAAGTCAATAAGATTTGAGATGAATCTTAATAAGAAGGAGATGACAGACTGCTTCCACAAGGGAGGAAATGCAGTGGTGTACTTGGCTACTCATCAAGAAAAAATCAAAGCTCAAGTAGATGACATTGTACAAAAGCAAGGATATGTTTTTGAGAACCAAATCAGAATGAATGATAACTTAACTGCTTCCCATAATGCAATTGTTACAGAGATGAAGAACATAGTTGCTGGCTTGCCTACTTCTACTGCTGCTGCAAAAGCAAAATTTGACAAAGTATTCCAAGAAGAAATAACTGCTGTTAAGACTGCCATCCAAGACTCACAGAAGATCATCACTGAAAAACTCCAAAGGTTAAAACCTTTCTTTAAAGATGGAGTCAATTATTTGGATAACCAAGTGAGATTTCAAAAAGATGATGTGAGAGATCACATAGAAAGAGAAGTCATAAAGGGGGAGAGAGTTTTAGTCAAAGCCAGCTCTGATCATGCCAAGTGGATATCAAATTCTATCAGAGCAACTCTTGGATATCCTCCTCTTTGTGATGATGATAATGTGGCAGAATCTGGCATACATCCTGCATATCTTGGAGGTGAGCAACCTGAAGTAGCTCAAGTTATCTATCCTCCACTAGATTTTGACATGATACATGCTGACATACAGTCCATGTATAGACCACCTGGGGGCAAGGACAATGTAATTATAGAGAAAGTGGTTCAGCCAATATCTGAAGCTATGCAAGAAGCTATGCAGAAAGAAGAAGAGACCAGATTGTCTAAGAAGAGGTTCAGGGAGCAAGCTGAACAAAGACCTGACTTTGAGCAGTGGAGCCCCACCTCTAGGAACATTATTTTGACTGCATGGAAAGCTGCAAAAGATAACATTCAAGACAGGAACAAGTGGTTTTCTGAGGCTGAATGGAGAAAGCATGAGACAAGGCAGGAGGCTATAGTCCAATACAGAAGAAAGGCCAAGATGGGAAAGCTACCTCCTACTGCTCAGGAGCCTAGCAAGTAGTTTCCCAAGCCTTATCATTATTTTGAAAGGCAAAAGATTAAGGCTGAGGAACTTAAGAAGAAGGAGCTGAAAGGGAAGAAGCCTGCTGAAACTGAAGATGCTGAAGCTCCTAAGCAAGCCAAGATTCAGTCAGGAAAAGGAATAGTGATCAAAGATGCTGAACAAAAATAGCATAGAAATTTTCTTAAGTTTACTATGTAATCTTTTGATGTAAACATTCTGTAAACTTTTGAAATATGAATATGACAAAGTACTAGAACAATGTGCTGTGTGATAAATTTGCTATGTATTAAATTTGTTTCACAATTATTCTGTGATGATGTCTTTGTATACATGTTTGATTGATACATGTTTATGGTTGCCCTGATTATATATTCCTGTCTTACATCATTTTGTAATTTTATTATGAATGGTGTATATCATTGACTAAGGGTTATGACTTCTCCAAATAGGGGGAGATTGTTGGGTACATTGGTTCAAATGTACCTGATTTGAAGAAGCCTCACCCAACTCAATGATATACATCAAAATGTATTTGATGTGTTTTGAGTTACCTTGTGCAGGTTAAGTATTTACAGGAAAGAAGAAAAAGTTTCTAAGTCCATGTGTCGACACCCAGAGGGAAAGTGTCGACACTTAAGAAGACTTGTGTCGACACCCAGGAAAGCAGTGTCGACACTTGGAGTCATTGTGTCGACACCAGGGATGCTGAGTCGACACCAGATAGAAAGTGTCGACACAAGGAGCTGTGTCGACACTCAGTGAAGAAAAGTGCAGTGAAGCAGTGTCGACACTTAGCAGTTGTGTCGACACTCAGTGAAACTGAGTCTACATCAAAAAGTGTCGACACTTGGAGGCTGTGTCGACACCCAGCAAAAGTCAGCAAAAACTAAGTATAAGTGTCGACACTCATAACAATGTGTCTACACACAACAGAAGAGTCAACACTTGAAGAAAGTGTCGACACAAGAAAGAATGTGTCGACACTCAGCTGAAGACTCAACACTTGAAGAAAGTGTCGACACAAGGAGTTGTGTCGACACTTAGTAAAGATCAGCAAAGTTCAACAAAAATATTCTAAGTACAAGTGTTGACACTAAGGGAATGTGTCGACACTCAGCCAGAGTCTTGACAGAAGAAGAATGTGTCGACACAAGGAGCTGTGTCGACACTTAGCAAGTATCAACACTGAAGACATGTGTCGACACCAAGAAGCTGTGTCGACACTTAAAAGATTCAACACATGAAGATGTGTCGACACAAAGGTGTTGTGTCGACACTTAGAAGAATTCAGCAAAATACTGAAGTACAAGTACTTGTGTCGAAACTCAATTTCAGTGTCTGAAAGGGAAACTAGATCTGATATACTCTAGAGGGGGGGGGGGTGAATAGAGTATATGGTGCTTTTAAAAACACAAAAAAAAAACTTTTGCAAAGCTTTACAACAATTGTTGTAATGAGTGTGAGCAGGGAAGCAGAAATAAAACTAATCACAAAACTAAGCTATGCAAGAGCTAAGCACAAGAAAATCTAGGCCAGAAACAAAAAGAAAACAAGCAGAACCAGAGGACACAAGGAAATATAGTGGTTCCCCAAACTTGGGTACATCCACTCTTCTGCCACCCTAGGTAGGAATCCACTGCAGGATGAGTTGATCAGGTGTCCTGGGCACCAATGAGCTTTTGATAAGGTGCTCAAAAACCAAATCAGATTTTTTGATCAGGTGTCTTGCCACCAATGAGCTTTTGACAAGGTGCTCAAAAACCAGATTCAAACTTTTGAAGGGAGTTTGAAAAACCCTTTACAGAGTGGGGGTGAGAGAGTTATGGCAGTCTTCTCTTTCTCAATCAACTGAGAAGACTAAGTGGATTGATGTCAAAGCTCCCCCTGAATCCTTGAAATCTTCAGGAAGAAAAGCTTTGCTGAGGGTGATAGGCCTTCAAAGATAGATCTCCAGCAATAGATGATTTCAGCAAGCTGAAATGTTGAGTGTCTGGAGTCTTGAAATGGTGTTGGCCTTGAACACTTTGAGAGCTGAAGAGATCTGAAGAATGCTTGATCTCTTTGATGAGTGTTCTTCAGAATTCTTCTTGACAGAAAATTTTGAAAGAGTCTCTGTATACTGAGTTGTGTGTCCTATTCTTGTCAATCTCTATCTTGATTCAAAAACATTCTTTCTTTTATTCTCTGTGCCAGAATAGAATATCACTCTGTCAAAGATAGCCGTTGGTCTGCATTGATTACAGCCTTAATTGCATAATTTCTTCTGAAGGAAAGTCCACTGAATTATTCCTTGAAAAATCCCTTGAAGCTTGGTCCAGAAGTAAATGAAAACGGCTAGCAGATCTTCTGAATTAAATGCAGAATAACTTCTAACTGATTTGAATTTGAATTCTGGAAGATAACTGAAAACGTCGAACTGAGCTCTGCTATCGTCGAGCTGTGCTCAGCGAACTGGAAAATTCAAGCAGCAAAATAATCGTCGATCTGAGCTCAAAGATCGTCGAACTGAGCTCAGAGATAAAGATCCAAAGCAGAGTCAAGATCGTCGAACTGAGCTCACCGATCGTCGAATGGAGTTCGACGATATTATGAAGTTGAGCTCAGCGATCGTCGAGTGGAGCTCGACGATCTGTCGAAGTTGAGCTTGACGATCGTCGATCTGAGTTCGACGAATCGTCGTGCTGAGCTCGACGATCAGACTTAGTCTCCAGACAGAAAAACTTGGTCTTCAGGGCAGCTTCCAATCCTAGACTTCTAACCCTTAGACTCAATTCTAATTGACCTATTAAGCTATACAGAAGGTCAAACACAGATCCCTAGAGACATAGTGATCCTGACCCAAATTAGTAATAGGGTGTTCCAACAATCTCCCCCTATTTGGGTTAGGATTACTATTTACAGATTTTGGAAAAATTCAAATAACAACATACAATCAGAAAAGCATAAAAACAACATACAGACATTGCAGAAACATCACAGATATATATATATATATGGCATCCAGATAGTAGTTCAGAAAATCCAAAGATTGTCACCTTACAGAATTACTTCTTCTCTTTGCCTTTAACCATTTTGATTTCTCTGTTAGGGTTCAGGGCTTCCTTGTTAGACCTAGTGTCATCAGCTGCACCCAAGTATGTTTGCTTTGAAGTCCTGGGAACCACAGCAGCAGGATGCAACTCCATGTATCTGTCTGCATCAAAGAACTTGCTGGAGGCATATCTTTCTAACTCCTTTTGTCTTTGCTCTGACATGGTAGAAATATTAGAAGTGTCTAAGCCTTGCTCTCTGGCTTTCTTTATCTGGTCTAATGCAGCCATTTCTTTCATTCTAGCAGTCCAAGAGGCTGGGTTCTTTTCAGGGTCCTCAAATGGTACAGGTGGCTCATACCTGTTGGAAGAAGTGTCTTGAGGAGGCCTAGCAGACACTGTCTCTTTGAGCTTAAAGGGGAATGGACCAGAAGTAGTATCAGATGAAGCATGTCCTCCCCTGGAGTATGGGTGCTGCCTGGAATGCCCTTTAGAATAAACTTGAAGATCTCTTTGACTTCCCCTGTATCCTCCTCTCCTAGAGTAAGAACCCCTAGATTGGCTTTCCCTTTGATATGATCTGGCATGGGGTTGATAGGGAGCCTGGCTTCTAGCTGGGGCTTGACTTGCAGAGCTGCCACCTGCACCTGCATCAGGTGGAGGTGGTGGAGGAGGATGAGGGTGCTGGAACTGGGAGGAGCCCTTCTCATACTTTCTCTTCTTTTTCATTGCTTTCAGCTGATTTTTAGAGTACTGCATCCAATGTTCAGTAATTTGGCAGTTATGCAGAATATAGTAAGGAATATCATTATCATCTTTTACTTTTGCAGGAGGAACCCTTTTCATAGTCTTGCTTCTAGCTTTCCTCTTCCTGGCAATAGTGGCAGCAGAGTCATCAGAGTCTGTCTTGAACTCATCAGAGTCAGAACTCTGGGCATCATATATAGCATCTATCTTCTTCATAAGATCTTTCTTCAGTTGAATTGCAGCAGATGAGGCAGAAGCAGAAGGGGCAGCAGCAGGAACAGCAGCAAATACAGCAGCAGATACAGGAACAACAGCAGATGGGGCAGCAGATTCAGCTGCAGATACAGAAGGAGAAGCAGAAACAACACTAGTAACTTCAGGAGTGATGGCAGCAGCAGCTTCAGTAACAACAACAAAATCTTCAGCAGATGGAGCAACAGAAGCTAGAGAAGTGACAGTAGCAGTGACATCATCAGAATCTGCAGCAGGCTCAAACACAGTGGCCTCTGTCATCAGAAAATCCTGGGATGTTTGCTCTTCAGAAGCAATTTGAATTTCAGCAGCAGGGAGAACAACTTCAGCATTAGCATCAACAATTTCAGAAGCAAAGGCAGACCTTTCTTCATCAGCAGCAGCAGCAGTAATCACTGAGAGTACAAAGGAGGAAATAATGCTGGGGTCACAGCCAGAGAAAGGCACCAGAGCCTTGGACAGATCTTCTGGGGGCTGGACAGCATTAGGCTCTGGGAGATGGCTGAAGTATGCAGTATCAAAGGCAGAAAGCAAAGACCTTAGGTCTATTGCCAAAACTGCAGTAGGATCCTGGACTGGAGTAGCAACAACAGGAGCAGCAGATACAAAAACAACAGCAGCAGCAGCAGCAGTATCAACAACAGGAGCAGAAGCAGCAGCAACAGCAGCATGAAGGCTGGCTTCATATGGCATCTCCCCCTGCATGGATGCAGATACATCTGTATCAAGGCACACTGCTGGAGGTGCTGCCTGAGGAAGGAGGGAGGAAAGCCTGGCAGAGAGAGCTGCCACTGACTGTTGTAGAGGAGCTAAGGAGGCCTCCATGAGAAGAGAGAGCCTGGGGGCAAGTAGCTCATACAACTTGTCAGCTAAGGCTGGCAGATCTACATGCTCAATAGCAGGAGCAGAGGTAGATGGTATAGGGATGGCTGAGGAAGCTGGAAGTGGAGTGCTGGGTTGTAACACCCCCATCCGTCGCATGGCATATAACAGAAGGTCCAGCTGGAACCCGACGCCATATACCACAGACAGTCGGAAGGGTTACTAAATGAATAATCAAGCCAACCACTTAATACTACTCGTCCTAAACACAGAGCATTCTAGCGGAAGATTTTAAAGTTGAAGAACCCAAACTTAAATCCATCAAATATGAATGTCCACATTTACAACTACAAGAACGAACCCCAAATACACTGAAACAGGTACATGGCCTTATGGCCTTACAAATGTTCATAAATATAACATGTCTTACATACATCGGCTCGCAGGCCGGCCACACATGAGAAATGTAAAAACAACTATTCTACGGCCTTCCAGGGCCAGCACAGCAACATGGGCTCCAGCCCGCTATTTGGCGCTCGGCTCCGCAGCACCTGCAAGCACATACCACCGCACGGTGGCAAATAAAGCAACGGTCAGCTAAAAGCCGACCAAATTGTAACGACCCCGCCCCTTACTCGGGACGGCGGTGCTCTTTCCCTGCAAAACATTAGCCCAACAATATATATATATCGCAATTATAATTCGCCACAGGTGTAGGCTCGCACGGCCAAACACCCCGTGCACTCAGGGCACATTCATGGTGAACCCTGACAAATCAGTGCATTCACCACCATCCCTAGGATGGCAACAACATGTGAGCATTTAGCCTTTCTGACCACCGTCTAAGGCTCCGACTATGCCAACGGCGAGTCCCCGTCTTCGGGTCTCTCGCACCGAACCACATAGCCTAGGTCCAATTCCACTTGTCCGTTGCTCACGCCGCATGTCCAATTTAAGGAACTTTGCGCGGGCCAAGCTTCTCTCGGATCCCAAATTTCCCAAAACAATCTCATAACCCAGTTATGATCAAGGCCGGTTCCCAGACCGCCAAGTTAGCAGAACACGTTTCCGCTCAGTTTTCCGGGTGCGCCTTGAAGCTAACCTTCAAGGATCCCTGCTGCAATCTACCGCGTAGAAACCCAAAAAAAATCCAAAGCACAGAGTCTTCTCCGGCAAAACCATATCAAATGCAACATCACCGATCCAGACAAAACACGTCCGGGTAGGCTTCACACACAATGCCTATGCCCGTACTTACGATTCCGGGCTCTACATGCAACACAAGGGGGACTATTCCCGTCAACCCCAAGGAACACCACGCACTCACCGCATACTCGCGGGAGCGGGATTCCCTATGCAGAAAGAAAGAGATTCAAGCGCTCGAGTTGAGAATCGTTACCCTTGTAGTCCGTTTTGGCGCCATGGAAAAACTACGCGGTTAGAACTCTTCGCAATGACCTTCCCTCCACGGATCCGCTCTCCGATTTCGAAACGGTGCTCCGATGCTCCGCCGGCGGCCGGAAACCTCCTTCTTCTTCCTCTCCTCTCTCACTTTGGAAGGGGAGAACTTTGGAGAGAAAATGAGGGAATAACTCCCTATTCCCGGCCTTAACAGAGCAGGATCTCATCTGGGCCATTGGATCCTAATTAAAGAAAATGAACGGCTCGGATCTGCACAAAATTCCCCAGACCTGGGCCGCACACGGCTTGGCACACGGCCGTGTCCAAGGCCGTGTGCCTCGATCCAGGCACGATCGTCGAACTGAGAAATGCACACGGGCCAAGACACGCCCGTGTCTGACCTGACACGCCCGTGTCGGGTTCCTCGACACGCCCGTGTTCGAGGGCGTGTCACGCATAACCGCACGGCAACGGACACGACCCCTCAGGACACGGGTCTGGACACAGGTTGGCACACGCCCGTGTCGGATGACACGCCCGTGTCATCCGGCCGTGTTTCTGACCGTGTCCTTCTCGGGTTGGAAACGGCCAAAAATCACCAGCCAGACACGGCCTTGGACACGCCCGTGTCCTAGGCCGTGTACCCCTACAGGCACCAAAAACTCTTTTTCCGCGACCGACTCGCACACGAAATTCGGGGCGTTACAAATCTCCCCCACTTAAGGAATTTCGTCCTGAAATTAAGCAAAGGTACACGAAAGCTAAATGATACCTGAGTGGAATAACTCGGGGTATTCCTCCAACATAGCTTGCTCTCGCTCCCAAGAAAGCTCCTCACGTCCGCAATTATCCCAACGGACTTTAACCATTCTGACCTCCTTGTTGCGGGGTCGTTTGACCGCAACGTCTTCAATTCGTACTGGTCTGACCCTTGTTGTTAACTCATAATCAACCGGTACCTGATTGTCTGCAACGATCTGTGAAGGCTCTTGCACTGCCTTACACAACACCGATACGTGGACTACGTCATGCAGCCCACTCAACTCCGTCGACAGCTTCAACCTATACGCCGCCTCGCCAACACGCTCCAGGATTTCAAATGGTCCAAGGTATCTCGGACTCAGCTTCTTCAAGCGTCGAACCCGCGATACACCCTTGAACGGCTTGATTTTTAAATATACCATGTCGCCAACGTTGAACTCCACATTTCTATGTTTGGCATTGTAGTACTTTGACTGTCTATCCTGAGCTATCTTCAGCCTTTCCTGGATTGTCCGTATCATTGAAGTGGCATCTTCCACCGCTTGACGTTTATACAACTTTGATTCGCCTGCCTCCAACCAAGACAACGACGTACGACACTTCCTCCCGTACAAAGCTTCGAAAGGCGCCATTCCAATGCTTGCCTGAAAGCTATTGTTGTACGCAAACTCCACCATGTACAGGTGATCCTCCCAATGCTTCCCGAAATCTAGGACGCACATGCGAAGCATGTCCTCCATAGTTCTGTTGACTCTCTCGGTTTGGCCACCTGTCTGTGGGTGAAAGGCTGTGCTGAACTTTAGCTTAGTACCCAACAGACCATGCACCAACCTCCAGTCATTTGATGTGGAGCGTCCATCACGATCACTAACAATACTGCGAGGCACACCATGCAGTCGTACAATATTATCCACGTAGAGTTTGGCTAACCTTTCTACTGGATCTTCCTTTCTCATTGGGATAAAGTGCGACACCTTTGTCAATCTATCTACGACCACCGAAATGGCATCATTTCCTTTCTGCGACTTCGGCAAACCGTGCACAAAATCCATAGATATATCGTCAAACTTCCATTCTGGGATAGGAAGTGATTTCAAGAAACCTCCGGGCTTCTGACATTCCGCCTTCACCAATGCACAAGTACGACACTTGGCCACATAAAGCGCCACATCCTTCTTCAAACCCGGCCACCAGAATAATTTCTTCATGTCTCTATACATCTTCGTGCTTTCCGGGTGGATTGAGTATTTGGTATGATGAGCCTCATACATCAACTCCTCCCGACTATTATCCGCACTAGGAACGCATAGACGACCGTCCTTCCTCAGCAACCCATCTTCAACCACAAACTGGGAATTTGACCCATCCAAAGATCCATCTAGGATTTGCTTCATGCTGCTATCCTGAACCAAAGCCCGCCGAACTCTATCCGCTAGGTCACACTGCACCTCTGTCCAAAACAGTTTCGCCTCGGCACTAGACTGCTTGTCAACACAAGATATCTCCAATGCCTCCAACTCTTGGACCAATCTCTCATCATGCACTGATAACCAGTTGGCTCGTGCGGGAATCTTACGACTCAACGCATCCGCCACTACATTTCCCTTCCCAAGCACATAGTGTATCTTGAAGGTGTAGTCCCCTAAGAACTCCATCCACCTCCTCTGCCTCATGTTCAGATCCTTTTGATCCATTAGGTACTTCAAACTCTTATGATCGGTGTAAATATCTACCTTCACACCGTACAGATAGTGCCTCCAAAGCTTTAGAGCAAAAATCACGGCCGCTAACTCTAAGTCGTGGACCGGATAATTCCTCTCGTGAACCTTCAATTGTCGTGAACCATAAGCTATCACTCTCCCATGCTGTAGCAGAACACAGCCCAAACCACTGCCTGAAGCATCACTATCAATCTCGAACCCTTCGGTACCACTTGGCGAACATAAAATAGGCGCCGTGGTCAACCGCCTCTTCAATTCTTCAAAAGCCTGTTCGCACTCCGGAAACCACACAAACTTCTGATCCTTTCTTGTCAACGTCGTGAGTGGTAGTGCTATCCGCGAGAAGTTCTCTACGAAGCGCCTGTAGTAGCCAGCAAGTCCCAGAAAACTCCGGACCTCTGCCACCGTAGTCAAAGTAGGCCACTCCCGTATCGCCACTATCTTCGCCGGATCCACAGCTATTCCTTCTCCACTGACAACATGACCAAGGAACGCTATCGAGGATAACCAGAATTCACACTTGGAGAACTTTGCATATAACTGACTTTTCCTCAATGTTTCCAACACCATGTGTAAATGCTTGTAGTGATCCTCCTCGCACCGCGAATATACCAGGATATCATCAATAAATACTATCACGAACTGATCCAAGTATTCTCTGAACGTCCTATTCATCAGATCCATAAACACGGATGGAGCATTCGTCAACCCAAACGGCATAACCGTGAACTCGTAATGCCCAAACCGCGTACTGAATGCTGTCTTTGGAATGTCGCTCTCCCTTATCCTCAACTGATAGTAACCAGACTTCAAATCTAACTTCGAATATACAGTTGACCCAACCAACTGATCAAATAGATCGTCAATCCTCGGGATTGGATATTTGTTCTTCTCCGTAAGTTTGTTCAATTCCCGATAATCGATACAAAGCTACAAGCTCCCATCTTTCTTCTTAACAAAGAGAACTGGTGCGCTCCAAGGCGACGAACTTGGACGCACATAACCTTGCTCTAGCAACTCCTGCAGTTGCACCTTCAACTCTGCCATTTCTCTTGGGGCTATCCGATAGGGGGAGCATGACACCGGTTTGGCACCCGGTACCAGCTCTATAGTAAAGTCTATCTCCCACTGAGGAGGGGCTCCTGGGAGATCATCTGGAAACACATCAGGATATTCGGACACAATTGGGATGTTGCCCAAACTAGGTTTAGGCGTCGAAGTCTACACTAGAGTGACATACAGTTCTGCCCCAGACCGAACTGCCGGGAACACCTGAAGGGCTGACATCAAAATCTTACCCGACCCCTTCATGCCCGCGAAAGTCACCTCATGACTAGCTCTCAACTGACCCACTAGCAACTTCGATCAACGTATGTCTGCTGCTCCGAGAGCCTGACCATACTAAAGATCACGTTGAACTCTCCTAGCGGTAGAAACAATGCCTGCAAATCAAACTTTTGACTCACAATCCATACCTAAACGCAATAGATTCTATCTGCGCGCATCGAGCACTACTAGTCAACAACACATCCATTAAGACTTTTGCCATCGGAAGATATATTCCGACACGTAATACAATTCCTTTGGGCAAACGGAGACACAAAGCCCCCTTTAACGAACGGTGCTCACGCCGGATAAACGAAATTCAGAACAACGCTTAGCACAAGCGGTTCTAGGTTAACATGCACAAAGACTACAAGTGTCTAAAGCTAAATGCTAGAATTTTAAACCTTACCTGTCACCACGTCTGCTTGCTTTCTGTCCTCTTGCTGACCAAGCTTGTACTCTTCAGACTTCCTTTCGGACTTTGCACGTCCACTCCAACACTCACGTGCAAAATGTCCCACTTTTTCGCAGATATAGCAAGCTCTTGGGACTCGACTTGTAGTTGCTCCCGACGCACCAGAAGAAGGGGCTGAGTTCGAAGTCTTCAGCTTCTTATTCCAACTGCGGACATCGGACTTTGAACTTGGCCCTTTGAACTGTGGTTTCTTAGTACCAGAGTCCTCACCTGCTCCTAACATAGCTTCCTTAATCTTCTGAGCACCATCCCAACATTCTCGGGCAAAGTGTCCTTTCTTTCCACAAGTATGACAGTTGTAAGCAACCTTGCTAGTCGATGATCTAACCTTCTTCTTCAGCATTTTGCAAGATGCACCCCTCATAGGAATTGCAGAGTTCGATACCCTACTCACTGGTATCTGGTGAATTTTTCCCATTTCCACTTCCAAAGATCTGGCCGACTCTACCAAGGCTCGGAATCCCATTAGTTTTGGTCCTAGAAGTGGAATTCGCAGTTCGTCACGTAGACCACTATAGAATCTATCGACTATAGACCTCTCGTTCTCCAACTCAAAGCATGGGTAGCGGCTTATCAAAAGGAATGCCTGCAAATACTCATCAACTGAGTGCGTACCCTGCACCAAGCACATATTCAACGGCTGACCTGATGGCCTCCTAAATGTCATTTGATTCAACACACCACCCGACATTGAAGTCATCTCGGGGACAAGAGGTTGCACATTGCTTCCTTGCTGTGCACTAGTCATAGCGAGCACCACTTCAACGATCCTTCTTATGGTTTCTAACGAAAGAGGGGTATCAAGCGCGCCATTGGGTGCACTATAATCCTCAGAAACCAGATGTTCTGTCGGCTCTACGCCACTCCCGGTCACCTATAGTCATACAAAACACCAATAAGTGACCAAACAAAATTGCAAAAAGCAATTATAGGAACGCGCAGGTTCCTCAACCACGAGTATTTTTCATTCCTAAGTGGACATTCATGGGTTCTTTTTAATGTTATAACGATGACGCACACATGTGCTCACCACCCCTTAAAAGAATTCGCCCACGAATTCATTTAAGCTTGACCGTAACCTGGCTCTGATACCAAATTGTAACACCCCCATCCGTCGCATGGCATATAACAGAAGGTCCAGCTGGAACCCGACGCCATATACCACAGACAGTCGGAAGGGTTACTAAATGAATAATCAAGCCAACCACTTAATACTACTCGTCCTAAACACAGAGCATTCTAGCGGAAGATTTTAAAGTTGAAGAACCCAAACTTAAATCCATCAAATATGAATGTCCACATTTACAACTACAAGAACGAACCCCAAATACACTGAAACAGGTACATGGCCTTATGGCCTTACAAATGTTCATAAATATAACATGTCTTACATACATCGGCTCGCAGGTCGGCCACACATGAGAAATGTAAAAACAACTATTCTACGGCCTTCCAGGGCCAGCACAGCAACATGGGCTCCAGCCCGCTATTTGGCGCTCGGCTCCGCAGCACCTGCAAGCACATACCACCGCACGGTGGCAAATAAAGCAACGGTCAGCTAAAAGCCGACCAAATTGTAACGACCCCGCCCCTTACTCGGGACGGCGGTGCTCTTTCCCTGCAAAACATTAGCCCAACAATATATATATATCGCAATTATAATTCGCCACAGGTGTAGGCTCGCACGGCCAAACACCCCGTGCACTCAGGGCACATTCATGGTGAACCCTGACAAATCAGTGCATTCACCACCATCCCTAGGATGGCAACAACATGTGAGCATTTAGCCTTTCTGACCACCGTCTAAGGCTCCGACTATGCCAACGACGAGTCCCCGTCTTCGGGTCTCTCGCACCGAACCACATAGCCTAGGTCCAATTCCACTTGCCCGTTGCTCACGCCGCATGTCCAATTTAAGGAACTTTGCGCGGGCCAAGCTTCTCTCGGATCCCAAATTTCCCAAAACAATCTCATAACCCAGTTATGATCAAGGCCGGTTCCCAGACCGCCAAGTTAGCAGAACACGTTTCCGCTCAGTTTTCCGGGTGCGCCTTGAAGCTAACCTTCAAGGATCCCTGCTGCAATCTACCGCGTAGAAACCCAAAAAAAATCCAAAGCACGGAGTCTTCTCCGGCAAAACCATATCAAATGCAACATCACCGATCCAGACAAAACACGTCCGGGTAGGCTTCACACACAATGCCTATGCCCGTACTTACGATTCCGGGCTCTACATGCAACACAAGGGGGACTATTCCCGTCAACCCCAAGGAACACCACGCACTCACCGCATACTCGCGGGAGCGGGATTCCCTATGCAGAAAGAAAGAGATTCAAGCGCTCGAGTTGAGAATCGTTACCCTTGTAGTCCGTTTTGGCGCCATGGAAAAACTACGCGGTTAGAACTCTTCGCAATGACCTTCCCTCCACGGATCCGCTCTCCGATTTCGAAACGGTGCTCCGATGCTCCGCCGGCGGCCGGAAACCTCCTTCTTCTTCCTCTCCTCTCTCACTTTGGAAGGGGAGAACTTTGGAGAGAAAATGAGGGAATAACTCCCTATTCCCGGCCTTAACAGAGCAGGATCTCATCTGGGCCATTGGATCCTAATTAAAGAAAATGAACGGCTCGGATCTGCACAAAATTCCCCAGACCTGGGCCGCACACGGCTTGGCACACGGCCGTGTCCAAGGCCGTGTGCCTCGATCCAGGCACGATCGTCGAACTGAGAAATGCACACGGGCCAAGACACGCCCGTGTCTGACCTGACACGCCCGTGTCGGGTTCCTCGACACGCCCGTGTTCGAGGGCGTGTCACGCATAACCGCACGGCAACGGACACGACCCCTCAGGACACGGGTCTGGACACGGGTTGGCACACGCCCGTGTCGGATGACACGCCCGTGTCATCCGGCCGTGTTTCTGACCGTGTCCTTCTCGGGTTGGAAACGGCCAAAAATCACCAGCCAGACACGGCCTTGGACACGCCCGTGTCCTAGGCCGTGTACCCCTACAGGCACCAAAAACTCTTTTTCCGCGACCGACTCGCACACGAAATTCGGGGCGTTATGGATGGGATGAAAGTTGGTTGGTCAATGATATGGTGGAGGAGATCTTGGAATGAGGTTGAGGAGGAGGGTAAATCTGGAGGAGAAGAGGGGGAATCATCCATGTAGGATTCATCCAGAAGGGTGAATGATGGTATGGATGGAGATGATGTGACATCTGGTGGTGGATAGGAGAACAATGGGTGGAATTGGTCTACTGGAGGTGATGAAATGGTTGCTGGAGATGGAATTGAAGTTGGAGAGGGGCTAGAGATGGTAATGGGGGATGAAGCTGGAATGGTGGATGGAAGAGGTAGGGTTGGGCTTGGAGGAGGAGAGGAAGCAGCAACATCAGCAGCCAGGTCTTCTGCAGGAGCAGAGACCTGTGGGGGAGTGACTCTTTGAGTCCTGGTGCCTGAAGGAGCACTAGAAGAGGGCCTGCTGGGCTTGCTTATCTGCCTGTCCCACTTGCCAAAGAGGGCACAGGTGAGTCTCTTGGAGGCATTAATGTGCACTCCAGAGGAGACCAGCAAGGCAGGGCATTTGTTTTGCAAGAAGACTCCAAGGATCCTTCCAAAATTAACAAAACTTTTATTGATTTTCTTCTTTATCAGGTCAAAGAAGACCTCTCCCTAGTTCAAGCTTTTCTTATCTACCAGAGCTCCCATGAGGCAGAGCTGATGTCTGGAGATAGTATCATGAGCTGAGTGCTTTGCCAGCAGCACTTTTCCTACAACATCTGCTAGGAACCTGTACTCAACAGACAAGTTCCTTTTGAATAACTTGCTAGGGTTTCCCTCTGGATGACCCATCCTGGCAAGTATATCAGAAAATTCCTCCCCAGATAATTCAGCAGAGTCTTCTCCATTTCTCAAACCAAAGACCTCTGTTAAGGCTGTGGGGGTCAGAGGTACCTGGGTTCCAGCAATAGTTCCAACTATTGTGTTGTTGTCTAGATTGTGAGCAGTATAGATCCATTCCTTTATTTCATCTGAAGCAAGCTTGATTCTAGTGGTCATGAGGGCAGACAAGTTCTGATCCTTGAATAAACTCAAAATGTCCTGGAAGATTTGATCAGTAGTGTTGAACGATTCAAGATCAATGTCGAAGCCTGCATCAAACTTCATGGCGGCTAGAACAGCAACTGATACGGCCATTGTACCTGCAAAAATTTAACAAACAAAACGAACAAGCGTAGAACTGTTTGGAGGGAAGAAAATTCTTGCAGAGAAATTGAAAGCGCAAGAGAGAACGACGGCGAAAAATGAGTTTTATATTAGGGTTCGACGCAGAATTGGAAAGATCGTTGAACTCAGTTCGACGATCAAGGCTGCTAAAGGAATCTGAAGAGACTCCAACATCGTCGATCTCCGTTCGACGATCTTGGAAGGCGTCGAGCTCCGTTCGACGATCGTTCAGTGAACAAAATCGCCGAGCGCCGTTCGACGATCGTTGACCGGAAGAGATAGTTCATACTATCTGAGGGGCGCCGAACTCAGGTCGACGATTCTGGGAATCGTCGAACTCCGTTCGACGATCTTTGGGGAAATCGTCGAGCGCAGTTCAGAGATCAGAAAATTCTAGACACTAAGAAAAAAATCAGAATTTTTGCCTAGTCTTGGGCAATTTTTAGCTTTCCAAAATCTTGGGTATTATTTAAGACTTCCTCCATCTAACATTCCTAACTGATTTAGGAAGAAAGTGTGTTTCTTTTCATCCAAAGGCTTGGTGAAAATATCTCCCCTTTGTAAATCAGTTGGGATATATTGCAGTTCAATTTTATTCTTTTCAACATTGTCCCTTAAGAAATGATGCCTAATCTCTATGTGTTTTGTCCTACTATGGAGGACTGGATTTTGAGCTATGGAAATAGCACTTGTATTGTCACAAAAGATTTTTGACTTCTCTAAGTTGTAACCATAGTCTAGGAGTTGATTTTGAATCCACAGTATTTGTGAACAATAACTACCTGCAGCCATATATTCAGCTTCAGCAGTTGAAGTTGACACATATGTTTGTTTCTTACAAAACCAAGAGACAAGTCTATCACCAAGGAACTGACAAGTTCCACTGGTGCTTTTCGTGTCAATTCTGCATCCAGCATAATGAGCATCAGAGAATCCAGTTAACTCAAATGCTGAATCTTTTGGATACCAGAGACCTAGATTTGGACAACTTTTAACATACCTGAGAATCCTCTTTACTAATGTTAGGTGTGACTCTCTAGGGCTTACTTGGAACCTAGCACATATACATGTAGCAAACATTATATCTGGTCTACTAGCTGTAAGATACAGTAAAGAGCCAATCATTGCTCTATATGTTGTCTGATCAACAGGTTTCCCATGTTCATCAGCATCCAATACAGCATTGGTAGGCATGGGTGTTTTCATACAACATGCCTCAGACATACCAAATTTCTTAACCAGTTCATTAGCATATTTGATTTGAGAAAAAAAGATGCCTTCAGCATGTTGTTTGACTTGTAATCCTAGAAAGAAGGATAGCTCACCCATGCTACTCATCTCAAATTTAGAATGCATCAGGTTAGAAAACCTTCTGCACAATTTTGAGTCAGTAGAACCAAAAATGATATCGTCTACATAAATTTGCACTAGTAGGGTATGGGACTTATGGGTTCTAATAAAAAGAGTTTGGTCTACTCTACCCCTTATAAAACCATTTTCCAAGAGAAAGCATGCTAAGGTCTCATACCATGCTCTAGGAGCTTGCTTGAGACCATATAATGCTTTGTTCAATCTAAAAACATAATCAGGGAAAGTTGGAGAGATAAAACCTGGAGGTTGTCTGACATAGACTTCCTCTTTGATGTCTCCATTTAAGAAAGCACTCTTGACATCCATCTGATAGACTTTGAAGCCTTTGTGAGCTGCATAAGCTAGAAATATCCTGATGGCTTCCAATCTTGCAACAGGTGCAAAGGTTTGGTCGTAGTCAATTCCTTCTTCTTGAGAATATCCCTGGGCAACTAGCCTTTCCTTGTTCCTTATTATTACTCCTTAATCATCCAGTTTATTTCTGAATACCCATTTTGTTCCAACAATGGAATGATCCTTAGGCTTTGGCACTAGTTCCCATACTTTGTTCCTCTCAAATTGATGCAACTCCTCTTGCATGGCAATGATCCAGTGTGGATCTTGCTCTGCATCTTGAATGGACTGAGGTTCAATTTGAGATAGGAAGCAGGTGTGCAACAGGTTTTGCTTGACCTGATTTCTGGTTTGCACACCAGCTGAGATTTCTCCAATTATTTGGGTAATTGGATGATCTCTTGATGTTACTAAATCAACAGGGGGTGTTGATACCAATTGTTCACCAACCTGTGTTGTTGTTTCCTCTTGTGGTACAACAACTGGCTCTTCAAGTTGAGCTTCAATGTGTTGAGTATTGCTTTCATCTTCACTGCTTTCTTCTTCTTGAGCAACCTGTAGCTTGTTCATATCTTCAACTAGAGAGTGTTCCTACAAAGGTTCTATGGTAGAAGAAATCTTCTCCTTGAAAGACATGTTAGTTTCATCAAAAGAAACATGAACAGATTCCTCAATTTTCAAAGATGATTTATTATAGACCCTATAGGCCTTGCTGATCATGGAGTATCCCAGAAACACTCCTTCATCAGCTTTGGCTTGAAATTTTGCTAAGTATTTCTTGTCATTATTGTGAATATAGCAAATGCAACCAAAAATTCTAAAATAGTCAACTTTAGGTTTCTTCCCTTTGAGTAATTCATAGGGAGTCTTTCCCTTCAGTTTATGTATCAGACTTCTGTTCAGCACATAGTTGGAGGTGTTCACTGCCTCTGCCCAAAAGGATAGAGGTAGATGAGCATCTGACAACAATGTAGTGGCAGATTCAATAAGGGTTCTATTTTTCCTTTCAGCTACCCCATTTTGTTGAGGAGTTCTAGGAGCTGAGAAAGTATGCCTGATCCCTTCACTCTGACAGAACTCTTGCATAAGAAGAGAATCAAACTCTGTCCCATGATCACTTCTGATCAGGGCAATGTGAGTATTGAACTCAATCTGTATACATTTGAGAAACTCTGTCAGACACTTAAAGTTATCAGACTTCTTCCTTAGAAAGAACACCCAAGTGAATCTAGAGAAATCATCTACAATTACTAAAGTGTAGGATTTCCCTCCTAGGCTTTGTACTGTGATGGGTCCAAATAGATCCATGTGTAACAGATACAATATCCTAGGTGAATCACTCTTATTAAGTGACTTAAAACTGTTTTTAGTTTGCTTGCCTAATTGACAAGCCTTGCAGAGTCCTTCCTTCTTGTAGGGGCCAGAAGGTAGTCCTCTAACAAGGTTGTCCTTGGAGAGCCTAGCAATAGTTCTAAGGTTTAGGTGTCCTAGTCTCTTATGCCATAAAACATTTGGTCTACAAACTGAGTTAAACAGGCAAATATCTATATCAGTTGAAAGAAAGTCTACTAGATAGATGTTACCTTTCCTTTTACCTGTCAACACAGTTGTGTTGTCCTCTGACTTGATTTTGCATAAGGTTTTGTTGAAGGTCACCTGGTAGCCTTCATCACACAGCTGACTGATGCTGATTAGGTTATGCTTCAGTCCTTCCACATATGCTACCTTCTTGAAGGTTACTGAACCAATCTGGACTGCACCATATCCTTTAGTTTGTCCAAAGTTGGAATCACCAAAGATAACCTTGGGTCCAAGCTTGGCTCTAAAGGCAGTGAGGTTGTCCTTATTCCCTGTCATGTGCTTAGAGCACCCACTATCCAAATACCATTGCTGGTTAGATGTTGGATAGGTCTTCACCTGCACATAAAACAATTCACTTGTTTTTGACCCAGTTTACCTTGGGCCTAGGTTGATAACCTCTAAATTCAGAAATGAAAGACATCCCTGGCTGACTCTTATATCCTTCAGGATGATATCTCCTTGGAGGTATAATCCATTCAGTATAAGGGTTAAAGGTTTGGGATGAAGAACCCTTAGGATTCAATTTTGACTTACCTTTGAAAGAGTTTCCAGAGCTCTGACCTCTGTTCGACGATCTTGGAGCTGCGTTCGACGATCGTGGGTCAGATCGTCGAGCTCCGTTCGACGGTCGACTATGGCTGAGGTCAGGTATATGGGATCGTCGACTTGCGTTCGACGACTTTGGCTGAGATCGTCGATCTGCGTTCGACGATCTGTCCTGAGATCGTCGAGCTGCGTTCGGCGATCGTCGATCTTCATTCGGCGATCGTCGATCTCCGTTCGACGATTTGTGCTGGGACTTAGTTTTCTGAGGCAGATCAGAATTTTTCCTGGGAACCTCTACAACTCCCTTTCCCTTGTCAGAAATGAACTTGATAGGTGTTGTCAGAACAATAGGTTGGCTGGATGAGGCACCCAAGTCCAGTGTACTGTTGAATCTTGAGTTCACTGTGCTTGTGATGTCCATCAGCTTGATGCTTCTCCCATTAAGGGATTCTTCAAGCTTCTTGGCCTCAGAGAGCTCACTTTTCAGTGTAGCTATCTGTTCCCTATAGTTCTCCAACTCCTGAGAGAGTTTGAGGTTTTCTGACTTTAAAACATTTTGTTCAGATAATTGATTTCTGAGAGAGATGATCTCTTTCTCAGACTTTAGCAGGTCTAAACATAGTGCTTTAAATTCAGATTTAAAATCTTCTGAAGTAAAATCAAAAGAGCTAATTACCTGATCTTCTTCAGGTTGAGTCTCTGAGTCTGACTCTGACTCCTCTTCCTCTGAGTTGTGTTGTGAGGCATTGATGGCCATCATGCAGAACTCCTTTTCCTCTGCATCATCCTCATCATCACTGGAGTTGGAAGAGGCTTCTGACTCCTCTTCAGTCTCACTCCAGGATTCAGCAACAAACCCTTTCCTTGTATGCTTATTTTTGCTGGAAGAAGGTTTGCTATTGCCATTCCTTTTGGGGTCCTTCTCCTTTCTTCTTTCTTTTCTGTCCCTTCTGTCCTTGTTCTTGTTCTCTGGACAGTCAGGAACTATATGCCCTGGTTTCCTGCAACCAAAGCAAATAATGTCTTTGTTATTGCCAATGGACTTGTCATACCTTGGCTTATCCTGCTCCTTGTATGATCTTCTTCTGAAGTCCTTTCTGGCCATCTTATAGAATCTTTTGGCCAACAAGCTGAGAAGTTCATCATTGCCTGTTCCTTTTTCTTCAGGCAGATCCTCAGTTGTCTTGAATGCTATGGTCTTCTCCTTTCTTGTGGCTGGTGAAGCAGCCTTCTGTTCTTCCTCTCTGTTCTTGATGAGTAGCTCATAAGATTTGAGCTTACCCAACAAGGCTTCAGTGGTGATCTCATTCAGACTTCTGGCATCTTTAATTGGCCAGATTCTTGAATCCCAAGTGCTGGGAAAGCACATTAGGATCTTGTCATTAAGTTCTGTCAGTGAGATCTCTTTGTCTAATGTCCTCAGTTCACTGACAATTAGACTCAGTCTGTTGTACATGTCTCCCACTGACTCAGTTTCTCCCTTCTTGAAGTTCTCATATTGGGAGATGAGATGGGATTTTCTGTCCTTTCTCTCATCAGCTGAGCCTGAAACTATTTCTGAGAGCTTGTCCCAAATCTCCTTGGCTGAATTACATTCAGCTACCTTTTGAAAAATGTCATCTGACATTGTCTGAGCTAGAATGTTCATAGCCTTGGCATCAGCTACTTTCCACTTTTTGATGTCAGCATCTGTTCCTGATGGAGGTGGAACAGCATTTGTGCTTGTGCTCTCTGGGGGTCTTGGACACACTGTCAAAACAGAATTAAAAATATCTTCGTCAATAGAATTCATGTAGAGTCTAATCCTTGCTTTCCAAAGTGCAAACTTTGACAGATTGCACACTGGAGGTCTGGTGCTAGCATAATCTTTGTTTTGGGCCATGATTTGTGCAAACAAAATCTAATAATAACAAAAAGATCTAGTTTGGGATCTTGGGGTTCAGGTGTTAGCCTGTACAACCAATCAGGTATGGTATGTTTAACCAACCTGGCTCTGATACCATTTGAAAGGGAAACTAGATCTGATATACTCTAGAGGGGGGGGGGTGAATAGAGTATATGGTGCTTTTAAAACACAAAAAAAAAACTTTTGCAAAGCTTTACAACAATTGTTGTAATGAGTGTGAGCAGGGAAGCAGAAATAAAACTAATCACAAAACTAAGCTATGCAAGAGCTAAGCACAAGAAAATCTAGGCTAGAAACAAAAAGAAAACAAGCAGAACCAGAGGACACAAGGAAATATAGTGGTTCCCCAAACTTGGGTAATCCACTCTTCTACCACCCTAGGTAGGAATCCACTGCAGGATGAGTTGATCAGGTGTCCTGGGCACCAATGAGCTTTTGATAAGGTGCTCAAAAACCAAATCAGATTTTTTGATCAGGTGTCTTGCCACCAATGAGCTTTTGACAAGGTGCTCAAAAACCAGATTCAAACTTTTGAAGGGAGTTTGAAAAACCCTTTACAGAGTGGGGGTGAGAGAGTTATGGCAGTCTTCTCTTTCTCAATCAACTGAGAAGACTAAGTGGATTGATGTCAAAGCTCCCCCTGAATCCTTGAAATCTTCAGGAAGAAAAGCTTTGCTGAGGGTGATAGGCCTTCAAAGATAGATCTCCAGCAATAGATGATTTCAGCAAGCTGAAATGTTGAGTGTCTGGAGTCTTGAAATGGTGTTGGCCTTGAACACTTTGAGAGCTGAAGAGATCTGAAGAATGCTTGATCTCTTTGATGAGTGTTCTTCAGAATTCTTCTTGACAGAAAATTTTGAAAGAGTCTCTGTATACTGAGTTGTGTGTCCTATTCTTGTCAATCTCTATCTTGATTCAAAAACATTCTTTCTTTTATTCTCTGTGCCAGAATAGAATATCACTCTGTCAAAGATAGCCGTTGGTCTGCATTGATTACAGCCTTAATTGCATAATTTCTTCTGAAGGAAAGTCCACTGAATTATTCCTTGAAAAATCCCTTGAAACTTGGTCCAGAAGTAAATGAAAACGGCTAGCAGATCTTCTGAATTAAATGCAGAATAACTTCTAACTGATTTGAATTTGAATTCTGGAAGATAACTGAAAACGTCGAACTGAGCTCTGCTATCGTCGAGCTGAGCTCAGCGAACTGGAAAATTCAAGCAGCAAAATAATCGTCGATCTGAGCTCAAAGATCGTCGAACTGAGCTCAGAGATAAAGATCCAAAGCAGAGTCAAGATCGTCGAACTGAGCTCACCGATCGTCGAATGGAGTTCGACGATATTATGAAGTTGAGCTCAGCGATCGTCGAGTGGAGCTCGACGATCTGTCGAAGTTGAGCTCGACGATCGTCGATCTGAGTTCGACGAATCGTCGTGCTGAGCTCGACGATCAGACTTAGTCTCCAGACAGAAAAACTTGGTCTTCAGGGCAGCTTCCAATCCTAGACTTCTAACCCTTAGACTCAATTCTAATTGACCTATTAAGCTATACAGAAGGTCAAACACAGATCCCTAGAGACATAGTGATCCTGACCCAAATTAGTAATAGGGTGTTCCAACAATCTCCCCCTATTTGGGTTAGGATTACTATTTACAGATTTTGGAAAAATTCAAATAACAACATACAATCAGAAAAGCATAAAAACAACATACAGACATTGCAGAAACATCACAGATATATATATATATATGGCATCCAGATAGCAGTTCAGAAAATCCAAAGATTGTCACCTTACAGAATTACTTCTTCTCTTTGCCTTTAACCATTTTGATTTCTCTGTTAGGGTTCAGGGCTTCCTTGTTAGACCTAGTGTCATCAGCTGCACCCAAGTATGTTTGCTTTGAAGTCCTGGGAACCACAGCAGCAGGATGCAACTCCATGTATCTGTCTGCATCAAAGAACTTGCTGGAGGCATATCTTTCTAACTCCTTTTGTCTTTGCTCTGACATGGTAGAAATATTAGTAGTGTCTAAGCCTTGCTCTCTGGCTTTATTTATCTGGTCTAATGCAGCCATTTCTTTCATTCTAGCAGTCCAAGAGGCTGGGTTCTTTTCAGGGTCCTCAAATGGTACAGGTGGCTCATACCTGTTGGAAGAAGTGCCTTGAGGAGGCCTAGCAGACACTGTCTCTTTGAGCTTAAAGGGGAATGGACCAGAAGTAGTATCAGATGAAGCATGTCCTCCCCTGGAGTATGGGTGCTGCCTGGAATGCCCTTTAGAATAAACTTGAAGATCTCTTTGACTTCCCCTGTATCCTCCTCTCCTAGAGTAAGAACCCCTAGATTGGCTTTCCCTTTGATATGATCTGGCATGGGGTTGATAGGGAGCCAAGCTTCTAGCTGGGGCTTGACTTGCAGAGCTGCCACCTGCACCTGCATCAGGTGGAGGTGGTGGAGGAGGATGAGGGTGCTGGAACTGGGAGGAGCCCTTCTCATACTTTCTCTTCTTTTTCATTGCTTTCAGCTGATTTTTAGAGTACTGCATCCAATGTTCAGTAATTTGGCAGTTATGCAGAATATAGTAAGGAATATCATTATCATCTTTTACTTTTGCAGGAGGAACCCTTTTCATAGCCTTGCTTCTAGCTTTCCTCTTCCTGGCAATAGTGGCAGCAGAGTCATCAGAGTCTGTCTTGAACTCATCAGAGTCAGAACTCTGGGCATCATATATAGCATCTATCTTCTTCATAAGATCTTTCTTCAGTTGAATTGCAGCAGATGAGGCAGAAGCAGAAGGGGCAGCAGCAGGAACAGCAGCAAATACAGCAGCAGATATAGGAACAACAGCAGATGGGGCAGCAGATTCAGCAGCAGATACAGAAGGAGAAGCAGAAACAACACTAGTAACTTCAGGAGTGATGGCAGCAGCAGCTTCAGTAACAACAACAAAATCTTCAGCAGATGGAGCAACAGAAGCTGGAGAAGTGACAGTAGCAGTGACATCATCAGAATCTGCAGCAGGCTCAAACACAGTGGCCTTTGTCATCAGAAAATCCTGGGATGTTTGCTCATCAGAAGCAATTTGAATTTCAGCAGCAGGGAGAACAACTTCAGCATTAGCATCAATAATTTCAGAAGCAAAGGCAGACCTTTCTTCATCAGCAGCAGCAGCAGTAATCACTAAGAGTACAAAGGAGGAAATAATGCTGGGGTCACAGCCAGAGAAAGGCACCAGAGCCTTGGACAGATCTTCTGGGGGCTGGACAGCATTAGGCTCTGGGAGATGGCTGAAGTATGCAGTATCAAAGGCAGAAAGCAAAGACCTTAGGTCTATTGCCAAAACTGCAGTAGGAGCCTGGACTGGAGTAGCAACAACAGGAGCAGCAGATACAAAAACAACAGCAGCAGCAGCAGCAGTATCAACAACAGGAGCAGAAGCAGCAGCAACAGCAGCATGAAGGCTGGCTTCATATGGCATCTCCCCCTGCATGGATGCAGATACATCTGTATCAAGGCACACTGCTGGAGGTGCTGCCTGAGGAAGGAGGGAGAAAAGCCTGGCAGAGAGAGCTGCCACTGACTGTTGTAGAGGAGCTAAGGAGGCCTCCATGAGAAGAGAGAGCCTGGGGGCAAGTAGCTCATACAACTTGTCAGCTAAGGCTGGCAGATCTACATGCTCAATAGCAGGAGCAGAGGTAGATGGTATAGGGATGGCTGAGGAAGCTGGAAGTGGAGTGCTGGGTAGTGGAATGGATGGCTCAGGAGTGGGGATAGTGGATATGGAGGATAAGGGGATGGTTATGGATGGGATGAAAGTTGGTTGGTCAATGATATGGTGGAGGAGATCTTGGAATGAGGTTGAGGAGGAGGGTAAATCTGGAGGAGAAGAGGGGGAATCATCCATGTAGGATTCATCCAGAAGGGTGAATGATGGTATGGATGGAGATGATGTGACATCTGGTGGTGGATAGGAGAACAATGGGTGGAATTGGTCTACTGGAGGTGATGAAATGGTTGCTGGAGATGGAATTGAAGTTGGAGAGGGGCTAGAGATGGTAATGGGGGATGAAGCTGGAATGGTGGATGGAAGAGGTAGGGTTGGGCTTGGAGGAGGAGAGGAAGCAGCAACAGCAGCAGCCAGGTCTTCTGCAGGAGCAGAGACCTGTGGGGGAGTGACTCTTTGAGTCCTGGTGCCTGAAGGAGCACTAGAAGAGGGCCTGCTGGGCTTGCTTATCTGCCTGTCCCACTTGCCAAAGAGGGCACAGGTGAGTCTCTTGGAGGCATTAATGTGCACTCCAGAGGAGACCAGCAAGGCAGGGCATTTGTTTTGCAAGAAGACTCCAAGGATCCTTCCAAAATTAACAAAACTTTTATTGATTTTCTTCTTTATCAGGTCAAAGAAGACCTCTCCCCAGTTCAAGCTTTTCTTATTTACCAGAGCTCCCATGAGGCAGAGCTGATGTCTGGAGATAGTATCATGAGCTGAGTGCTTTGCCAGCAGCACTTTTCCTACAACATCTGCTAGGAACCTGTACTCAACAGACAAGTTCCTTTTGAATAACTTGCTAGGGTTTCCCTCTGGATGACCCATCCTGGCAAGTATATCAGAAAATTCCTCCCCAGATAATTCAGCAGAGTCTTCTCCATTTCTCAAACCAAAGACCTCTGTTAAGGCTATGGGGGTCAGAGGTACCTGGGTTCCAGCAATAGTTCCAACTATTGTGTTGTTGTCTAGATTGTGAGCAGTATAGACCCATTCCTTTATTTCATCTGAAGCAAGCTTGATTCTAGTGGTCATGAGGGCAGACAAGTTCTGATCCTTGAATAAACTCAAAATGTCCTGGAAGATTTGATCAGTAGTGTTGAACGATTCCAGATCAATGTCGAAGCCTGCATCAAACTTCATGGCGGCTAGAACAGCAACTGATACGGCCATTGTACCTGCAAAAATTTAACAAACAAAACGAACAAGCGTAGAACTGTTTGGAGGGAAGAAAATTCTTGCAGAGAAATTGAAAGCGCAAGAGAGAACGACGGCGAAAAATGAGTTTTATATTAGGGTTCGACGCAGAATTGGAAAGATCGTCTTGATGAAAGTACTGTCTTGACAATTCCTAAAGCCGCACGGGGAGTACCTAATATCCCGATGCAATTCTAAAGCTCCCAGCACCAAATATACAGCAAAGAATATCCAAAGCCGCACGGGGAGTACCCCAGTACATACCCCCAACATCCCGGTGCAATTCACAAACCAAAATGGGCCGGTACAGTGCACAATGGCTAAGTGAGGCCCTAATCAAATATATGACAATTCCTACTGAAATAGTTGTGCACAAGCATGAAAATAAGCCCAGATAAGTCTGAAAACCCCTATATAAATCGGACTCATCATTCACTCAGCAACAAGGCCTCGACTATGATGAGACTTTCTCACCATTTGCCAAGTTGAATACTGTTCGGGTTATGATCTCCGTAGATATTCATCGACAGTAGCCCTTACATCAGTTGGATGTCAAGAATGGCTTTCTAAATGACGACCTTCAAGAAACTGTCTACATGCATGAACCTCGCAGGTTTGAGACCATGAGGGAGTCTCGTGTTTGTCATGTTAAGAAATCTATTTGTGGTCTCAAACAGTCTCAACGTGTATGGTTTGACAAGGTTGTTCGGGATGTTGTATTCACTCGAAGCATGGTTGACTTCTCTCTTTACTCCTCTCATCAACCAACCGACACAGTAATTCTCTTGGTTTATGTTGATGATATTTTGATTAAGGGTAATGACTCCACATGAATATAAATGATTAAGCAGCACTTAAATTCAGTTTTTCAAACTAAAGACCAAAGAAATCTTTGGTACTTCCTGGGACTTAAGATAGTACGCCGTCCTAATGGCCATGTCCTATCTCAAAGAAAGTACTGTCTTGACCTTCTTCAGGATGTTGATTATTCAATATACAAGCCTGCTAACACTTTTATGGATGTCAACCACAAGTTTTGTGCTCATGACTCTAACTCAGATATATTACTTCCAAACCACGAGTATTATTGTCGTCTTGTCAAAAAGTTGATATATCTTACTCTTACAAGACTTGACATTTTATTTGTTGTTGAAGTTATCAGTCGATTTATGCATGCTCCACGAATCTCTTATCTCCAGGAAATCGAGCGAGTCCTCAGATACTTGAAGATTTTCCATGGATAAGGGCTTGTATACAAACCATCTTCCTTTTCCTCTCTATCTTTGATTGTCTATTCTGATGCTGATTATGCTGGCTCTTGATGCAGTGATAGCCTGACTGAAAATACGCTAGATGAAGATGCTGCCTAAATGCCATGCACATGTGAACAAGATACCACCGTCCCAAATTAAGATCATCCAACAAGTAATTAAAACTATAAAGCAACTAAGTACTAATTGCACAATTGTTCAATAAGCAATGAAAAATAAAGAGCAATTATGATCAATCAACGAAATTAGGCACAATTCCATTCAAGTGCGTCGAATGCGCTCTGCAAACTACACTAAAAATAATGAAATAAATACGTATAATAATCAAATCATAGAGCAGGAGTTCAACACCAAAGCAATCAATGAAAAGACACAACATCCATACCTTGATTTGCTTATGCACGCGATGAGTTGGCTTCAAGATAGAGAATTATTGGCAAATTGGCTTGAGCACGTTGATTGGCTACACGACAAGGCTGATTGGCGTGGTTGTAGATCTGGAAGGATTAGGGTTAGTGTGGTGGTTGCATGTAGTAGGAGGGGTTGGGTCTAGTTTGCGGGTGCTTGAAGGGGTTGTTCAGGCCAGGTGTAAAAGGTGGGATGGGGGCATCATATATCCTGTGACGTGGGATAAAGTTGGTCATCTTTAAGAAGCGGTCCACGATAATGAAATTGAGTCAAACTTCCTCAGCGTGTGGGGGAGCCCAAGTATAAAATCCAGGTTAATATCTTCCCAGGGCCTATGGGAAATGGGCAAAGTAGTGTATAGGCTCGTGGATTGTCAGGATCACTTTGCCGTCTGGCAGACACGACAATGACGAACAACCCAAGTGACATCCTTCTTCAAGCCAGGATAGAAAAAACGGTCCTTCAATAATGCAATCGTCTTATCACGCCAAAAATGTCTCGCAGCCCCGCCCGCATACAGCTCCCAGGCGAGGAAGTCCCGAGGAAGGTTTGTGGCACACAAAGGCGAGACCCATAGAATGGATAGCCCTTCTAAATGATGAAACCCTCACGGGGCTCCGGAGGATCCCTCGATAATGCAGAGTAGATCTCGCCAAAATCTGGGCACTTGGGGTAGTCATATCGAACACGCTAGAAACCCTCCACTTGCGCACTCATGGTCTGGAGAATGGTGACCCGACAACTCAACGCATCAGCCGACTTGTTCTCAATGTCAGCTCGGTGCTTGAGAATGTAGTGATACTCCTGCATGAACTCCACCAATTTCGAGTTGTGGTGGCCTAATTGTTTCTACGAGTACAGATATCGCAGGGTCTGATAATCAGAATACAGGACAAACTCTTTGTGTAGGAGATAGTGAGCCAGTATCAGAGTGCCTGTACGATGGCGTAGAACTCTCAATCATAATTGGAGTACTTCTGTCGGACTCCATTCAGTTTTTCACTGAAGTAAGCAACCAGATGACCCTCCTGGCTCAGTACTCCTCTGATGCCCACTCTAGACGCGTCACACGCTACCTCAAAAGCCTTCAAGAAATCCTGAAGGCGCAAAACCGGAGCAGTCAATAACCTCTCCTTAAGTCATTCAAACGCCAGAGTGGCCGCTGCGGACCAGGAAAATTCCCCCGTGCAGAGGCAGCTCGTAATAAGGGTCATGATCGAACTAAACCCTCGGACAAACCTCCAGTAAAAGGTGGTGAGTCCGTGGAAACTTCGGGCCTCGTGAATATTGGTCGGGACGGGCCACTCACAAATCTATTTGACCTTATCGGGGACAACCGAGTTACCTGATTGCGATACGATATACCCTAATAAATGTACTAATGAAGTCTCGAACGAGCTGATGCAACCCGCGACACATCTTATTATTATTATTTTTTTGCACCTGTTTTATTTGTGTAGCGCATGTTGTGGCGCATTTGGTTTTATTTGGTTGTGTTGAGTTGTACGAGCATGGTATTAGCGCTTTTGTGTGATTTTGTATCGCACATGTTGTTCGCGCAATTTTTGTTGGCTCGTTGGTGTGACCGGCCACTGAGACTCTAAATGCATAGTTCTGGTAATTTAGGAGTTAGGTTAATTAGAGCAAGCAATTTTTAATTAACTATTTTATTTGGTAGCGTCAACTTTTCCTATAGCCGGCCTGCCTTTGAAGTTCCCCTTCACCGTGCCTTTTAATAGCTGGCAATTAGAATCTCCTATGTTTGATATCTGCCAATACCCAATACACCCTAATCCCCTATTATATAATCAGCCCCTCCTTCATGTGAAAGCCAACTGGACAAGAGAAAACTGAACAAGATTATTTCCTTGTTCGGGTTTTCTTCCAGCGCCGCAAGCCCGAAGTCAACGCCTCCCAGCTCCTGCTCGACGAACCATGACGTTTCCTCTTCTTCCCTCCCCAGCTCAGACTATCCCTCACCTGAAGACCCGACAACTTCTCCTGCAACTTCCATAGGCGTTTCCGAAGGGATCCACCCGTCCTCGCCATCCAGTACTGTCGCCGACTGGGGAGAGCTCCTCTGCCACCGACGCAGTCGCATAACCTGTCTAGGGTTCCGGCGACCCTTCCCGTAGTCTTACCCAGCAAATCCGACGGGCCTACGGCTGACCCGTTCCTTCCAGCCACGCGTCGACTCCCTCTCAGACCCGCCAACACTGTCATAGCTCTACTGTCCACGATTTCTCATCCCCAACAGTCCTCCACCACCTAGTCAACCCTTCAACATCTTACCGTTGCTCCACAGCCACCCCTTCTTGGAAATTGGATGCACAGCCACTACTTCACCCTACCCTTGGTATACCTCCCTACCTCCTGTCTCCTCCACAGTCTTTATTTTATGTTTTGGAAATTTAATTAATTAGAGTTTGCCCGATTAATCGCATTTCCTAATTATCGTTATTCTCCAACACGTGAATGTCACCATAATATTTCATGCTTATGGAATTATGACTCGTAGTGTTTCTACGCATGTGTGGCAGTCCTACATTCGCGAGCGATGCCTTGGTCGTTTATTTCATTTAAACAATGACAAGTGATTTGGATGCGCGCATTAGAGCTTTGATGAAAGATGTTGAATGCGTCACAACTGATGTCCGACAGAATCTGTGTGGGTTGTGCACCTTTGTTCACAACCTGGAGGTGACAACGTGCACGTATTATGCTGCTCCTGCTTACCTTTCCACTTCTCATGTAGTGGAACCCGAGGTTAGGTGTTTCATTAGTCCTCCACATCTCCTCAGTTTCACGACGAGCACTTTAGCTCCACCCACCCCCACTGCGACTCTCCTTTCAGTCGAGGAGGTTCTTCCTGAGCCCCTGCTCTAAGAAGAAGAGTTTATTCCTATTTTTACTACCCCGACTGAAGTCGTGTCTCCAACTGTCTTCGCTTTAGCACCCCTTTCAATTGAGAATGTTCTTCTCGAGCCCCTGCTCTAGGAAGATGAGTTTTTCTTTCCTCATTCCTTCCTCCCGATTGACATGGTGTGTCCACTTTCCCCCACTGACTCACATCCTTCAGTCGCCAAGTTGTTTCCTGAGGCCCCACTCCAGGGAGGACTTACTAGTGATGCATAACTCGCCTCAGATGACACATCATCTCTTTCTATTCTCCCAGAGGAGTTGGTTAGTGATGAGGCCCTCATCTGGGGTGACACAGAATCGTGCGTCTTGTGTCCTGACTTTCTTAGCCAACTACCGCCACAAACACTTGAGTCCACAGACATTGTGTTCGGTGGTCCCTCACCTGAGGCCCCTGAAGCACCACCTTTCATCGACTTCATATTCAACGAGCACGCCTTTAGTCCACATCAGTTCTCTTTAGTTGTTGACGAGCATGTTATACCACCACCACACTATCATTTGATTTCTGAAACTTCTAGGTCTACACGTCTCGAGGGAGTCGCATACTTACTTTTTTTACTCCTCATCGAGACAGTCGCTTCAAAGGTTTTTTATGGAAAATTTTGCATGGTAAAATTGGGATCTTCTTAAAATTTTGTGACTCGAGTGGAACGTTGACGGGTGAAATCATGATGATAGACGACCCTGGTCTAGCTGACATCCGTAGGTGTCTATCGGACGAGAGTATGTTGCATCATGAGTTACTGATTCCACAGGCTAATTCCACTTGCTTCCTGTTCTCCCTACTGCCATATGTTCTCCCCAAACACCACCTCTGTCATCCTCTGAAAGCTCTAATAATTACTGTATATTTAAATATTTGGCATGAAATTTTTACTGATGGATTGTATGTTTTTAGGGATGAGAGGTTACTTCCAGGTTTAGGATTGCAGCGACGACATCAGCAAGACAATCATGCAGCATTTTCTCCGATCGACAGATGGATTTCCTACTTGCAGGTTGCATCGAGTCTCGTCGGGGTCGAGCACTTTCAACGCCGGGAGAATTGATGCAACCCGCGACACATCTTATTATTATTATTATTATTATTTATTTGCACCTGTTTTATTTGTGTAGCGCATGTTGTGACGCATTTGATTTTATTTGGTTGTGTTGAGTTGTACGCGCATCGTATTAGCGATTTTGTGTGATTTTGTATCGCGCATATTGTTCGTACAATTTTTGTTGGCTCGTTGGTGTGACCGACCTCCGAGACCCTAAATGCATAAGTTCGGTAATTTAGGAGGTAGGTTAATTAGGGCAAACAATTTTTAATAAACTATTTTATTTGGTAGCGCCAGCTTTGCCTATAGCCGGCCCGCCTTTGAAATTCCCCTTCACCGTGCCTTTTAATAGCTGCCAATTAGAATCTCCTATGTTTGATATCTGCCAATAGCCAATACACCCTAATCCCATATTATATAATCAGCCCCTCCATATGAAAGCCGACTGGAAAAGAGAAAACTGAACAGGATTATTTCCTTGTTCGGGTTTTCTTCCAGCGCCGCAAGCCCGAAGCCATCGCCTCCCAGCTCCTACTCGACGAACCCTGACACTGCGTCTTCTTCCCTCCCCAACTCCGACTTTCCCGCACCTGAAGCACCGACAACTTCCTACAACTTTCGTATGCGGTTTCGATGGGATCCACTAGTCCTCGCCATCCAACACAGCCGCCGACTGGGGAGAGCTCCTCTGCCCCCGATGTAGTCGCAGAACCTATCTAGGGTTCAGGTGACCCTTCTCGTAGCCTTCCCTGACAAATCCGACGGGCCTACGGCCGTCTCGTTCCATCCATCCACGCACCAATTCCCCCTCAGGCCCGTCATCATGGTCAGAGCTCTGTTGTCACGATTTCTCCTCCCCAGCAGTCCTCCACCACCTGGCCAGCCCTTCAGCATCTCCCCTTTGCTCCACAGCCACCCCTTCTTGGAAATTTTATGCACAGTCACTACTTCTCCCTACCCATGGTATACCTCCCTACCTCCTTGCTCCTCCATAGTCTTTATTTTGTGCTTTAATATTTAAATGAAAAGTTAATTAATTACAGCTTGCCTGATTAGTCGCATTTCCTAATTAACATTATTCTCCAACACGTGAATGACACCATAATATTTCGTGCTTGTGGAATTGTGACTCGTAGCGTTTCTATGCACGTGTGACATTACTACGTTTACGAGTGACGCCTTGGCCGTTTATTTCGTTCAAGATAAGCACGCGAATACCCTCGCGCCGCATTAATTTTAAATAGGTCGCAATTACTTTATTTTTAAAACTACACCCCCACCATGGGTCACATCACGAGCACTTCTTCAGGTTGATATACAAATGCTCCTTCCAAAGGAGGTCGAATACCAATCGAATGTGGACCAAATACTGTGTGATTGTGACTAAAGATCAGTATATCGTCAAAATAGACCACTAAGAACTTCTCCATGTAGGGTCGAAGGATCTGCATCATCACTCACATGAACGTGCTCGGCATGTTCGATGGCCCGAACGGCATGACCAACCACTCATACAGGTCATCCTTCGTCTTGAAGGCCTTCTTCCAATCATCACCCTCTCAAACCCAAATCTGATGGTACCCACTCCGCAGGTCAATCTTTGAAAATATCTGGCACCAACCATCACATCAAGGAGGTCGTCGAGGCGGAGAATTGGAAAATGATACTGCACTGTAATCTTGTTGATGGCCCAACTATCAATACCTATGCGCCAACTCACATCCTTCTTTGGGGTGAGAAGGGCGAGAATGGCACACAGGCTCAAGCTCTCTGGAATAAAGTTCTTCTGAAGAAGATCGTCCACCTGCCGCTTCAGCTTGACATGCTCAGTCGGGTTTAACCGATGGTGTGGAAGGGTGGGCAAGGAATCCCCAGGGACTAAATCAATGGCATGCTGGAAATCCCTCATAGGAGGGAACTCATCGGGAAACTCCTCGGGCATAATGTCAATATATTCAGCCAGCAGGCATCGAATATCCAGATCCACACTCTCCAAATTGGTGGTGGCGTCAGATGCCAAGGTGGCGGCCACCACAAACATAACACCCGAGTCTAAGCTTTCACGTAGAAAGTCACCCCACCTCAGGATATGCAAAGGCCTACCTGACCCGACACTAATGGATTACTCAATCTGGTCCTTGGGGTGATTCCTGTGTTGGGTCAGAGTGAGGGTGATCTTTCGTTCCTTGTCAAAAAATACACACGTGTTGGAATGGCCATAACATGTAACGTCGCGATCGTACAGTCAGGGACGGCCCGAAAGGAAGTGCGCGACGTTCATCGGGATGACGCCGCACCAAACCTTGTCCTAAACGGACGTTAGGCGGATCGGCACAATGCACCTCTGTGTGACCTAGATGGCCGACTTGTCCACCCAGTGGACACAGTAGGGACGAGGGTGGGGTTCAGCAGACAGTTGCATCCTCTCTAACCATCTCTTCCCTACTATGTTCACGTAACTACCACTATCTATAACGAGCTTGCAGGGACCGCCCGCACTCTGAAAATAAGTGTAGAATATCGAGGTACGACGCCAGTTCTCCTTAGTACAAGTGGTGTGAAGGAATCGACGAATGACTCCCAGTCCTATCGGTCTCTCAGCATTGCTGTCCCAACCATCCTCAACCTCAGCGGTGATCTCCTCCACCACAGCGTCATATAACTTAGTACTTGCCTCAAACTCGCCCCCTAACAGTAGGTTCCTCGTAGGGCATTGAGCAGCAATGTGCCCCCTGCCCGAGCATCAAAAGTACTAGCATTGCCCCGACCTAGGGACTCTCGAGACAATCGCCTTTCCCTTCGCATCAGATGGAGTGTGAGGTGGGGCATCAGATCGATGTGTAGTCATCCTCGGCCCCGCGAAGCGTAGGTAGTTCTCATACTCCAGTGCGAGTTGGAACACCTGCTCGATCGTCTCCATGTGGTGTGGGATGAGCTCTCATCTTATCTCAGCCTTCAGTCCGGCTCTAAATCTGGACGTGGTCGCTATAGGTTCCTCCAGGATGTCACTCCTCACTACCAATTCGTCGAATTGAGTCATATACTCGGCAATGGAAAGTCATCCTTGCCGAAACGAATAGAGCTGGTCGAGAAGCTGATCTCGATAGGATGCGGGGAGGTATTTATCCCTCAATCGTTGCTTCATTTCAGCCAAACGGGTGACAGGATAGTACTGATCCCTCTCCAGTGATCTTTCCACGCTAATCCAGAACATCTTTGTCTGGCCCAGTAAATTCATCTTGGTGAACCGAACTCGCCGCTCTTCATTTATTTTGTACCAGTCAAAGAAGTGGTCCATATCTAGGATCCAGTCGCTAAAAGCCTTCGGGTCCAGGTGACCGTCGAAAGAGGGTGCGGCAATTCAAAGGCGCCGACTGAGGTCGTCCTTAGTTGGGATATTCTCTTGCCGGGGCGCCACATAATCACCGTATGGATCATCAGAATCGTAGTCGTGTCATGCATGTGGGCCACGATCTCGTTGGGCCGGTGGCAGACGTGACTTGTAAAGGGGGCGAGGGTTACCCCTCAGGGCAGGGTCGCGACGATAGTCATGCGCAGGCTCGGGGGTCCGTCTTCGTGGAGCGGGGTCCCAGCGTGGTGGCTCTCTAATTCGTCGATCAGGTGGGGGTGAGACATCCCGTGGATCTTCCAAGGACTCCTCATAACGTGGTGCTAGGGCTGGACCTCTACGGGCTCCTATCTGGTCGACTCTAGTGTTGACCATAGCTGTGTCGTTCTTAATGGTGGCGAATTGTTCGAGGACTAAGCGTTGAAATTTTGCTGCCGTAAAGAGCAGTTATGATCAACCAACGAAACGAGGCGCATTTCTGTTCAAGTGTGCTGAATGCGCTTGGCAATTTACACCACCATTAACGAAACAAATACTTATAATAATCAAATCCCATAGCAAGAGTTCAACACCAAAGAAATCAATGAAAACACACAACATTCATGCCTAGATTTGCTTATGCACGTGGCGGATTGGCTTCGGGATGGAGAACTGTTGGCAATTTGGCTTGAGCACACTAAGTGGCTCCACGGGAAGGCTAATCGGAAGGGCATGGTTGTAGATCTAGAAGGATTAGGGTTGGTGGGGTGGTTGAAAGTCGTAGGAGTGGTTGAGTCTGGTTTGTGGGTGGTTAAAGGGGCTGGTCAGCCCGGGTGTAGAAGGCGGGATGAGAGTGGAGCAGAGGAGGGTTGGGCGGGCTCGAAAATGGGTTGGAAGTGAGGCTGACGGGTGTGGCTGGACGAGATCAGGATTAGGGGAGAAGAGGCGAGAGTTACTGGTACTTGGGGTATGCGGGTGAACACTGGGAGTTGGTCGGCAAGAGGAGATGGATGGAGGAGGTATAGTGGAGTAAGGGATCGGGCGGTGGGGGGGTTGTCAGAGACGTGCAGGGGCTAGGAGGAGGATGACGGATGGGGAGGAAGATGCGCCCAAAGAGAGAACCTCTCGGGATTCCACAGGAGAGACCGGTCAGTTGCTAACACAACAACTCCAATCCTTTGGACAGCCCTAATCATGAATATTTATAGGAGAAAAGAAAAAAAATTAGGGCTCCCGATCGGACGACTATAAATGTTTGGGGAAATCGGGGGAGAAATACATCAAAATAAAAACATCTAATATATGAAATTGACAAGGAACGACTCTCCGGGTGCATCCACAGTCTCGGATCGCTCAAACGGGTCGTTGATCACCGCCTTCTACAAGAATAAACGCGTGCGTGTTGTCGATTGCCATCAGCTCTCTAGATGACCGACACTCCACAATTGCTTTTTGTACTTACTTTGGACGACATCTTATTACTTAGCGTAGCAAGAAACAATATGTCGTTGCTCACTCATCTGCTGATGTCGAGTATCGTGCAAAACAACTTGATCTTCTCTCTCTTCTACCATGGTTTTCGTTAAGTTAAAATCTTAATGATAGAACCCATCAACTTAGAGATAATAAAAAAAATAGATCTGAAGTTGAGTGGAAGCAAAATTCCAACCTTCTGCATCTAGTGCAAAATCTGAGAACCGCCATTTATCTGTTACTAATGTTTACCTACATAATCTCTAGCGGTCAGCATTTAGACTGCACAAACATGTCACTTGTCAAAAGAGACAAATGAACCAAATGTGTGAAATTAAGAAATCCATATATTGAAACAACTATGCCCCCATATGTCATTCAATCTACTTGAATAGACCTAATTTCTGCCCCCAAAGAAGGATGGAAAAACATTCATCATACTAGTTTGTACCATCTTTTCATTAGAGAAAAGAAACTCCAAACAAAAAGAATCTGAACCCAGAACAATAAGGTACCTGTTATTCCTTGAAGCAGGTTGCCACAATCCATGTGTCCATCACATAAAGAATCCAGTATGTGAACACCTATACTACTGTGGTGGGGACGTCGGGATAGCAAACTTGCGAAATTTGTTTCTGAAATGAATTTATATTGAAGAAATAAAAAAACAAACCTTCGAAAATTTAGCTGATGAACACCAAGAGAAAGAAGCATCTGGAAATGAATCAGGAATAAGAAATCAGAAATCATATCCGGAAGGTTTTTTCTATTATTTCTTTATATTATGTTTTTTAGTTTATCTAAATGACGTTGAATACCTCATTGATATGCGTGCTATCAACTCTATGAACAAAAGTATAGCTGATATGATCTAGATAAGATATTAGGCAATGAAATGCTGCTGCTTCAACCATTTTAACAATGTTTGACATGGTAAAGGCAGATAATGCCATGATGGTACCCTGAAAACCAAAATGACTAAGAATATAATCTAATCAAATGACACGAACTAAGGGAATTTTTTGGTATTTTCATGGCGCAGTGAGCACTGGCGGAACAAGGTTAAATAAGAATTCAACAAATTAAAACCTGAGAATGGCTTATGTATAGAACTTTTGAACTTGTTTCATTTTGTATATAGCCTAACATAGCTGCCAAATCATACTGAGCCAAATCCTGCCAACTCCAATTCCAATATGCTTGTAATTCATGGTTACAGTATTATATAACTGAGTAATATGCACATTGTCATTGAAACATGAGCATCAATTTAATACATCAATTAACAGAAATAAAAGTCAAGAAGGTGTATACATACACAATCAAGCTCAGATAAAGTAATGTGCTTGCGGCTCCAGCGTGTGACACACACATTTCCAACCCACACATCAAAACCATAATCTGCAAGGATGAACCCAAGAGACTCATTGACAGGATTCAGAAACCAGGTATCACCCCCTGAACATTATAGAAATAAAGATATTAAAACCATTTAAAAACAAGTAAAAAGTGATGCGGAGCAGAGACGAGGACGCGCTTTGGGCCCGTTCGGGGCTGATTTGACAACTTTCCATATATTACGTGCCCGGATCGACGATCGGACTCCGCGATTGCGTCCGGAGCGTCGCCGCGAGTCAAAATCTTATATTACTTTATGTCTTTGGACTTTTATTTCATATATTTTAAGGTATCTCACGCCGGCCAATCATACCCGTCGAATGAGATGCCCTAACATTTCTATTTTTTATAAATAAGAGTTATGAGGGCTGAAATGATTCATTGTAGGTTTTGGAGACAGAAAATCCTTGAACTCTGCGATCACCTCACGGTGCCGACGTCGTGGAACACTAGCTGACGACACCTACGCGCCCAAACTCCTCCCCATGTTAATACCCATCCATATCCTTCTTCTTCTCCCTCCGAAACACTCATCCGCAACCCATACAACCGCCCAAATCCCAACCCCCTACCACCGAATACTGTTCACTTTCGCTGTTCACGATTACTGTTCGCAAGGGCACTGTTCCCTCGAAACACTGTTCACCCGAAACACTATTCACTCCGACCTCCACCTTCCCCTCCTCCCTAATCCGCCAACTCCCCTCCGTGGATCCACCATCCTAACAACCCTAAAATTCTAGATCCGTCCAGATCTAGGATTCTAGCCACCCGATCCGTTATTTCCACCGCGCAAACTTTTCATTTTTGCCCAGATCCGCTCCTAAATAACGGATCTACCCATCCCCGGCCCGGATCTACTCATTCGTGGCCGGATCCTACGTTTTACCATCCGTTATCACAATTTTCCGCCGAGGGCAGCCACCGTCACCATCGTCTCGCCACCGGTTCCACCCTCGATCGCCGATCTACACATCCGGCCCTCCAAATCTTCAGTGTCTCGCTTCAACCCTCTATTTTGTGAGAGTTTATGGTATTGTAATATTTGATTTGACATTTTCATTTGGTGATTTACTGTATTATGCTACGACTATTGCTTGTGTGAAAATTGGCTCTAGTATACTAATAATTGCAGGAGGAATTATTCACCGCACGCTTTGCATTGGCCCTCCGAGCGGAGGAAGCCATTATAAAAATTGCTGAAATTAATTGTTTGTTTTCTAATTCAATTATTTTCGTGGTGCTATTAATTTCATTGATTAATTTAATATTCGTTGTCACCAACGGTTACATTGCATTTAGGGTAATAGTGTGTCACCCCTACACCCGCACCTAAAGTCATAGTTTCTGAGCACCACTAGCCTACCCTACATCATTTTGGTATCAGAGGTCAAGATTAGGCCATTTGCATGCTTCATAGTGGTAGGTTTTAAATAGTCTTTGAGTTCATTTATGTCTAGTTTTCACTGACGACAGTCTCCCCTATCTAGGGATCCTAAGTCTACTTATAGCCGACCTCAAAGAACCCCTTTAGATAAACCTTCATGTTATCATTATGATTATCATCGTTCCCCGTACACCACTCCTAGAGATCGTGTCTGTTGGGTTTCTCTAGGAGGATGGCACAACACTTGTGTACGCAGCGGAAAGTAAAGACATCAAGAAACCCAAAAGAGATGGGATCGGGCCATAATAGTTGAATCAAGAAGTTAACATACAACTATGCGAAAATTACCTCGGTGGCGTTGAGTCACAACTCAACGGAGATGCTCCAAACTTTGTATTCCTGCTGGTGGCGAGTTGTACGTGGAATAATATCCACGTCTCTGCAGAAATCCACACGAGCGGGAGAACACCGAACTTTTCGTCGCACGGAAGATCGGGAAGGATGATGACCGCACCTTGCTATTCCACGGACTGCTAGGCCCGCGCCAGGAAAAGCAACACCGGCGATGATCGCCGGAGAGGAGGAGGTCGACGGAGCGAACACGGCGGCGGAACCCTTCCGTCGGCGGGATTCGGGATCGGCGGAGCGAACGAACGGCGGAACACTTCCGTGGGCTTCGATTCGATCAGCACGCAAGGAACAGATCAGATCCCCGAAAACCCTAAGTGTCTATTTATACCAAAGGCATAAATAGACTTAGGAATATCGCTATCCGCAGACCACACAGAAAAATAGGGTTCCAGAATCGGCGAGAATCAGTTAGGATCGGCGAGAATCAGTCGGCGAGAATCACAATCGGCGAGAATCACAATCGGCGAGAATCACCCGGATCGGCGAGAATCAGAGTACAATACTCGACGATTCACGCCGATCGTGGGTCGACGATCCACGTCGATCGGCGAGAATCAGAATACTAATTCTCGACGATTCTCGTCGATCGGCGATAATCATAGTGACGATTCTCGTCGATCGGCGGGAATCAGAGTACCAATCCTCAACGATTGTTGTCGACCCTCGGACGACTATTCTTACCAATCCTTCAAGGCAACATTTGCCCATAACCCCATTCAGGTCGGTGATTGGTAACCTTTACCAACACAGTCAATCATCCAACTTCTCCACATCTCTTATGTGCGACCCTGCAGGCTCATATCGCGTTGGCAGTGAGATTACATGTTTGACCACTTCTAGATCATCATGGTAACTCCAACAGACTCCCACTTGATCTTGAAAGTATCAAACCAAAAACCTCACAAACAATGAGCGGCATCTAGCAATGCATCATTGCTCCCCAAGCAATACGAGTTTATAACTCATAAGCCTTTATGACCAATGTATCAGCGTTGTCTTTGTCCCTTTGTCCCTTACATCCGGAAAGAACTAGAGGCATGGACCGTGTCACCCTCGTAATAGCTCAATCCAAGTTTCTTGATCCAGGACAGACTTCCAGAGAATGGTGAGTCCAATATCACATATTGACTCAACCAAGCATGACCATGCATTTCTCAGTCCAGTTCCATCAAGGGGCCCATGGATGCAACTCCTGTCATACAGGAGGACAAATCCCATATCTGCTCACACACAAACACCCAAATGATTCGTAACATGCCCAACAACCATCCTTATCATCAACCTTTCTCAAGGAAGACTTTAGATGGCATCAAAGCACGCTCTTCCTCACTTGATGAATGCTGTGACTTCAGGTCAAAGGACCACAACACCATTGTCAATTGAGACCTACTCGTGACACGATTGGATGACAATCCACATAGTAGTCTCAGGTTGGGTCTGTCCAGTACAACTTGTTCACTAACAAGTACCCACGTGATGACTTGATATCACAATATCATGACCTGTGAGAACCGGTCATCAGTCAACGCACGTGCTGGTCTTCATGTACCATCATCACCCTTAGTTTCTATGATGATACTCGACCAGGGACCTTTTAAGAATGAAGCTTCAAATAAATCATAGGCTCTCACATTCAAGTCACGTACTTGATGTCCCATGGAAGCGAACATTTTAAGGGTATATATTATGTTAACATTTAACTATCACATAGAAAAATTCATAATAAAAGAACTTGCCATTAATTTTAAGAGAAAAACTAGGTACAATGTTCATCATATGAACAAATAGCCAACAAAATACACGTTTACATGCAATCCACAAGATTCTCACTAGAGTTGATCGTTTAGGTATCGTATACCCATCGATCTAGTATGACCATCATGCTTTCTCTGCGCGAGAGGCTTTGTCAGTGGATCCGCAATATTCTCCTCAGTCGGCACTCTGCAAATGTTCACATCTCCTCGTTCGACAATCTCACGAATAAGATGAAACCGCCGAAGTATGTGCTTGGAGCGCTGATGGGATCTAGGTTCCTTAGATTGTGCAATTGCACCATTGTTATCACAGTAGAGAACTACCAGACCAACAATGTTAGGAACTACATCAAGCTCGTCGATGAATTTCCTAATCCATACAGCCTCCTTCGCCGCATTAGCTGCGACGATATACTCGGGCTCTGTTGTAGAATCAGCAACTGTCTCTTGCTTGGAACTCTTCCAGCTCACAGCTCCTCCATTCAGGCAAAACACAAAACCTGAGTGAGACTTGGAGTCATCTCTATCAGTTTGGAAGCTAGCATCCGTGTAACCACTTACAACGAGCTCTTCCTCTCCACCATACACCAAGAACACATCCTTAGTCCTTCTCAAGTACTTCAGGACATTCTTGACTGCAATCCAGTGACACTCACCGGGGTCTGACTGATACCTGCTAGTCATGCTCAAAGCAAAGGAGACGTCGGGTCGAGTACATAACATCGTGTACATGATTGATCCAATTGCCGAAGCATATAGAATCAACTTCATGCGGTCCTTATCTTCACAAGACTTTGGACACTGGTCCTTAGAGAGATTCACACCATGAGACATGGGCAAAAATCCTTTCTTGGACTCAAGCATGTTGAACCGCTTCAACACCTTTTCGATGTACGTACTCTGGGTCAAACCCAGCAACTTCTTCGATCTATCTCTATAGATCTTAATACCAAGTATATAAGTCGCTTCACCCAAATCCTTCATTGAAAAGCAGTTCCCTAGGTTGTTCTTAACAACTTTCAGGGTAGGAATGCCATTCCCAATCAACAGTATGTCATCTACATACAATATCAGGAAGACAACAATGCTCCCACTGATTCGCTTGTAAACACAAGGCTCATCTTCATTCTTGATGAAACCAAACTCTTTGATTTTCTCATCAAAACGAAGATTCCAACTTCGAGAGGCCTGTTTCAGTCCATATATGGACTTATTCAGCTTGCATATTTTAGTGGCTTCATCTGAGGATACAAAACCCTCGGGTTGTGTCATATACACTTCCTCAAGGAGGTTTCCATTAAGGAAAGCCGTTTTGACATCCATCTACCAGATCTCGTAGTCATAATACGCAGCAACAGCAAGCAATATCCTTATGGACTTTACCATGACAATAGGGGAAAAGGTCTCATCATAGTCAATACCATGAATTTGCTTGAAACCCTTAGCCACCAGTCGCCCTTTGAATGTCTGTACATTCCCATCCATGTCGGTCTTCTTCTTGAAGACCCACTTGCACCCTATGGGTCGTACCCCTTCAGGTGGTTCCACCAAGTTCCAAACTTGGTTTGCATACATGGAGTCCATTTCGGATTTCATAGCCTCAAGCCATTTGTCGGAGTACGGTCCATTCATAGCCTCTTGGTAGGTTGCTGGTTCATCATCATGATCCATAAGCAACACATTACCTATTTGAGATACGAGAAATCCATATCTCTCAGGCTCAAACCTCGGTCTACCAGATCTACGTAGGACTTGTGTTCCTTGAGCAGGTTCTCTAGCTACAACATCTTGTAGTCCTGACTCAGAATCCAATTCCGGTTCATACACTACATGTGGTTCTTGAACTTCTTCAAGCTCTACCTTTTTAGTCTTTCTTGATAAGAACTCTTTCTCCAAGAAGACACCAGTCCTTGCGACAAACACTTTGCCCTCAGACGGTAGGTAAAAGTAATACCCTTTCGTTTCCTTAGGATATCCCACCAGATAACATTTATCCGATTTGGGTTCCAGCTTGTCAGGCATTTGACGTCTCACGTATGCCTCACAGCCCCAAATTTTAATGAACGACATACTAGGACGCTTCCCAGTCCATATCTCATATGGTGTCTTCAGAACCGTTTTCGTTGGAGCGCGATTCAATGTCATTGCAGCAGTCTCTAACGCAAAACCCCAAAAGGAAACAGGCAAGTCTGCATGACTCATCATCGAACGTACCATGTCTAACAGTGTACGATTTCTCCTCTCAGACACACCATTATGTTGTGGTGTTCTAGGTGGAGTGAGCTGTGATACAATACCACACTCTTTCAGATGATCACGGAACTCATGACTCAGGTATTCGCCACCTCGATCAGATCGGAGTGCTTTACCCCTTTTACCCAACTGGTTTTCTACTTCATTCTTGAACTCTTTGAACTTTTCAAAGGTCTCGGATTTGCACTTCATAAGATACACATATCCGTATCTACTGAAATCATCAGTAAATGTAACAAAGTAGAAATACCCACCTCTAGCCATGGAACTCATGGGTCCGCATACATCACTATGTACAACACCCAAGAGATCCTCAGCCCTCTCAGTATAACCAGTGAAAGGAGCTTTAGTCATCTTGCCTAACAAACAAGATTCGCATCGCTCAAATGATTCATAATCAAATGAGTCCAAAAGTCCATCTCTATGGAGCTTGGATATGCGCTTCTCGTTGATATGGCCCAAACGACAATGCCAGAGAAAAGTAGGGTTCGAGTCATTTGTTCTTAGTCTTTTATTATTTTCAACATTACAGATCAGATGGTCCAAGTTCAAAACATAAAGACCATTAAACAATTGGGCTACAGCATAACAAACATCATTCTTAAATATAGAACAACAGTTGTTCTTAATTATAAAAGAAAATCCAATCATGTCCAAACATGAAATAGATATAATGTTTCTAGTTATGGCCGGAACAAAATAACAATTATCTAGTTCTATTACAAGCCCACTGGGCAAAGAAAGACGGTAAACCCCTACGGCTACAGCAGCAACTCTTGCTCCATTGCCGACGCGGAGGTCCACCTCCCCTTTACTCAGCAATCTTCTCCTTCCCAGTTCCTGCACATTTGTACAAATGTGAGAACCACATCCGGTATCCAATACCCAAGATGAAGGAGCAGAAAGGTTTATCTCTATAACGTGAATATTTGAAGCGGAAGTCATACCTCCCTTATTTTTCTGCAGACCTTCAATGTACGAAGGACAGTTCCTCCTCCAATGACCAGCCTTGCCACAGTGGTGGCATTTCCCTTCCTTCACCGTGCTTTTCTTTTTCATCAGTGCAGAAGACTTGGGCTCAAGATATGACTTAGGTCCCACCTTCGTCTTCTTAGAGCCCTTGGCCTTGCCCTTGCCCTTATGCACCATCAGTATGGGGCTGACAGGCTTGACCTTCTTCATATTGATTTCAGTAGTTCTCAACATGCCTAGGAGTTCGGGCAATGTCTTGTCTATTTCATTCATGTTGTAGTTCAAGACGAACTGCTCATAACTGTCCGGCAACGATTGCAGGATCAGATCTGTGGCCAACTCTTGACCAAGAGGAAAACCCAGCCTTTCAAGATTCTCTATATACCCAATCATCTTGAGTACGTGAGTCCCTACTGAGTCTCAAACTCCCATCTTGCACTGAAACAACGCTTTTGTGACGTCGAACCTCTCTTGACGAGCCTGCCCTTGAAACATTTTCTTGAGATGCTCGTCAATCTCCTTGCACCCCATGCTCTCATGTTGCTTCTGAAGCTCAGAGTTCATAGTGGCAAGCATAAGGCATTCGACATTTAAAGCATCATCAGTATACTTCTTATAAGTATCCTTCTCAGCACGGGAAGAGTTCCCGGTCGGCACCTCGGGGGCTTCTTTTTCCAAGACATAGAGCTTTCGCTCTTGCCTGAGAACAATTCTTAGGTTCCTATACCAGTCCATGTAATTTGTCCCACTGAGCTTATCCTTCTCAAGGATGGCTCTCAGAGACAAAGTGGAGTGTGAAACACTTGCCATGGAATTCTACAAGAATTTATGCAGAATAAAATCAGTACCAAAATTTCAAATACAATTTATTTTAATTTGGACTTCAATTAAAACACTCTCACTATTTTATTCAAAATGATAGCCCTCACTAACAATTCAGAGCATGCGAGCTACTCTCTTAGTGGATAAGATCCGTATTTCACCAACACAATGAGTCAGCTTTGGCTTTCCTCTCACGATGCGGTTATTTAGGTAGGCAACGCTTGCCAATTGCTTCCTCATGCAATTCTTGTATGGTTGGTGAATAACTCCTTACTCGTATCCATCATATGGTGCATGCCAACCGTATGCCTCTAGGCACTCAACCTTTGAGGTCACCTAGTTAAGATGGACCCGATGTCGACAGTGGGATATCACAATTATCCGCTCGCACCCTTACCAAGATAGATTAATGCACCTTGCTTTGGCAAGCCCACACTTCATCGATCGAGGCAGGAAGAGTGTCATCCATCGGAAGGCATCCGAACACTTAATATTAGATGAAGGGATTTTCAATTATAGGTTAACAATTAACCATGATCAACATTTGATCAATGTGCACATCCAAAGAAAAACAATTTTCTAAAACCACATGCATCCCTTATGTGCACAACCTGACACCATCAACATTTGATAGAAGGAAGGGCTAAATCTGAACATTCGGAAACTTCCAAATCCTCAGATTTACATGCATTGGACAAAGGCAAAGACAACTCAACTTAAAGCAGTAGACAAGCTCATCTCTCTATGTTGGATTCAAAATCCAAAACAAAATCGAGGGATGGTTACTGCTAAGGAGACTACAATTTCTAACAATTAGAAATTTCCACGAAATCCCAGACGTTCTTGGCGGGGTACCAAGACTAAATCTAGACATTTAGAACACTTCTAAATCCCTAGGTTTACACGCACTGGAATAACAAAACTTCCAAAACAACAATCATGGCCGAAACCTGGCACTGATACCACTGTTGGGTTTCTCTGGAGGATGGCACAACACTTGTGCACGCAGCGGAAAGTAAAGACATCAAGAAACCCAAAAGAGATGGGATCGGGCCATAATAGTTGAATCAAGAAGTTAACATACAACTATGCAAAAATTACCTCGGTGGCGTTGAGTCACAACTCAACGGAGATGCTCCAAACTTTGTATTCCTGCTGGTGGCGAGTTGTACGTGGAATAATATCCACGTCTCTGCAGAAATCCACACGAGCGGGAGAACACCGAACTTTCCGTCGCACGGAAGATCGGGAAGGATGATGACCGCACCTTGCTATTCCACGGACTGCTAGGCCCGCGCCAGGAAAAGCAACACCGGCGATGATCGCTGGAGAGGAGGAGGTCGACGGAGCGAACACGGCGGCGGAACCCTTCCGTCGGCGGGATTCGGGATCGGCGGAGCGAACGAACGGCGGAACACTTCCGTGGGCTTCGATTCGATCAGCACGCAAGGAACAGATCAGATCCCCGAAAACCCTAAGTGTCTATTTATACCAAAGACATAAATAGACTTAGGAATATCGCTATCCGCAGACCACCCAGAAAAATAGGGTTCCAGAATCGGCGAGAATCAGTTAGGATCGGCGAGAATCAGTCGGCGAGAATCACAATCGGCGAGAATCACAATCGGCGAGAATCACCCGGATCGGCGAGAATCAGAGTACAATACTCGACGATTCACGCCGATCGTGGGTCGACGATCCACGTCGATCGGCGAGAATCAGAATACTAATTCTCGACGATTCTCGTCGATCGGCGAGAATCAGAGTGACGATTCTCGTCGATCGGCGGGAATCAGAGTACCAATCCTCAACGATTGTTGTCGACCCTCGGACGACTATTCTGACCAGTCCTTCAAGGCAACATTTGCCCAACCCGGTGATCCTTTAAGGTCGGTGATTGGTAACCTTTACCAACACAGTCAATCATCCAACTTCTCCACATCTCTTATGTGCGACCTTGCAGGCTCATATCGCGTTGGCAGTGAGATTACATGTTTGACCACTTCTAGATCATCATGGTAACTCCAACAGTGTCGACCCCTCGACACAATCCCATTATGCTAGAGGCTATCAGCATGACGAGAGGTCATCTTGTCTTCATCATTACACCTCTCCGCGACTTCACGATGATAGAATTGAATATCGCACAGGTCATCACCGCTACACATCTCCCGTAGGAGAGGGACTTGAGTTTGGATATGTGCGACCTCCACTGCATGTTCATAGAGCCCATACACACCCACAAGCAGAATCTGATTATGTTTGGAACTACTGTTTAGACGACCCTCAGGAACCCGATAGAGGTCACCATCAGCAGGATCATAGTACATGTCAAGACCCTCCTAGTGCTCCACCAATAGAGTTACCTGAGGCTGAATTTATGCGATTAGTACTTGACCGTTTTGATCTCTTAGAACTCAGTTTGATCACCTAAGACCTACATTACGAAGAAAGCCTAGGGATTTGGGTCAAGCCACCGATGCGGCGAGTAGTGCTCCCACCGAGCCAAGATACCGACACTTGGTTTTGATCCTTATTAGTTTGATGAGACTCAATGCTCATATGATCTTGAGGTTGAATCTGATCATGACCCTATGATACAGGTGGATAGTGATACTAGCCTGACTAGTGAACATGGTCACGTGGGTGAGGACGAGCGACCTAGTGATGATGTGTTGGTATACCCATCCTTTTCACCTAACCTATACCTACATCTAGACCTAGTGTCCCCTTTGAATAGAGATACAGCTCTCAATGCTATATTAATTGATCCACATGTGAGTCTGGTCATCCCTTGCTCTTCCCTTAGGACTATCTCAAGTCACCTCATTACGGAGAGTCGAGAGTACCATGTTGACTTCATAGTAGCTACCTCTCCCAGTTATGAGGACACTATCTCTATTAGCGATACTCATCTATGGGATCTTCCTATTATTAATGACCTCATTGTTGAACCTCCAGATAAGCCTCCTGATTCTATCGATCACCTGGTAAGCCTCCTGATAGGTCACCCCATGTTAGTAGCATCCAAGTCATTATCAAGACTTCCCCTAGGAACTGTGTTGAGTATGTTATGCTTTATGTGCATCATTCTCTTCATTTGCATGAGTCAGTAGGGTCACTTGTTCATCATTTTCACGTATTACATGAGTTGGTTCGCCGACGAATAATAACAAGCAATGAAAATTACAAAGCCCATGCAGATAAGCGAAGGCGAGAGAAAATAATTAATGTTGGCGAGAAGGTAATGGTGCGAGTCCGCCCTGAGAGGCTCCCTTCGGGGCCTGCCAAGAAGTTAAGGGTGAGGCGAATGGGTCCGTACTCCATTATTAGTCGTATTGGGACCAACGCCTACCGACTTGACACTCGGCCAGTATGGGAATTCACCATGTGTTTAATGTTGAAGATCTGACTCCATACTATGAACCTCATGAGTATGTGGACCCGAGCAGTGGAGATGCCCAGCCACCTCCACCCCCATTGTCGCTACCATAACACTTTCACACATTACCACCATCTGATGGCCATCATAGTTCACCCACTATTTCCACCCACCCACCCGGGAATTCGTTCACTTTGGTTCCACCGCAGGCACCACCGATCAGACCGGGACCCACCTTTCGAGAGATGAGAGATGAGAGATGAGAGCATCACAGAGTTCAGATTCCACAAGCTTGTTCCTACTTCAGATGGGTCGCGTCGTCGCTACTTGGTACATTAGAGGGGCCTCCCCGACGCAGTTGATGCTTGGATACTTACAACAGAGCTTGATCGATTCACCCCTGGACTTTGACATCAGCACGACCTTCTCCATTCACCGGAGATGACAATTTTTTAGTTAGGAGGAATTGATTGGCAACGACACCCTTCCGCCGACGACACTTGGACGAATTCCGGTGGATCTCTTCGAGTTGTACCTGGCGATCAACGAAAGAATTCTGATCCCAATTCATCGGGAGATGAATTCTTTCAAGCGAGGGAGATTGATGTAGAGAAGAAACGAGGACGCGCTTTGGGCCCGTTTGGGGCTGATTTGACAACTTTCCATATATAGCGTGCCCGGATCGATGATCGGACTCCGCGATTGCGTCCGAGCATCGCCACGAGTCAAAATCTTATATTACTTTATGTTTTTGGACTTTTATTTCATGTATTTTAAGGCATCTCCCGCCGTCCAATCATAGTCGTCGAATGGTATGCCCTTGCATTTCCTTTCTTATAAATCGGAGTTATTAGGGCTGAAATGATTCATTGCAGGTTTTGGAGATAGAAAATCCTGGAACTACGCAATCACCTCACGGTGCCAACGTCGTGGAACCCTAGGTGACGACTCCTAGGCGCCCAAACTCCTCCCCAAGGTAATACCCATCAATACCCTTCTTCTTCACCCTCCGAAACCCTCATTCGCAATCCATACAACCCCAATATCCCAACCCTTACCATCGACTACTGTCCGCGAACACTGGTCACTATCACTGTTCATGATTGCTGTTCACCCGGGCACTGTTCACTCGAAACACTGTTCACCCGAAAACTGTTCACCCGGGTACTGTTCACTTGAAACACTGTTCACCTGAAACACTGTTCATGCCGGCCTCCACCTTCCCCTCCTCCCTAATTCGCTAACTCTCCTATGTGGATCCACCATCCTAACAACCCTAAAATTTTAGATCCGTCCAGATCTAGGATTCTAGCCACTCGATCCATTATTTCCACCGCAGAAACCTTCCATTTTGCCCGGATCCTATCCTAAATAGCGGATCTACCCATCCTCGGCCCGGATCTACTCATTTGTGGTCGGATCCGCCGTTTTACCATCTGTTATCACAATTTTCCGATGAGGGCAGCCATCGTCTCCGTCGTCTTGCCACCGGTTCCACCCCCAATCGCCGATCTACACATCCGACCCTCCAAATCTCAAGTGTCTCGGTTCAGCCCTCTATTTTGCGAGTGTTTGTGGTATTGTAATATTTGATTTGACATTTTCATTTGGTGATTTACTGTATTGTGATGTGACTATTACTTGCATGGAAATTGGCTCTAGTATATTAATAATTGCAGGAGGAATTATTCGCCGCACGCTTTGCTTTGGCCCTCCGAGCGGAGGAAGCCATTATAAAAATTGCTGAAATTAATTGTTTGTTTTCTAATTCAATTATTTGCGTGGTGCTATTAATTTCATTGCTTAATTTAATCATCGATGTCATCAACGGTTGCATTGCATTTAGGGTTGTAATAGTGTGTCACCCCTGCACCCGCACCTAGAGTCATAGTTTTAGAGCACCACCAGCCTACCCTACATCATTTTGGAACAGTTGGTGATGGGAGCTCGCCCGAGAGCTCTTTATTAAGGAGGTCTTAAGATTGAATCTCGTCCTCAACAACCTTTCGGATTTTCTGTGGTGTGATCGGAGATGGGTTGGGGTGTACGGCCCACAGGCCTGATAAATCCGCATGGTGCTGACTCCAGGTGGCATCCCTGGTGGGACTACAGGGTGGCGGGCAGGTGGACTCCTGGTCCCGCCTCATAAAAGTGCATTGTTAAGCGTGCTCGGGCTAGAGTAGTACTGGGTATGGATGATCTCCTGGGAAATCCCCGTACTGTCCGCTTAACCGGGAGAGGTGGTGCCCCAAAGATGGATCCGTCATTGGCCGAACATGCGTATCCACTGGCGGATGAAGCAGCAGAAGGTTGTAAGTCATCAAGCTTTGCGTGGATGGTGAGCAAGGAGGCCACGATGGACTCCTGGGTGCTGGCACGACGTTGGATGGCCTCGTTGGCATCCTCCGATGGTGCCTCACCTGTGGAATGGGTATTTGGCGCCATGGCAACGTCGGAAGTTCTACAACGGCTAGAGGGATGAAGTGGTGCGACGATTGAGAAAAGCCGCGGTGCGGCGTTGGAGTGCGGAACAGAGGCGGGAGGGCCGTGCTGGGCGTCGGACTGAGCAGTGGTGCAGCGCTGGGAAAAAACCTTGTGCGGCGCTGACGGCGGTCGGGAGCAGGCTTCTAATGGCGGATGCGGATTTGGATCGCGGAATTGAACTGGATCGCAGGTGCGGATATCAGTCAGGGTCGCTAAACTGCGTGAGGCCGAGGCGCCGTGGTCCGGGCGGGATCGTGAATGCGGAAGTCAGGCGAGATCGTGGATGTGGAAGTTAGGCGAAATCACAGAGTTTTACGGCGGACGCACTGTGGTCTTTGTGGGACCGCGAAAGTGGAAATTGGACGGGACCACCGAAATGACAGTAGATTGTTAGCGATGGATGCAACTGGAGGTCTGCGGCTGGCAGGACGGCAGGTCGGACCAAATTGTTGCAATGTCGGGTGAGGGTAGGCGATGGTGGGGAAAGCAGTTTGTGTGTGAGAGAGGGGGAGAGAGAGAGAAAGGGAGAGGGGATTAGGGTTAGAGATTAGAGGAAGAGAAAGACATACATTCATCCAAGATAAGAATTACATGATCCGCTTGCCCTCTTATAGTGGTTGGAGTGCTTGGGCTACAACACGGTAACGGTCCACGTAAGACCTAGTGATTGAGTCACGAAGGGTGGAAGTGGACGTTACATATCCACCACTAGCAGGGTATACACCCTACCAGACCTAGGTCTTACGTACGCCTCGAGGCTAAGAACCAAACAGCAAAGTCCCTGCATACTGTGGCACAAACGGTGTCTTTGGGTAGGTTGCACCAAAGTGCCCAACTGAGCCGCCCAATGACACATGTGTCTTTGGGAAGTAAGCACCAAAGAGCCTAGCCCAACATGACAAGAGTATATCTATCAGCTTCTGTCGACGTGACGATTGGTAAGAACGTAAATTTTTCACAAGTCATCCTATCACCCATGATCATTATGCAAACATGTATCGTACATCACCATGTAAATACTAAGGTTACCCCGCGCTACTAAGCACCCAAGGACCTACCAGTTGGGTCCTTAACATGACACTCTTAATATATAATCATAACCTACATTCTTCACCAACGTATCATTGCAACCAGTACTGAGTTGTTGTAACTCTTATTCAGTTGAATGTGCAAGTCATGTAAATACAACCTATGATCCTAAATGACTACTTGTGAGTTTAGTGATATGTTTGATTTCACTAATAAGTTCTACCCAAATACATCTACTAGCCATTTTTATCCTCATACTAGAGTCGCAACATACTTAAACCGTCATTGAATGTTACATTACTATTCAGTAATACTTTATCAATAACAGTCAAATAATTAAATATGAGATTGATTCCAAGTCTAAATCCGCTGATATTATTATCAAAAGCTATAAGCATGTTTCCCATAATTCCAGATTAATTGGACATCAAAATAGATCACATTTAGCGTAATAATTTATAACAAAATATTTAATGTAGGAATCATTTCAATACCAAAACGTGATTTTTACCATAGTTCATAATATCATTTTGAACACTTCAACCAAATTTTAGTTTCACCGGGTTTCATAATAATTATTTATGGGACAATAAATTTATATGATATGATTGACAACTTCTCAATAAATGTGTGTCCAAAAATTTTGAAACTTAACATGGGTGCTCACATTATCATCAAACATATAAATACCAAATTTCATGAGCATCTAATAAATAATATGAGAGAAATCAATACACCTAAAACTCTGTATGTATGTGCCACAGTTTACTAAAATATGATTTTTGGGTGTTACTTTTCACCAAAAATAATGTGTCACCCAATCTGGATTCCACTGGAGTAATTTTCAAGGGAAAGGCCAGACAAGTTCCTCACGACAATAGACAAGAAGAAGGAATATAGTACAACCAAACCCTTGTATGAGTTGCCATACTGGAGGCAATTAGATTATTCCTTGCTTATGCAGCTCACAAGAAGATCAAGGTATACCAGATGGATGTTAAGAGTTCTTTCCTCAATGGTAGTTGTAACGCCCCCGGTTTTTCCGTGTTTTGTTTGATCTTTGGCTGGCGTTACGATGACGTATTTCCGGCTCTTTGCCGTTGTAGAGCGTGGTCTTAGCTCTTAGGGTTCCTTGTGTAACCTGTTTGTAGCCTGTTAGCAAGATTACCCAGCTAGCCGGAGTCTGTTTGGTGACTCGGTTGGGCCTCTTAGGGAATGATTGTGTTTTTGGCTTCGGGTGGTGGTATCCCGGGTTTTGTTCGTCGAATGCTAATTTCGACTTCGCAGTTGTGTTCGTAGCGTGGGTTTTTAGCTGCGATGTGAATTTCATCAATTTCCGAGATGTTTCGGGTCTCGCGTCGTTTTGATATTGCGTGTAAGTAATTAATATGTATTGATTGTTTATTATTAAACCGGATGCGTATATATAGCCTTAGGTTAGAAATTAGGGCTCGGTTCATTGTCTCTTTTCATCTTCTCTTTTTGGAAGGAGCCGCCGCCTGTACGAGAGGAAGAGAACCACCCGACTACCCTAGCCTTCGGACGCCGATTCCTGGAGATTTAGCGGTCGAAATTCGTTTTCGAGAGTGGATCTGGTTTGCTCTCGCTGGGATCTGTATTCCGTCAGTTCCTCGGCTTGGTGCTCTGCGGCTAGATCCGAGAGTGAGGGAAGTGGCCGACCAAGCTTTTTTGGTATTGAGGCAAGTGATGTTCCCTCATCCTTGCCAAAGCTGATCCTTGTTTTCTTCTTGATTAAATTTATCTCTCTCCTGCTTAGATCCGAGATGTACGCTAGGATTCGTCCCCGATTATACTGTGGTTAGTGTAGAGAAATTCCAGTTAAATCTCAGTTTTTCCTGAGAGTTTGTGTCTATTAGGGACGGATTTGGTACGGTTCAGGTCGAGTAGTTGCTATTGCCGATAGATGATGAAATTTTAGAGAGGGGCCTGGTTCTCGTTTTGGTTGGTTGCTGGGTCTGGCGCCAGTAGCCAGTCGGGGTGTCGACACTTTGTGTCGACACCAGCCAGTCGTGGTGTCGACACCTTGTGTCGACACCGGTCAGTCGGGGTGTCGACACTTTGTGTCGACACCGGCCGCGGTAGTGTCGACACCTTGTGTCGACACCGGCCGCGGTAGTGTCGACACTTTGTGTCGACACCGGCCGCGGTAGTGTCGAGACCTTGTGTCGAGACCGGCCGCGGTATGTCGACACCTTGTATCGACACCGGCCGCGGTAGTGTCGACACCTTGTGTCGACATCGGCCGCAGTGGTGTCGACACTTTGTGTCGACACCGGCCGCAGTGGTGTCGACACTTTGTGTCGACACCGGCCGCGGTAGTGTCGACACTTTGTGTCGACACCGGTCGCGATAGTGTCGACACCTTGTGTCGACACCGGCCTATTGTGGTGTCGACACATCGTGTCGACACTGGTTGCTGTGCTGGTTTTGGGTCAGGTAAGACTCGGGGTTGGTTCGGGTTAGGCGTGCAAGGCCGCGTTGGTTGGACCCGACGTTTCTGGCTTGTGTTCGTGTGTTTCCTTAGGATTGTTAGTATGACTTTTCCATTTCTCTAGGGGGTGGTATTGAGTGTTCGGCTAATTTTCGCACGCATACTCTTGGGTTGTGGCAGGTGGTGGAGTTTTGGTGGCCTCTGGAGGGGTGGTTTTATGTGGAGAGCTGTGGCCACCGCCTTTTGCCCCAGTTTGGGTTGGCGTATGTGGGACCCTAGTGCTGCCACTGTTTGACTGCCCTTCTAGCCCTTTATGATATCTAGGTTTTGGTTATGTATTCAGATCCATGTTTTGACCTCTGCCATAACCCACGTGTTAGGACTGTTAGTTCCTTTCCTGTTTATGGCTTCTTCTTTTGGCACATTTGTATATGTCTTGATGCTGTTGCAGGCTCTTTTGGTAGGGCATATTGGTTTTATTGCTCACACTTGGTGTGCTCTGCTGTGCTTTAGACAGTGCTCTTTTCTTACTGTCATCCCCTTTCTTTTGCTTATAGCAGTTGTTGCCGGGATTGGTAAACCCTTCTTATTTGTTCATAAATCTAATGCTCTATATACCTTTTTGATTGTTTTCTTACTGAGGTGTTCTTTTCTTGAATGCCTCAGGTTCAGGTGGCAGCCAGTTCGGCGACTAGTTCTTTTGGAGGGGCTTGTCGGTAGCCTCTTGGGTAGCTGAGATAGCTGATCCCCGATTTCTGTGAGGTAGTTCTTTACCTTTCTGTATAGACATACATACTCACCAGTAGGTTCGTGTCAGGTTGTTGACGCCCACTGGTGGCTTCTTGTGATACTGGGTATGAACTTAAACTGCCTTTTTGCTTATTTGTGGTTGTTTACTTGCTTCTGGGAAGGATTTATGCTAGGTTGCATGTTAGATATTTTAAACCCTAAAGGCATTACTATATGTATCTCATGCATGACATATTTATAAAAGCAAGACACTATTTGTCCTTAGCGTAAAAGATCATCTTTCATATATACTATATTCACTTTAGAGTCGTGCATACCATGAGTCGTCCCTCGGGGACACTTATGCTCATTTAGGGTGTCAGCTTAATTGAACCAAAGTATTTCCTGCTGCGTATAAATATACTTTTAATTATGGACTAGCTGATCCACCGTGCCGAGGAATACGACCTTTCACATAACTGGTTTTCTTTCATATTAATCTATGATTTTCCTTAAAAATCTAAAGTCTGGAGTTTGGCCTGAGCGTGTGCAGTTATCCCTTGCACGACGTGGCATCATGACACGTGTTTTCTCTTGCTCTGACACGATTTTATCGTTGAGAAAATGCGGGTTGTGACAGTTTGTATCAGAGGGAGGTTGCTTGACAAATGGTCGGGCAACCTTTCCCTTGTTTGCATTATTGGCTAGCGTCATACCATACACACACCGATATGTCATCAGCACATCTTGGCTAAAGCACGAACACTACACTCATGAGCATGAAGAAGTATATGGGGCATATTATGTAGTGTGGTATGTATAATATGTGTTTGTATATGGATCCACCATAGGAGGCAACATGTGAGGGTTATGTAGTATGTGATGCATAACCTCACCACATGAATGCGGCTAGCACGTTTTCCTTTTTGTCGTTGCATGGAAATGTTATGTAGTATGTGATGCATAAGATTTTCATGTGTACGTCGTGCATGGCATGTATTAAGGCCTTTTTAGAATGCATAGCATAACATTTCATAAGTACAACGTGCCAAGCTAAAGATTTGCATGATGACATATGTACACGCATGGTTTTGAGTCAAACAGAATACAAGTACATGCATTCATGGTTTAGGCACATGAGTTAGTATGATGGTGGTGAACCATCTTAGGTCAAGCATAACATCATCATGGTAAAAACAACTCCCAGAGCAAGTTTTGCAGTTGAAGCTCATATTTAAGTGTGCTTGTCTGTACCGGGTAGTTTCGTTCTAGCTGTTGGGCTAGGTTTTGTCTAAAGCTGGTGCGATTATAGGATGGCGAGACGTCCTGCGATGAGATTGACCCCCCAATCCGAGGGTGAGACGTCAGAAGCGCAGAGCGATGCGTTGGTTGAAAGCCTGCGACAGAGTACTGAGGCGTTATCGAGGCAGGTAGTGGCTATGCAGGCTCAGATTCAGTCCCTTGTAGCAGTGGTGGCGGGACAGACTCCGGGAGCTCAGGACCCCGCTGAGGGGGTAGCTGTTCCTGCCCCTCCGGCTCCTCCCGTGCCTTTGGTTGTGGTGCCCCCGGAGATGACGTTCATATCCCAGTTTCAGCGGCTTAGGCCCCCTACTTATGATGGGCAAGCAGATTTCATGATTTTGGATGACTGGCTGATTTCCATTGAAGAGATGTTCTCTTACTCTGGGATTGCGGATGATCAGAGAGTGATGCTCGCTGCCTATCAGCTCAAGGGCCTAGCAAAGAGTTGGTGGCTGAGGGAGAAAGATAGCTTGGTGGCAGGATGCACTTGGGAGTCATTTAAGGTGATGTTGTTAAGTAAGTTTCTGCCTTCAGTCGAGCGGGACCGGCTAATGAATGACTTTCTTCATTTAAAGCAGAGAAAACTCACGGTTAGTGAGTATGAGATTGAGTTTAGTAAGTTGAGTCGGTTTGCTCCTGGTCTAGTGAGTGTTGAGGCAGACCGAGTTAAGCGCTTTCTGGGTGGGCTAAGAAGTGACATTCAGCAGTTAGCGAATGCCTATGGAGCAGTCAGTTATACCAGTATGGTTGAAGCTGCCTTGAGGGTTGAGGCCATTTGAGAATGCCAAGAATAGAGGCCAGCAGTTGAGGAAGGATAAGCGGAAGTCCGGTGGAGGGAAGAGCCCTCAGGAACCCGATGCTGTCTCGAGAAAGAAGATCAAAGAGGATTGTAGTTTTTGTGGCCGGCCAGGCCACCCCTTTGAGAAGTGTTTCAAAAGGTTGGGAGCGCAGAAGAAGGAACAGGTGCACGCGATTCAGGGTGTTCCCAGGGGAGACTTGGTGTGTGCCTTGTGTGGGAGGAAGGGGCATGATGTTGCCCGATGCTGGTTAAAAGATAAATTCGGTTTTCAGTGTGGGCAGAAGGGTCATCTCAAGACATGGTGCCCACAGCTCCAGCCTATTCTGCAGCCAGTTCCCCTCCAGGCTTTACCACCGCCTCAGCAAATGGATAAAGGAAAGGGGAAGCTGAATGTGCTTTCGGCAGACGAACCGAAGACCTCAACCCAGATTATCTCAGGTTCGACTCCTCCCCAGTCGTTTCGTTATGTTCCCTTTTTGGTTGTAGTTTTTGTTTTAGCGCTTGTTGCCTTAGATGCGTGTGCAATTTGTATGACGATTTAAGGTAAAGAACCGCTGGGCGTGCGTTCTCTTCGATTCAGGCACTACCCACTCGTTTGTGCCTAGAGCTTTCGTGGAGCGGTTCAGTTTGGGCCTGGATCGTGTGGGTGGTGCCTTCTGCGTTAAGTTCCCCTCCGGTGACTCTGTGGTTACGGACCTGGGTGTCCTCGATTATTCGATTTTGTTGGGGGATTTTCTAGCAAAGGCAGATCTGAAGGTGATTGACCTGGAGGATTTCGACGTTATTTTGGGCATGGACTGGTTGTCAAGGTACGATGTAGTTATCCAGTGCAAGGGTAAGCACTTGGACTTCATCAAGGACAACGGTCAGCCAGGGAGCGTTTATGGGCATTCTCACCAGGAGTCTCCAGTCATTTCTGCGTTGCGTGCTCGGAAGTTGATTGATTCTGGCTGTTTTGCCTGTGTGGTTTCTCTGGTAGGGACGATTGTTAGTGTGCCACGTTTGGAAGAGATTCTGGTGGTGTGTGACTTCTCTGATGTGTTTCCTGACGATCTTCCTGGTCTTCCACCCGATCGAGATGTCGAGTTTGTGATAGATTTGGAGCCAAGCACACGTCCTATTGTAAAGGCGTCGTACTGGATGGCCCCGCGAGAGCTGGAAGAGTTGCGAATCCAGCTGGATGAGATGTTGGCAAAAGGTTTCATAAGGTCGAGTTCTTCGCGTTGGGGTGCACCAGTGCTGTTCGTTAAAAAGAAAGATGGGTCGATGAGGTTATGCATCGACTATAGAGAGCTGAACAAGGTTACTGTTAAGAACAGGTACCCCTTGCCGCGAATCGACGATTTGTTTGACCAAATGCGTGGGAGCTCCGTGTTTTCCAAGATTGATCTTCGATCAGGCTATCACCAGTTGAGGATTCGGGAGTCAAATGTTCCGCGGATGGCGTTCCGCTCTCGTCATGGGCATTTTGAGTTTTTGGTTATGTCATTTGGTTTGACTAATGCGCCCTCAGCTTTTATGGATTTGATGAACAGAGTTTTTAAGGATTTTCTAGATAAGTTTGTGATTGTCTTTATACACGATGTTTTGGTGTACTCTAAAGATGCAGAGGAGCATGATCGACATTTGCGTCTGGTCTTGGCGACCCTGAGAAACCATAAGTTATACGCCAAACTGAGCAAATGCGAATTTTGGTTGCCTCAAGTTTCTTTTCTAGGCCACGTGATTAATAAGAAGGGAATATCAGTGGACCCAGAAAAGATCGCTGCTGTAATGGAATGGGCGAGACCTGTTACTCCCAAAGAGATCAGAAGCTTCTTGGGTTTGGCTGGTTATTATAGAAGATTTGTAGAGGGATTCTCTACCTTGTCCTCGCCGTTGACCAAGTTGACGCAAAAGAATGTAGCCTTCATATGGGATGGCAAGTGTGAGAAGGCTTTTGAGGAACTAAAAAGAAGGCTATGTTTGGCTCCAATTTTGTCTTTGCCTACGGAGGGTAGTGAGTATGATATATATATGGATGCGTCTCATGTCAGACTGGGCTGCGTATTGATGTAGGGCATGAAGGTGATTGCGTACGGGTCGAGGAAGCTAAAGACTCACGAGAGGAATCACCCTACGCATGACCTGGAGTTTGCAACTGTGATCTATGCGCTGAAATTGTGGAGGCATTTGCTATATGGCGCGCAGTGCAAGATTTTCACAGATCATAAGAGTTTAAAGTATGTCTTCACCCAGAAAGAATTGAATTTGCGCCAGCGGCGATGGTTGGAGTACGTGGCCGACTATGATGTTGAAATCCAGTACCATCCGGGCAAGGCTAATGTCGTGGCCGACGCCCTGAGTCGGAAGTCAGGGAGGATTTTCAATCTCTCCGCCGAGCGCCTTGTGGAAGAGTTCCTTTTGATGTACTTTTCTGTGGGAAGCTGCGATTCGCAGAGTAGTTTGGCAGTGGCTGAACCTTCGTGGATTGCGCTTACGAGACTACATCAGAAGGATGATCCCGATCTTCTGCATTTGTATCTTCGAGCTGAAAAAGGTTAATTACCAGATTTCTCTATAGATGATGCAGGTACCTTGAAGTATCGTGGCAGGTTTTGCATCCCCGCCATTGGAGATATCCGGGATTTGGTGTGCAGAGAAGCCCACGGATCTAGTGTTGCCTACCATCCAGGGTCTACCAAGATGTATCATGATTTAACGCAGATTGCCTGGTGGTATGGGATGAAGAGAGGTATAACCAGATTTGTTTCTGAGTGTCACACTTGTAGGCGTGTGAAAGCCGACCATGGGAGGCCTGGTGGCAAGCTGACTCCCTTGGAGATTCCGACGTGGAAGTGGGAGAGTATCTCGATGGATTTCATTACAGGCTTACCGAGATCTCCTAAGGGGCATGATTCAGTTTGGGTAATCGTAGACAGATTGATGAAGAGTGGTCATTTCGTACCATTTAAGATCGATTATCCGATGAGCAAGATAGCCGAGCTGTATCTGGAAGAGGTTGTCAGATTGCATGGTGTACCCGTAAGTATCATATCAGATCGAGACTCTAGGTTCACGTCTCGTTTTTGGAAGAGCCTCCAAGAGGGGTTGGGTACATATTTGAGATACTTCACAACCTATCATCCGCAGACCAACGGTCAGACGGAGCGAGTAAATCAGATTGTGGAAGATATGATCCGATGCTATATTATGGACCACGGAGGAGCGTGGGACGAGCGCTTGCGGCTTATGGAATTCGCATATAACAACAGTTATCAAGAAAGCTTGCAAATGGCTCCTTTTGAAGCTTTGTATGGGAGGCGCTGCAGGAATCCCTTGTTTTGGGCTGAGCTTGGCGAGGGACCTTTTTTGGGTCCAGAAGCACTCGAGGAGATGGAAACCGCTGTGAAGCTTATTCGGGAAAAGCTTCGGTTATCCCAGGAGAGATATGAGAAGAACGCCAACCGGCGTAGATCGGACTTGGAATTTGTTGTGGGGGACTCGGTGTTCTTAAAGGTCTCCCCGTTGATCAGAGTCAAGCGGTTTGGCAAGAACAGGAAGTTAGACCCGAGGTACGTGGGGCCGTTTTTGATTGTTGAGCGGATCGGGTTATCAGCCTATAGGCTGGCTTTGCCCGCAAATTTCCCTGGCGTGCATGATGTCTTTCATGTCAGTCAGCTGCGAAAATGTGTGATAGATAGCAGGCAGGTTTTGGATTTTGTGCCTCAGTTGGAGCCGAATCTTTCTTATGTGGAGGTGCCTGTCCGCATTTTGGATTCTCAAGTTCGTGCGTTGCGGAAAAAGACTATTCCTATGGTTAAAGTTTTATGGAGGAATCAGGATGTGGAAAGTGCGACTTGGGAATTGGAGTCGGCTATGAGGGAGGCTCACCCTCATCTATTTCCCTGATCTTGTGTCTGGCATGTTCTGTTTTATTCTTATATAGCCCTTTCCTGGCTCTTTCGCTCTCCTTCTTTATAGGAGTGTTGTGAGTAAAGTTTCGAGGCGAAACTTCCTTTTAGGGAGAGTGGCTGTAACACCCCCGGTTTTTCCGTGTTTTGTTTGATCTTTGGCTGGCGTTACGATGGCGTATTTCCAGCTCTTTGCCGTTGTAGAGCGTGGTCTTAGCTCTTAGGGTTCCTTGTGTAGCCTGTTAGCAAGATTCCCCAACTAGCTGGAGTCTGTTTGGTGACTCAGTTGGGCCTCTGAGGGAATGCTTGTGTTTTTGGCTTCGGGTGGTGGTATCCCGGGTTTTGTTCGTCGAATGCTAATTTCGACTTCGCAGTTGTGTTCGTAGAGTGGGTTTTTAGCTGCGATGTGAATTTCATCAATTTCCGAGATGTTTCGGGTCTCGCGTCGTTTTGATACTGCGTGTAAGTAATTAATATGTATTGATTGTTTATTATTAAACCAGATGCGTATATATAGCCTTAGGTTAGAAATTAGGGCTCGGTTCATTGTCTCTTTTCATCTTCTCTTTTTTGAAGAGCCGCCGCCTGTACGAGAGGAAGAGAACCGCCAGACTACCCTAGCCTTCGGACGCTGATTCCTGGAGATTTAGCGGTCAAAATTCGTTTTCGAGAGTGGAACTGGTTTGCTCTCGCTGGGATCTGCATTCCGTCAGTTCCTCGGCTTGGTGCTCTGCGGCTAGATCCGAGAGTGAGGGAAGTGGCCGACCAAGATTTTCTGGTATTGAGGCAAGTGATGTTCCCTCATCCTTGCCAAAGCTGATCCTTGTTTTCTTCTTGATTAAATTTTATCTCTCTCCTGCTTAGATCCTAGGTGTACGCTAGGGTTCGTCCCCGATTATATTGTGGTTAGTGTAGAGAAGTTCCAGTTAAATCTCAGTTTTTCCTGAGAGTTTGTGTCTATTAGGGACGGATTTGGTACGGTTCAGGTCGAGTAGTTGCTATTGCCGATAGATGATGAAATTTTAGGGAGGGGCCTGGTTCTCATTTTGGTTGGTTGCTGGGTCTGGTGCCAGTAGCCAGTCGGGGTGTCGACACTTTGTGTCGACACCAACCAGTCGTGGTGTCAACACCTTGTGTGGACACCGGTCAGTCGGGGTGTCGACACTTTGTGTCGACACCCGCCGCGGTGGTGTCGACACATTGTGTCGACACCCGCCGCGGTAGTGTCGACACCTTGTGTCGACACCGGCGGCGGTAGTGTCGACACCTTGTGTCGACACCGGCCGCGGTAGTGTCGACACCTTGTGTCGACACCGGCCGCAGTGGTGTCGACACTTTGTGTCGACACCGGCCGCGGTAGTGTCGACACCTTGTGTCGACACCGGCCGCGGTAGTGTCGACACCGACCGTGGTAGTGTCGACACCTTGTGTCGACACCGGCCGCGGTAGTGTCGACACCGACCGCGGTAGTGTCGACACCTTGTGTCGACACCAGCCGCAGTGGTGTCGACACTTTGTGTCGACATCGGCAGCAGTGGTGTCGACACTTTGTGTCGACACCGGCCGCGGTAGTGTCGACACCTTGTGTCGACACCGGCCTGTTGTGGTGTCAACACATCGTGTCGACACTGGTTGCTGTGCTGGTTTTGGGTCAGGTAAGACTCGGGGTTGGTACGGGTTAGGCGTGCAAGGCCGCGTCGGTTAGACCCGACGTTTCTGGCTTGGGTTTGTTTGTTTACTTAGGATTGTTTGTATGACTTTTCCCTTTCTCTAGGGGGTGGTATTGAGTGTTCGGCAAATTTTTGCACGCCGACTCTTGGGTTGTGGCAGGTGGTGGAGTTTTGGTGGCCTCTGGAGGGGTGGTTTTATGTGGAGAGCTGTGGCCACCGCCTTTTGCCCTAGTTTGGGTTGGAGTGTGTGGGACCCTAGTGCTGCCACTGTTTGACCCCTTAGCCCTTTATGGATCTGGTTTTGGTTATGTATTCAGATCCATGTTTTGAACTCTGCCATAACCCACGTGTTAGGACTGTTAGTTCCTTTCCTGTTTATGGCTTCTTCTTTTGGCACATTTGTATATGTCTTGATGCTGTTGCAGGCTCTTTTGGTAGGGCATATTGGTTTTATTGCTCGCACTTGGTGTGCTCTGCTGTGCTTTAGACAGTGCTCTTTTCTTACTGTCATCCCCTTTCTTTTTCTTATAGCAGTTGCTGCCGGGATTGGTAAACCCTTCTTATTTGTTCAAAAATCTAATGCTCTATATACCTTTTTAATTGTTTTCTTACTGAGGTGTTCTTTTCTTGAATGCCTCATGTTCAGGTGGCAACCAGTTCAGCGGCTAGTTCTTTTGGAGGGGCTTGTCGGTAGCCTCTTGGGTAGCTGAGATAGCTGATCCCCGATTTCTGTGAGGTAGTTCTTTACCTTTCTGTATAGACATACATACTCACCAGTTGGTTCGTGTCAGGTTGTTGACGCCCACTGGTGGCTTCTTGCGATACTGGGTATGAACTTAAACTGCCTTTTTGCTTATTTGTGGTTGTTTACTTGCTTCTGGGAAGGATTTATGCTAGGTTGCATGTTAGATATTTTAAACCCTAAAGACATTACTATATGTATCTCATGCATGACATATTTATAAAACCAAGACACTATTTGTCCTTAGCGTAAAAGATCATCTTTCATATATACTATATTCACTTTAAAGTCGTGCATACCATGAGTCGTCCCTCGGGGACACTTATGCTCATTTAGGGTGTCAGCTTAATTGAACCAAAGTATTTCCTGCTGCGTATAAATATACTTTTAATTGTGGACTAGCTGATCCACCGTGCCGAGGGATACGACCTTTCACATAACTGGTTTTCTTTCATATTAATCTATGATTTTCCTTAAAAATCTAATGTCTGGAGTTTGGCCTGAGCGTGTGCAGTTATCCCCTGCACGATGTGGCATCACGACACGTGTTTTCTCTTGCTCTGACACGATTTTATCGTTGAGAAAATGCGGGTTGTGACAGTAGTCCCCCAGAAGAGGTCTTTGATGAACAGCCTCCATGTTTTATCAATTCATCTCACCCATCATATGCTTATAAATTAAATAAAGCATTTCATAGTCTAAAGCAAGCACCAAGTGCTTGTTATGAGACCTTATCCACTTTCCTCATAGAGCACTGTCCACAAGAGAGAAGGTGGATAAAACATTATTCATAAGAAAATATAAATAATAATTACTTATTATTCAAATCTATATGGATGATCTTATCATTAGCTCAATAGACCCAGGACTTTACAAAAGGTTTGTTGACCTAATGGAATCTAGGTTTGAAATGAGTAGTATGGGGGGCTCTCATTTTCCCTTGGCCTCCAAGTGAAATAAAGTGATGAAGGCATCTTCATATCCCAATCAATGTACATAAAAGAACAAATCAAAAAGTTTGGGATGGAAAATGCTCCACCATGAAAACACCTATGGCTAGCAATGTCGTTAATGTTAGAGATAAATCATGTCAATCCATACATCAAAAACCCTATAAAGCAATCATTGGCTCTCTTCTCTACGTTACCGCCAACAGGTCAGATAAAATGTTTACCACATGTGTATGCACAAGACTCAAGGTTGACTCCAAAGAAATACACTTGATTTCTATAAAATGAATTCTAAGATATCTTAAGGGTACACCTAAACTTGTGCAGTGGTATCCAATAGATTTTGAGTTAGGGTTATATGAATACCCAAATTCATACTATGCTGGATGTGGATTGGATAGGAAAAACACTTCAAGAACTTGTTAATTTCTTGGTGCTAGACTCATTTCTTGGTTTAGCAAAAAGCAAACCTTAGTCTTTACCTCCATAACTAAAGCTAAATATATAGCTGCTGGAAGTTGCTACTCAAGGATATTAGGGATGCAAGGTCAATTTCTTGATTAAAATCTAATTTCACAAACACTACTGAAGTAAAGCACAAGCATTTCATTAAGTCTGACAATGACAAAACGTGAAATAAAAGTTGACGAAACATCGACTTCTACTCAATACAACGTCCTGAACTGGTGATTATGAAGAGTATATTAATCAACGCATGCATTGAAAGCTAGTCCGATTTAGTATGAATCAAAGCTACGTCGCATTATAATAGACGTCACATTGACTAAATAAGCGCTCGCAAAATTTTTTTAAAAGTGCGTCGCCCTATGAACTAATTTCTCGATGTATCGTCTACTTATACTATACATATATTATAACTTCATATTCTTTAAAAACTCATATTCCCTGCTCTCTACTCTCTTTCTCTTCCTATCTCTCATTTATCAACTACTTTTTTGTAGGTACTTGATGAGTTTGAAATTTAGAGGATTTTTTGGACTCAAATGGGCTAGTTTTCATGCACATGCACTACATTTATGAGTTATTATTGCTTATATTTTATCCATCTGTAATTGTACATGAAGTGCAAGTTTTGGCTCGTTGTGATGCGCATTTGTGCCTTGTTTTGCTCGGGGTATGCACATGGTGCTCCCCGGGTCAGTATTTGTTTTTTATTTTTCTTTATGTGTGTGCTGGGGGATGTGCCTAGGCTGTGGTCTGCTATGCAGGTGGGTAGATCCCCATACTGTCCCAGTTCTATCCTATAGGAATCGCACGGACGCACATTTTTCTTCACGCATGATCAGCAAGACCATGCACGCCTACACTTCTCCAAATTAGTGATCTGTCCCGAGCTGTGCAATTTGTTATTACATAGGATATTTTCCCGTGCATGGTCAAATCGTACTACCTCGTCTCTTTTGTCAAAACGTTTTATGAAATTATTTCCCATGCATTTTCTTCACACGCGGTTGGATTCAACCATGCATGAAGGCAATCGTACGATCTGTTGGTTTACCTAGATTTTTTGTGATCTGACTCTGCCCGTGCATTTTGTTCTCGCACTGGCAGTTTTACCCGTGTATGTTCAAAAACACACGGTCTGTCTTTTTCCACGCTGGGCTGGTTCTATGTTGTTAATATCGCACGATACATGTACGGTCATGTGTTCAACCGTGCGTGCCTTATTTTCTGACTGGTTACTATTTGGGGGATCATGTCTTTTTCTCGCCCAAAGCTGCAGGTTTTGCCCATCTCCACCGCCCACCTTCTTGAGGTGCTTTGGACAAGCTTGTCTCACAAATCTCAAGCTGTAGCTTTCTCTTGGAATACTACATCATCGAAAAAAATACTAAGCCCTTTTTCAAGAGATTTCTCACTACACTTGGGGAGTTCTCCGGTGAAGGACGTAATCGAAGGCTATTGACAGAGAAGACAGTTATATTGGAAGAATATGATGGCTTTTTTGGACCCCAGATGACAGCCAAAGTCCGAGCTCGGACGAGGCTTTGCAACCATCTATTCTAGCCGTGTAACTTTTATGAGTCTCCGTGCTTCACTTGCATTCTTCCCACCTCTTTGATTGTAGTAAATTTATTCTTGATCGTTAGTTGATTGGTTGATATTTATGTAAACCCTAATTTTACTTTAATGTTAGCTTTCATATTTATGTGATTGCTTTATGTTTTAAGCCAGAGAGGAGTGCCTCCATCCCATCTCATCCATTCTGTTTCCACTCCACCTGAAGGATCAAGCGCATAACCAACTGTTCCAAAAGCCCGGACTATTGAAAAGGGTGCTACTTAATTTCTTAAATAAGTAGAAGAGCGCCACGGGTCAAGTGAAGGAACGCCGGACCCAACAATCCCCCCCCCCCGGCGTCCAGCACAACCCGTCGGCTCAGAGGTGGAGTTACCACATGGCCCACATGGCTCAGAGGTGGGGTTACCACATGGCCCACACGGCTCAGAGGTGGGGTTACCACATGTCCACGGTTACACGGCTCAGAGGTGGGGTTACCACATGTCCACGGTTGCCTGACCCGCCGGACCCACACAGGTAGAAGGGAAAAATCAGGATTTAATTGCGCTCCCCCGGTCTTGAACCCGTGACCTGCTCTGATACCAATTGAAGGATCAAGCGCATAACCAACTGTTCCAAAAGCCCGGACTGTTGAAAAGGGTGCTACTTAATTTCTTAAATAAGTAGAAGAGCGCCACGGGTCAAGTGAAGGAACGCCGGACCCAACACCACCATTGAGCTTGTGACCGCACTAGATATTGCTTGTGGCGTGCGTCCCGAAGTGGTGCTTGCGACCCTCAATTTATCGGTCTGAACTCCATCATCTGCTAGCCTTCTTGTCCATTCGCCAACCAAAGCAGTGCATAATGGCCCGTGTAACCTCCACCCACCTAGTGAAGTGGTGATTGCGACCCACACTAGTTTAATTAGTTTTTCTGTGAAATTAAAACACACCAATCCAAGCCCTATTTTTAATTTAAATCTTTAAAATTAATTTTATAAACAAAAGAATTGCATGCCCTCTCCTGCGTTCCTTGAGAGACCGATACTTGGGGAGCCTCTCCCATATTTTATATTACTTGGGGGACTGATGCACATGTCGAAACTGCATCAAGTTTTTGGCGTAGTCTGGGGAACACAGTTGGAGTTGTGATTTTGTTGTTGTGAAAGTTAGTTTTAAAGGCTTCTAGTTGCCTTATTTTATTGCCTTTGATAGTTTGTTTAAGTAGTAGTCTAACTCACCTAGAGGGGGTGGGGGGGTGAATTGGTGGCTTATACTTTAGTGTATACATATTCACTTTCAGCATATAAATAAAAGTAGAGCACATGTAGGGAATATTGCCCTTCACTATTCCATGGATTTGAAGAGGCACCACCTTCAATGCTAAGTGCATAATGTATATGATAGACCTTCTACTTTACTCATTGTACAAGTTTAAGTTGTTCTAAAAACATGTATAAAACAGATCTGGATATTGTTGTATTTGTCTCAGCTGCTCTTGAAAAATTCACTGAGAAGACTATCTGTTCTTAGCAGAACCGCTGAGACTCAGCTTATAGACCTTGAGACAGCAGCCTGTCCCTGCCCTACTATGAAAGCAGCCTGCTCTCAGTGAAACTGCTGAGATGTACTGAATCTGCCACTGAGATAGAAGCTAGTATCAGCTAAACCGTTGAGATAATTTTGAATATAGCTATTGAGACATCGTTTTCAAGAAGGCGTTTGATGCGATTATGGTGGAGGCCAAGAGGGTGCTGGCGTTAGACGAATATTTGTTTGGGTTCTCTAGGGAGAGGAAGGAAGTGGAAGGGGGAGTGCGACTCCATATTACTTTGGGGGGGGGGGGGGGAGAGTTCAGAAGCAGCAGGTTCGTCATTGTGGATGCTCCTAGGAGCTATAATGCAATATTCGGGCGACCCCTTTTCAGTGCCTTCCACTGCATACCTTCATCCTTCCACTAATGCCTCAAGTTCAATGCCAAAGCAATCCAGGTCTGGGTCCGAAGATACCCCAAGGCAGCAAGCGAATGCTACGTAACCGTGGTCAATTCCATCTCGTGGCAGGAGGGAGCTGAGGAGGAGAGAAGAATGGAGGAATTGTTTGTTGGGTTTTACTAGGGAGGCACAATACTTGTGCGCGTAGTGGAAATAAGAGCAATAAAAATCCAAAAGTTCGGATCGGGCAATATTCATGAATCAAGAAGTAAAGCATATTGTAATTAATATTACCTTCGATGGATTGAGTCTATACACAACCAAGATGCTCCAGATGATTCCAGCCAGGAACTGATGGCTTGTGTCTTGATCGTAGAATTATGTCTGCGCCTGTACAAGATATCCACACAATTGGGAGAACCCACATCAACTTGTTGCACAAGCACTAGGCTGGGATAGGACACTCAACGTATCCATAGACTGCTAGATCTGTTAGAGGAGAGACGACATCGACATTTGCCGTGATTGTGATCAGGATCGGTGACGGCGATGGCGGAACGACTTACGTCAGCTTTCTAGGGCTTCCGTCATTTCACACAGTAACTGCTCATGTGCTTAGACAGAAAAGATAATAGCATACTGTAAAAACCCTAAAACATCTATTTATACTCCACAAGATAAATAGAATAGCCCGTCACTAATCGCAGACCCAACACTTAGAATCTAGAAATTTGGCCAGACAACCCTTGTCTCGACGATTTGTCGAGTATCTACAACATACATGACGAATCGACAAGTATCATTTCATACTCGATGAATCGTCGAGTATGTATAAGATACATGATGAACTCAACGCCAACCTTCATCTGAATCAACACTTGACCCGATGAAGGCGTTGAGTTGACTCAACGCTGTCAACGATTTCAGTGCCATGGTGTTGAGTGCACTCAACGCACTCAACGCCTAATGGCAAATTTATCGAATGACATTGAGTGAACTGAAATCACGCAACACCTAAGACTCAGATCCGACAAGTCAACACCCCTCCTAAGTACTCGGCGAGGAGGGCGTCAGGAGAGTCCACCCTCTTCTTGTGGCGCTCCACCTCCTCGAGCGTGACACTGCAGGCTTGATCCTTCTCAGTAGCATCCTTCAGGTGTGTGAAAGAGAGTGTTAGACCCGATATACTCTACAGGGGGGGGGGGGGTGAATAGAGTATCTTTAAATATTTTTCAGTTTGTAAAAACTTCAGAGTAAAGCAATTAATAAATACTAAAATTTGTTGTAAGTAAAAGAGCAACGTAAGATAAATCTAACTTACACATGCTCAGCAAAACTAACTAACACAGGCACAATAAGAACATAAAGGAAAGAGGGCAACCAGACAACACAAGAACTTTTATAGTGGTTCCCCAACCTGGGTATATCCACTCTTCTACCACCCTGGTAGGAATCCACTGACAGTTTTTGATCAGGTCAATGCCACCACTGAGCTTTTGATCAAGTGCTCAAAAACCAACCAAAGTCTTTTGATCAGGTGACTTGCAACCAAGGAATAACTTTTAAAGGGAGTTAAACAACCCTTTGTACAGTAAGGGGGTGAGAGAGTTATGTTGTCTTCTCTTTCTTAAATACAACTGAGAGGACTAGTGGATCTTTGATGTTATCAAAGCTCCCCATGAGTTATTGAGTTGTTCAGAAAGATTCGAGCTTTGCTTCATGGTGAGTAGGTCTTCTATCTTTAGCCTTTATCAGAAGAGATCTAAGAACTTCTTGACTGATGAAGATTTGTTGTCCTTGAAGAATCCTGGAATGAAGAATGAAAAAGACTCTTGATTTGGATGGATGTTCTTATTCTTCTTCAGCAGTGTCAAGATGAAAACAAGATTGTTTTCAGTACAGAGAAGTATTAGAATGATTTTGCTGTTAATCTTCTCTGTAGGCCTTGTATTATTTCTCTGGCTTGGCTATCTTATTGCTTGGCGTGTTCTTGCTGTCTGTTCTGAAGAAGGAAGAAAAATCACTTTCATATTCTCAATGGAATTTTTGCTTTGAATTTTTGAATTCCTTCCTGTATTGATTGCTGACGGCCTGGAGAATGTAATACGGCTGGATAGAATTTCTGCATTAATTGTATTTCCCCAACTGTCCCATTGAAAAATGACAAGTAATAATCCTGATGAATACCATAATCAATGTTGCTTCTAAGGATATGGCCTAAACTCTAGGACATAGACATGACCCTGACTATACTAGATGGGTCAATTATCCTATATTAGTTAACCTAGCCCAAATCCAATTAAGGATCCAACAATCTCCCCCTATTTGGGTGAGGTCACTAATCACAGACACAAAATATTTACAAAGCAAGAGAAAAATATATCTGGCAGAAAACTTTAAAAATATGCAACAGATATATATATACAATGTGCTTTGTATCAGGAAATAAATAAGCAGTTTTAAGACATTCAGAGAGACTAAACAGTTTACATTCATTTCTTCTGCTTTGGCTTCTTTTGCTTATCCTCTTTAGCTCTATCACTAGGCTGGGTGAATTTGATTTCCCTGTTTGGATTTGCTGCTTGAGTCTTTATTATGGTCATATCACCTGCTCCAATAATATTGAGGGAAGTAGCCCTTGGCACCACAACTTCTGGATGTAATTTCATGTAATCATCTACATTAAAGAATTTATTAGCTTTTGCAAACCTGTTTAACTCCTCTTTCCTGTATTTGGACATTGTTGAGTATTGAGAGGGATCCTTTCCTTCAGCTTTAGCTTTGTTGATCATAGATAGGCCAACCAATCCTTGGAACCTGGCCATCCTTGCAGTAGTAGCTATTTCTGGGTCCTCAAATGGAACAGGAGGGAATGCAGGTCTCTTTGGACTTTCAGACTTTTGATGTTCTGGTGCTTGTAGTAGATGTTGCTGTTGATGTTGTTGATGTTGATGATGTTTCCTGCCTGAAGAGTAGTGCCTGTGCTGGCTGCTTCTAGAAGAAGAAGATCTACCATACTGTCACTCATAGGTTTGATATTGGGTAGTCTTCTGAGATGAAGAGCCTGAAGCACCAGTAGCAGGTAGAGGACGTGGAGGAGGATCTTTCTTGTATCTCTGTGGAGGAGGAGAATACTTCCTGCTTTTCTTCCTTTCTTTCTGCTGATTCTTGGACAGCCACATCCCAGCTGACATGCCCTTGTATGGAGTGATATTCTGAAGAATATAATACAGAGTATCATGTGTTGGGATTGGTTTTGGAGCAGCAGCTGGATGGGCTTTCTTCTTCTTAGAGATTTTCTTTTTGGGCTCATCATCAGAATCCTCTTCCTCATCTTCATCATCAGAAGATCCTTGAAGAGTATCATATAATGCATTAATCTATTTCAAGGCTTCTGTAGATATCAACACTTTTTCAACATGGGGAGGAGGAGGAGGAAGAGCTGGAGCTGAAGTAGGAGAACTATATACATCAGTGTTTTCAGTAACTGATTTACTTTCTTCTTCAATATTAGCCATAATCAACTCATCTAGATCAGGCATGGGAGTGTCATCCATAATATAAGTTGGAGGAGAAATGGATTTATGAGAGGCAATGTTCTTGGGAGTAGGAGGTTCTATAGCTGTAAGGCTAGCCTTAAGTTACCTGGCAACTGTGGGGTTGAGTGGTGCAGTGTAAGGTACAATGGCCAAAGAATGATGATGAGAATAGCTGGGTAGAATATTACTGTACACAACATTAAATAAATCCAATAAGGAAGTCAAATTAACTGTGGGATTTAGAATATAATCCCCAATAGTTTCTATCTCAGCCAAAACAGGCTCATCCATATCCGAGTCTATTAAATCTATTATTTCAGAAGGATCTGCTACATCATCTGAAGAGTCAGACATAAAAGAATAAAATTCTGCTACTGCTGTTGCTTCTGCTGCTTCTGCTACTGCTGCTACTGCTGCTTCTGCTGCTGTTGCTTTCACTGGAACTTCTTCATCATGAAGCATCTCCCCCTGAATGGCTACAAAGGGTCCTGGAGCCAGTCCCCTAGAAGAAGGGACAGGGGATAGAGCAGTAACCAAAATTGTTCCTGTCATGGAATCTTCTGTTGTTGTAGAGGTAAAAACCCATTCTTTAATCTCAGTCATTGCAATCTTTATTCTAACCATCGCGAACTGTTTCAGTTGTTGTTCTTCAAACAACTTCAAGATCTCCACGAAAATTACATCAAAAAACTGGAATGAATCGAAATCTATGTCAAATCCCATGTCAAATTTTATTGAAGAGTAAGCAGTCGTCGGAGTCGCCATGGTGCACCAGCAAGAGAAAAATAGAGATCAAGGGTGATGGAACTGAAAGTGCGGGACGGAGGTCGAAGAAAACCTAGATATAAGTTTTTAGAATATGAACTGCCAAGCTCCGTCCGACGAATAATAAAAAGATCTTCGATCTGAGGTCGACAAATTATTTTATTAGAAAATGAGTTCGTCGATCTCAGTTTGAAGAAGACGAATAAATCATCGATCTCCGTGCAACGAAAAATTCACTGAAGCAGGGATCGTCGATCTCCGTTCAACGAAAACTGTTTCACTAAGAAGTGATCGTCGAACTCCGTTCGACGAACTCTTCACGATGGGTTCACAAATCGTCGATCTCCATTCGACGAACTGTCAATAAATCATCGACCACAGACAAAAATTAAATTAAAGCTTCTCCATTTATCATTCCAAGCTGATTTATAAAGAACAAGTGATTTCTTTCATCCAGGGTTTTGGTAAAAATATCTGCTCTTTGTAAATCAGTGTAGATATAGACACGTCTAATTTTATTTTCATCTACACATTCTCTAATGAATTGATGCCTAATATCTATATGCTTAGTCCTACTATGATGGACTAGATTCTGTGCTATGGATATAGCACTTGTGTTATCACATAATAGAGATGAATTATTTAAGTTGAACCCATAGTCCAGGAGTTGATTTGGAATCCACAGCATCTGGGAACAGCAACTGCAACCTGCAATATATTCTACTTCAGCAGTTGATATAGACATAGATGACTGTTTCTTTCAAAACCAGGACACTAATCTCATACCATGGAACTGGCATGTCCCTGAGGTACTTTTTCTGTCTACCCTGCATCCAGCAAAGTCAGCATCTGAGTATCTAGTTAACTTAAATTCTGACTCAGTAGGATACCAGAGTCCTAGACTAGGACAACTCCTTATATATCTCAAAATTCATTTTAGGAAAACTAGGTGAGATTCTTTGGGTTTCACTTGGAACCTAGCACAAAGACATGTAGCAAACATTATTTCAGGTCTGCTTACTGTAAGGTATAGTAGGGACCCAACAATGCCCCTACATAATTTCTGATCAACAGGTTTCCCATGTTCATCAGAAACTATTACAGCATTAGTGGCCATGGGTGTTTTCTTTGCTGAGGCATCAGCCATCCCAAACTTCTTAATAAGCTCTTTAACATACTTATCCTGGGATATGAAGATGCCATCAGGTAGCTGCTTCACTTGGAGACTAAGGAAGTAGGAGTGCTCACCCATGCTACTCATTTCAAACATTGAATGCATGAGGTCAGCAAACCTCTTGCATAGTTTGGAATCTGTAGACCCAAATATAATGTCATCTACATAAATTTGTACTAAAAATATTTGATCATTATGGTGCCTAGTGAATAATGTTCTATCTACAATACCTTTGGTAAATTTATGCTCTATCAGGAAGCTAGCTAAGGTCTCATACCAAGCTCTTGGAGCTTGCTTTAAACCATAAAGAGCTTTATGCAATCTAAAGACATATGAAGGATAAGTTGGAGAGATAAAACCTAGAGGATGTTCAACATAAACCTCTTCTTTAATTACTCCATTAAGAAAGACACTCTTGACATCCATCTGATAGAATTTAAACTTCTTGTAGGCAGCATAAGCAAGGAAGATCCTGATTGCTTCTAACCTTGCAATTGGTGCAAAAGTTTGGTCATAGTCAATTCCTTCCTCTTGCCTATAACCTTGAGCAACAAGCCTAGCCTTGTTTCCTACAATTACACCACGAGCATCAAGTTTGTTTTTGAATACCCACTTGGTTCCAATTACAGGATAGCCTTTGGGCCTTGGAACCAAATCCCTAACTCTGCATCTTTCAAATTGATTGAGCTCCTCTTGCATTGCAATGATCCAGTGGGGATCTTGCTCATCATCATTTATGGATTGAGGCTCAACTTGAGAGAGGAAACAGGCATGCCTCACATCTTGGTTGAGTTGATGCCTTGTCTGTACACCTACTGGCATGTCTCCAATCACTTGAGATCTAGGGTGATCCCTTAGTGTGACAAAGTCAGTGGGTGGAGTTGGTTCAACAACAACATTTGGAATTAATTCCTCTTGTGGAATAATGTCTGCTGTTGGAGTAGGTTCAGCTACTCCCAAAAATTCATCTTCACTATCTTCATTAGCTTGTGGAGGAGAATGAGATATGACCTTTTGATTAAGGTTTAATTCTTCCAATTTCTCACACAAGTGAGGTACCTGCAAAGTGCTATTGGTAGAAATTTCTTTCTCCTTATAAAACTTGTTAGCCTCATCAAAAGTCACATGAATTGATTCCTCAATTTTTAAGGAAGAATTATTAAATACCCTATAAGCTTTGCTGACTTGGGAATATTCTAGAAAAATTCCCTCTTCAGCCTTAGCTTCAAACTTTCTAATATATTTCTTGTTATTATTATGAATATAACATATGCAACTAAATACTTTAAAATATGTGATTTTAGGTTTCTTCCCTTTAAGAAATTCATAGGGAGTCTTATTCTTAAGTTTATGTATTAAACTCCTGTTCAGTACATAGTTTTTTGTGCTTACAGCCTCTGCCCAAAAGGATAGGGGAATGTAAGCATCTGTAAGTATTGTGCCTGCAGCTTCAATTATGGTTCTATTCTTCCTTTCAGCTACCCCATTTTGTTGAGGAGTTCTAGGAGCTGAGATGCAACGTCTGATACCTTCCTTCTCACAGAACTCATGCATAAGAAGAGACTCAAACTCATTACCATGATCACTTCTGATTAATGCAACTAGAGTAGAGTACTCAATCTGTATGGTCCTGAGAAAATCTATATGATCCTTGAATGTATCTGACTTAGATCTCAGAAAGAACACCCAAATGAGTCTTGAGAAGTCATCTACAATAACTAGAGTATATGATTTCCCTCCTAGTCTCTGTACAGCAATAGGTCCAAAAAGGTCCATGTGTAGCAAGTACAAGATCCTAGGTGAATCACTATTATTAACTGATTTAAAACTAGATTTAGTTTGCTTGCCTAGTTAACAAGCCCTGCAGTGGCCTTCCTTCTTGTAGAGACCAGAATGCAATCCTCTCACAAGATTGTCTTTAGATAGCCTAGCAATTTTTTTCTATTAACATGTCCTAGTCTTTTATGTCATAAATCATTTGGATTGCAGACAATATTAAGTAAACAGATATCTGAAGTTGCAGAATGAAAATCAACTACATAGATGTTACCTTGTCTATTTCTAATTTAAACAGTTTGGTTTTCTTTATTAGAAATAATACAAGAACTTTAGTTAAAATGCACCTGATAAACTTCATCACATAGTTGACTTATGGAGATGAGGTTATGCTTGAGTCCACTTACATATGTCACTTTCTTGAAAGTGACTGTTCCAATCTTTACTTCTCCAAAGCTTTTAGACTGGCCCCAATTTGAATCAGCAAAGATCACCTTTGGTCCCAGATTGGACTTGTAGTTATTTAAGTTGTCCTTGCTGCCAGTCATATGCTTGGAGCACCCACTGTCCAGATACCATTGTTGATTAACAGCTGCACAACACTTTACCTACAAAGAAAACGGTTAGTTGTTCTTGACCCAGATTACCTTGGGTCCTTTATTTTGCTGATAAGAAAAGCTTGATATAACTAAAAATTCAGGTTGAGATTTATAGCCTAAGGGATGATATCTCCTCGGTGGAATTTCCCAATCAGCAAGTGGATTATAAGGTCTTCTAGGTTGATTACAGTTTTTGTTAGAATTATGACTTTTATTAAGTCTGACTGGGTTCGACGAAAAGTTGTCAGTTTGTTTACCAGAGTTCGACGAAGTGGGATGAGATCGTCGATCTCTACTCAGAGAATTAACATATTCATTTTCTATACCCCAAGTTCGTCGATCTCTACTCGACGAACCATACACAGTTTGTCGATCACAGTAAGGCAAATTGTTATAGCTAATATTGGTGTTCATAGATCGTCGATCGGAGTTCGACAAACTAGCCACATTTCGTCGACCTAAGTTCGACGAAATCTGTTGAACTTTATTTTTACTTAGAGTTTTCTGGTTTCTGTTCTTTTGATTTCTAGAGTTAGGTAATTCTTATGTGGTTTGTTTATTGTTTATTACCTCTTTACCCTTAGCTGAAACAAATCTAATAGGGGTTGATAATATGTTCTTCTTAAGTATGGGGGTAAACTTGATGGTGCACCCAATCCCAGTTTGTCATTCAGTCTGACATTGACTGTACTTGTGATGTCCATCAGCTTAAGGCTTCTCCCATTGAGATATTCCTCAAGTTCTTTATCCTCACATAGCTCTATGTTTAAAGAAATGATTTGTTCATTAGCTAGAGTTAGTTCATCTTTTAACTTAGTGTTTTCAGAAATCAGATTTTCTTGATTGGTCAGTCTTTCCCTAAGTATTTTAATTTCTTTTTCAGAGTTAATTAGGTCAATACACAGGATTTTAAATTTAATTTTGAAATTGTCAGAATTATAATCAAAAGATGAAAGTACCTGATCAGCTTCTGATTCTGAAGCTCCTTCATTATCAGATACTTCTTCATCATCTGATTGGCAGTTAGAGGCATTGATGGCCATGAGGCAGACTTTCTTGGCCCATGCCTCTTCTTCCTCTTCACTGGAACTGGAAGATGTGGATTAATCTTCTGTGTCACTTCAGTTATCAGCAACAAAGCCCTTCTCCTTCTTTTTGTATTTGCTGGAGGAAGGCCTGCTACATTGTTGTCCTCTGGAGTTCTTCTCTCTTCTTCTTTCTTTCTTCTGATTCTCTGGACACTCTGAGATAAAGTGTCCAGGTTTCCTGCAGCCAAAACATACTACTTCTTTAGTAGGAGTTTTATAATACCTTGGCTTATCATCCTTCCTGGACGATTTTCTCCTAAAGTCCTTTCTTGCCATTTTGTAAAATCTCTTGTCAAGGAGACTCGTTAGTTCCTCATTAACTGTTGAAGCTTTAGTCTCTTTAGTAGCCTTGAATACTATGTTGTGCTCCTTTCTTGCTGGTGGAGGAGTCCTTTGTTCTACAACTTCTCTGGACTTTATCAGCTGCTCATAGGATTTGAGTTTCCCAATAGAGATTCTGTGGAAATATCATTTAAGCTCCTGGACTCCTTAATTGGCTAGATCCTGGAATCCCATGAGCTTGGGAAGCACATGAGGATTTTATCATTTACTTCAGTAAGGGTGATGTCCTTATCCAAAGTCTTCAACTCATTGATTATTGAGCTCAGTCTGTTGTACATGTCAGCAACAGATTCTAACTCATCCTTCTTGAAGTTCTCATACAGGGATATGAGATTTGATCTTCTGCCTTTCCTCTCATTAGCAGAGCTAGCCACCATTTGGTTGAGAGAGTCCCAAATAGCCTTGGCTGATGTGCATTCAGCCACCTTCTAGAAAATGTCATCAGATATAGTCTGAGCCAGAATATTGATGGCCTTTGCATCAGCAATCTTAGTCTTCTTCTATGTATCTGTCCACTCATGTGGTGGAACAGTATGTGTGCTTGATGTTGAAGTAGATGTAGATGGTTGAGGAGGACCTGTCAAGACAGAGTTGTAGATGTCCTCATCAATGGAATTCGTATAAAGTTTTATTCTTGCCTTCCAGATGGAAAACTTATTTAAGTTGCACACTGGAGGTCTGGTGCTTGCATAAGCCTTGTTCTGTGCCATGCTTTGAGTATAATCCTAAGTGAAATAAAAGGGTAGATCTAATACAGGATCTTTTGGTTCAAGGGTTAACTTGTACAACCAAAGAAACAATGCTCTGATACCAATTGAAAGAGAGGGCTAGACCCGATATACTCTAGAGGGGGAGGGGGGGGGTGAATAGACTGCTAGATCTGTTAGAGGAGAGACGACATCGACATTTGCCGTGATTGGGATCAGGATCGGTGACGGCGATGGCGGAACGACTTCCGTCAGCTTTCTAGGGCTTCCGTCGTTTCACACAGTAACTGCTCATGTGCTTAGACAGAAAAGATAATAGCATACTGTAAAAACCCTAAAACATCTATTTATACTCCACAAGATAAATAGAATAGCCCGTCACTAATCGCAGACCCAACACTTAGAATCTAGAAATTTGGCCAGACAACCCTTGTCTCGACGATTCGTCGAGTATCTACAACATACATGACGAATCGACAAGTATCATTTCATACTCGATGAATCGTCGAGTATGTATAAGATACATGATGAACTCAACGCCAACCTTCATCTGAATCAACACTTGACCCGATGAAGGCGTTGAGTTGACTCAACGTTGTCAACGATTTCAGCGCCACGGTGTTGAGTGCACTCAACGCCTAATGGCAAATTTGTCGAATGACATTGAGTGAACTGAAATCATGCAACACCTAAAACTCAGATCCGACAAGTCAACACCCCTCCTAAGTACTCGGCGAGGAGGGCGTCAGGAGAGTCCACCCTCTTCTTGTGGCGCTCCACCTCCTCGAGCGTGACACTGCAGGCTTGATCCTTCTCAGTAGCATCCTTCAGGTGTGTGAAAGAGAGGGTTAGACCCGATATACTCCACAGGGGGGGGGGTGAATAGAGTATCTTTAAATATTTTCAGTTTGTAAAAACTTCAGAGTAAAGCAATTAATAAATACTAAAATTTGTTGTAAGTAAAAGAGCAACCTAAGATAAATCTAACTATCACAGGCATAGCAAAACTAACTTAGACATGCTCAGCAAAACTAACTAACACAGGCACAATAAGAACATAAAGGAAAGAGGGCAACCAGACAACACAAGAACTTTTATAGTGGTTCCCCAACCTGGGTATATCCACTCTTCTACCACCCTGGTAGGAATCCACTAACAGTTTTTGATCAGGTCAATGCCACCACTGAGCTTTTGATCAAGTGCTCAAAAACCAACCCAAGTCTTTTGATCAGGTGACTTGCAACCAAGGAATAACTTTTAAAGGGAGTTAAACAACCCTTTGTACAGTAAGGGGGTGAGAGAGTTATGTTGTCTTCTCTTTCTTAAATACAACTGAGAGGACTAGTGGATCTTTGATATTATCAAAGCTCCCCATGAGTTATTGAGTTGTTCAGGAAGATTCGAGCTTTGCTTCATGGTGAGTAGGTCTTCTATCTTTAGCCTTTATCAGAAGAGATCTAATAACTTCTTGACTGATGAAGATTTGTTGTCCTTGAAGAATCCTGGAATGAAGAATGAAGAAGACTCTTGATTTGGATGGATGTTCTTATTCTTCTTCAGCAGTGTCAAGATGAAAATAAGATTGTTTTCAGTATAGAGAAGTATTAGAATGATTTTGCTGTTAATCTTCTCTGTAGGCCTTGTATTATTTCTCTGGCTTGGCTATCTTATTGCTTGGCGTGTTCTTGCTGTCTGTTCTGAAGAAGGAAGAAAAATCACTTTCATATTCTCAATGGAATTTTTGCTTTGAATTTTTGAATTCCTTCCTGTATTGATTGCTGACGGCCTGGAGAATGTAATACGGCTGGATAGAATTTCTGCATTAATTGTATTTCCCCAACTGTCCCATTGAAAAATGGCAAGTAATAATCCTGATGAATACCATAATCAATGTTGCTTCTAACGGTAATATTCAGAGAATATTAAGTATTTATTATTCAGGAATTAGTGCAATAAGATAAGGACAGAGGGAAGAAAAAATCCAAGTATGGATTGCACAGAAATCGGCGAGCAAAGAACATATTTCGTCGACCTGAGTCCAAAGTTCGTCGAGCTGAGAAGTCATGTTCGTCGACCAGGTAATTGTTGTTCGTCGACCTGAGATCCAAGATCGTCGACCAGAGAACTGCTAAATGCGAACTGCCAATTCTGTGCTCTAAGATCGTCGAGCTAATAACATATATTCGTCGACTAGAGTTCAGAGAAATGATTCTGGACTTACAATGTTGAAGTTGTGCATCCAAAAATCGTCGACCTGAGAACCAAGCTCGTCGAGCTCAACTCAGAGAATTGTCTCTGAGTTCGTCGAGCTGAGCATGACTTTTGTCGAGCTGAGTTTGATGAATGTCGAACTCACTTTCTTGAAACTGATTTTTCTCTAAGTCTTGAGTATTCTGCAGTCTCTTGTTGGCTTGCCCATGTAATGTTGATTCTAAGGATATGGCCTAAACTCTAGGACACAGACATGACCCTGGCTATACTAGATGGGTCAATTATCCTATATTAGTTAACCTAGCCCAAATCCAATTAAGGATCCAACAATCTCCCCCTATTTGGGTGAGGTCACTAATCACAGACACAAAATATTTACAAAGCAAGAGAAAAATATATCTGGCAGAAAACTTTAAAAATATGCAACAGATATATATATATACAATGAGATTTGTATCAGGAAATAAATAAGCAGTTTTAAGACATTCAGAGAGACTAAACAGTTTACATTCATTTCTTCTGCTTTGGCTCCTTTTGCTTATCCTCTTTAGCTCTATCACTAGGCTGGGTGAATTTGATTTCCCTGTTTGGATTTGCTGCTTGAGTCTTTGTTATGGTCATATCACCTGCTCCAATAATATTGAGGGAAGTAGCCCTTGGCACCACAACTTCTGGATGTAATTTCATGTAATCATCTACATTAAAGAATTTATTAGCTTTTGCAAACCTGTTTAACTCCTCTTTCCTGTATTTGGACATTGTTGAGTATTGAGAGGGATTCTTTCCTTCAGCTTTAGTTTTGTTGATCATAGATAGGCCAACCAATCCTTGGAACCTGGCCATCCTTGCAGTAGTAGCTATTTCTGGGTCCTCAAATGGAACAGGAGGGAATGCAGGTCTCTTTGGACTTTCAGCCTTTTGATGTTCTGGTGCTTGTAGTAGATGTTGCTGTTGATGTTGTTGATGTTGATGATGTTTCCTGCCTGAAGAGTAGTGCCTGTACTGGCTGCTTCCAGAAGAAGAAGATCTACCATACTGTCACTCATAGGTTTGATATTGGGTAGTCCTCTGAGATGAAGAGCCTGAAGCACCAGTAGCAGGTAGAGGACGTGGAGGAGGATCTTTCTTGTATCTCTGTGGAGGAGGAGAATACTTCCTGCTTTTCTTCCTTTCTTTCTGCTGATTCTTGGACAGCCACATCCCAGCTGACATTCCCTTGAATGGAGTGATATTCTGAAGAATATAATAAGGAGTATCATGTGTTGGGATTGGTTTTGGAGCAGCAGCTGGATGGGCTTTCTTCTTCTTAGAGATTTTCTTTTTGGGCTCATCATCAGAATCCTCTTCCTCATCTTCATCATCAGAAGATCCTTGAGGAGTATCATATAATGCATTAATCTATTTCAAGGCTTCTGTAGATATCAACACTTTTTCAACATGGGGAGGAGGAGGAGGAAGAGCTGGAGCTGAAGTAGGAGAACTATATACATCAGTGTTTTCAGTAACTGATTTACTTTCTTCTTCAATATTAGCCATAATCAACTCATCTAGATCAGACATGGGAGTGTCATCCATAATATAAGTTGGAGGAGAAATGGATTTATGAGAGGCAATGTTCTTGGGAGTAGGAGGTTCTACAGCTGTAAGGCTAGCCTTAAGTTACCTGGCAACTGTGGGGTTGAGTGGTGCAGTGTAAGGTACAATGGCCAAAGAATGATGATGAGAATAGCTGGGTAGAATATTATTGTACACAACATTAAATAAATCCAATAAGGAAGTCAAATTAACTGTGGGATTTAGAATATAATCCCCAATAGTTTCTATCTCAGCCAAAACAGGCTCATCCATATCCGAGTCTATTAAATCTATTATTTCAGAAGGATCTGCTACATCATCTGAAGAGTCAGACATAAAAGAATAAAATTTTGCTACTGCTGTTGCTTTTGCTGCTTCTGCTACTGCTGCTACTGCTGCTTCTGCTGTTGCTGCTTTCACTGGAACTTCTTCATCCTGAAGCATCTCCCCCTGAATGGCTACAAAGGGTCCTGGTGCCAGTCCCCTAGAAGAAGGGACAGGGGATAGAGCAGTAACCGAAATTGTTCCTGTCATGGAATCTTCTGTTGTTGTAGAGGTAAAAACCCATTCTTTAATCTCAGTCATTGCAATCTTTATTCTAACCATTGCGAACTGTTTCAGTTGTTGTTCTTCAAACAACTTCAAGATCTCCACGAAAATTACATCAAAAAACTGGAATGAATCGAAATCTATGTCAAATCCCATGTCAAATTTTATTGAAGAGTAAGCAGTCGTCGGAGTCGCCATGGTGCACCAGCAAGAGAAAAATAGAGATCAAGGGTGATGGAACTGAAAGTGCGGGACGGAGGTCGAAGAAAACCTAGATATAAGGTTTTTATAATATGAACTGCCAAGCTCCGTCCGACGAATAATAAAAAGATCTTCGATCTGAGTTCGTCAAATTATTTTATTAGAAAATGAGTTCGTCGATCTTAGTTTGAAGAAGACGAATAAATCATCGATCTCCGTGCAACGAAAAATTCACTGAAGCAGGGATCGTCGATCTCCGTTCAACGAAAACTGTTTCACTAAGAAGTGATCGTCGAACTCCGTTCGACGAACTCTTCACGATGGGTTCACAAATCGTCGATCTCCATTCGACGAACTGTCAATAAATCATCGACCACAGACAGAAATTAAATTAAAGCTTCTCCATTTATCATTCCAAGCTGATTTATAAAGAACAAGTGATTTCTTTCATCCAGGGTTTTGGTAAAAATATCTGCTCTTTGTAAATCAGTGTAGATATAGACACGTCTAATTTTATTTTCATCTACACATTCTCTAATGAAATGATGACTAATATCTATATGCTTAGTCCTACTATGATGGACTAGATTCTGTGCTATGGATATAGCACTTGTGTTATCACATAATAGAGTTGAATTATTTAAGTTGAACCCGTATTCCAGGAGTTGATTTGGAATCCACAGCATCTGGGAACAGCAACTGCAACCTGCAATATATTCTACTTCAGCAGTTGATATAGACATAGATGACTGTTTCTTTCAAAACCAGGACACTAATCTCATACCATGGAACTGGCATGTCCCTGAGGTACTTTTTCTGTCTACCCTGCATCCAGCAAAGTCAGCATCTGAGTATCTAGTTAACTTAAATTCTGACTCAGTAGGATACCAGAGTCCTAGACTAGGACAACTCCTTATATATCTCAAAATTCGTTTTAGGAAAACTAGGTGAGATTCTTTGGGGTTCACTTGGAACCTAGCACAAAGACATGTAGCAAACATTATTTCAGGTCTGCTTACTGTAAGGTATAGTAGGGACCCAACAATGCCCCTACATAATTTCTGATCAACAGGTTTCCCATGTTAATCAGAAACTATTACAGCATTAGTGGCCATGGGTGTTTTCTTTGCTGAGGCATCAGCCATCCCAAACTTCTTAATAAGCTCTTTAACATACTTAGCCTGAGATATGAAGATGCCATCAGGTAGCTGCTTCACTTGGAGACTAAGGAAGTAGGAGTGCTCACCCATGCTACTCATTTCAAACATTGAATGCATGAGGTCAGCAAACCTCTTGCATAGTTTGGAATCTGTAGACCCAAATATAATGTCATCTACATAAATTTGTACTAAAAATATTTGATCATTATGGTGCCTAGTGAATAATGTTCTATCTACAATACCTTTGGTAAATTTATGCTCTATCAGGAAGCTAGCTAAGGTCTCATACCAAGCTCTTGGAGCTTGCTTTAAACCATAAAGAGCTTTATGCAATCTAAAGACATATGAAGGATAAGTTGGAGAGATAAAACCTGGAGGATGTTCAACATAAACCTCTTCTTTAATTACTCCATTAAGAAAGGCACTCTTGACATCCATCTGATAGAATTTAAACTTCTTGTAGGCAGCATAAGCAAGGAAGATCCTGATTGCTTCTAACCTTGCAATTGGTGCAAAAGTTTGGTCATAGTCAATTCCTTCCTCTTGCCTATAACCTTGAGCAACAAGCCTAGCCTTGTTTCCTACAATTACACCACGAGCATCAAGTTTGTTTTTGAATACCCACTTGGTTCCAATTACAGGATAGCCTTTGGGCCTTGGAACCAAGTCCCTAACTCTGCATCTTTCAAATTGATTGAGCTCCTCTTGCATTGCAATGATCCAGTGGGGATCTTGCTCATCATCATTTATGGATTGAGGCTCAACTTGAGAGAGGAAACAGACATGCCTCACATCTTGGTTGAGTTGATGCCTTGTCTGTACACCTACTGGCATGTATCCAATCACTTGAGATCTAGGGTGATCCCTTAGTGTGACAAAGTCAGTGGGTGGAGTTGGTTCAACAACAACATTTGGAATTAATTCCTCTTGTGGAATAATGTCTGCTGTTGGAGTAGGTTCAGCCACTCCCAAAAATTCATCTTCACTATCTTCATTAGCTTGTGGAGGAGAATGAGATATGACCTTTTGATTAAGGTTTAATTCTTCCAATTTCTCACACAAGTGAGGTACCTGCAAAGTGCTATTGGTAGAAATTTCGTTCTCCTTATAAAACTTGTTAGCCTCATCAAAAGTCACATGAATTGATTCCTCAATTTTTAAGGAAGAATTATTAAATACCCTATAAGCTTTGCTGACTTGGGAATATTCTAGAAAAATTCCCTCTTCAGCCTTAGCTTCAAACTTTCTAATATATTTCTTGTTATTATTATGAATATAACATATGCAACTAAATACTTTAAAATATGTGATTTTAGGTTTCTTCCCTTTAAGCAATTCATAGGGAGTCTTATTCTTAAGTTTATGTATTAAACTCCTGTTCAGTACATAGTTTTTTGTGCTTACAGCCTCTGCCCAAAAGGATAGGGGAATGTAAGCATCTGTAAGTATTGTGCCTGCAGCTTCAATTATGGTTCTATTCTTCCTTTCAGCTACCCCATTTTGTTGAGGAGTTCTAGGAGCTGAGATGCAACGTCTGATACCTTCCTTCTCACAGAACTCATGCATAAGAAGAGACTCAAACTCATTACCATGATCACTTCTGATTAATGCAACTAGAGTAGAGTACTCAATCTGTATGGTCCTGAGAAAATCTATAAGATCCTTGAATGTATCTGACTTAGATCTCAGAAAGAACACCCAAGTGAGTCTTGAGAAGTCATCTACAATAACTAGAGTATATGATTTCCCTCCTAGGCTCTGTACAGCAATAGGTCCAAAAAGGTCCATGTGTAGCAAGTACAAGATCCTAGGTGAATCACTATTATTAACTGATTTAAAACTAGATTTAGTTTGCTTGCCTAGTTAACAAGCCCTGCAGTGGCCTTCCTTCTTGTAGAGACCAGAATGCAATCCTCTCACAAGGTTGTCTTTAGATAGCCTAGCAATTTTTTTCTATTAACATGTCCTAGTCTTTTATGCCATAAATCATTTGGATTGCAGACAATATTAAGTAAACAGATATCTGAAGTTGCAGAATGAAAATCAACTACATAGATGTTACCTTGTCTATTTCTAATTTAAACAGTTTGGTTTTCTTTATTAGAAATAATACAAGAACTTTAGTTAAAATGTACCTGATAACCATCATCACATAGTTGACTTATGGAGATGGGTTATGCTTGAGTCCACTTACATATGTCACTTTCTTGAAAGTGACTGTTCCAATCTTTACTTCTCCAAAGCTTTTAGACTGGCCCCAATTTGAATCAGCAAAGATCACCTTTGGTCCCAGCTTGGACTTGTAGTTATTTAAGTTGTCCTTGCTGCCAGTCATATGCTTGGAGCACCCACTGTCCAGATACCATTGTTGATTAACAGCTGCACAACACTTTACCTACAAAGAATACAGTTAGTTGTTCTTGACCCAGATTACCTTGGGTCCTTTATTTTGCTGATAAGAAAAGCTTGATATAACTAAAAATTCAGGTTGAGATTTATAGCCTAAGGGATGATATCTCCTCGGTGGAATTTCCCAATCAGCAAGTGGATTATAAGGTCTTCTAGGTTGATTACAGTTTTTGTTAGAATTATGACTTTTATTAAGTCTGACTGGGTTCGACGAAAAGTTGTCAGTTTGTTTACCAGAGTTCGACGAAGTGGGATGAGATCGTCGATCTCTACTCAGAGAATTAACATATTCATTTTCTATACCCCAAGTTCGTCGATCTCTGCTCGACGAACCATACACAGTTTGTCGATCACAGTAAGGCAAATTGTTATAGCTAATATTGGTGTTCATAGATCGTCGATCGGAGTTCGACAAACTAGCCACATTTCCTCGACCTAAGTTCGACGAAATCTGTTGAACTTTGTTTTTACTTAGAGTTTTCTGGTTTCTATTCTTTTGATTTCTAGAGTTAGGTAATTCTTATGTGGTTTGTTTATTGTTTAATACCTCTTTACCCTTAGCTGAAACAAATCTAATAGGGGTTGATAATATGTTCTTCTTAAGTATGGGGGTAAACTTGATGGTGCACCCAATCCCAGTTTGTCATTCAGTCTGACATTGACTGTACTTGTGATGTCCATCAGCTTAAGGCTTCTCCCATTGAGATATTCCTCAAGTTCTTTAGCCTCACATAGCTCTATGTTTAAAGAAATGTTTTGTTCATTAGCTAGAGTTAGTTCATCTTTTAACTTAGTGTTTTCAGAAATCAGATTTTCTTGATTGGTCAGTCTTTCCCTAAGTATTTTAATTTCTTTTTCAGAGTTAATTAGGTCAATACACAGGATTTTAAATTTAATTTTGAAATTGTCAGAATTATAATCAAAAGATGAAAGTACCTGATCAGCTTCTGATTCTGAAGCTCCTTCATTATCAGATACTTCTTCATCATCTGATTGGCAGTTAGAGGCATTGATGGCCATGAGGCAGACTTCCTTGGCCCTTGCCTCTTCTTCCTCTTCACTGGAACTGGAAGATGTGGATTAATCTTCTGTGTCACTTCAGTTATCAGCAACAAAGCCCTTCTCCTTCTTTTTGTATTTGCTGGAGGAAGGCCTGCTACATTGTTGTCCTCTGGAGTTCTTCTCTCTTCTTCTTTCTTTCTTCTGATTCTCTGGACACTCTGAGATAAAGTGTCCAGGTTTCCTGCAGCCAAAACATACTACTTCTTTAGTAGGAGTTTTATAATACCTTGGCTTATCATCCTTCCTGGACGATTTTCTCCTAAAGTCCTTTCTTGCCATTTTGTAAAATCTCTTGTCAAGGAGACTCATTAGTTCCTCATTAACTGTTGAAGCTTTAGTCTCTTTAGTAGCCTTGAATACTATGTTGTGCTCCTTTCTTGCTGGTGGAGGAGTCCTTTGTTCTACAGCTTCTCTGGACTTTATCAGCTGCTCATAGGATTTGAGTTTCCCAATAGAGATTCTGTGGAAATATCATTTAAGCTCCTGGACTCCTTAATTGGCTAGATCCTGGAATCCCATGAGCTTGGGAAGCACATGAGGATTTTATCATTTACTTCAGTAAGGGTGATGTCCTTATCCAAAGTCTTCAACTCATTGATTATTGAGCTCAGTCTGTTGTACATGTCAGCAACAGATTCTAACTCATCCTTCTTGAAGTTCTCATACAGGGATATGAGATTTGATCTTCTGTCTTTCCTCTCATCAGCAGAGCTAGCCACCGTTTGGTTGAGAGAGTCCCAAATAGCCTTGGCTGATGTGCATTCAGCCACCTTCTAGACAAATCGTCGATCTCCATTCGACGAACTGTCAATAAATCATCGACCACAGACAGAAATTAAATTAAAGCTTCTCCATTTATCATTCCAAGCTGATTTATAAAGAACAAGTGATTTCTTTCATATAGGGTTTTGGTAAAAATATCTGATCTTTGTAAATCAGTGTAGATATAGACACGTCTAATTTTATTTTCATCTACACATTCTCTAATGGAATGATGCCTAATATCTATATGCTTAGTCCTACTATGATGGACTAGATTCTGTGCTATGGATATAGCACTTGTGTTATCACATAATAGAGTTGAATTATTTAAGTTGAACCCATAGTCCAGGAGTTGATTTGGAATCCACAGCATCTGGGAACAGCAACTGCAACCTGCAATATATTCTACTTCAGCAGTTGATATAGACATAGATGACTGTTTCTTTCAAAACCAGGACACTAATCTCATACCATGGAACTAGCATGTCCCTGAGGTACTTTTTCTGTCTACCCTGCATCCAGCAAAGTCAGCATCTGAGTATCTAGTTAACTTAAATTCTGACTCAGTAGGATACCAGAGTCCTAGACTAGGACAACTCCTTATTTATCTCAAAATTCGTTTTAGGAAAACTAGGTGAGATTCTTTGGGGTTCACTTGGAACCTAGCACAAAGACATGTAGCAAACATTATTTCAGGTCTGCTTACTGTAAGGTATAGTAGGGACCCAACAATGCCACTACATAATTTCTGATCAACAGGTTTCCCATGTTCATCAGAAACTATTACAGCATTAGTGGCCATGGGTGTTTTCTTTGCTGAGGCATCAACCATCCCAAACTTCTTAATAAGCTCTTTAACATACTTAGCCTGGGATATGAAGATGCCATCAGGTAGCTGCTTCACTTGGAGACTAAGAAAGTAGGAGTGCTCACCCATGCTACTCATTTCAAACATTGAATGCATGAGGTCAGCAAACCTCTTGCATAGTTTGGAATCTGTAGACCCAAATATAATGTCATCTACATAAATTTGTACTAAAAATATTTGATCATTATGGTGCCTAGTGAATAATGTTCTATCTACAATACCTTTGGTAAATTTATGCTCTATCATGAAGCTAGCTAAGGTCTCATACCAAGCTCTTGGAGCTTGCTTTAAACCATAAAGAGCTTTATGCAATCTAAAGACATATGAAGGATAAGTTGGAGAGATAAAACCTGGAGGATGTTCAACATAAACCTCTTCTTTAATTACTCCATTAAGAAAGGCACTCTTGACATCCATCTGATAGAATTTAAACTTCTTGTAGGCAGCATAAGCAAGGAAGATCCTGATTGCTTCTAACCTTGCAATTGGTGCAAAAGTTTGGTCATAGTCAATTCCTTCCTCTTGCCTATAACCTTGAGCAACAAGCCTAGCCTTGTTTCCTACAATTACACCATGAGCATCAAGTTTGTTTTTGAATACCCACTTGGTTCCAATTACAGGATAGACTTTGGGCCTTGGAACCAAGTCCCTAACTCTGCATCTTTCAAATTGATTGAGCTCCTCTTGCATTGCAATGATCCAGTGGGGATCTTGCTCATCATCATTTATGGATTGAGGCTCAACTTGAGAGAGGAAACAGGAATACCTCACATCTTGGTTGAGTTGATGCCTTGTCTGTACACCTACTGGCATGTCTCCAATCACTTGAGATCTAGGGTGATCCCTTAGTGTAACAAAGTCAGTGGGTGGAGTTGGTTCAACAACAACATTTGGAATTAATTCCTCTTGTGGAATAATGTCTGCTGTTGGAGTAGGTTCAGCCACTCCCAAAAATTCATCTTCACTATCTTCATTAGCTTGTGGAGGAGAATGAGATATGACCTTTTGATTAAGGTTTAATTCTTCCAATTTCTCACACAAGTGAGGTACCTGCAAAGTGCTATTGGTAGAAATTTCTTTCTCCTTATAAAACTTGTTAGCCTCATCAAAAGTCACATGAATTGATTCCTCAATTTTTAAGGAAGAATTATTAAATACCCTATAAGCTTTGCTGACTTGGGAATATTCTAGAAAAATTCCCTCTTCAGCCTTAGCTTCAAACTTTCTAATATATTTCTTGTTATTATTATGAATATAACATATGCAACTAAATACTTTAAAATATGTGATTTTAGGTTTCTTCCCTTTAAGCAATTCATAGGGAGTCTTATTCTTAAGTTTATGTATTAAACTCCTGTTCAGTACATAGTTTTTTGTGCTTACAGCCTCTGCCCAAAAGGATAGGGGAATGTAAGCATCTGTAAGTATTGTGCATGCAGCTTCAATTATGGTTCTATTCTTCCTTTCAGCTACCCCATTTTGTTGAGGAGTTCTAGGAGCTGAGATGCAACGTCTGATACCTTCCTTCTCACAGAACTCATGCATAAGAAGAGACTCAAACTTATTACCATGATCACTTCTGATTAATGCAACTAGAGTAGAGTACTCAATCTGTATGGTCCTGAGAAAATCTATAAGATCCTTGAATGTATCTGACTTAGATCTCAGAAAGAACACCCAAGTGAGTCTTGAGAAGTCATCTACAATAACTAGAGTATATGATTTCCCTCCTAGGCTCTGTACAGCAATAGGTCCAAAAAGGTCCATGTGTAGCTAGTACAAGATCCTAGGTGAATCACTATTATTAACTGATTTAAAACTAGATTTAGTTTGCTTGCCTAGTTAACAAGCCCTGCAGTGGCCTTCCTTCTTGTAGAGACCAGAATGCAATCCTCTCACAAGGTTGTCTTTAGATAGCCTAGCAATTTTTTTCTATTAACATGTCCTAGTCTTTTATGCCATAAATCATTTGGATTGCAGACAATATTAAGTAAACAGATATCTGAAGTTGCAGAATGAAAATCAACTACATAGATGTTACCTTGTCTATTTCTAATTTAAACAGTTTGGTTTTCTTTATTAGAAATAATACAAGAACTTTAGTTAAAATGTACCTGATAACCTTCATCACATAGTTGACTTATGGAGATGAGGTTATGCTTGAGTCCACTTACATATGTCACTTTCTTGAAAGTGACTGTTCCAATCTTTACTTCTCCAAAGCTTTTAGACTGGCCCCAATTTGAATCAGCAAAGATCACCTTTGGTCCCAGCTTGGACTTGTAGTTATTTAAGTTGTCCTTGCTGCCAGTCATATGCTTGGAGCACCCACTGTCCAGATACCATTGTTGATTAACAGCTGCACAACACTTTACCTACAAAGAATACAGTTAGTTGTTCTTGACCCAGATTACCTTGGGTCCTTTATTTTGCTGATAAGAAAAGCTTGATATAACTAAAAATTCAGGTTGAGATTTATAGCCTAAGGGATGATATCTCCTCGGTGGAATTTCCCAATCAGCAAGTGGATTATAAGGTCTTCTAGGTTGATTACAGTTTTTGTTAGAATTATGACTTTTATTAAGTCTGACTGGGTTCGACGAAAAGTTGTCAGTTTGTTTACCAGAGTTCGATGAAGTGGGATGAGATCGTCGATCTCTACTCAAAGAATTAACATATTCATTTTCTATACCCCAAGTTCGTCGATCTCTGCTCGACGAACCATACACAGTTTGTCGATCACAGTAAGGCAAATTGTTATAGCTAATATTGGTGTTCATAGATCGTCGATCGGAGTTCGACAAACTAGCCACATTTCGTCGACCTAAGTTCGACGAAATCTGTTGAACTTTGTTTTTACTTAGAGTTTTCTGGTTTCTGTTCTTTTGATTTCTAGAGTTAGGTAATTCTTATGTGGTTTGTTTATTGTTTATTACCTCTTTACCCTTAGCTGAAACAAATCTAATAGGGGTTGATAATATGTTCTTCTTAAGTATGGGGGTAAACTTGATGGTGCACCCAATCCCAGTTTGTCATTCAGTCTGACATTGACTGTACTTGTGATGTCCATCAGCTTAAGGCTTCTCCCATTGAGATATTCCTCAAGTTCTTTAGCCTCACATAACTCTATGTTTAAAGAAATGATTTGTTCATTAGCTAGAGTTAGTTCATCTTTTAACTTAGTGTTTTCAAGAAATCAGATTTTCTTGATTGGTCAGTCTTTCCCTAAGTATTTTAATTTCTTTTTCAGAGTTAATTAGGTCAATACACAGGATTTTAAATTTAATTTTGAAATTGTCAGAATTATAATCAAAAGATGAAAGTACCTGATTAGCTTCTGATTCTGAAGCTCCTTCATTATCAGATACTTCTTCATCATCTGATTGGTAGTTAGAGGCATTGATGGCCATGAGGCAGACTTCCTTGGCCCTTGCCTCTTCTTCCTCTTCACTGGAACTGGAAGATGTGGATTAATCTTCTGTGTTACTTCAGTTATCAGCAACAAAGCCCTTCTCCTTCTTTTTGTATTTGCTGGAGGAAGGCCTGCTACATTGTTGTCCTATGGAGTTCTTCTCTCTTCTTCTTTCTTTCTTCTGATTCTCTGGACACTCTGAGATAAAGTGTCCAGGTTTCCTGCAGCCAAAACATACTACTTCTTTAGTAGGAGTTTTATAATACCTTGGCTTATCATCCTTCCTGGACGATTTTCTCCTAAAGTCCTTTCTTGCCATTTTGTAAAATCTCTTGTCAAGGAGACTCATTAGTTCCTCATTAACTGTTGAAGCTTTAGTCTCTTTAGTAGCCTTGAATACTATGTTGTGCTCCTTTCTTGCTGGTGGAGGAGTCCTTTGTTCTACAGCTTCTCTGGACTTTATCAGCTGCTCATAGGATTTGAGTTTCCCAATAGAGATTCTGTGGAAATATCATTTAAGCTCCTGGACTCCTTAATTGGCTAGATCCTGGAATCCCATGAGCTTGGGAAGCACATGAGGATTTTATCATTTACTTCAGTAAGGGTGATGTCCTTATCCAAAGTCTTCAACTCATTGATTATTGAGCTCAGTCTGTTGTACATGTCAGCAACAGATTCTAACTCATCCTTCTTGAAGTTCTCATACAGGGATATGAGATTTGATCTTCTGTCTTTCCTCTCATCAGCAGAGCTAGCCACCATTTGGTTGAGAGAGTCCCAAATAGCCTTGGCTGATGTGCATTCAGCCACCTTCTAGAAAATGTCATCAGATATAGTCTGAGCCAGAATATTCATGGCCTTTGCATCAGCAATCTTAGTCTTCTTCTATGTATCTGTCCACTCATGTGGTGGAACAGTATGTGTGCTTGATGTTGAAGTAGATGTAGATGGTTGAGGAGGACCTGTCAAGACAGAGTTGTAGATGTCCTCATCAATGGAATTCGTATAAAGTTTTATTCTTGCCTTCCAGATGGCAAACTTATTTAAGTTGCACACTGGAGGTCTGGTGCTTGCATAAGCCTTGTTCTGTGCCATGCTTTGAGTATAATCCTAAGTGAAATAAAAGGGTAGATCTAATACAGGATCTTTTGGTTCAAGGGTTAACTTGTACAACCAAAGAAACAATGCTTTGATACCAATTGAAAGAGAGGGCTAGACCTGATATACTCTAGAGGGGGTGGGGGGAGGGGGGGGGGGGTGAATAGAGTATCTTTAAATCTTTTTCAGTTTATAAAAACTTCTGAGTAAAACAATTAATAAATATTAAAATTTGCTGTAAGTATAAGAGCAACGTAAGATAAATCTAACTATCACAGGCACAACAAAACTAACACAGGCACAACAAAACTAACTAACACAGGCACATCAAGAATAAAAAGGAAAGAGAGCAACCAAACAACACAAGAACTTTTATAGTGATTCCCCAACCTGGGTACATCCACTCTTCTACCACCCTGGTAGGAATCCACTAACAGGTTTTGATCAGGTGACTGCCACCAATGAGCTTTTGATCAGGTGCTCAAAAATCAACCCCAGTCTTTTGATCAGGTGACTTGCAACCAAAGAATAACTTTTGAAGGGAGTTAATGAACCCTTTGTACAGTAAGGGGTGAGAGAGTTATGGTATCTTCTCTTTCTCAAATACAACTGAGAGAACTAGTGGATCTTTGATGTTATCAAAGCTCCCCATGAGTTATTGAGTTGTTCAGGAAGATTTGAGCTTTGCTTCAGGGTGAGTAGGTCTTCTATCTTTAGCCTTGATCAGAAGAGATCCAGAAACTTCTTGACTGATAAAGATTTGTTTTCCTTGAAGAATCTTAGAATGAAGAATGAAGAAGACTCTTGATTTGGATGGATGTTCTTCTTCTTCTTTAGCAGTGTCAAGATGAAAACAAGATTATTTTCAGTATAGAGAAGTATTAGAATGATGTTGGTGTTAATCTTCTCTGTAGACCTTGTATTATTTCTCTGGTGTTGGCTATCATGTTGCTTGCTGTGTTCTTGCTATATGTTCTGAAGAAGGAAGAAAAATCACTTTTATATTCTCAATGGAATTTCTCCTTTGAATTTTTGAATTCCTTCCTGCATTGATTGCTGACGGCCTGGAGAATGTAATGCGGCTGGATAGAATTTCTGCATTATTTGGATTTCCCCAACAGTCCCATTAAAAAGCGGCAAGTAATAATCCTGATGAATGTCATAATCAATGCTGCTTCTAACGGTAATATTCAGAGAATATTAAGCATTAATTATTCAGGAATTAGTGCAATAAGATAAGGATAGAGGGAAGGAAAAATCCATGTCTGGATCTGCACAGAAATCGTCGAGCAAAGAACAGATTTCGTCGACCTGATTCTAAAGTTTGTTGAGCTGAGAAGTCATGTTCGTCGACCAGGTAATTGTTGTTCGTCAACCTGAGATCCAAGATTGTCAACCTGAGAACTGCTAACTGCAAACTGCCAATTCTGTGCTCTAAGATCGTCAAGATGATAACATATATTCGTAGACTGGAGTTCAAAGAAATGATTTTGGACTTGGAATGTTGAAGTTGTGAATCCAGAAATCGTCTACCTGAGAACCAAGTTCGTCGAGCTCAACTCAGAGAATTGTCTCTGAGTTCGTCGAGCTGAGCACGGCTTTTATCGAGCTGAGTTCGACGAATGTCGAACTCACTTTCCTGAAAATGATTTTTCTCTAAATCTTGAGTATTCTGCAGTCACTTGTTGGCTGCTCCATGTAATGTTGATTCTAAAGATATGTCCTAAACTCTAGGACACAGACATGACCCTGACTATACAAGATGGGTCAATTATCCTAGATTAGTGAATCTAGCCCAAATACAACTAGGGATCCAACAGTGTGCCGCAGAGTTCCTCTCCATCTGCATGAAGCGGCGACCCACCATATGTGCTACCTCTAAGGCGTAAAGCTAGGCTCGCATGCTCTCGTACACCAGTAAACGCGCAGACTCCTCATCGAAGATGGAAGCATCCTCCCGCGAGTAGAGCCCAAAGGAGAAGGCGAAGGCCTCCCTAGACTGCTCCAGCCAGGATGGTAGGAGGGTGGAAATCGAGGCCCTGTTTGCCCCTTTGTCCCACAGCAGGAGGGGGTTGTCGAGCTCATCGAGATGCTTCTCGCTGTAGCCGAAGTTTCGATGCCCCTAGGCATGGGCTTGTTCTCAATCTTTAGATCCCTTGACTTGGAGATGCCGTCGATCTTGCCAGGGGTCCTACTAGAGGGAGCTCGAGAAGTCGCAGCCTCCTCGGGGAGAGACTCCACCGATGTTTTTCTTATTTACCGGGGCGCGGAAGATTCGCCACCACGGGTATTCTTTGACACGGCTTCATAGGGGACTGCTAGCGAGCTGCCCACTTTTGGGGAACAATGGGGGCCGGGCCCTCGCGGTGCACAGCGACATCCACTTCTGCGAGGGCAAGGCTGGCAGGAGTGATTTGGGTGCTCTCATAAGACGGGTGTAGGGGAAGATCTCACTCACCTGTAATTATTAGTGTTCAATGAGAACCTGAAGTGAGGGGAAAGGGAGGCGAGTTCGAATAACCTTACCTTTCCCAGGAGGAACGGGAACCAGGGTGTCCACATTCCTTCGAAGGAACGCGACCTCGAAGTTTTTCCCCGCGAAGAACCCAAAGAGGTCAGCTTCATGGCCCCCCAGGGTGGGAGTACGGTAGCTCGGCTCGCTGAGCTGCACCGGCGAGAAGGGGACGTTGCCAAAGTCCCCCTTCACAAAGACAAGTTTCCTTTGCCAATTATGGCTCTTGTTCACCGTCTCCCACACCTTCACATGGTTGCTGGAGAAGTTGGCAGTGCCATCCCAGTTCGCCTGGAAGGAGAATAGCTTGCGGAAAACTGCGAGGATGAACTCGATCCTCTCCTCTCGCAGGAAGCAGGTGAACACGACCACCACGACGATGGAGTTCAGGGTTAGTTGGCCCGGAACCACACCAAAATATTTGAACACCTGCCAACACCTCAGGCCACAGGGGGAGTCGCAGCACCACGTCGAAGTGGGTGATGGGTATCGCGATCTCGGTGTCGATGAGGTCATTGATTTTCTTAGACTCTCCTGACCATCTCGCCTCGAATCCAGGTGGAATGAAGCTGGCGACCACCGAGATGTGTTTCTTTTCGGTAAGGTTGGCGGGGTGGAAGGCATAGTCAGAAAAAGTCCACGCACACTTGCTTCTCCCCTCATCATCACCACTATCTCCTCCCATTTCGTGAGCTGGTATGCGAGCTGGATGCTGGAGTTCTCGCGAATAGCGGCGAGCTGAGAATCAATACTTGGGAACGAAGAATGTGCGGAGTGGAGTTAATGTGTTAGGTGGAGAAAGGGGTGATATTTATAGAGAGAAAATGTGGGAAAACTTCTTTTTGGCGGGATGTGTGCGGATAACAAAAATGTGGTTCGTCGCTTTGATACCCAAGCCAGTCCCCCTAAATTCCTTCTACTTACTCTCTGCAGTCCTAACACAATAAAATCTAAATGACAACGAGCTAAGTGGAAAGTGAGAGAAGCTCTTATATGCATATAAACATAAGTAGACCCATTAACGAGCAAATTGTCTCAAACATTAACAATGGACGGGGGTGAACCACCCGAAAAAGAAAAAAGAAGAAAATAAATAACTAGTACTCATAACCGCGCGATGCGAGTTGAGACCCAAGAGGGGAGCACGACCCAAGTCTGTGGGTTGGTAGCAAGAGCGCAACGGATTCATTACTGAATCCATTTCCACCTACCCTGACCTCACGCCCTGGAGCGAGGTGGTATATGAGGGTAGTACTCACGAACCACCACAAGCTCTTGTCGGGCCAGGCCGACCTGATCCATGGCTTGCTGCAGTTGTTCCTCAGCTCGCGTGAGGTGAACTTTGGGCGAGGTTGTCCCATCTCCCTCCTCTTGGCGCCTCCCATCAAAGGCACCAAAGCATGTGTTGGGTACATTGGAAAATGTGTACCAGATTTGGAGAAGCCTCACCTAACTCAATGATATTCATAAATGTGTATTTGATGGTGTTTTGAGTTTCAATCTACAGGTTAAGAAAATGCCGAAAAAGTTTCTAAGTACAAGTGTCGACACTTGAGAAGAATTGTGTCAACACTTGGGAAAGGCTGTGTCGACACCAGGAGCCAAATTGTGTCGACACACAGAACTTGTGTCGATACACAAAAAATCTGTCGACAACAATCGTGTCGACAAGAAGGACTTGTGTCGACACACTCCAGAATTCTGTCGACATCAACTTTGTCGAGACTAGAAGCTGTTGTGTCGACACACAGGACTTGTGTCGATACATTCCATTGAAGTTATGTCAAGAAGAAAAAGAAGAGCTGTGTCGACATTATGTGAGTTGTGTCGACATCACTAAGGATTGTGTCGACACATGATCTATTTATGTTGACACATTTGAAGTATTGTCTCGACACTTTGCTGCTGAGCTAAAGTTCATTGAAGTATCAGATGTCATGACTGGAGACTTGATAGCTTTCACAACCAACAAAGTATTTACATCTGTCAGAGCTGTCAGAAGGCCGTTATGAACCGGATCAGCCGATAACCTTGGATGGGGTCTATATAAAGACCTATTCTATCAACAAATAGAATGAACAAGAAGAGACAATCAACAACTAAGAAGAAGAGAAGTCTTCATCCAGAAATCAACAAGTCTCTAAGGGCAGATCCTGAACAAGTCTGCCAGAAGAATTCAGAGCCACATCTGAATAGAAGAAGGAAGCTGATTGAAGATCATCTCCAAGAAGATCAACCTTACTTTGTTCAAATTCAAGAAGATTTGAAGAAGCTAAGACAGGTTGGATCTAAAGAGTTAGATCTATCAAGAACTGACTAAGAAACCTTCAACCCTTTCTCTCTACTTGGGTGAAGTTTCTATTTGTTTTTTAATCAATTTCTCTGTAGGATCTTATATTGATCTGAGTATAGGAGAGTTAATTCTCTGAGTTATAAGCCTAAATTTATAAAGGCTGCGGTAGGGCTGAGTGCCTGAGGTAGGGGAATCATTTCTCTGAGTTGTAGGCCTGGGAAAAGGCTGAGGTAGGGCTGAGTGCCTGAGGTAGGGGAATCATTTCTCTGAGTTGTAGGCCTGGGAAAAGGCTGAGGTAGGGCTATTGCCTGAGTTGTAGGAGTGTGGACTCACTCTGAGGTAGGGTTCTCTGGAAGAATCTGAGTTGTAGGACTTACTGAAGTCTGAGCTGTAGGGACCTTTCAAGTTTCTGAGTTATAAGATCTGAGGATCTGAGAAGAAAGAAGGGAGTTAGGCCGAATCCAGTACACTGCTAGATAGGCGAGGGGGGGGAAAGTGGATGTACCCATCACTTTGCGAACCTCTATAAATCTGTGTGTCTTATGTGTTGCTGTGTTGTTTAAATCTGTGCTGTGAACTGTGCTGTGATAAATATTGCTAAGGCTATCTGGCAAGTAATTTACATTATCTGCCTGAATAAAAAAGAATTGAACATATTCACCCCCCCTCTAGGTGTTTAAGGTATCTTGAAACCAGTTCTTTCAAGTGGTATCAGAGTCAGGTTGCTCAAGATTAGACTTAATAGTCTGAGTTGATCTATAAGGCAGTTATCAGTTAGACAGAATGGGTTCAAGTGAGAATCAGAAGGAATTTGGATCTATGAAACTTCCTGTCTGTAGGAAAGAAAATTTTAGCATATGGAAAGAAAGGGTCGGATTGTTCATGGAAGCATCTGATCCAAGAATTTACATTATAGTGCTAGAAGGGCCATTTATTCCTATGAAAATATCAGTTCTTGATGCTAACCTCAAGACTCCAAAGTGTTACTCAGAAATGACTAAGGAAGAGATCATTCTAGCAACCTTAGACAAGAGGGCACAGAACATAATTGTGAGTGTCATAGATGACTCTACATTCCAGAATCTGATCCATTGCAAAACCTCCAAGGAGATGTGGGACACCTTGATTGTCTACATGGAGGGAACAGAAGAAGTGAGAGAGGACAGGAAGTCTATGTTAAATCAAGAGTATGAAAGCTTTAGACAAGCTAAGACAGACAACATAGCTGAATGCTATAGTAAATTCTATAGAATTGTTAATGAGCTAATGACATATGGAATAGTCTTTAGCACTTATGTATTAAATGACAAGTTTCTCAGATCTTTACCAAAGATTGGGATACTAAAATATGTGCCATCAGAGAGGTGGATAGGCTTGCAGATACACCTCCACCAACCTTATTTGGAAAAGTGTTATCCTATGAGATGCAGTTCACTGCCAAAAAAGAGGAGAAAAGCAATAAGCCTGAATACAGAGAGAAGTCAGTTGATTTTAAGGCTGAAGCCACAAGAAAGGGCAGGAGAAAACCACCTTCTCCTCCCAAGAGAATGGTTGAAATTAAATCTGAACATTCTGACATCAACACTTCAGACAGTCACAAATCTGATGAAGACTTTGCTGCCTTCACAAGGCCGTTTCAGAGGTTCATGAAGAAGAAGAAATGGAGAACAAAGCCATCTTCATCCTTCTCCAAGGATGACTATTACAAGAAGAAGAAAACATCTAAGGATGACAGGTATGTCTCTAATCCCGGTAAACAAACTTCTTCTAAAATTGTTTGTTATTGTTGCAACAGGCTAGGACATGTCATAGCTGATTGTCCTGATAAAAAAGGAATCTAAAGATAAAAAGAGGCAACAAAATAAGGGCAAGAAGGAGAGATCATTTGTTGCAAAGAAGCAGAAGAGTTGGATTGACTCATCATCAGAATCAGGAGAAGAGACTGAAGCTGAAGCCGAAGCTTATATAGGATTGTTCACTACTGAAGAGGATTCAGTAGAATCTGAGTTCTTGCAACTGTTGAAGATCATCATTGCAAAGGGCTGATGACTTTGACTGAGGAAGATCAGTGCCAGGATCAGCCTGATCCCAGTAAGGTAAACAATCTTTCTTCAGTTTCTAATTATTATACTGGATCAGACTCAGAAGCATCTGCATCAAGAGATGTGGATGATTCTGAATCTGAAGGGGATGTTCATCAACTTATTGATGAGTATGGTGATCTGTTGTAAGCACTTAAGAGAAGTAGAAATCTTGTCAAAAACCAAGCTGAAGAAATTGTATCTCTTAAATTGGCTACATCAGATTCAGCAAAAATGCTGGATTTGAAGTTGAATGAAATTGCCAAACTAAAAAATATAACTTTTATTTAGATGGGTACAATTACATTTAAAAATGATCAAATCAAGAGTCTGGAAGTCAGACTACAAAAAAAGAGGGAACTTGTGGCTAAATTCTCAAAGCCAAAGTCAGTTTTACCCTTGATTGATGACTTCACTCTCCAAAAGGGTAAGATAGGATTAGACTTCAAGGGAAGAGCTAGGGCAGCTCATTCTAAAGGAAAAGGCAAAGCCCCAGTTTAGCCACTAGCCTTCAAAACCCCTATTGCTTTCAGGAAAGTGATGCAGCCTTCTAACATGTATGACCATGACATTACACATGGTCACTGTAAGCCTGGTAATCTGAATGACAAGGGTGTAAATGCCAATAGGGCAGCCCATGTACAAACACATTATGATCTTCAGGAATCATCAATGTTTGATGCATCTGCCCCAGCACTCAAGAAAATGACCACTAGACCTACAGTTGTAAGGTCTGCTGACAACAATGCTGTTAAGACTGTACCTAAAAGAAGATTTAATAGATATGAGTGCTGGTGTTATGACAAAGTGGGCCATTATGCCATTTATTGTTGGCACAACACTACTGTCAGGAAGAATGCCAGCTTACCTGTCAGAAAGGCTGCAGGCAAGCATATCAAGTTTCAGTCTAACCTGAACCTAGAACCCAATAATAATTGAGGTTCTAAGGTTAAGTAATTTTATTTGATGCAAGTGAGTCCAAGTGGCCATAGACCAATATGTTACTTGGACAGTGGATGTTCCAGGCACATGACTGGAACAAGAGGGATGTTGAAGGACTACTCTCCCATAGAGAATTGACCCAAAGTGATCTTTAGTGGATCTGAAAAGGGAGTCATCAAAGGATTTGGTAACATTTCCAATAGTTCCATCACTATCACCCAAGTGGCTTATGTGAAAGGTTTGAAACATAACTTAATAAGCATAAGCCAACTGAGTGATCTTGGTTATGACACCTCTTTTATTAGGAATGACTGTCAAATTAGAAGGACAAGTGATCAAAAGGTCATCTTGTCAGGTTATAGAAAAGGAAATGTTTACTGTCTCAACTTTAATTGTGAGAATAAGAACTCTCCTATTTGTCTAGTTGCAGATGAGAAAGCTTCCCATTATGTCAAATGGCACAAGAGGCTTGCTCACCTTAACTACAAGACCATTGGTCAACTCTTTAGTAAAGAGTTAGTGAGTAATGGTCCTCAGGTCAAGTGCATTCAGGAGGGTGTGTGTTCAGCCTGTCAAAAAGACAAACAGACCAAAACCTCCTTCCACAGTCTTAATACCAAAGACTCAGTGAGGTGTTTGTATCTCCTGCATATGGATCTATTTGGTCCTATGCTAGTTCATAGTCTAGGTACGAAAGTCTACACTTTTGTGATTGTGGATGACTATTCTAGATTTACATGGGTTTTCTTCCTGAGGCAGAAATCTGAAACCCCTACTATCTTCCACAATTTTATTAGGCAGATTCAGAATGAACTTAACAATTCAGTGGTCAAAATCAGAAGTGACCATGGGACTGAATTTCAGTCTGAATGCATGACAAGATTTTGTGAAGAACTAGGGATTCATCAATAGTTCTCCTCACCTATAACTCCCCAGTAAAATGGTATTGCTGGAAGAAAGAATAAGACTCTTATTGAGGCTGGTAGAACCCTACTAAGTGACACTTCTCTCCCAGAATATTTCTGGGCTGAGGCAGTAAACACTGCATGTCATCTTCTCAATAGGTCTTCCATCACTAAAAGCCACAAGAAGATACCCTATGAGATTATGAAAGGCAGAAAATCAAATTTAGCCTATTTTAGAATCTTTGATAGCAAGTGTTTGGTACTTAATAATGGCAAGCACTATTTAACTAAGTTTGCTGCCAAATCTCAAGAAGGTATATTTGTTGGGTACAGCAACAGCAGTAGGGCATACTGAGTTTACAACTTGACTACTCAAGTTGTAGAAGAATCTGTCCATATAGTTTTTGAAAGTGTAGGTTAGATCTGAAATACTCTAGAAGGGGGGGGTGAATAGAGTATTGTGTTCACTACAAACTTTTTACAACTTTTGTTGTAAGCCTAGGTGAACAAGTCAGTAAATAAAATAAACTAAGCACAGCAACCTAAATAATCACAGAACAACAAAACCAAAACACAAAGAAGGGCAACCAGACGACACAAGAAATTTTTATGGTGGTTCCCCAACCTGGGTACATCCACTCTTCTACCACCCTGGTAGGAATCCACTCAGGTTTTTGATCAGGTGCTGACACCAATGAGCTTTTGTTCATGGTGCTCAAAAACCAAACCTCAAGTCTTTTGGTAGGAGACTTGCAACCAGAATAATTTTGAAGGGAATTAAAACCCTGTACAGGAATTGGGAAAAAGGTGATGGTGTCTTCTCTGACAATAATCAGAGAGAAGACTTGTGGATTGATTGTAGCAGCTTTTGCTCCCCCTGAGATCTTGAGTTAATCAGGAATGCTGGAGCACTGCTTCAGGGTGATAGGTCTTCAAAGACCTAGAATGCCTGGAACAGAAATTTGTTTCAGGAACTCCTTTGATAGATAGTGTTTGTTGTCCTTTGAAGTAGTCATGTAGAATTAGAAGGAAGAAGACTCTTGATAGAATTTGATTGTTCTTCTTCTTCTTCTTGAAAATGTTCTCTGGTCAGGATGATTGCAGTAGAACTTTTGATTTGAGTATGATTGTTCTTCTGTGCAATCTGAGTGTGTCTATCTGATTTTTTGTATTGCTTGCTTTACTACTAACTAATTCTTTTTCTTTTCTGTCTATCTATTTATGACTGAGGAACATTCAAAATTTTGAATGTCGAGCAGTAATTATAGTCGGCCTTGGAAGGAAGCGGCAATCAATAATTTCCCCAACTGTCCCATGGAAAAATGACATGTAATAATCCAAAGTCAATGCGCGTTCCAACGGTAACATTACGAGAAGATCTGGCATTAATAACTCCGGAATCATCGCCAAGAAACGGGACGGGAAACTGAAGAAAACCTAATCTGGGATCGTCGAATGAAGAACACAATTCGTCGAGCTGAGTTTGAGTTCGTCGAGCTGAGTTTGAGTTCATCGAGCTGAGCTTGAGATAGTTCGTCGACCAGACAATCTTCATTCATCGAACAGACATCTTCATTCGTCGAACAGACAATCTTCATTCATCGAACAGACAATCTTCATTCATCGAACAGACAATCTTCATTCGTCGAGCTGAGAATCAAATTCGTCGAGCAGATAAGTATCACTGTCAGACAGTATTCGTCGAACTAAGAAGCTGACTTCGTCGACCTGAGAAGCTGAGAACTTGAGATCCAAGTTCGTCAAGCTCAGAATCTAATTCGTCGACCAAAGCTTGAAGCTGGACTTAGAAAAATTCTGAAGTTGTCCTGACTTTGGCTTGATGTAGAAACTGAGTCTTCGTCGAACAGAGAACCAAGATCGTCGAGCTCAGCACAAAGAATTGTCTCACGATCGTCGAGCGCAGAACTCCTTTCGTCGAGCTGAGTTCGACGAACATCAAACTCACTTTACTTAGTCTTGAAATCCTCTAAGTCTGAAGTCTCTGATGGTCTTGATGATAACGGGTCCATATGAAGTTGAACCTAATGACTTGACCTAGACTCTAGGACACAAAATTACCCTGGCTATACATGATGGGTCACACCCTAAGTCAGTGAACCTAGCCCAAATCAACTAGGGATCCAACAATCTCCCCCTATTTGGGTGAGGTCACTAACAGAGACTCAAAATAGAAACAAACAGAGAAACAAAGCAAGAAAAGAGATATATCTGGCAGAGAATTACCAACACACACAACATATATATATACAAAGCTTTGTTTAAACAGATAGCATTGTTTGAAAAACAAAAACAGACAGAAAATGAAATAACATGAAGATTACTTCTTTTGCTTCTTCTGCTTGGATCTATCTTCAGATGTCTGCTCTCCTGGCTTCTTAAAGATGATTTCTCTCTTTGGATCTTGAGCTTGAGCTTTTGTCATAGTCATATCAGCTGCCCTAATAATATTCAATGAAGTAGCCCTGAGGACAACTGCTTCTGGATGAAGTTTCATATAGTCATCAACATTAAACAATTTATTTCCTTTGTCAAACCTTTTCAGCTCTTTCTTTCTATACTTTGACATTGTTGTGAATCCAGAAATATCTTTTCCTTCAGCATTGGATTTATTGATTAAAGATAGTCCAATTAATTCCTGATATCTAGCCATTCTTGCAGTATTTACATTTTCAGGATCTTCAAAAGGAGTTGGGGGAGAGTAAGGTCTCTTTGGACTTTCAGCTTTTTGAACTTCAGATAATTGTTGTTGCTGCTGTTGATGCTGATTACCTGAGGATGGCTTCCTTTGCTGACTGCTTCCAAATGATCTCCCTGACTGTCTCTGGTATGTTTGCATTGGGGCAGATCTCTTGGAGCTAGAGCCACTGGCACCAGCTGCTGGAGGAGGAGGAGGAGGTGGATCCTTTCTGAATCTGTGAACTGGAGGAGGGGAATATCTCCTGCTTCTCTTTCTTTCTTTCTGTTGATTCTTGGATAGCCACATCCATGCAGGCATCCCTTTGTATGGAGTAACATTGTGCAGAATGTAATAGGGGGTGTTTGTAGTGGGATTAGGCTTAGGAGCTGGAGGAGGAGGAGCCTTCCTTTTCTTTGATATCATCATCTTTTTCTTACTGGCAGCATCTTCATCAGAATCATCATCATCATCATCTTCTTCACTATCTGAACCCTGAGGGTTATCATACAAGGCATTCAGAGCTTTTAAAGCTTTTTCAGAGATAACAGCCTTTTCTGGAGGAGGGGCAGAAGGTTCAGGAATAGAGGTTTCAGTAACAGGAGAGGAGGGAGCTGCACAGGAAACAGAAACAATAGGGACAGAGCTTTCAGCTACTGCCTTATTTTCTTCTTCAATGTCAGCTAGAATAAGCTCATCCAAGTCTGGCAGGGGAGAGTCATCCATAACAAAAGTTGGGGCTGGAATTTCTTCTGGAATGACCTCTGGACTAGAAGCTGAGATGGAAGCTGGAGCTGAGATAGCAAAATTGTCACAGAGTTGCTTAGCAACTTCTGGACTTACTGGAGAGGTATAGGGTACAATAGCTAAATGTGGCTTAGTAGAAACTGCTGGGAGAAATTGCATATGCACAGTATCAAAAATTTCCAGTAATTCTGGTAGATTAACTGTGGGATTCATAATGAAATCACCAACAGGTTTTATTTGCTCAACTAACTCATCTAGATCATTATCGGTATCCATAAAATTAATTAATTCAATCATTTCATAATAAAAAAACTGTCAAAGTTTCTGCATCCTCATTTGAATCTGCATCTGCTGGAGAGAGAACTGCTGCTGTGACTGTTGCTGCTGCTGCTGCTGTATCTACATCTGCTGCAACTTCATCACTGAGCATCTCCCCCTGCCTGGGTTCAGGAGAACCTGGAGCCAGGCCCCTAGATGAAGAGGGGACAGCAGATAGGGCAGAAATCTGGGCATATAAAGAATTGATGGAGGTCACAAGAGGTGTAATGGCCTCTTGGATTAGAGATTTGATGAGGGGAGTGAGCAAGGATATGATGGTAGATGGATCAAATGGGGAAGGGGAGGATGATGGAATGGAGGATGAAATAACATGAGTGTGATAAGTGGATGGAGATGAAGATGTAATGGGGGAAACTGGCATGACAACATCTGTGGGTATGTTGTAAGATGGAATGGATGACAAATGAGGGGGAAGAGGAGACTGAGGAGGTGTAGGAATATGTGTCTCATGAGGTGAAGCAGGAGGTGTAGGAATGTTGGTTATGTCAAGTGGTGGAGATTTGGAGGAGTAGGAATATGAGTATGTTGTGGAGATTTAGGTGTGGTAGCAGGAATGGAAGAGGAGGGGAGTTGTTTGGCTGGAAGTGCAGGAAGAGATGATGTAGATGGAAGGACCTCTTCTGCAGGGTGGGGAGCGGCCTTTACAGCCCTGGTGCTCTCAGAAGTTTGGATGGAAGAGGAAGAAGCCTTTGAGGGCTTGGAGATAGTCCTCTCCCACCTGCCAAATAGAGCGCAGATGAGGCGCTTGCTGGCGTTTATGAAGATGGTCGGGGAGACCATACATTCAGCAGCCTTCCCTTGAAGAAAAATCCCCAAAATTCTGCGGAAGCAGACTTCCTTCTTACTATTCTTTTTCTTTATCAATTCAAAGAAGATTGTGCCCCAGTTGACCTGTCTCTTATTCACCACGGCGCACATAACCAGGAATTGGTAGCGGGTTATGTAATCATGCGCCGAGTGCTTTCCCATCAGCACTTTTCCTACAATGTCTGCCAGAAACTAGTACGCGGCAGACAGTTGCTTCTTCAACAGCTTATTAGGGTTGCTTCCTGAAAAACCCATTACCTTCAGCATATCACCAAACTCTTCAGAATCCATGTCCATGTTATCTTCTCCATTGACTAGACCAAAAATCTCAGACAAAATTGCGGGAGATAGGGAAACAACAGTACTCCCGATAGTGCCTTTCAGAACATCTTCGTCAGAAGTAGTAGATGTATATACTCATTCTCTTATTTCAGTCGCATGTAGCTTAATTCTCCGGGTCATAAAGTCCTTTAGATTCAGTTCTTCTAGCAGTTCCAAGATGTTGAGGAAGATGGGGTCCGAATGTTGAAAAGAATCGAAGTCCATATCGAAACCAGTATCAAACTTCATTGCGGCGAGGGTGCTTGCTGGAATCGCCATTGATGACCTGCAGGAAAAACACAGGGAAAACCGGTGATCAAGAGCAAAAGAACTGAAAGCGCGGGACGAAGGTCGAAGAAAACCTAGATATAAGTTTTTCAGAATATGAATCGACAAACTCCGTTTCACGAAAATGAAAAATTCTTCGAACTGAGCTCGACGAAATAAATTATAGAAAGATAATTCGTCGATCCCATCTAGAAGAATCGAAAACCATTCGTCGAACTCCGTTCGACGAAATATCTTCTGAAGCAAAGTTCGTCGATCTCCGGTCGACGAAAATTGTTTCCACACAGAGAATTCGTCGATCTCCGTTCGACGAGAATCTCTCAAACTTTCCCGAATTCGTCGAACTACGTTCGACGAACTCTGGAAAATTTGTTGAATGCAGACAGAAACTAAGTTAACTCTTCTCCATTAATCATTCCTAGTTGATTTATAAAGAACAGATGGGTTTTCTCATCCAAGGGCTTGGTGAAAATGTCTGCTCTCTGTAAATCAGTAGGAATATGGATTAAGTTAATTTTCTTTTTGTCTACATTATCTCTAATGAAATGATGTCTTATTTCAATTTGTTTAGTCCTAGAATGGTGAACTGGATTCTGTGTTATAGCAATAACACTAGTATTATCACAAAATAATGTTGAATTATTTAAGTTCACACCATAGTCTAGGAGTTGGTTTTGTATCCATAACATTTGTGAACAGCAGCTGCCAGCAGCCATATATTCTGCTTCTGCAGTTGATGTTGACACAGATGTCTGCTTTTTACAAAACCAGGAGACAAGTCTCATACCAAGGAACTGGCAAGTTCCAGAGGTACTCTTCTTGTCCACTCTACATCCAGCATAGTCAACATCTGAGTATCCAGTGAACTCAAACTCTGACTCTGCAGGATACCAGAGTCCTAGATTAAGGCAACTCTTTATATATCTCAAAATTCTTTTTAGGAAAATAAGGTGAGATTCTTTAGGGTTCACTTGGAACCTAGCACAAAGGCATGTGACAAACATTATATCAGGTCTGCTAGATGTTAGGTATAATAGGGATCCAACAATTGCCCTATAATTTTTCTGATCTACAGGTTTCCCTGCTGCATCAGAATCCACAACAGCATTTGTAGCCATAGGGGTTTTCATTCCTGAAGCATCACCCATCCCAAACTTCTTGATAAGCTCTTTAGCATACTTAGCTTGGGAGAGGAAGATACCATCAGGGAGCTGCTTCACTTGGAGACCAAGGAAGTAGGAAAGCTCACCCATGCTACTCATCTCAAATTTAGAATGCATGAGGTCAGCAAACCTCTTGCACAATTTGGGATCAGTAGACCCAAAGATGATGTCATCCACATATATTTGTACTAACAATATTTGGTCCTTATGATGTCTAGTGAAAAGGGTTTTATCTATGGTTCCTCTTGTAAATTTATGCTCTAAAAGAAAGCTTGCTAGGGTCTCATACCAAGCTCTTGGATCTTGCTTTAAACCGTAGAGAGCTTTATGCAATTTAAAAACAAAGGAGGGTTGAGTTGGAGAGATAAAACCTGGAGGTTGTTCTACATAAACCTCTTCTTGAAGTACTCCATTCAGAAATGCACTTTTGACATCCATTTGGTAGACCTTGAATCTCTTGTGAGCTGCATAGGCAAGGAATATTCTTATGACCTCTAACCTTGCAACAGGGGCAAAGGTTTGGTCATAATCAATTCCTTATTCTTGCATGTAGCCTTGAACAACAAGCCTAGCCTTGTTCCTCACTATGTTGCCTTGAGCATCCAACTTGTTCCTGTAGACCCATTTGGTTCCAATAAATGGGTAGTTATGGGGTATTGGAACCAAATCGCAAACTCTACATCTCTCAAACTGATTTAGTTCCTCTTGCATTGCAATGATCCAGTGGGGATCTTGCTCTGCCTCATGGATGGTGAGAGGTTCAATTTTAGAGAGAAAACAGGCATGCATCAAGTCTTGGTTGAGTTGATGCCTTGTCTGCACACCTGCTGAAATGTCTCCAATCACTTGAGATCTGGGGTGATCTCTAAGTGTGACAAGATCAGTTGGTGGAGTTTGTTGAGCAACATCTTCTGTAATTAATTCCTCTTGGGTAATGATACTAGCTGTTGAGGGAAGTTCAGCCACTTCCTCTTGAATTTCTTCTTCACTATCTTCAGCAACCTGTGGAGTAGGATGGGTTGATACCTCTTGGGAAAGGTTTAGTCCATCCATAGACTCACACAGTTGTGGAACCTACAAAAACCTATTGCTGGAAATTTCTTTCTCCTTATATGACATGTTAGCTTCATCAAAAGATACATGAATAGATTCTTCAATTTTAAGAGTAGATTTATTAAAAACCCTATAAGCCTTGCTTACTTGGGAATATCCTAGAAAAATCCCTTCTTCAGCCTTAGCCTCAAACTTTCTAATGTATCTCTTGTTATTTGTGTGAATGTAACAAATACAACCAAAAACTTTAAAGTATGTGATTTTAGGTTTCTTCCCTTTAAGTAATTCATAGGGGGTCTTATTTTTCAGTTTATGTATAAGGCTTCTATTTAGGACATAGTTGGCAGTATTTACAGCTTCTGCCCAAAAGGAAAGAGGCATGTAAGCATCTGCCAATAATGTACCTGCAGATTCAATGAGTGTCCTATTTTTCCTTTCAGCAACCCTATTTTGTTGGGGAGTTCTAGGAGCTGAGAAGCACTGCCTGATACCTTCCTCTCACAGAACTCATGCATAAGAAGAGACTCAAACTCTGTGCCATGATCACTTTTGATCAATGCAACATGAGTAGAGAATTCGATCTGTATGGTCCTGAGAAAATCTGTAAGAACCTTGAATGTATCTGACTTAGTTCTCAGAAAGGCTACCCAACTGAATCTAGAGAAGTCATCAACAATCACTAAAGTATAAGACTTCCCTCCAAGGCTTTGTACTGCAATGGGTCCAAATAGATCCACATGAAGCAAATACAATATCCTAGGTGAATCACTTTTATTAATGGATTTAAAACTAGTTTTGGTTTGCTTGCCTAATTGATAAGCCCTGCATATGCTTTCCTTCTTGTAGGGGCCAGAAGGTAAACCTCTAACAAGGTTGTCCTTAGATAACCTAGATATATTCTTAAGGTTTACATGTCCTAGTCTTTTATGTCATAACTCATTTTGATTACTAGTAACATTCAGTAAGCAGATATCAGTTGTGGCAGAGATAAAATCTACTAAATATATGTTGCCTTGTCTAAGTCCAATTAAAACAGTTTTGTTTTTATTATCAATAATAGAACATGAAGTAGAGTTAAAATGTACCTGATAACCTTCATCACATAATTGACTTATGGATATAAGGTTATGTTTAAGTCCTCTTACATATGTTACTTTCTTGAAGGTCACTGATCCAATCTTCACTGTCCCATATCCTTCTGATTGACCACTATTGGAATCTCCAAAAATCACCTTTGGTTCTAGCTTGGGTTTGTAATTGGATAGATTTCCCTTGCTGCCTGTCATATGTTTGGAGCAACCATTGTCCAAGTACCAAGTTTGACTCACCCTTGGACAACTCTTAACCTGTACCTGCAAAGAAAAACAAAATTCAATTGTTCTTGACCCAGGTTACCTTGGGTCCTTTATTTTGTTGAAAAGTAAAACTGGAAATAACTGATAAAGCAGGTTGAGATTTATAACCTAAGGGGTGATATCTCCTAGGTGGAATTACCCAATCAGCTACTGGATTAAATGTCTTATTAGTTGGTTTAAAGTTTCTGTAAGAAAAATAGTTTATGTTTGGTCTTTCTGGGTTCGACAAATTGTTGTAAGTTCGTCGACCAGAGTTCGATGAATAGGGATGAGATCGTCGATCTCTGCTCAGAGAATGACAGTAGTCATTTTCTGTGCCCCAAGTTCGTCGACCTTTGCTCGACGAACCATACACAGTTCGTCGATTGCAGTTGGACGAATTGTTGTATCTAAAGTTTGCGTTCAGTGTTCGTCGATCTGGGTTCGACGAACTGGATACATTTCGTCGATCTGAGTTCGACGAATGCTGCTGAACTTTGTTTTTATTTGCTATTTTCAGATTTCTGTTTCTCTTGTCTATGAGTCTAGGATTGTTTTCTGACATTGGTTTGTCTATTAACTTTTCTTTTCCCTTTGCAGATATAAACTTGATGGGGGTTGAAAGAATATTTTTCTTAATTATGGGGGGTAAACTTGATGAAGCACCCAAGCCCAGCTTGCCATTTAATCTGGCATTCACTGTGCTTGTAATGTCCATCAGCTTGAGGCTTCTCCCATTGAGAGCTTGCTTAAGTTGCTTGGCCTCACATAATTCAGATTTTAGTTTAATTATTTGTTCATTAGCTAGAGTTAGTTGGTCTGTTTGCTTTATATTTTCTGAGTTAACTGATTCAAGATTTCCTAATCTTTCTCTAAGAGTTTTTATTTCTTTTTCTGAATTGATTAAGTCTAAACACATAGATTTGAATTCAGCTTTAAATAAATCAGAACTAAAGTCAAAGCTAGAGATAAACTGATCTGCCTCTGAGTCTGAGGCAGCTTCATCTTCAAATTCTTCTTCTGATCCAAAATTGCTCCTAGAGGAATCAATTGCCATTAGGCACACCTCCTTGGATCTTGCTTCTTCCTCTTCTTCACTTGAACTGGAAGAGGATGTTTCTTCTTCAGTGTCACTCCAAGTCTCAGCAACAAATCCTTTGTCCTTCTTTTTATATTTGCTGGCGGAGGGTCTGCTGCTGTGCTTTCTCCTAGAATCCTTCTCTCTGCTCTTGTCCTTCTTCTGGTTTTCTGGACATTCTGAAATGTAATGTCCAGGCTTTCTACAACCAAAGAACACAACCTCCTTGGTTGGTGTCTTGTCATACTTGGGCTTATCATTCTGTCTGGATGATTTCCTTCTGAAGTCCTTCCTTGCCATCTTGTAGAACCTTTTGGAAAAGAGGCTCATGAGCTCTTCATTGGAAGTTGATGTCTCACTTTCTTCAGATGCTTTGAAGGCTATACTGTGCTCCTTTCTAACTGGAGTTGTTGCCTTCTGTTCTGCTTCCTCTCTTGATTTTATCAGCTGCTCATAGGATTTCAATTTTCCTATCAGAGACTCAGTTGAGATCTCATTGAGGCTTCTGGCTTCTTTGATTAGCCAGATTCTGGAGTCCCAAGAGCTAGGGAAGCACGTCAATATCTTGTCATTCACCTCAGTCAAGGTGATGTCCTTGTCCAATGTTTTGAGCTCATTGATGATTGTGCTCAACCTGTTGTATATTTATGCCACTGATTCATTCTCATCCTTTTTAAAGTTCTCATACAGGGATATGAGATTGGATCTTCTGTCCTTTCTTTCATCTGTAGAGCCAACTACCATTTAGTTGAGGGAATCCCAAATGGCCTTGGCTGAGGTGCACTCAGCCACCTTCTGGAATATGTCATCTGGCATAGTTTGGGCTAAGATATTCATTGCCTTAGCATCTGCCATCTTGGATTTCTTGTAGGCATCATTGTTTTCTGGAGGAGGCACTGCAGTCATGTTGGTGGAAGTGCTGGTAGAAGATGCAGGTGCTGGAGGTACACCTGTCAGGATAACAAAAAAATATCCTCATCAATAGAATTCATGTATAATCTGATTCTTGCCTTCCCGATGGCAAACTTGTTAAGATTGCACACTGGAGGTCTGATGCTTGCATAGTCTTTGTTTTGGGCCATGTCTGTGAAGAAATGAATCTAATAATAAAACTTAAAACAAACAGATCTAACTAGAGGGATCTTTGTGGTTCAGGTGTTAGCCTGTACAACTACTAAGGTGCGGTATTTTAACCAACCTCGCTTTGATACCAATTGAAAGTGCAGGTTAGATCTGAAATACTCTAGAGGGGGGGGGGGGTGAATAGAGTATTGTTCTCACTACAAACTTTTTACAACTATTGTTGTAAGCCTAGGTGGACAAGTCAGTAAATAAAATAAACTAAGCACAACAACCTAAATAATCACAGAACAATACATCCAAAACACAAAGAAGGGTAACGAGACGACACAAGAAATTTTTATAGTGGTTCCCCAACCTGGGTACATCCACTCTTCTACCACCCTGGTAGGAATCCACTCATGTTTTTGATCAAGTGCCTGACACCAATGAGCTTTTGTTCAGGTGCTCAAAAGCCAATCCTCAAGTCTTTTGGTAGGAGACTTGCAACCAGAATAATTTTGAAGGGAATTAAAACCCTGTACAGGAATTGGTAAAAAGGTGATGGTGTCTTCTCTGTCAATAATTAGAGAGAAGACTTGTGGATTGATTGTAGCAGCTTTTTCTCCCCTGAGATCATGAGTTAATCAGGAATGCTGGAGCACTGCTTCAGGGTGATAGGTCTTCAAAGACATAGAATGTCTGGACCAGAAATTTGTTTCAGGAACTCCTTTGACAGATAGTGTTTGTTGTCCTTTGAAGTAGTCCTGTAGAATTAGAAGGAAGAAGACTCTTGATAGAATTTGATTATTCTTCTTCTTCTTCTTGAAAATGTTCTCTGGTCAGGCTGATTGCAGTAGAACTTTTGATTTGAGTATGATTGTTCTTCTGTGCAATCTAAGTGTGTCTATCTGATTTTTTTGCATTGCTTGCTTTACTACTAACTAATTCTTTTTCTTTTCTGTCTGTCTATTTCTGACTGAGGAACATTCAAAATTTTGAATGTCGAGCAGTAATTGCAGTCGGCCTTGAAAGGAAGCGACAATCAATAATTTCCCCAACTGTCCCATGGAAAAACGGCATGTAATAATCCAAAGTCAATGCGCGTTCCAACGGTAATATTCCGAGAAGATCTGGCATTAATAACTCCGGAATCATTGCCAAGAAACGAGACGGGAAACTGAAGAAAACCTAGTCTGGGATCGTCGACGAAGAACACAATTCGTCGAGTTGAGTTTGAGTTCGTCGAGCTGAGTTTGAGTTCGTCGAGCTGAGCTTGAGATAGTTTGTCGACCAGACAATCTTCATTCGTCAAACAGACAATCTTCGTTCGTCGAACAGACAATCTTCATTCGTCGAACAGACAATCTTCATTCGTCAAACATATAATCTTCATTCGTCGAGCTGGGAATCAAATTCATCGAGCAGATAAGTATCACTGTTAGACAGTATTCGTCGAACTAAGAAGCTGACTTCGTCGACCTGAGAAGCTGAGAACTTGAGGTCCAAGTTCGTCAAGCTCAGAATCTAATTCGTCGACCAAAGCTTGAAGCTGGACTTAGAAAAATTCTGAAGTTGTCTTAACTTTGGCTTGATGTAGAAACTGTGTCTTTGCCGAACAGAGAACCAAGATCATCGAGCTCAGCAAAACGAATTGTCTCACGATCGTCGAGTACAGAACTCCTTTCATTGAGCTGAGTTCGACGAACGTCGAACTCACTTTACTTAGTCTTGAAATCCTCTAAGTCTGAAGTCTCTGATGGTCTTGATGATAGCTGGTCCATCTGAAGTTGAACCTAATGACTTGACCTAGACTCTAGGACACAAAATGACCCTGGCTATACATGATGGGTCACACCCTAAGTCAGTGAACCTAGCCCAAATCAACTAGAGATCCAACAGTTTTTGATGAAACTAAACTAATCAACCGTGAGATGTCTAGTACATCTTGTAGTTCTACAGGTTTGAAAGAAAAAATGGATAAGCTAACCATTAGTGAACACCAACCTGCAAGGCAGGATGAAGAAAATGATGGATGTTGTCCAGGGGGAGTACAAAGTCCACAAGTTGATGATGAGGAAAATGAAGTACGACACGTTGAGGAGATTGGAGAAAATCAAAGTGTAGATAGATTGCCTCCAGTAACAAGACATCTAAAGGATCATCCAGCACACCAAATTATTGCTGATCTAAGACATGATGTCCAGAGAAGGAGCAAGAACTTGAACACAGTTCTTTGCTCAGGTTTCCTGTCCCAGATGGAACCCAAGAAATTTGAAGAAGCCATACAAGACCCAAATTGGATTGATGCCATACAGGAAGAGCTGAATCAATTCAGAAGATGCAAAGTGTGGAAGCTGGTTCCTAAACCAAAGAATCACAATATCATAGAGACTAAGTGCATCTACAGGAACAAGCTAGATGAAAATGACATTATAGTCAAAAATAAAGCAAGACTGGTAGCAAAAGGCTACATGCAAGAAGAGGGAATAGACTTTGATCAGACATTTACCCCAGTGGCAAGGTTGGAAGCAATAAGGTTATTCCTTTCCTTCGCAGTTTATCAAGGGTTCAAAGTATTTCAGATGGATGTTAAGTCAGCATTTTTGAATGGTGACTTAAAAGAGGAAGTATATGTTGAACAACCCTCAAGTTTTATAGATCCTCTCTATCCTAATTATGTGTATAGGCTTAAGAAAGAACTATATGATTTGAAACAAGCCCCTAGGGCTTGGTATGAAGCATTGTCTACATTCCTCATTGAGAACAAATTCTCAAGGGGGAAAATAGAAAAAACACTATTCCTAATGGAATCAAAAGGCAAGATGATACTAGTCCAGATATATGTTGATGACATTATCTTTGGATCAATAAAAAATAACCTTTGTAGAAAGTTTGCTAAACTTATGCAAGGGAAGTTTGAGATGAGCAGTATGGGTGAGCTGAAATTCTTCTTGGGACTCCAAGTTAGACAGACTGATGATGACTTGTCCATATCCCAGTCTAAGTTCACCAAGGAGTTGATTAAGAAATATGGTATGGAGTCAGCCTCCACCATGAGAACTCCAATGGGGTCAAGTATGCCTATAGGCAAAGATGTGCAAGAAAACCCGTAGATGAGTCTTTGTATAAAGGGATAATTGGCTCCCTTTTATACTTAACTGCTAGTAGACCAGCCATCATGTATGCTACATGTGTCTGTGCTAGGTATCAAGCCTGCCCTCAAGAATCTCATTTTACTGCAGTCAAAAGAATTTTGAGATATCTTAAGGGAACACCAAATCTTGGCCTTTGGTATCCTAAGAATAGATATTTTCTACTAACTGGGTATTCAGATGCAGACTTTGCGGGATGCAAAGAAGACAGGAAAAGTACAACTGGAACATGTCAGTTTTTAGATGAAAGATTGGTGTCATGGAGCAGCAAAAAGCAGACAAGTGTGGTTATTTCCACTGCTGAGTCTGAATATGTTGCTGCAGGCAGTTGTTGTGCTCAGCTGTTATGGATACAACATCAGCTTGAAGATTATGTCATCTAGGTAAGTAGAACTCCATTATTTTGTGATTTTACTAGTGCTATTTCTATTGCTAGAAATTAATCTTATTTCTCATAGCAGAACTAATCACATAGAAATAAGATTTCATTTCTTTAGAGATCATGTTGAAAAGGAAGATATAAGTTTAGAATTTGTCAATACTAATTTTCAAATTGCTGACATGTTCACCAAACCACTGTATGAAACTAAATTCAATTATTTTAAAATTGAATTAGGCATGCTGAACTTAGAATAAGAATGATAAATTTGACTAAGTAAATTTGTGTCGACACATAAAGACATCTATGTCGACACTTAGTAGTTTGTGTCGACACATAAGGAAAATTCTGTCGACACATCAAGAAGATTGTGTCGACACATAGCTCTCCTGACACTTAGATATTGGTGTCGACACATACAGTCATCTGTGTCAACATGCAGAATTTAGTGTATACTCTTAAGGTTGTCTGTGTCGACACATCGCACATGGTGTCGACACATAGTATTGTACTACAATAAAATCCTCTGTCGGGACTTTCATAGTCTGTGTCGACACAATCCCAACAGTGTCGACACAATAAGAGTATTCCTACCCACCTATTGACCTTCTTTGTTTAGAAACATATAAATAGTTGGCAGTAAAACCATGTCGACTACGCTCTCCTAATTCTCGTGACCAAACCTTTATGTCGACAGACCTTCATCTCTCTTCTCATCAAATCTCTCTCATCCCTAATGGCGCCAAAGCTGGAAGAAAACATTAACGAGGGCTATGAACTAGTTCGCAATACGTTTGTGAGTGGATCTAGAGAAATCAAAGCTGTGATTACCCTAATCACAGAAAATGGATTGGAGTATTTGGTCTCAGAACCTACAAGGATATGGAAAAAGGAAGTTCTTGAATTCTACACGACGACATCTCTGGATTCAAAGGGAGTAAAAATTAAGTCATCTGTACAAGGAACCAAGGTCAAACTCACTCAGAAGAGTTTAAGTAAAACATTTCAGCTACCCAGGTTAAAGAAGAAGATGAAATAACATCTTCCATGACAAGAAAAGCACTCTAATGGTGTGGAATAGATCCCACAACCAAGATTGGATCCTCAATGAATAGGAAGGGGATGAATTCTCAGGGTAAATTTCTTTCTGAAATTATAGGGAAAGTTATTCTATGCAAATCAGGGGGACATGATAGGATTTCAGCCTACATGTTAAATTTGATGACCAGAATAATATTCAAGGTGAAAACAAATTGGTTTGCTGTTATTTTTGACAAAATCAAAGAAAGTCTTAAGAAACCCAATCTGGGTAGAATCCTGAGTTTACATCTGGCTGAGAATATTCCTGAAGTAATGAATCAGATTGCAGGATCTAAGATCAATCATATGAGAAGAATGAATTTGAGAATACTATCAAGATGGGATAGAGTTCTGACCAAAGATGTTTCTACCCCTTAGAAACAATCAAAGCAGATTCAGAAAAATAAGAAAACACCCTTTAAGACCACTGAATCTTCCAGTGATTCAGAAGAAATGGTTGTTTTCAGCTCAGATGAAGAAGGAGCAGAAAGGACTAGAATGACACCTGCTCTAGAGACTGTAACTAAAGGACAAATGTAGGGGGAGCAGGCTCCTGCAAGCAATATCCAAATGACACAAGTCCAAGAAGAGCTTAATCAAGGGGGGAGCCAATGAGCTTTCTCCAGTTTCAGCTTAACAGGAAGCATTACTCTCAGGGGGAGCTCATGAGCAACAGCCACCTGTCCACACAGCTGCAATGGATAGTGAAGTAGCTACACAATATATACTTGAGGTACTACTGGATATCAATCAAGCTGCTATAATTAATGAAAATGATACACTGAATGTGCATATGAATGATGTTGATCAGATTAACCAAGACAATGTCCCTGAGGATGTCATTACCAGGGAAGAAACTTTGGAATTTGAAGGAGAACAATCTGCTAAAGAGACAGTAATCCCTCCAATACAAATGCAACAAGAAGTTACTTTAGAAGAACTTTTTCCTGATTTATTAAATGCAAGAACTGAGGGGGAGCTGCTAAGGACTGAGCAGGAGATGCCCATTATAACATCTAGTTCAAAAGATATAGTGGACATATCAAGTTCATCTGAGTCCTCAGTAGATAAAGAAGCCTCTAGGGCAAAGAATAGAAAGCTTATGCAGCAAAGGAAGAGAAGCTCTGGCTAGAAGAAAGCCTTACAGACTGTCTCATCAATTCCAGCTCCAGCAGTAGACTTCAGTCCACTTCTAGTATAACTGCAAGTAAAGTTGGATGAACAAAGAGCAGCTCTTGAGAAATATGTAGATGAGAGTCATAAAGAACTGCAATCTACATTGGCCCAAGATATCAAATCCATCATATTTGAGGTCAATCTGCATAAAATGGAAATGACTGAGTGCTTTCAAAAGGGAGGACATGTTGTTGTCTACTTGGCCAAGCAACAACAGGAGGCCAAAACTAAGATAGATGACATAGTAGTGAAACAAGGCTATGTTTTGGAAAAACAACTCAGAATGAATGACAATCTAACAGAATCCCACAATGTTATTGTCATAGAACTTAAGAATAAAGCCACTGCTTTCACTGCGAACATTGCTCAAGAAAAGTCTGAGTTTGATAAACAACTCAAAGCAAATTTGGCTGTTGTTCACACTGCTATTCAGGACTCTCAAAAGGTCATTGTTGATCAGCTGCTGAAGTTCAGATCATTCTACAAAGAAGGCACAAATTATCTAGCTAATCAGATAAGGTTTCAAAAGGATGATCTAAGAGACCATGTTGAATGAGAAGTGATAAAGGGGGAGAGAGTGTTAGTCAATGCAGGCTCTGAACATGCTAAATGGATAACTAATGCTATCAAAGAAACTCTTGGTTATCCACCCTTGTGTGATGATGATAACACTACTAAATCAGGCATTCAATCGGCTTCAAATGAACAAGTTCAGCAGGAAGTGGCTCAAATTATTTATCCACCTGCTGATTTTGAGGGCATTTAATCTGCAGTATAACAAATGTACAGTCCTCCACAGGAGGTTCAGAATGTGATTATTGAGAAGGTTGAGATGTATGAAGCTGCTTTGAAAAGAGAGCAAGAAGCTCAACTTTCTAAGAAAAGGTTTATAGAACAGGTTGAATTAAAGCCTGATTTTGCAAGATGGAGCCCCACCTCCAGAAACATTATTCTCACTACCTGGCAAGTAGTTAAAGATAACATGCATGATAGGGGCAAATGGTACTCTAAACAAGAATGGAGCAAGTATCAGAAACGACAAGATGTCATTTATCAGTTCAGAAGAGAACTTAAACCTGGGAAGATACCTACTACTTCTATGGAGCCAAGCAAGTACTTTCCAAAGCCTTATCATTATTTTGAAAGGCAAAAGGTCGAGGCTGAAGAGCTCAAGAAAAAGGATCTTAAAGGAAAGAAACCAGCTGAAGACACTGAAGCTAATGTACAAGCAAGGATTCAGTCTGGTAAAGGCATTTTCATCAAGGAGCCAAATCAGTCCTAGAATAGATTCACTAGATTTTAGAACTATGTAATCTTGTGTTTTAAAATCTATGTAATCTGTTGTTCAAAAACTTCTTGTACTTCAACAAAACACTGATTCATGTTCACTATATTTTATAATGTTTTGTGATGATATAATATGCTGGTTTTGTTTATATGTTACCATGACTAAATAATTCTTATACATCATAATCTGTGTTTTATTATAAAGTGATGTATATCATTGACTAAGGGTCATGACTTCTCCAAATAGGGGAGATTGTTGGGTACATTGGAAAATATGTACCAGATTTAGAGAAGCCACACCTAACTCAATGATATTCATCAATGTGTATTTGATGGTGTTTTGAGTTTCAATGTGCAGGTTAAGGAAATGCAGAAAATGTTTCTAAGTACAAGTGTCGACACTTGAGAAGAATTGTGTCGACACTTGGGAAAGGCTGTGTCGACACACAGGACTTGTGTCGACACACAGAAAATCTATTGACAATAACTGTGTCGACAAGAAGGACTTGTGTCGACACACTCCAGAATTTTGTGGACATCAACTTTGTCGAGATTAGAAGCTGTTGTGTCGACAGACAGGACTTATGTTGACACATTCCACAGAAGTTGTGTCAAGAAGAAAAAGAAGAGTTGTGTCAACATTATGTGAGCTGTGTCAACATCACCAAGGATTGTGTCGACACATGATCTATTTGTTTCGACACATTTGAAGTATTGTCTCGACACTTTGATGTTGAGCTAAAGTTCAATGAAGTATCAGATGTCATGACTGGAGACTTGACAGCTGTCACAACCAACAAAGCAGTTACATCTGTCAGAGCTGTCAGAAGGCCGTTAGGAATCGGATCAGCCGGTAACCTCGGATGAGGTCTATATAAACAGAATGTGTTGGGTATTGTATCCACAACGTACCTGATTTGAAGAAGCCCCTGGACAAGCTAAGGTAAATAGACAATGTTTTTGACAACATACTTCAAGTTGTGCTTGCAGTTATTCCAAGCTAAGTGCACACCAATGTCAGGGTGCAGTAGGTCAATATACACGGGTCTGCACGACGTAATCCCTCGTTGAGCAGATCAGTGTGTTGGTCTACGTGTACTCTCTCTATTAGAGTGCACTTACTTTCAAGTACAGGACCGTGTTTATACAAGAGCAGACAAGGAGCAAGGATGGGTCACGGAGCAGCTCTTGGGTGGAAAAACAAAAATTCGTCTAAGTATAATTCGACGAGAATCACCAAGTGATTCTCGCCGATTCGGCGAGAATCACCAGTGATTCTCGCCGAATCGTCGAGAATCATCTCGCTGAGTGATTCTCGCCGACTCTATCCGGCTACCTCAAAACGGTGCCAAGTAAGATTCAGCGAGAATCACTAGTGATTCTCGCCGAACCCATCGTTGAGCAGATCATGAACACCAAGTAATAATCGTTGAGAATCAACAAGTGATTCGGCGAGAATCACTAGTGATTCTCGACGAATCGTCGAGAATCACTAACTGATTCTCGCCGATTCGTCAAGAATCACCTGCGATTCTCGCCGATTTTGACTTGGCAATTTCTCTGGAAGCTGCTGGACTGGATTCTGCCGCTGGGACTATGTTGAACCGGATTTCGGGTTTCTACTTGTGGGACCCACAACGGTCTTGTTGAAAGTATCTACAGTATATATACGGGTATTTTTTGAACAGTAGGAGACACACAGAAAGAAGCCGAGCGACAACTTGACCTAAAATCGCGATCTCCACTCCGCCGCCGCCGTCGCGCTCGAGCTAGTTGGTCGCCGCCTTTGATCGAGATTTCTTCATGATCTTCCGGCGACAGAATCTTAGCCAAGCTTAGAGTCTCACGTGTCTATCCAGAGATCCCTTGTCTCTCGATTTGTTGATCGGGAAAAACTTCCCCGTCCGAATCGATCGAGACGATCGATCCTAGAGTGACCGTTGGTAGACCTAGCTTGCTTCGCTACGAAGTTTGGATCTCTAAGTTCAGCAGCCGCACATCGTCGTTGCCGCCGATCCCGTGAACCTAGCTGTCGCCCATCTTGCCGCCGCCGGTTCCGGGGAGATCCTCTCCAAGAGAGATCTAGGGTTGTGGACTCTTTGTGGACTTCAAGAACACGTCGTCAACAAAGAGGGACACCTTTGTCTCCAAACGTAGTTTGTATCTTTTGTACATTCTATTTTATTTTTGTTGTAAAGGAACGGTGGTTCCGTGTTGTAAGGGTTGGGTGCAACCCGTGTTGTGGGAGTGTTGACTCCTACGTGTGGAAGTGTTCCTTCCGATAGTGCAAGGATTGGATTTCAATCCTGTTGGTGAAGAGACCGAGTCGTCCCTGGTTGGGAGATAGGTCGAAGGGGGAAAGTGGATGTACCCAAGTCGGGGAACCACTATAAATAGCTTGTGTACTCTGTTGTGCTGTGTTGTTTTATTTTCGTGTGCAGGTACAATTTAAATTCCGCAAAAACGCTGCACGTCACCTATTCCCCCCCCCCCCCCCCATAGGTGAAGATAGTTGACACTAGGTGGACTTTCAAGTGGTATCAGAGGGAGGTTACTCATCAAAAAGGCTAACACCTTGAGTTGAATCCTGCCTCTAGTGTCAAGAAGGAGGCAAACATCTATTATGTGTAACACCCCGAAGTTAATCAGATCAATTTGAGCAAAATCGGGTTCAGGCCTTGGTGACACGGCGTGGGACACGGGCGTGTCCCAGGGCGTGTCAGGCCTGGGTAGTGTCGAGTCGTGAAGTCGATGAAATTTGGGGTCGACACAGCGGACACGGCCTACGACACGGGCGTGTCGCAGGGCGTGTCGGGGCCTTGTCAACGATCAGCCTGGATGTCGACGAATTTTCTCGACTATCGTCGAGTGTGGAGTGTCGAGTGAGGACACGACCTGTGACACGGGCGTGTCACATGGCGTGTCAGTGGTCGTCGACCTCAACTCGACGTTTAGAGCTAGGGCGTGTTTGCAGGACACAGGTGTGTCCAGGTGCACACGGCCAGGAACACGGGCGTGTGCCAGGCCGTGTGAAGTCTCGGGTTGTTTTGGGATTATTTTCGTTGAGGCACACGGCCTCAGACACGGGCGTGTCTGAGGGCGTGTCAGGGACACGGCATGGAACACAGGCGTGTCCCATGGCCGTGTACCGTTGGTTTTGAGTCAGTTGTCTGCCGCTTAGAGGGACACGGCCTGTGACACGGGCGTGTCACAGGGCGTGTCAGGCCGTGTTTTAGCTTTTCTGGCCAAATCTGAGCCGTTTGTTTCCCTCTTCCTGGATCCAATGGCTGGGCTCTGTCCAGGTGTGTTGAAGGACGAGAAAAAGGGGATTTAAGCCCTCTTTTCTTCTTCTTCTTCATTTCTTTTAAGCAAGGGAGGAAGAAAGGCTAAGGCAAGAGGGAAGGGAGGAGACTACCAGCTGCTGTAGGAGCTGCGGAGTGCGGAGCGAAGATCCGAGAGCGGATTCGTGAAGACAGAGCCGAGGCGGTGATTTCCATCCGGCTACTTCATGGCGCCGAAGCGATCTTCAAGGGTAACGATCTCCTTCTTGGACATCGAAGTCCTTCCTTTATGCATGTGCTTGGAATCCTCCACCAAGAGGTGGATATCCGTGAAGTGATTCCATTGTTGAGTCTGCATCTAGAGCCGGAAATATGGAGTACGGCATAGGCATGCTGTGTGAAGCCCGTCTGGACCGGTAGTCTGGATTGGTGATGTTCATGGGTAAACCGGAGGAGACTCCGTGGATTTGATGTGATGGAAATGGATTTCTATTGTGATGAATGTATGGATGTGATGCTGAATGTGAGGAGGCTTTGGCAAAGCTCCTGGTTGTGATATGATCAATTGGTAGCACGCCTGGGGAGCTCGTGATAAACCCGGCCTGTTACACCACTAGGGTGAGTTGATCTAGTTAGTTAGAGGGGTCGATTGGTGGCAATGCTTGGGGAGCCGAGTTAAACCCGGGTTGCTGCACCACATAGTGTGGGTCGATCGGATTAGGAGGGGGGTCGATGGGTAGACATTGCCTGGGGAGCTTGGATAAACCCGGCGTGCTACACCACAGGTTGTGGGTCGACCTACTCTGGTTGTTGCTGTGAGGTTGTACCTCTGTGTGGTTTGGGCGGGATGTCGCCAGCTTGTGAGACTGGTGGACTAGGGCCGGTCAACCAACAAGTTAAAACCTCGGATCAGCGGTGTATGACTGGTGGATTCCGGTACGCCAAGAAGGTACCCTGAGTGAACGGAACGTCTGGTGGATTCCAGCATTTGTGACGTCGTGTGTTTGCTAGTGGGATAAAGGAACTGATATATATATACTGTTGGATGATGCTTGATGCTACGTGATGAGCACTGTATACAGGGAGGGAACCACTACCCCGGGTAGGGGGTAGGGTCGTTATAATGGGTCAGCCAAATGCTGACCGTTACTTTGTTTTCTGGTTTGTCTTGGATGTGGAATTGCAGGTGTTGCGGCTTGAACTGAATAAGCAGAATGGCTAGCTTGATGAGGCCCTTGAAGGCCATGCGAAGAGTTGTGTTTGGATTTCATGTGTGGCCGGCCTGCGTGCCGATGTACGAAATGATTGTTGTGTAAAAGAGGAACTTGTAAGGCCATAAGGCCAGTGTGTGTGGGTTGTATACATTCCTGGTGTTGTTATATATAAATGTGATCTTTTATATATGGGTGGACATTCTGGTTTGAGTTCATGCTAACAAGAAAAATGCTGCGCTAGAATGGAATGAGTTAAGGATTCGCATAGATTTTGATTTCCACACGTGATTCCTTCGCTTGTCTGTGATATATGGCGTGGGGCCCCGGCCGGACCCACCGTTATATGTCATGTGACAGGTGGGGGCGTTACAAAGTGGTATCAGAGAGAAGTTTAGATTGTTTGGGAGGAGAGAACATAAATGAACTCATGAATGTCCACTAGGAATGTATGTCATGCACAAGATGTGCGTGAGTGTGTAGTCAATGTCGCAGTCCCATTATGATTGGAAGTATTAATGGTGTTCTGTACATTGATAGGTGGCGAGGGATGGAGCTGGGCCGTCTGAGCCCCAGCGGTCTGCTGAGAGTGCAGCACCCGTGGAAGTGCCTATGCCTCCCTCGGCAGAAGCCATACGGGTGGTGACGGAGACAGTGCTTGCAGTGTTACAAGCACAACCTGGACAGGCACGACCTGGTGGAAGGCAAGAGCATTCTGCCGTGGTGGTGGAAGAGCAAGCACGTGACGACTCCTTGACAGGTTTTATGCACTTTCATCCACCGACATTTGGTGGAGCGCTTTCCCCAACGCAGGCGGAAGATTGGTTGGCAAGGGTCAAAAGGATTCTCACTGCAATCAGGACGGTCGAGGAACAGAAAGTGATGTTGGCCACTTTTCTGTTGGAAGGCGATGCGAGATTATGGTGGGATGAAATTGAAGTGCATCACTTGGCAGGTCGAGGTTTAACTGACGTTTCCATGGAGGAATTCTCCCAAATCTTTTTAGCCAAGTATGTGCCGGTGTCGCAGAGGATTGCGATGGAAAATGAGTTTCTCCGTTTGGTGCAGGGTGAGCAAGATATTGATACCTACCTGCATGAGTTTACAAGATTGGGGAGATATGCGGGATCTACCTTTGCGGAGGAAGCACGAAAGACAAATCGGTTTTATGACGGCTTGCGGGATGAATTGAGATTGGCACTCCCGAGTTCAGTGAGCCAAGGCTTTCAAGCATTGGTCGATATAGCTTGTGCCTTGGAAAAAGATATGAAGCGAGTACAAGCAAAGAAGCGACTGGCAGTGGAAAAGTCAGAATCTAAAGTGTCGCAGTTGGATCAATCGGAGTTTCGACGATAAGAGAAGAAAAGATTTAGGCCGGCGGAATCATCTCCGTCGACTGTTTCTTCGGGGGCGACTTATGGGTCAGGACGTGTGGATACACGTATATGCTATAAATGCGGGCAACAAGGACATATAGCAAAATTCTGTCGGAATGCCCCTTTAAGGAGTGAGAAAAAGATAGGTGCGTCATATGAAGAAAAGTGAAAAGCAGTGGCCGAGTCATCTGCACCCCGGACACAACCTCGCTTGCACGCTATGGAAGTGCAAGAGCCGCAAAGCTCAGTTGGTGAAATTCAGCCTCGGGTGTTTAATTTGTCGCTTAATCGCGAATCTCAAAATCAGGAGGCTGAGCGGAGGTGAAACATGAATTACTTCTCTTGGATGTTCTGTTGTATGTAAACGATGCTTATATATGAGGAATAAAATCGTGTTTGGTGCACTTGTGATTGTGAGGCGATAAATCACTTATGTTGTTTTGTTTTGAGGTCTTCTGTGGCTGCATGTGCACAAGTGGAAGTTAGGGATGTTTGTTTGTGTTGTATGTTTGTTAGTTTGTGCGGAGGCGTGCGGTATAAGCTTTGATGATGTTGTGGCTGATTGGAGTCAATTTCGAGGAAGAAATTATTTGAAGGGGGGGGGGGGGGGGGGAGGATTGTAACACCCCGAAGTTAATCGGATCAATTTGAGCAAAATCGGGTTCAGGCCTTGGTGACACGGCCTGGGTAGTGTCCAGTCGTGAAGTCGACGAAATTTGGTGTCGACACAGCAGACACGGCCTGCGACACGGGCGTGACGCAGGGCGTGTCGGGGCCGTGTCGACGATCGGCCTGGATGTCGACGAATTTTCTCGACGATCGTCGAGTGTGGAGTGTCGAGTGAGGATACGGCCTGTGACACGGGCGTGTCACAGGGCGTGTCAGTGGTCGTCGACCTCAACTCGACGTTTAGAGCTAGGGCGTGTTTGCGGGACACGGGTGTGTCCAGGTGCACACGGCCAGGAACACGGGCGTGTGCCAGGCCGTGTGAAGTCTCGGGTTGTTTTGGGATTATTTTCGTTGAGGCACACAGCCTCAGACACGGGCATGTCTGAGGGCATGTCAGGGACACGGCATGGAACACGGGCGTGTCCCATGGCCGTGTACCGTTGGTTTTGAGTCGGTTGTCTGCCGCTTAGAGGAACACGGCCTGTGACACGGGCGTGTCACAGGGCGTGTCAGGCCGTGTTTTAGCTTTTCTGGCCAAATCAGAGCCGTTTGTTTCCCTCTTCCTGGATCCAATGGCTGGGCTCTGTCCAGGTGTGTTGAAGGCCGAGAAAAAGGGGATTTAAGCCCTCTTTTCTTCTTCTTCTTCTTCTTCATTTCTTTTAAGCAAGGGAGGAAGAAAGGCTAAGGCAAGAGGGAAGGGAGGAGAGTACCAGCTGCTGTAGGAGCTGCGGAGTGCGGAGCGAATATCCGAGAGCGGATTCGTGAAGGCAGAGCCGAGGCGGTGATTTCCATCCGACTACTTCATGGCGCCGAAGCGATCTACAAGGGTAACGATCTCCTTCTTGGACATCGAAGTCCTTCCTTCATGCATGTGCTTGGAATCCTCCACCAAGAGGTGGATATCCGTGAAGTGATTCCGTTGTTGAGTCTGCATCTAGAGCCGGAAATATGGAGTACGGCATAGGCATGCTGTGTGAAGCCCATCTGGACCGGTAGTCTGGATTGGTGATGTTCATGGGTAAAACGGAGGAGACTCCGTGGATTTGATGTGATGGAAATGGATTTCTATTGTGATTAATGTATGGATGTGATGCTGAATGTGAGGAGGCTTTGGCAAAGCTCCTGGTTGTGATATGATCAATTGGTAGCACGCCTGGGGAGCTCGTGATAAACCCGGCCTGTTACACCACTAGGGTGGGTTGATCTAGTTAATTAGAGGGGTCGATTGGTGGCAATGCTTGGGGAGCCGAGTTAAACCCGGGTTGCTGCACCACATAGTGTGGGTCGATCGGATTAGGAGGGTGGTCGATGGGTAGACATTGCCTGGGGAGCTTGGATAAACCCGGCGTGCTACACCACAGGTTGTGGGTCGACCTACTCTGGTTGTTGCTGTGAGGTTGTACCTCTGTGTGGTTTGGGCGGGATGTCGCCAACTTGCGATACTGGTGGACTAGGGCCGGTCAACCAACAAGTTAAAACCTCGGATCAGAGGTGTATGACTGGTGGATTCCGGTACGCCAAGAAGGTGCCCTGAGTGCACGGAACGTCTGGTGGATTCCAGCATTTGTGACGTCGTGTGTTTGCTAGTGGGATAAAGGAACTGATATATATATAATGTTGGATGATGCTTGATGCTACGTGATGAGCACTGTATACAGGGAAGGAACCACTACCCCGGGTAGGGGGTAGGGTCGTTATAATGGGTCAGCCAAATGCTGACCGTTACTTTGTTTTCTGTTTTGTCTTGGATGTGGAATTGCAGGTGTTGCGGCTTGAACTGAATAAGCAGAATGGCTAGCTTGATGAGGCCCTTGAAGGCCATGCGAAGAGTTGTGTTTGGATTTCATGTGTGGCCGGCCTGCGTGCCGATGTACGAAATGATTGTTGTGTAAAAGAGGAACTTGTAAGGCCATAAGGCTAGTGTGTGTGGGTTGTATACATTCCTGGTGTTGTTATATATAAATGTGATCTTTTATATATGGGTGGACATTCTGATTTGAGTTCATGCTAACAAGAAAAATGCTGCGCTAGAATGGAATGAGTTAAGGATTCACATAGATTTTGATTTCCACACGTGATTCCTTCGCTTGTCTGTGATATATGGCGTGGGGCCCCGACCAGACCCACCGTTATATGTCATGTGACAGGTGGGGGCGTTACACTATGGATGCGCTCAAGTTCACAGGCAAGATCCCAGTGTGCACCAGGCTCAACTTTCCTATCTGGAAGGAAAGGATCAGGTTCTACATGGAAGCAGTGGATCCTCGACTCTTCATGATCGTGGAGGAGGGACCTTATGTCCCCACTAAGGCCTCCACCATTGATCCTACCAAGAAAGTGCCGAAGACACTTTCTGAAATGGACAAGGATGAGATGGTGCTAGTGGGACTTGACAAGAAGGCGCAAAACATTCTGGTCAGCGCAGTTGATGACTCTATGATGCAGAACTTCTGCAACTGCAGGACAGCACAGGAGATCTGGCATTGCCTGATCATCCTAATGGAGGGAACTGATGAAGTGAGGGATGATCGGAGATCCCTCTTGAACCAGAAATATGAGGCCTTCAGACAAGGGCCTAAGGAAGAGATCGGAGTCACCTACGAGAACTTCCTCAAGATTGTCAACGCCCTCAAAGTGAAAGATATGGTACCTAAACACCTAGAGGGGGGGGGGGTGAATAGGTGACCTAAACCTTTTTAAAACTTTGTTGGCAGCACAACAGTTATTTCACAGATTACTACAACTAACAGCAATTACAGAAATCAAACAGTCAATCCACAGCACAGCTCAGCACACCACAGCAGACACACTAATTTATAGTGGTTCCCCAATCTTTGGGTACATCCACTTCCCCCTTCGCCTATCTAGCAGTGTACTAGATTCCCAAACTCTCCACTATCTCAGAACCCAACAAGGTTCCTACACCTCAGGCCCAAAGCCTTACACTCAGCCACTAAGGCCTACACTCAGCCACCCAGGCCTACACTCAACCAATTAAGCCTACACTCAGAGTTCTTCAACTCCTACACTCAGGCAATCAAGCCCTACCCTCAGCCTTTATAATATAGGCTTACAATTCTCTCAGATCCAATGGATCCTACAAGTTAAAATAGAAATACAATAGCTAACTCTACAACTCAGAAAATAAGAGAGGAGTTGAGAGTTTCTTGAAGAGTTCTTGGAAGAACTCAGTTAGATCCAAATGACTTAGCTTCCTTCAAAGCTTCTTGAGTTAGAACTGAATTAGTCTGAATCTTCTGCAGTTGTTCCTTAACCTCTGCTTCTTGAGATCCAGTTGTTTCTGAATCCTTCTTCTCAGCCTTAGTTCCAAAGACTGAATTCTTGATTGGAGCTCTCTCTCTCCAACTTCTTAGATCTGCAGTTGGACTGACAGATCTTCTTGTGTTGATCCTCTGTGTATCACTTCTTGATTTAATCTGATCAACTACTTTAAATATTCTCTCAAGCTGTAACTCTTGTTTCTCAATCACAACCACTATTTCTGTAAACTATGGATGCCTATTTATAGGCTTCCTTCATGGTAACCGGCTGGTCCGGTTCATAACAAACTTCTGATTTCTCTGACAGTTGCTGTAGACCGGCTGGATCGGCAGCTGTCATGTCAACCAGTCACTTCTTGAAATTCCCTAACTGTCAGATAGTGTCGAGACTTTCTGTTCTTAAGTGTCGACACTTATTGGCCAGTGTCGAACATGTTGTGTAGGCACACAAGTCTACAAGGTGCGACACAATTCCTTGTTTCTCGACACAGATTCTTCTGCATGTGTCGACACTGAAATGAGTGTCGACACAAATACTTGTACTTCATTCTTTAACTGATTCTTCTATGTCGAACATGTTCTTTGTGTCGACACATCTTCATGTGTTGAAACTGTCAAGTGTCGACACTGCTTCTTGGTGTCGACACAAGTCTTCACTTTTGTTTCTTCACTGAGTGTCGACACATTCTTTTAGTGTCGACACTTGTACTTAGAATATTTTGTAACTTTTCTGTTCTTTGCTAAGTGTCGACACAGCTCCTTGTGTCGACACTTTCTTCAAGTGTAGAGTCTCAATTAAGTGTCGACACATTGTGCTGAGTGTCGACACTTTCTTCAGGTTGACTCTCCTGGTTGTGTGTCGACACATTGTCTGAGTGTCGACCTTTCTTCAAATACTGACCTTCGATAGTGTCGACACATTGTGTTGAGTGTCGACACTTACTTCAAATACTGACTCTTCAGCATAGTGTCGACACATTGTGTTGAGTGTCGACACTTACTTCAAATACTGATCTTCAGATAGTGTCGAACATTGTGTTGAGTGTCGAACTTACTTCAAATACTGACTCTTCAGCATAGTGTCGAACATTGTGTTGAGTGTCGACACTTTTACTTAGCTCCAGACTTTTGCTGAGTGTCGACACAGCTCCAGGTCGACACTCTGGTGTAGACACAGCTCTTCTAGGTGTCGAACTTCTGCTAATTCGACACAGCTTTTCTGCTACTCTTTACTGAGTGTCACACAGCTCCAAGTGTCGACACTTTCTATCTGGTGTCGACTTCATCCCAGGTGTCGAACAATGACTCCAAGTGTCGACACTGCTTGTCTGGGTGTCGAAACTTTCTCAAGTCGCTTTTCTTGGGTGTCGACACATGACAGAAACATTATTCAGTGTTTACCTAACCTGCACAAGAACTCAAACAAACATCAAATACATTATGATGTATATCAATAAGCCTTCAAATCAGGACATTTGACCAATGTCCCAACACAAAGTGGAAGAGTGTTCCTAATGACTGATAAATTCTAGGTCACTAGGAATGGGACAAGAGCGCCAGAAGTTTGGCAACTAGCTGAAACAGACCCAAAATTCTGGAGCTGAGTCCTATGAGCTCAAACCAGGAAAGCAGAAGAAGAAGCTGAGAAGGCCAGCCAAAGAAAAGACAGTCTAGAGATCCAAGAAGGGTGCGGTTTCAACCGTGTCAGAGGATAAGGAGGAGGACTCCGGAGCTCCTCTACAGAGCTCGAGGAGGATTTCCAAAAGGCCAAAGACAAAGAAAGAAAGACTGAGTGAGTCTGATTCCTCATTATTTGACTCCAGTGATGATGAGGAAGAAAAAGGGAAAGGAGAGGAGCCTAGAGATAAGAAGAAAGAGCTTCGGGCTGGTGGGTCGCTCCGATGATGAGGAAGCTCTGGGCTGGTGGGTCGCTCCGAAGGAGAATGTCCCCCATTTACTGGGAAGGTAAAAGCTCACACCCCTCTCTCCGAATCAGACTCTGATCCTGAGTCTCAGGATGATGAACCTGAGGATAGCCTTTCGGCCCGCGAAGCTGAGCTCCTCGAGAAGTATGAGCTTCTGCTCAACACTTTCGAGGAGTGCCGTAAGAGATTGAAGGCTGAGAAAAAGGAAGTAAAATTCCTTAAGGGTGAGTGTGTTTCCCTAAGGGAAGAGGTCACCAGTTTGATTTCTCTCCGACAGGAGCACCTTGACCTGACTTCAAAGCACTCAGAGTCTCTTAAGCTCCTTGATCTTAAGCAGGAGGAAGTCGACAAGTTGGAAGAACAACTTGCGGCAGAAAGGAAGATCGTCAAGAGCTTCTCTATGCCAAAAACTGTTCTTCCAGTTGTTGATACCTTCTCTGCTCAGGCCAAAGGAGCTGGCTTGGGGCATGTAGGGGTATCTGGTTCCTCATCCAGGAGAAACAGGAACCAGAGGAAGTATAAGGCCACCAAGAAGGCCTCTGCTGATGAAAAGGGAAAGGCTCCGCTTAGTCCTGTTGCGTTCAGAAAGCCTGGCTTTCCTTGCAACCAACATGACTTTGAATCAACATTTGGCCATCATTTCCGGCCCTCGGTTGCAAAGCCAAAGAGCCGATATGACGGTTGGACCTTTCCCCGGAACTTCGGTGAGAGTGCCTTCAAGGCACCTTATGAGGAAATCCACATGGGAAATTATGGTCAATTCTCTAGCGGCCATAATGGAAAGAAGGCACCAAAGCCAAGCCTGTTATACAGAAGGTGAAGAAGTCTTGTGACTGCAATCACTGTGAGGCCCCCACCTCCAGATCCAAAGCCCTGGCTGTACCCACCGTTCCCAGGGTAAGGCAGGAGCCTAGGAAGAGGTACAACATATTTGACTGTTGGTGCTGTGGCAAAGTCGGTCACTTTGCCGTGGATTGTTGGTTTAATCCAAGGTATCACGAGACTCCCTATATTAGCAATGCGAGACCGACCACTCGTAGGGTTAACCAACCGAGGGGGAGTATGCTAACCAGGAATCTAGGACCCAAGTTCGATTGGGTTCCTAAGGGAAATTAATTTTGTTTTGCAGGAATGTCCAAAGGAAACCAAAACGCCAATCTGGTACTTGGACAGTGGATGCTCCCGGCACATGACCGGGATAAGAAGCCTGCTGCGTGATTACACTCCAGTCGAGAATGGACCCAAAGTCATCTTTGGAGGATCAGATCGAGGAGTCACCAGAGGTTACGATATGATTTCCAACGGCATAATCTATATCACCGACGTGGCTTATGTTGAAGGGTTAAACCATAACCTGATCAGTGTAAGTCAGTTATGTGACAAAGGTTATGACGTTAAGTTCTGCAAGGATAAATGTCTGATAATTTCACGTACCTCTTCTGAGACGGTATTATCAGGCATTAGGAGCAGAAATATCTTCTGCTTAGATTTTCTCAGCTTAGATTCATCTACCCCCGTATGCCTAGTGGCAGCTGGCAGTGCATCTCTTTGTGATCAATGGCACAAGAGATTGACACATATTAATTTCAAGACAATTAGTATGATGTTTTCTAAGAACTTAGTAAGGGATGCTCCCAGTATCAAGTGCATCAAAGATAGCCCTTGTCCTGCATGCCAGATGGGCAAACAGACTCGGGCTACCTTTAAGAGCGTTGCTGACAAAGACTCCTCCCGGTGTCTTTATCTTCTACATATGGACTTGTTTGGTCCAATGCAAGTTCATAGCTTGGGAGGCAAGTCCTATACGCTAGTGATAGTTGATGATCATTCTCGATTTATGTGGGTGTTCTTCTTAAAACGAAAGTCAGATACGTTTGACATCTTCACTAGCTTTGTCAAGCAGGTTCAGAACGAATTTAACTGCTCAGTGGTCAAAATCAGAAGTGACCATGGAACAGAATTCGAATCTGGTGCTATGACAGAGTTTTGTGAAGAACAAGGTATCTTTCATGAGTTTTCCTCTCCGCGCACTCCTCAGCAAAATGGAGTTGCGGAGAGGAGAAATAGAACCCTCATTGAAGCCTGCACGACAATGTTGAAAGACGCTTCTCTCCCAGAATACTTCTGGGCAGAGGCCGTCAATACAGCTTGTCATGTACAAAACCGAGCATTGATCAACAAGCATCATCGTAAGACGCCTTACGAGCTACTGAAAGGCAGGAAACCAACCATGTCCTATTTGAGGATCTTTGGTTGCAGATGCTATGTACTGAATAATAGGAAGTACCCGCATACTAAATTTGGTGAAAAATGCTTCGAAGGCATATTCGTGGGCTATAGTTCCCACAGTCGGGCATATAGGGTCTTCAATAAGAAAACCCTAGTGGTAGAAGAATCAATCAATATTGTATTTGATGAAGGAAGTTTGCTTAACAGCAGTTCTTCCAGTGGTATTCTTGAAGATGCAGGTGCCCGACTTGAACAGCTGAGTCTGGATGAGACCGCTAAAGATGACACTCCTAAGTACGTCAAAGTTTCCACCTCCACGTCATCTGGAAATGTTGAAGATCAAAATGGAACTAATCTCTTAGAAGAAGGAGAAGACCAAGAAGGAGTCGAAGCTCCAGACGCCAGATTTCTAGAGCTACGACACGTGAGGGATCATCCTAGAGATCAGATCATCGGAGATCCTCGTGTCGGTGTCAGAACTCGAAGAGATACTATTAATGAAGTATTGCATCTTAGCTTCCTATCACAGGTTGAGCCAAAGAAGTTCGACGAGGCGAACAAAGATGCGGCATGGATTATGGCCATGCAAGATGAACTACATTAATTCGAACGTTGCAACGTTTGGACGCTGGTTCACAGACCATACAAGCAGAATGTGATTGGCACCAAGTGGATCTTCAGAAACAAGCTGGATGAACATGGTGTCATCATAAAGAACAAGGCAAGGCTGGTGGCTCAAGGTTACAGACAGGAGGAGGGGATTGACTTTGACCAGACCTTCGCACCAGTAGCAAGGCTCGAGGCAATCAGATTGTTCCTGGCGTATGCTTCGCACAAAGGATTCACAGTCTATCAAATGGATGTGAAATCGGCGTTCCTGAATGGAGACCTGAAAGAGGAAGTATACGTCGCTCAACCCCCAGGTTTTGTCAATCCTACTTATCCCAATCATGTGTATTTTCTCAATAAAGCTCTATATGGTTTAAAACAAGCTCCACGAGCTTGGTATGAGACTTTATCAAGTTTTCTTCTTGAGAACAAGTTCTCTAGAGGTAAAATAGATAAGACATTGTTTCTCAGGGAAGTCAAAGGCAAGATTTTGCTGGTGCAAATCTATGTCGATGATATTATATTTGGTTCAACGGACAACAATCTTTGCAAAAAGTTTTCCAAACTTATGCAAGGAAAGTTTGAAATGAGCAGTATGGGAGAGCTCAAGTATTTCTTGGGACTTTAAGTGAAACAGTCTGAGGATGGAATCTTCATCTCTCAGACGAAGTTCACAAATGAACTCCTTAAGAAATTCGGCATGGAGAATGCAACCTCTATGAGGACTCCAATGGGATCCACTATGTCTCTGGATAAGGATGAGAAAGGTAAACCTTTCGATGAAACCAAATACAGAAGCATCATTGGATCCCTGCTCTACCTTACTGCCAGTAGACCGGATATTATGTTCTCCACATGTGTCTGTGCCCGGTATCAGGTGAACACTAAGGAATCTCACTATGTCGCTGCAAAGCGAATTCTAAGATACCTTAAAGGAACTCCCAATCTTGGCTTGTGGTACCCGAGAAACAATGATGTCGAGCTAATAGGCTTTTCAGATGCTGATTTTGCAGGGAGTAGGGATGATAGGAAAGCACCTCCGGGACGTGTCAATTCCTCGGCAGGAGGCTTATCTCATGGAACAGCAAGAAACAGAATTGTGTTGCAACCTCCACAACAGAGTCTGAGTACATCTCGGCTGGCAGTTGTTGCGCACAACTCCTATGGATCAGAAACCAGTTAGCCGACTACGACCTTCAGTTCAAGGAAGTGCCGATGTACTGCGACTCCTCCAGTGCTATTGCGATTGCCAACAATCCGGTATCGCACAGCAGAACGAAGCATATTGAAGTGCGCTACCACTTCATTCGGGAGCACGTGGAGAACAAGGACATCTCTCTCTGTTATGTCCCCACGGACAAGCAGATTGCAGATATATTCACAAAGCCCTTAGACGAAGCCAAGTTCAGTCTTTTCAAAACTGAATTGGGAATGCTCAACTATGAGGAATGAAGACTACAGAAGCTCCAAGCTCGTGCAAGAATTGAGGGGGAGCAAGGGACTCAAGTGTGCGCACAGATGCAAGAACTGAGGGGGAGCAAGGGGTCAAATGCTACAAACCCAGATTTGCAGAAGCCGAAAAGGGAGAGATTACCCTCTCGGCTAAGGCTAAGGTGGCTCCAAAGTTTGCTCGCACGAAATTGGTATCAGTAATGAATACCTCACTCAACTCACTTTCAAATTTATGATTTTCATTCCCATATGCTCTATTCACCTTAGCTTGTAGGGTTTAGGCTTCTTCAAATAGGGGGAGATTGTTGGGTATTGTATCCACAACGTACCTGATTTGAATAAGCCCCTGGACAAGCTAAGGTAAATAGACAATGTTTTTGACAACATACTTCAAGTTGTGCTTGCAGTTATTCCAAGCTAAGTGCACACCAATGTCAGGGTGCAGTAGGTCAATATACACGGGTCTGCACGACGTAATCCCTCGTTGAGCAGATCAATGTGTTGGTATACGTGTACTCTCTCTATTGGAGTGCACTTACTTTCAAGTACAGGGCCGTGTTTATACAAGAGCAGACAAGGAGCAAGGATGGGTCACGGAGCAGCTCTTGGGTGGAAAGATGAAAATTCGTCTAAGTATAATTCGACGAGAATCACCAAGTGATTCTCTCCGATTCGGCGAGAATCACCAGTGATTCTCGCCGAATCGTCGAGAATCATCAGTGATTCTCGCCGACTCTATCCGGCTACCTCAAAACGGTGCCAAGTAAGATTCGGCGAGAATCACTAGTGATTCTCGCCAAACCCATCGTTGAGCAGATCATGAACACCAAGTAATAATCGTTGAGAATCAACAAGTGATTCGGCTAGAATCACTAGTGATTCTCGACGAATCGTCGAGAATCACTAACTGATTCTCGCCGATTCGTCGAGAATCACCTGCGATTCTCGCCGATTTTGACTTGACAATTTCTCTGGAAGCTGCTTGACCGGATTCTTTTGCTGGGACTATGTTGAACCGGATTTCGGGTTTCTACTTGTGGGACCCACAACGGTCTTATTGAATGTATCTACAATATATATACGGGTATTTTTTGAACAGTAGGAGACACACAGAAAGAAGCCGAGCGACAACTTGACCTAAAATCGCGATCTCCACTCCGCCACCGCCGTCGCGCTCGAGCTAGTTGGTCGCCGCCTTTGATCGAGATTTCTTCGTGATCTTCCGGCGACAGAAGCTTAACCAAGCTTGGAGTCTCACGTGTCTATCCAGAGATCCCTTGTCTCTCGATTTGTTGATCGGGAAAAACTTCCCCGTCCGAATCAATCGAGACGATCGATCCTAGAGTGACCGTTGGTAGACCTAGCTTGCTTCGCTACGAAGTTTGGACCTCTAAGTTCAGCAGCCGCACATCGTCGTTGCCTCCGATCCCGTGAACCTAGCCGTCGCCCATCTTGCCGCAGCCGGTTCCGGGGAGATCCTCTCCAAGAGAGATCTAGGGTTGTGGACTCTTTGTGGACTTCAAGAACACGTCGTCAACAAAGAGGGACACCTTTGTCTCCAAACGTAGTTTGTATCTTTTGTACATTCTATTTTATTTTTGTTATAAAGGAATGGTGGTTCCATGTTGTAAGGGTTGGGTGCAACCCGTGTTGTGGGAGTGTTGACTCCTACGTGTGGAAGGGTTCCTTCCGATAGTGCAAGGATTGGATTTCAATCCTATTGGTGAAGAGACCGAGTCGTCCCTGGTTGGGAGATAGGTCGAAGGGGGAAAGTGGATGTACCCAAGTCGGGGAACCACTATAAATAGCTTGTGTACTTTGTTGTGCTGTGTTGTTTTATTTTCGTGTGCAGGTACAATTTAAATTCCGCAAAAACGCTGCACGTCACCTATTCCCCCCCATAGGTGAAGATAGTTGACACTAGGTGGACTTTCAGAATGAACAAGAAGAGACAATCAACAACTAAGAAGAAGAGAAGTCTTCATCCAAAAATCAACAAGTCTCTAAGGGTAGATCCCTAACAAGTCTGCCAGAAGAATTCAGAGCTACATCTGAATAGAAGAAGAAAGCTGATTGAAGATCATCTCCAAGAATATCAACCTTACTTTGTTCAAATTCAAGAAGCTTTGAAGAAGCTAAGACAGGTTGGATCTAAAGCAGTCAGATCTATCAAGAACAGACCAAGAAACCTTCAACCCTTTCTCTCTCTACTTGGGTGAATGTTCTAATTGTTTTTTAATCAATTTCTCTGTAGGATCTTATATAGATCTGAGTTGTAAGCCTAAATTTATAAAGGCTGAGGTAGGGCTGCGTGCCTGAGGTAGGGGAATCATTTCTCTGAGTTGTAGGCCTGGGAAAAGGCTGAGGTAGGGCTGAGTGCCTGAGGTAGGGGAATCATTTCTCTGAGTTGTAGGCCTGGGAAAAGGCTGAGGTAGGGCTTAATTGCCTGAGTTGTAGGAGTGTGGACTCACTCTGAGGTAGGGTTCTCTGGAAGAATCTGAGTTATAGGACTTGGTGAAGTTTGAGCTGTAGGGACCTTTCAAGGTTCTGAGTTGTAAGATCTGAGGATCTGAGAAGAAAAAAGGGAGTTGGGCCGAATCTAGTACACTGCTAGATAGGCGATGGGGTAAAGTGGATGTACCCATCACTTGGGGAATCACTATAAATCTGTGTGTCTTCTGTGTTGCTGTGTTGTTTAAATTTGTGTTGTGAACTATGTTGTGATAAATATTCCTAAGGCTGTCTGACAAGTAATTTACATTATCTACCTGAATAAAAAAGAATTGAACCTATTCACCCCCCTCTAGGTGTTTAAGGTATCTTGAAACCAATTCTTTCAGCACGCCTCTGTCTCGGCCTTGTCCTCGTCCACCTTTCCAAGGATCTCCCATATAATCAGGGAATGTTTCCGGAATAGCTCAACCACTCATGTATTCATCCCCTCGGCATCCCGAGGGTCGCCTAGGTAATCTACCATCTTGTCCGGAGAAGGGGGAGGCGAGTACTCCTCGCTCTTGTCCACGTCGGAGGAGGAGACCCTGTGAAAGCCTAAGGAGGAGGAAGAAATGTTGATGGGGGTAGGATGAAAATGAGGAACTTGAGAGAATATGAACTCACTCGGGGTCGACACATCTGCCGCATCGAAGCATGGGTGGGAGATACTTGGTTGTCCTTGAAAGGGCTTGCCGCCAAGAGCTGTAAAGTTTTTTCCCAACCCAGGGTAGGCCAGCAATTGTGGAGCCTACTCGATGGCCCCTGGGGTGGAAGCTGCAAAATAAAGGTAATTAGAAATCGAGGAAGTCCAGACAGAAGGCAAAGAAGATAAGCCTAGAATCACCAATCCCGAGGGGAGGAATGCTCAGGACAGGGAGAATGGTAGATCCCGCTACTGAGGTGTCGACGGATCGCTCGGACAAGCATGGGGAAGGATTTCCTGAGCCCGAGCCCCCACCTCTATCCTCGTGAGGTGTCTCCTATGGATGTGGAGTTGTTAGAATTAGCACAACATGGGGTAAGAGTGACCGGCCCCTGTACCCGAGGGATGGCCTCAGAACTAGCTAAAAGTTCTTGTTTTCAAGATAGCTATCAACCTAGAGGGTGGTGAATAGGTTTATCTAGGTCTTTTGATTTCTTTTTGTTTCTTCTTTATTTACTATGTGATTGAGAGCTTTTTATGTACCTGCAACCAGATATCAAACACAGAAAAGCACACAAGTATTTTATAGTGGTTCCCCAAAATTATGGGTACATCCACTCTCCTCCCACCTTGCTAACTTCCTGTAAGTCAAGGCACTTCTCCAAATCAATGCTCCGAGGAGCTTACACCTCATATCGCTCAAGATCTCCTAGTCTCCTCCAAGACTAACACCTCAGCCACAAATGCCTACACTCAGTGATACAAGTATCACTTACCTCAGGAAATTAAGCCATACCACTCAAGCTATGGAGGATAGCTCTACCTTAGAGTAAACTTGCTCCTACAACTTAGAGAGATGCACTCTCCAACAACATAGGAAAAAGTGCCCTACTTCTCAGTGAGTAATACTCACCTAACTCAGATCCCATCAGGATCCTACACTCAGAGAGGATCCCTCTACTACAGCTCAGGCAAATTTGCCCTACCTCAGGCTCAATGCCCTACATCTCAGATCCAGAGGGAAGCTACAATAAGAATTAATTTTATTAACTTTGACACAGAGAAATATCTCTGTGTCAAAAACTAGAATAGAGATATTTCTGCTGTAACTCTCCTCACAGCAGAGAAAAATATTGCTGGAGGTACTCATAAGCGGACTTCTGAACTTGCTGAACAAGGCTAAAGATCTGTTGATCTTGAGTCTTCAAGCGGCTAACTGAACCTGCCCAAGGCTGAAGGTTCTTCTTTCTTAAGAACAATTTCTGATTCTGCTGTGGCTGATGGAGATTGCACAGCTATCTGAACATTTTCTTGTAGGAGAGCTTCAAGTTATTTGCATGCAGTAATGGCGAAGAATATGAAGTCGGCTGCTCACTTTCTCTGTTGATAATGCCCTAAAAGTTATCTTGTGTCTTGACACATCTCCTCCTTTTGTAGTCTGCTAATCAACGACTCTTAGAGATTAGTGGGCCCAAACCTGCAGCATCCAGCTGCATCTTGCTTTAACGCCCATCCGTCGTACTGTAGGCCTGCAACGTCTTTTGTCGTGTACTTTGGCTTTGCCGCTAACAATTTGAATATGGTTGACATTTTGACTTGCTGACATCAGCACCGGAAGACTTTGTCAAAATTCAAGCATCAGTAGTATAGGACTTGAGTGAATGAGCTATACTCAATGCCAAATCACTTAGACAGATTTACTGTAACTTGGCGTTGAGTGAGTTACCTTCTCTCAATGCCAAACTACTTGGATTATAAATCTATTTCTAGGCGTTGAATGATTCAGCTTCAATCAACGCCAACTTGCTTTCTCAGCTTTCTGTTGAATGGTGTTGAGTGAGTGAGCATCACTCAATGCCAAACTCTTAGACAAAATTCTGTCTTCACTAGGCGTTGACAACGTTGAGTGAGTAATGCACACTCAACGCTTTTTGCCTTAACAATTTCTTCAACCTCTTCTGTATGTATGGCGTTGCCAGCGTTGAATGAGCATTCCTCACTCAACGCATTTTGCTGTAACAAATTCTGCGTCATGACGTTGTGAGCGTTGAGTGACCACGCCTAACTCAACGCTTTCTGCCTTAGCCAAATTTTTGTATTCTTTAAAATTACTGGCTTTGATTGACTAAGTGTTACTCAACACTTAAGAGGCTATGGCGTAGAGTGAATGACCTTCACTTAACGCCTGTGGACTTATCCATATTTTTGCCTCTTAAACCATAGGCATTGAATGTCTCAGCCCGCCTCCCTCAACTCTGAACTGAGTTCGACGAATGCTGAACTGAGTTCGACAAACAGTGAGCTCAGCTCGACGAACTCTGAACTCAGTTCGATGAATTTAGACTTTGCCAAATTTCTTAAACTCTGAGCTTAGTTCGACGAATGATTTACTCAGCTCGACAAACTCTGAACTTAGTTCGACGAATTTGGACTTAGTCAATTTTCTCAAACCAAATATTTGGTAAGAGTTATCCTGACTTAGCCACATAGGCTATCTGTCCCATCACTCTAATCTACTGATATATGTATATCTTTGACAAGATTGACTTCCTCAAATCTAGGACATTATGGGCAATTGACCCAACAATCTCCCCCTATTTGAGGAAGTCAAAACTCTTAAGCAAGTGAGTCAATGATACACATAACCATGCAACAATAATCATAAAAACTATATAATTGAGAAGTGATCTATAGTTACCATACTTACCAGCCTACAGAGTGGAACATCAATGCACCTGCTTCCCCTGAATTGCTGCTACCATGCTAGAATATTAATCTGATCATCTTTTCCTCCCCTCTTTTGACTTCAGCAAATAGCTGGTAGGATTCATCTGACCATCTGATCATCTTATCATCTGATCCTCCTCAATTAGGCCGCAGTGAGTTATTGGAATTGTGCTGGACATGATCCCACTCAATTGGAGAATCTTCAATTCCTTAAAGAACAATTCCATCTACAAAATACTAAATAGCTTGCAACCAGATGAGGAGCAACTGAAGCTATACTAAGTTTAACATACCCAACTCAAATTTGAAAGTATTAAACTTAGCTTCATCTAGTGGCTTAATGAATATGTCAGCTACTTGCTTGTCTGTTGGAACAAACTCAAGGGTGATGTCTTCACATTCCACATGCTCCCTAATGAAATGATATCTAATCTCTATGTGCTTAGTCCTGCTATGGGAGACAGGATTCCTAGCAATTGATATTGCACTATTAGAATCACAGAATAGAGGAGTTCTACTTATCTGGAGGTTGTAGTCTTGAAGCTGGTGCTGGATCCACAGTAACTGAGTACAACAGCTACCTGCTGAGATGTACTCTGACTCTGCAGTTGATATTACAATACTGGTTTGTTTCTTTCAGCTCCAAGATACCTATCTCCCTCCCAAAAACTGATAGGTGCCAGATGTGCTCTTCCTGTCCTCTTTGCAGCCTGCAAAATCTACATCTAAAAAGCCTATTAGTTCAAACTCCCCATTCCTAGGGTACCATAGGGCAAGATCTGGAGTGCCCTTAAGATACCTCAAGATTCTCTTAGCTGTAGGGTAGTGAGATTTTTTAGGGCAAGCTTGATACCTAGAACAAACATATGTAGCATACTTGATGTCTGCCCTACTTATAATCAGATATAGAAGGGAGCCAATTGTCCATTTATACAAAGTTTCATCTACAGGTTTCCCTGCCTCATATTTGCCTACAGGCATACTTGACCCCATGGGAGTTCTCATGGTGGAGGAGTTCTCCATGCAAAATTTCTTTATCAACTCCCTAGTGACTTAGACTGGGATATGGATATGCCATCATCAGTATGTTTTACTTGGAGGCCGAAGAAGAACTTAAGTTCACCCATGCTACTCATCTCAAACTTCCCCTGCATAAGTTTAGTAAACTTTTTGCAGAGGTTGTCATCAGTAGATCCAAAGATGATGTCATCTACATAGATCTGAACTAGGATGATCTTACCCTTAAATTCCCATAGGAATAGGGTCTTGTCTATCTTCCTCCTTGAGAATTTGTTCTCAATGAGAAAGCTAGACAAAGTCTCATACCATGCTTTAGGGGCATGCTTCAGCCTATATAGAGCTTTCCTAAGTCTATAAACATAATTAGGTGTGTTAGGAACTACAAAACCTGGAGGCTGCTCAACATAGACTTCCTCTTTTAAGTCACCATTCAGGAGGGCTGACTTCACATCCATTTGGTAGACCTTGAATCCCTTGTGTGCAGTATATGCAAGGAACAGTCTGATGTCCTACAATCTTGATACATGGGCAAAAGTTTGATCAAAGTCAATGCCTTCTTCTTGCCTGTACCCCTTAGTCACTAGTCTGGCTTTGTTCTTGATTATAATGTCATTTTCATCAAGCTTGTTTCTGTAGATACACTTGACTCCAATGACATTATGTCCTTGTGGTCTGTGAACCATCTTCCAGACCTAGCATCTCTTGAACTGGTTCAGTTCCTCCTGCATAGCTCCAATCCAATACCTGTCTATATTGGCTTCTTCATACTTCTTGTGCTCCACTTGGGATGGAAAGCTTGAATACATGGCAGTATTCTGACTTTTGCTCATTGTTGTTACTCTTTGGCTTACCTCACCAATTATCTGGTGAGCTGGATGATCTTTTATGTGTCTGACTATAGGTGACAGTCTTCTTTCAACAACTGGTTCAGCTTCAGGTGTAGTCTCTTGTTGATCTTCATCCACTCCCAGTGTACCTGGTAGATCTTCTGGAGTATCCACTTTATCCTGTATAACTGGTGATGCTTCCTTGATGGCCAGTTTGTCCATCATCTGTTCTATACCTGCAGTACTATAAGAGGAGCTTGGTATCTCCCTATTAATCATAGTAGACTCATCGAAGATTACATGAACTGATTCCTCTACAACTTGGCTTTTCAAGTTGTAGATCCTATAGGCTTTGTTATGACTGTTGTACCTAATAAAAATTCCATCAAAGGATTTGGCAGCAAACATAGTCACATAGGACTTTCCATTATGAAGTACATAACACTTACTACCAAAGATTCTGAGATAGCTCAGGTTTGGTTTTCTGCCTTTTAAGATCTCATAGGGAGTTTTCTTGTGGCTTTTGGTGATAGAGGTCCTATTGAGGACATGACATGTATTTACTGCCTCAGCCCAGAAATATTCTCGGGGAGATGTATCGCTCAACAGTGTTCTACCATCCTCTATGAGAGTCCTCTTTTTCCTCTCAACAATACCATTTTGTTGGGGGTGTTCTAGGTGAAGAGAATTCTTTATGAATCTCATGTTCTTCACAGAATCTTGTCATGCTATCAGACTGGAATTCAGTCCTATGGTCACTTCTGATTTTTGACCACAGAGCTATTTAACTCATTCTGAATTTGCTTGGCAAACTTGGTGAAGATATCAAGGGTTTTATTTTTTTCTCTTTAGGAAGAATACCTAAGCAAACTTGGAAAAGTCATCAACCACCACAAGGGTGTAGACCTTCCTACCAAGACTATGAACTGGCATAGGACCAAACAAGTCCATATGCAGGAGGTATATTCACCTCACAGAATCTTTGGCCCCAATACTCTTGAAGTAGGCTTTTGTCTGCTTTCCCTTTTGGTAAGCTGAGCAAATGCCCTCTTTGGAGCACTTCATATTGGACCATTACTAACTAGCTCTTGCCTAAAGAGCTTACCAATAGTCTTGTAATTCAAATGGGCTATCCTCTTGTGCCACTGGACATAGTAGGAGACTTTCTCATTTTCCACTAGACAAATATGAGAATCTGTATCTAGATATATAAAGTTTAAGCAATAAACGTTCTAACTCCTTGTACATGTCAAGATGACCTCTTGGTCACTTGACCTCCTAATTAGGCACTCATCCTTGTGGAAGACAATAACATAGCCACGATCAAAGAGCTGGCTTATGCTTATAAGGTTTTGTTGCAACCCTTCAACATAAGCCACCTTGGTGATGGTGACTATGCCATTGGTGATCTTAACATATCCCTTGGTTACTCCTCTATCTGAACCACCAAAGATGACTTTGAGTCCATCTTTTATTGGAGTAAACTCCTTTAAGTTGCTCCTTGTTCCAGTCATATGCATGGAACAACCTCTGTCCAAGTACCATATAGGGATATGACAACTTGGATTAACCTGCAATACACAATTTACTTTACCTTAGGACCCCAATATCTATTGGGTCCTAGGTGCACATTAGTATCAAACAGAACATGTTTACTACTAGAATTTCTGACTAGTGGACTGACCCTAGCTCTGACCATATTGGGATTGTGCTAGCAGTTAATGGCAAAATGCCCTATCTTACCACAGCACCAACAGTCATGTATGTTATATCTTCTCTTTTGTGTAGGCCATGCAGCTTGGTTAGCAGCAGTCCTAACAGGAGGAAGATGTCCTGCAGCCCTTTTCTGATTTCTTTCAGCTAGAATTTGACTGAAGGTAAGTCTTCTAGCTGGCTTGTTTGGTTTGTTCTGAGTGCTATCAACAGCATGCTTCTTTTCAGAGAGCACACTTTTGATGGCATAAGAAATGCCCAAATTAGCCTGACTGTAAGTCTTGCCCTTAGTCTGACCCTTAGTTGTCAGATTTAGAGCCTTGCCTGCAACAACATTCTTGAGTGTTGGTGCTGAAGCACCAAAAACAAGTGGTCCTGGTTGGGCCATCTGAAATTTCTCATGGGTAGCCGCAAAGGCACCCACTCGGCTAGAGCTTTCACCATGGCAGTGAACATCTTTGTTCACCCCAGATGAACAACCCTTCTCCCAGTGACCACATGAGCTTTCCTTGTCATACTTGTTAGAAGGTAACATAACTTTTCTAAAACGAATGGGAGGCTTGGAAGCATTAGGCTAAGGTGGAGCTGGAGCTTTGCCCTTCCTTTTCGAAGGATCAACTCTTGTGCTTCCCTTGAATCCCAACCCCTCCTTACACTTTTTAGAGGAGAAGGTGTCTATCAAGGGTAGTACTGTACTTTGCTTCGAATAGCTAGCCACTATTCTTTTCTCATTCTCAAGCTTATCTTCAATCTCCATGATGAGACAGTTCTTCCTCTTGATAGAGGCTATCTAGATGTCCAAGAGGGACTTCATTTGGCTAATTTCCATATCTTTCTGGTCCAGCAGATTAGCTATTACTATTTGATGGGCAACTACAAGCTTAAGAGATGAAATCTCTTTAGCTTGCTTCTTAGACAACTTCTTGACCTTCTTGAGGGCATTCAGAAGTTCTCCATACTTGTCAATCAGTTGATTGACATCTCCTTCAGATCCAGAATCTTCTTCACCACTGGGTGAAGAGGCTTCTGAGAAATGACTGGTCGCATATTCAGATAGAGAAGCAGAATTAGGTAATGAATGTACCTTGCTTTGACCAGGCTGATCCTGGCTACCCTCTTCATCTATCATTGCCATCAGCCCTCTGTTGTTGTGGGCATCTTCATCCACCTCTGAGTCACTATCTGATAGTGTTAGAGGGGCCCTGATTCCTATCCTCACTAGAGGATTTACTTTTCCTACTACAACAGCTTTATCATTAGCAACAACAGCAACTAGCCCAATATAGGCTTCCTCTTCTTCAGATTCTGATCATGATGAGTCTGTCCAGCTCTTTTCCTTCTTGGCTATGAAGGACTTCTCCTTCTTTCCTTTTTGCTGGTGCTGCTTCTCCTCCTCAGCCTCCTTCCTCTTTCTGGGCAGCCAACTATCATATGCCCAAACTTACTACAATAGTAGCAAACTACTTTAGAAGAGTTATATTTATTAGATTTGGAACCATACCTGTCAGTCTTGGACTGATTCTTCCTGTGATGAGTGGAGTTGGAAGACCTGTTCTTCCAATGCTTCTTCTTCATCAGCCTCTGGAGTTGCCTGGAGAATGCAGCAAAGTCTTCATCAGACATGCTATTATCTGATCCCTTTGAGTCTGAGCTATCTGACTCAGCTGGCCTTCTTGGAGGAGAAGGAATCCTCTCCTTGCCATTCCTTATGCTTTCTTATCTGAAGGCTAATGACTTTTCCTTGGCTAGGGATTTGATGGCGGCCTCCTCCTTCCTGGCAGCTAGTTGCATCTCATAAGAGAGCAGCTTTCCAAACAATATTTGTGGAGGAGTATCACCAGGCTTAGCCACCTCTCTTATGGCACATATCTTGGTATCCCAGTCTCTAGTGAGAGATATGAGAAACTTGTCATTTATTTCATAATTATTGAAGACCCTCCCAAAGTTCTTCAACTTATTTATGATCCTGACGAATCTTTCATAACAAGCAATTATGTTCTCCTTCAGGTTTTGCCTGAAAGCCTCATACACTTGGTTAAGCATAAACTTCCTATCATCTTTACCTCTTCAGTCCCCTCCATGTAGACCACAAGTGTGTCCCACATTTCTTTGGAGGTCTTGAAGTGAACTAGATTCAGAAAGGTTATGTCATCAACATCACTGACAATAATATTCTGTGTTGTCTTGTCTAGTCTAGTAAGGATGATTTCATCCTTGGTCATCTCAGAGTATTTCTTGGGAGTCTGGTCATTAGCATTCAGAGCAGAGACCTTCATAGGGATGAAAGGTCCCTCCTTGACTGTTACAAAAATCCTTGGATCATAGGCTTCCATGAATATCCTCACCCTCTCTTTCAATATTCCAAAATACTCCTTCCTACAGATTGGAAGTTTCATAAAACTCAGCTCTCTCTGGCTCTCTCCAGAACCCATGATCACTTAACTGTAGCTACATTTGGAGATCACTCAGATTGTTAAATCCTTTTTGAGTAACCTCCCTCTGATACCAGTTGAAAGTTCTTGTTTTCAAGGTAGCTAGAAACCTAGAGGGGGGGGGGGGGGGTGAATAGGTCTATATATGTCTTTTGATTTCTTCTTGTTTATTATTTAATTACTATGTGATTGAGAGTTTTTTATGTACATGCAAGTTGAAATCAAATACAGAAAAGCACACAAGTATTTTATAGTGATTTCCCAAAATTATGGGTACATCAACTCTCCTCCCACCTTGCTAACTTCCTGTTAGTCAAGGCACTTCTCCAAATCAATGCTCCAAGGATCTTACACCTCAGATCCCTCAGGATCTCCTAGTATCCTCCAAGACAAACACCTCGGCCATAGAGTCCTACACTCAGTGATATAAGTATCACTTACCTAAGGCAATTAAGCCCTAACACTCAGGCTATGGAGGATAGCCCTACCTCAGAGCAAACTTGCTCCTACAACTCAGAGAGATGCACTCTCCTACAACTCAGGCACAAGTGTCATACTTCTCAGAGAGTAAAAATCACCTACCTCAGATCCCAGCAGGATCCTACACTCAGAGAGGACCCCTCTCCTACAGCTCAGGCAAATTTGCTCTACCTCAGGCTCAATGACCTACAGCTCAGATCCAGAAGGATCCTACAACAAGAATTAATTTTATTAACTTTGACACAGAGAAATTTCTCTGTGTCAACAACTAGAGCAGAGAAATTTCTGCGCTAACTCTCCTCACAACAGAGAAAAATATTGATGGAGGTACTCAGAAGCTAACTTCTGAACTTGCTGAAGAATGCTAAAGATTTGTTGATCTTGAGTCTTCAAGCAGCTAACTGGACCTGCCCAAGGCTAAAAGTTCTTCTTTCTTCAGAACAATTTCTGATTCTTCTGTGGATGATAGAGATTGTACAGCTATCTGAACTTTTTCTTGTAGGAGACCTTTAAGCTTTTTGCATGCAGTAATGGCAAAGAAGATGAAGTTGGCTGCTCACTTTTTCTGTAGATAATGCCCTAAAAATTTATCTTGTGCCTTGGCCCATCTCCTCCTTTTTTAGTCTGCTGATCAACGACTCTTATAGATCAGTGGGCCCCCACCTGCAGCATCCAGCTGCATCTCGCTTTAATGCCTATCTGTCGTACTGTAGGCCTGCGACGCCTTTTGTCGTGTATTGTGGCTTTGCCGCTAACAATTTAAATATGGTTGACTTTTTGACTTGCTGACATTAGCACTTGAAGACTTAGTCAAAATTCAAGCATTAGTACTATAGGCGTTGAGTGAATGAGCTTCACTCAACGCCAAATCACTTAGACAGATTTACTGTCACTTGGCGTTGAGTGAGTTACCTTCTCTCAATGCCAAACTACTTGTATTATAAATCTTTTTCTTGGCGTTGAGTGATTCATCTTCACTCGACGCCAAATTGCTTTCTCATCATTTTGTTTCTTGGTGTTGAGTGAGTGACATCACTCAATGTCAAACTCCTTAGACAAAAATCTGTCTTCACTAGGCATTGGCAGCGTTGAGTGAGTAATGCACACTCAACGCTTTTTGCCTTAACAATTTCTACAGCCTCTTCTATATGTATGTCGTAGAGAGCGTTGAGTGAACATGTCTTACTCAATGCTTTCTGCCTTAGCCATTTCTGCTTCTTCAGCATCTTAAGCATTGACAGTGTGGAGTGAGCATGACTCACTCAATGCTTTTTTGCTTTAACAAATTCTGCGTCATAGCGTTGAGAGCGTTGAGTGACCACGCCTCACTCAATGCTTTTTGCCTTAGCCAAATTTTTGTATTCTTTAAAAGTACTGGCTTTGACTGACTGAGTGTTACTCAACACTTAAGTGGATATGGTGTAGAGTGAATGACCTTCACTCAATTCCTGTGGACTTAGCGACATTTCCGCCTCTTAAACCTTAGGCATTGACTGTCTCAGCGTGCCTCACTCAACTCTGAACTGAGTTCAATGAATGTTGAACTGAGTTCAACGAACAATGAACTCAACTCGACGAACTCTGAACTCAGTTCAACGACTTTACACTTGGCCAAATTTCTCAAACTCTGAGCTTAGTTCGACGAACGATTTTCTCAGCTCGACGAACTCTGAACTTTGTTCGATGAATTTGGACTTAGTCAATTTTCTCAAACTAAATCTTAGGTAAGAGGTTTCCTGACTTAGCCATATAGGCTATCTATCCCATCACTGTCATCTACTGATATATGTATATCTTTGATAAGATTGCCTTTCTCAAATCTAGGACATTGTGGGAAATGGACCCAACAATAGCCACCAGACTGGAGGAGGGGGTGTCACCCTGACAAGGCCGTTTGACCATCTTGGCCTTCTTGGGTCTAAAGAAATAGTCGGGCGACCTTTGAGGCAGCCAGGGGGTGGAGTCAGTGACCTGCGAATGTGTGCCCTCCCTCATGGACTCCAAACGAGCGTGCATCTTCTCCGAGATAGGCATATAGTGCATCGTACAGTAATGCGCATAAAAAAGAGGAGGAAGTAAGTGGGTGAATTCCTTTGATGACAGCGATATATATAGACCAAGAAGGTGAGACCCACCAAAAGATATCCACTAGCTCAACAAGCACTCGCCGAACACTTGAGGTTGGATGTTTCTTTTTGAGCTTTGTAAAAGCTCATAAAGAGTGAGGATTATGTACAACCCCGTGTTCGCCGAGTGGATCAAACATGGCATAGCGATACAAGGCCCTCGAGATAGGCCATGTGATCACCAGCACTAGGCGAGCTGTGGGCGACCAGCCCGCATCCGCCAAGCAGTCAGGCGAGCCAATGTAGTCGGCCCGCTTCAGCTTGGCGGTCGGGAAATCCAAGGAAGTCGTCCCGCTTTAGCTCGGCAGGAGGGCGAGCCAAGCCAGCCCACATCTGATAGGTATGAGGGCAAGATGAGAGCAGCACGCCATCTTCAGCTTGGCAGGCGGACGAGCTGAAGAGGTAGGCGGCCCGAACCCGCCAAATGAGCAGGCGAGTCACTGGAACCCTCCTCGCGTTAGCTTAAGAGACAGGCGAGTCGCGAGAGCAGGGCCACATTCGGTCAGGAACTAGCGAGCTGGCTTAAGATTTCCCCTGCATGAGGGGTGCTAATATCATGCATTTAATATATAGTTTGGTCTGCCAGTAACCTCTTCAGGCAGTGGAGCTTCGCTGTTGGCAGACCCACCTTGGGCTGCGTATAGTAAAACAAAAGGTAGAGTTACACTATTTGCAGGACAGACTCAGAAATCTATAAATAGACCCACATTGGTACCTTGGAAGGAAAGATTTCTCATTTCCTAGCCTTATAGCGCTTTCTAACGTATCCTTGGCTCAACACTCGCTAAGGAGGGGAAGCACTGTAAGATCTTCTGGGTGTGTGGTGAGACCTCCGTGCTGTAGCCATGGGTTATTCTCCAATCCTAAGTTTTCGGTTGAGCGAGCTTATTTGGAGAAGTAGGTGTGCAGTGATAAATCTAATTTTGTCCTTATTTTTATATAGTTTTCATATAATAATTAATTAATTTTGAGTTTTATTTTATTAAATGAGTTTCTAATTACTTTATTTTCAATATTGCAGGTTAATTTGCTCTAAAAATTATATTTTGAAGCAAAACTAGAAAAACTAAATTACATGCCCATGTCATGGGCGCGACCTACAAGTCATGAACGTTACGAGCAGGCGTGGCCCTCTAGATGTTCCCGGGGCCGCATGCACATCATTTAAAATTACATGCCCCCATGTCACGGGCGTGCCATGGGGCATGACGCAAGACGCATGCGTAACCAACCGAATATGCCATGCCTCGTCAAATTAAATTGACACGCCCCAGTCACGGGCATGATCTTCAGGTCACGAGCGTGACACTTAGGTGTGACATCAAGCTCAGGGCATGTCGCAGCATTAAGAGGATAGTTTCAGATCCTGGACATTCCAAGCGTACACGCCCTATGTCATGGGCGTGACCTAGGGGTGTGATCGCTTCAGCAACTTCCAGATTAACTATTGACATTTCGAGTTCCCTCCATTTATAGCAATCGTCAAGACACGCCCTCGGTCACGGGGTGTGACCAAGCGGCGTGATCCGTAAAAAAACAAATTTTGGCGGTTTCTCTCCAACATTCCCTGGATTTCAAGATGACGGTTCCGCACCTTACACACCACTAGTCATGGGCGTGACCTTCGGGCGTGACTACCCAAAAAAAACTATATATTCTAGACATTGCTAGGAGCTGGGAGGCCATTAAAGAGAGTTTTGGAGTAAGTTTTGGAGTTTTGTTTTCAGTTTTCTTGCATTTTCTTTCATGTATTTTTTCAATTTATGGTGTAACTTTTAGCTTGTTATTTTTAATTCAAGTACTTCCTTTTTATAATCATGTCGTTCTTAAACTCTATATGTAATTCCCCTATCTTGATGAGTAGCTAAATTTCATTTAGCACTTGATCATGATGAACTTTGAAATAAAATAAACTTGTTTTATTTTTATAAAATTATCAAGCTCTCTATTTTACTTACTTCGATTTATCTTTGAATTCAATTGCGTCGAATTCATATGTCGCGAATATGTTTTTTCGATCTTATATCCGTATCCTAGATTTATCTAGAGGTTGTGGATATGAGGAGATCACTCGAAGATAAAAGGAGTTGCATGCACTCCTCGAGAGAGGATGATATAAATCTTCCGGAGTGGAGTCAAATACAATAGTGGGGTTCACTGCCTAAAGCAAGCTTAGGGGTTTCAACTGGCCGAGAGGTCTTAATCGATCAACCTTAGATTAGTCCAGAGCGTATACTCGAGAGAAGTACGTTTGTATTTTGAAAACCTCCATGGTCGAAGTTAGTAATTTAGAGGCTTGTATTTTATAATTTCATGAAAGTTTATTTTAATCCAAGAGAATTCTAGATCAAGTGCTAGTCTTTGAAATCATCGAATTTATCTTTAATTAAATTGTTGTTTTAGTTTTTTCGACTTCACAAAACCGAATTTTGTTCGATAAAATAATCGCTCTTCCTTGTGAGTACAAGTACTCAACAGGCCCTGAGTTTAAATACGACACTTGATCCTATACTCTTTAACGATAGGTATACTTACCTTATCGATTTAGAATTGCGCTCTAGCGTTAATTTTATGCATCAAGATTTTGGTGCCGTTACCGGAGAATTATCTTTGTTGATATTTTGAAAGTAAGGTTCTATAAATTTTATCATTTTCTTTTTGTTTTTAAAAAATAAAAAAATATTTTGTTTGTTTTCTTTAAAAGTTTTATCTTTAATTTTTTATAATTAAAATTTCTTGTGAAAGGACAGTGCCGAGTTTTCATCCCGCAATACCGTTTAGTACCTTGCGAGCGCGTCATTTGGTAGTCCTAGGTTACTCCATGAAATTTTATTTTATAAATTTTTAATCTTAAAACTTTTACTTTTACTTTTACTTTTATTTTTGTTTTGGTGTCTGACCCGAGAGATTCCGTCAAATCTTTTCGACTTGGATCCAGAGATCGAGCAAAACCTATGGCGACGCCTAGGACTCCGTGAACTCAATTCTTCAGATTTGGTTGAGTAATCCGTAGGGGACATTTCTTCTTCTTCTTCTTCTTCTTCCACTTCCCCCTCTTCTCAATTTTCTTCTATTTTGGGTGACCCAAATTCGAATATGGCCGATCAACGGACTATGTCCTATTATGCTCAGCCAAATTTGGACAAGGCACAATCAAGTATTATTCGACTCGCTATTGCGAACAACAACTTTAAATTGAAGTCGAGCATCATTCAAATGGTACAACAATCTGTACAATTTGATGGGCTTCAAGATGAGGACCCAAATGCACATATTTCTAACTTTTTAGAAATATGTGATACATTCAAAATTAACAGGGTTTCTGATGACGCCATCTTGGTAAGGCTTTTTCCTTTCACTTTACACATCAAAGCTAAGCATTGGTTGGATTCTCTACCAAGAGGCTCCATCAGTACATGACTCGAGATGACAGAAACATTTCTAATGAAATATTTTCCGCCTGCTAAAACAACCAAGTTGCGCAATGATATCACACACTTCTCCCAAGTTGATACAAAAATGTTATATGATACTTGGGAATGATTCAAGGAATTGCTTCGTCGTTGCCGTATCATGCAATCCCTGAATGGTTGCAAATTCATACCTTATATAATGGCCTCAAATCCCAAACAAGGCAACATATTGATGCCGTCGACGGTGGAACGTTAAATAAAAAGACATCGGTGCTCGCCCAAGAACTTACAGAAGGTTTGTCCATGAATACGTATCAGTGGAGCACACCTCGATTTCGTCTAAATAAACCGGTCGGGATGTACGAAATCAATATGATTTTGAATTTATCTCTCCAGGTTTAGATTCTTAATAAAAAAATTAGAAGAGACGACTGCTTCCTCTTATACACATACCTGGGAAACTACCAATACTGCTGAACATGTGGATTACATGGGTAGTCCGAATCGGCGACCTTTTAATTAAGGTAATAAATTTTGTAATACTTATCACCCTGATGTAAGGAATCACCCCAACTTCTCTTGCAATAATCCGGGGAACGTGACACGTCCACCAAACACAATTCCACCGGGTTACTTACCACCACAAGCTCCAAAACCTCCCACTCTCGAGGACGCTTTCAATAAATATGCGGTTAGTAATGACGTCAATATCAGAAATCTCACCAGATCTATTCGTAATTTGAAGAATAAATTTGGCAAATAGAAAAATGCTCTCCGATCGTCAAAAAGGAGTATTACCGGGCAATACAGAGCCCAACCCAAAGGAGCAATCAAAGGCTATCACGCTAGCGAGCGAGAAGGAGGTAACTACTTCCTCAAATTCGGTTGAAACAGAGGTAACAATTTCTACAACTACTCCTCCTAACGTTTTCAATTAAAATAAAATTAAAGAATTTCAACCGCCTCTTCCCTATCCGTCTAAATTAAAGAAAGACTAGATAGATGAGCATTACGGTAAATTTTTAAAATTATTTAAGCAAATTCATATAAATTTACCATTTTGCGAAGCGATAGCGCAAATGCCGAAGTACGCACAGTACCTCAAAAATCTTTTATCTAATAAAAAGAAATTTGAGGATATTTCCACGGTTCAATTGAACTCGGAGTGTTCCGCAGTTTTGCTTAATAAATTGCCTAAGAAACTAAACAATATGGGTAATTTTTCTATTCCATGTTTATTTGACGATTTATTAGTAAAACGTGCGTTGGCCGATCTTTGCACCTCTATTAATTTGATGCCTTATTATTTATTTAAAAAAATTGGGATTAAGAGAACCTAATCCAACAAGAATGAACATACAATTGGCAGATCGTCTATTAAATATTCTATGGGTATTATTGAGGATGTGCTTGTAAAAGTTGACAAATTTATCTTTTTGGAAGATTTTGCCGTACTAAACATAGAAGAGGACACCGAGGTTCTACTTATTCTTGATCGCCCTTTTCTTGTCATCTCGCGCGCCATAATAGATGTTAGTAACGGTATACTTCTCCTTAGAGTCGGAGATGAAGAAGTTACCTTTACTATTAGATCATCTTTAAAAAATACGCTTTCTAATGATGGCACATGTTTCTTTTTGGAGGCTTCTCCTGAAGAAGATTCCGTTTTATTTTTCAAAAAAATTTCGTTGCTGATTTTTCATGAAGAAATTTTGAAAATATAGATTTAATTTCTCATGAAAATAATGATAATAATTTGGTCACACGCACACCTATTTTATAAATTTTAGAATTAGGAAGTGACCGATTAAAAACTTCTTATGAAGATCCTCCAATCTTAGAACTAAAACAATTACCAAATCAGTAAGAATACTTATTTCTAGCGGAGTGTTCAAAATTTCTCGTTATTGTGTTGGCTTATATATCCGACGAGGAATAATTAAAATTATTAAATATTTTAAAACTCCATCGTCGCGCAATTGCGTGGAAACTAACGCATTTGAAAGGGATTAATCCCTCCTTTTGTACTCACAAAATTTTATTAGAAGAAAATTCAAATAAAACTATTCAACTCAATGCCGCCGAAATTCTACTATGAAGGTGGTAGTTAAGGTGGAGGTTATAAAATTATTAGACACGAGCATCATCTATCCGATTTCAGATAGCACTTGGGTAAGTCTGGTCCAAGTGGTGCCCAAGAAAGGAGAATTAACGGTAGTGACAAATGATAAAAATGAGTTAATCCCTACTAGAACCATTATCATATGGCGGGTTTGCATCGACCACCACAAATTAAAAGATTTGTCTCGAAAGGATCATTTTTCTTTACCATTCATCAACCAAATCCTTGAACGGCTATCCGGGCACTCTTTTTATTATTTTTTTGACGGTCTCTTGGGATATTTTCAAATCCCAATTGAACCCGAGGACCAAGAAAAAACAAACTTCACTTGTCCGTTTGGCACCTTCGCATATCGAAGGAAGCCATTTGGTTTACGTAATGTGCAGACAACCTTTCAAAGGTGTATGCTAGCAATTTTTGATGAAATAGTGGAGAATATAATGGATGTTTTCATGGATGATTTATCTGTTTTTGGAGACTCGTTTGATTTATGCTTAAATAATCTCTCTCGTGTTCTCCAAAGATGTGAAGACATAAATTTTGTTTAAAATTAGGAGAAGTGGCATTTTATGGTACGGGAGGTTTTAATTTTGAACCACAAAATCTCAAGGGTATAGAGGTGGACAAGGCCAAAATAGAAATCATAAAAAAACTGTCTCCCCATTTGAGTGTTAAGGCCGTACGTAATTTTCTTAGGTACACCAGTTTTTATCGCCGGTTTATTAAAAAATTTTCTAAAATCACCAAGCCCCTCACTCAGCTTCTAAAAAGATGCACCATTTATATTTGATAAAGATTGTTTGCATGCTTTTTCTATTATTAAAGAAAAATTAATAAACACAGCTATCATGATAGCTCCCAATTGGGATCTCACTTTTGAAAGCATTTGTGATGCTAGTAGTTTTGTCGTTGGTGCGGTCTTAGGACAACACATCTATAAAAATTTTCATCCTATATATTATGTGAGCAAAACACTAACTGCTTCACAAGAAAACTATACAACTACCGAGAAAGAACTTCTCGTCATTATTTTTGCCTTTGATAAATTTTGCACTTATCTCACTTTGTTTAAAGTTATTATTTTTACCGATCATTCGGCTTTGCGTTATTTACTAACAAAAATAGATGCAAAGCCTAGATTGGTTAGGTGGATTTTGCTTCTCCAAAAATTTGACTTGGAGATCCGTGACAAAAGGGGAGCGGAAAATCTAGCTGCGGATCACCTTTCTCGGTTGGAGAATCCCAATTCGGAGGAGCTTATCGAGGAGGATATTGACGACACTTTTCCCGAGGAGGTCCTCCCTCCTCTATATAAGTTAATAACTCTTCCCACTCCTTGGTTCGCCGATTTCGCAAACGATCTTGCTATGAGATTTCTCCCAAAAGATTTTTTTATCAAGAAAAGAAGAAATTCTTTTCTGATTTGAAACGTTTTTGGAGTATCAATTTCTTTTTCGAGTTTACGCAGACCAAGTGGTGCGGAGGTGTGTTTCTCACGAGGAGGGCACTAAAATATTGAAGCATTGTCACAAGTGACCCATCAGTGGGCACTACAAAGCCAATCAGACGGCGCAGAAAGTACTTGAAGCAGACTTTTATTTGGCCGATCATCTTCAAAGAAGCTCATGCTCATGTAAGTCATCGTGAACAATGCCAAAGCTCTAGTAATATTTCCCGCATTGATGAACTGCCTTTAAATTCATTTTTAGAAATAGAGGTTTTTGATTTATGGGGGATCGACTTTGTCGGCCCACTACCAACTTCTTTTGGAAATCAATGTATTTTGGTAGCGGTCGACTACATGTCACGGTGGGCGGAAGTGCAGGCCCTTCTCAGCAATGATGACCGAGCCGTGACCTAATTTCTCAAAAAACCCTTTTCATGTTGTGGAGCACCGCGGGCTATAGTAAGTGATAGGGGAACTCACTTTTCTAACACACAGTTTGCTAAAGTATTATCTAAATACGATGTTACACATAGGTTGACCACCCACTATCACCCGAATAAGTGGACAAGTAGCGGTAGTAAATAGTGAATTAAAATGAATATTATAAAAAATGGTTTCTACTAATAGAAAGGAATGATCGGTTAAGATTGACGATGTACTATGGGCTTATCGGACCGCATACAAAACCACTATCGTTATACGCCGTATCGTTTAGGCTGTGGGAAAGCCTGCCACTTACCGGTTGAGCTTGAGCACCGCGCCTTTTGGGCGCTTAAATATTTAAATCTTGATGAAAATTTGTCATTCGAGCTCCACAAATTCCAAATTAACGAGCTTGATGAGTGGCGCTCCTCCGCCTACAAAAGTAATAAAATTTATAAGAAGTGCATAAAATTTTACCATGATAAAAAAATTAAGCAACTGAAGGAGTTCAAACCCAGAGACCAAGTCCTCCTCTATAACTCGTGTTTATGTCTTTTTTCGGGAAAGCTTAAGTCCCGCTGGTCCGACCCCTTTATCATAAAATAGGTGTGGCCCTACGGGACAGTTCTTATCTCGCATCTGGAAAAAGGCGAGTTCAAGGTGAACATGCACCGATTGAAATTATTTTTCTCCGATGATAATATCATTGAGCACCGAGATGAAATTAACCTCCCTAATCCATAACCTAGTGCACCAATTTGGTCGAGCTCAATGACCGTGAAAGAAAGGGGATAGATCCGATTACTCTAGAGGGGGTTGAATAGAGTAATTTAAAACTTTTTTGGCTGTTTTAAAGTTTATTAGAGTAAAATAGGTGTTATTATTAGTAGTATAAAAGGAAATGCAAACTAAGCTAATCTATCATAGCACAGCAAGAACAAAAACAGAAAATGATCACACAGACAACACAATAATTTTAAAGTGGTTCCCCAAACTGGGTACATCCACTCTTCTACAACCCTGGTAGGAATCCACTATCAGGTTTCTGATCAGGTGACTGCCACCAGAAGATCTATTTGCAGGGAGATCTCACAACCCTTTAAGATTTTGATCAGGTGCTCCAAAACCAAAAATAAACTTTTGAAGGGAGTTAATAAACCCTTTTACAGGAGGTTGAGAGAGTTGATGGTGTCTTCTCTTTTCTCTATGCAACATAGAAGACTAGTGGAATTCTGTTGTCAAGGCTCCTTCTATAATAATGAATGGTTCAGAACTTAGAGGCTTGCTCAGGGTGTAGGTCTTCAGCCTTGTCTTGAAGAAATCCAGGAACTTTCTAACTGATTCAAATTTGTTGTCCTTGAATATTCCTGGAGTAGAAGTTGAAGAAGACTCTTGATGTTTGATGGTTGTTCTTCTTCGGTCTTCTGAAAGAACAAGGTGAAAACAAAATGTTTTCTGCACAGGGAGAGAGTTCTATATCTTTTCTCTGTATCTCCTTCTTGCTTGTATGATGTCGAGTCTCTATTATTCTCTATATGAAAAGAGAAAAATCTCTTTTATACCCTGCTGTCAAAATTCTCCTTTGAAATTTTGAATTCTAAGCATTGATTGCTGATTGATCTGGAGAATGAAATAGCTGGAATATCTCCTTTAATTAGTTTCCCCAACTGTCCCAATAAATTAAGAAAGTAATTAATCCTGATGAAGACCATAATTAATGCTGCTAATAACGGCTATATTCAGGGGAATATGAGCATTAATTACTCAGGAAATCAATGCTAAGAACTATAATAAATTATGACAAAATAAGGAAAACTTCTAAGTCTGGCCTGGGACAAAATTCGTCGAGCTCTGAACGGAATTCATCGACTGGAGTTCCAAGTTCGTTGAGCTAATAATTCTTATTCGTCGACCTGGGCTCAACAAACTGCATTCTGGAAATAACTAGCCAAATCTGTGCTCTAAGTTCGTCGACCAAAGAATCTGACTTGGTCGAGCAGAGTTCAGAGAAACTAAACTGGAAAGAATCTGTTGAAGTTAAAAATCCAGATTTCGTCGAGCAGAGAATCTGTCTGAATGAAGAGATCGTCGACCTGAGCTCGAATATCATCGAGCTCAACTCAGAGAAGTAACTCTAATATTGTCGATCTGCGATCGACGATCGTCGAGCTGAGTTCAAAGAATTTTGAACTCTGAATTCTTCTAAGTCTGGGTCTACTGAGGTCCTCTATTAGTTGGTTCATGAAGGTTGAACCTAATGACTTAGCCTAAACTCTAGGACTCATAGACTTGACCCTAGATATACAATGTGGGTCAAACTAATCTTAATTAGTGAACCTAGCCCAAATCCAAAGTAGGGATCCAACAATCTCCCCCTATTTGGGTGAGGTCACTAATACAAACAAAAGAAAAAAATCACAAAGCATAATAAAATATATTTGGTAGAAAAATAAGGTATCCAGCAGATATGTCCACAGGTGCTTCATGATTAATAAAATAGAGTTTAGAAAATAAAAACTAAACATAACAGTCATCTGTTCTTCTTCAGCTTTGGCAGATTTTTCAGAGGGCTGTCTGAATATAATTTCTCTATTTGGATTAGCTGCTTCTCTTTTAGACATAGTCATGTCAGTTGCTCCAATGATATTGACAGAAGTTGCTCTTGGAACAACAGCCTCTGGATGTAAACTCATATAAGCATCAACATTGAAAAAATGCTTAGCTTTGTCATACCTTTTTAATTCCTCTCTTATGTAGGAAGACATTGTAGTATATTGAGAGGGATCTTTGCCTTCTGCTTTAGCTTTGTTTATCAGAGAGAGTCCAACCAGTTCTTGAAATATAGCCATCTTTGAAGTATTTTCTTGTTCAGGATCAACAAAAGGAACTGGTGGAGATTTAGGTCTTTCAGAACTATTATATTTTTTAGATTGATCAACTTCAGATACTTTCTGTTGTGTGCCTTACTTCTGATACTACTGTTGTTGTCTGCTGTTGCTTGAAGAATGTTTCTGCTGACTGCTTCCTTGGAAATAAGATCTTGAAGATCTGCCTTGTCGCCTTTGGTATGTTTGAATGTAAGAGGTAGATCTCTGAGATACATTCCCTGAATCACCTGCTGATGGAGGAGGAGGAGGAGGACCTCTCCAATTCCTTTAAGAAGGAGGAGGAGGAGAGTACCTTCTGCTCTTCTTCCTTGCTTTTTGCTCATTCTTTGATAGCCACATCCATGAAGGCATCCCTGGGTAAGGAGTAATCTTTTGCACAATGTAGCATGGAGTGTCTGCATTAGGATTGGGCTTAGGAATAGCCTTATCATGAGCTTTTATTTTCTTATCAATCTTCTTCTTAGCTTTTGGGTCTTCAGATTCATCAGAATCTTCATCATCATTGTAATCATCAGAGGATCCTGGAGGGTTATCATACATAGCATCTATTGCCTTCAAGGCTTCCTTGGAGATTTGCTTTTCAGCTTGAGGAAGCACTTGAGGTTCTAAAACTTCTTGTTCAGCAACACTTTCAGAAATAGTTTTATTCTCTTCTGATATATCTGCAAGAATAATGTCATCCAAGTTTGGTAAAGGACTATCATCCATTTTGTAGGTAGGGGGAAGAGCTTTTTGCTCTGGAGTCGTGACTTTTTCAAGAACATTCTCAGTTATATGTTCTTCTATAATCACTGGTGCTGCAAAACTTGCCTTTACTTGATTAACAACTTCCAGGCTTATTGGTGAAGTATAGCAAACTATTGCCATAGATTGCTCTGGGCAGATTTTTGGAAGATAACTCAAATAAGCTGTATCAAAAGAATTTAATGAATGAAATAAATCAACTATAGGATCGATAATACTATCACCAACAGTTATAATCTCTGAAATTTCTACTGCTGCATCTGTACAGACCATTTCAGTATCAACTGCTGCTACTGTAACTACTACAACTATGGGAACTACTGCTACTGGAGCTACTGTTGTTAGAACTGCTTCTTTATAGAGCATCTCCCCCTGCCTGGTGTCAATGGAAACTAGAACCGAGTACCTAGAATAAGAAGGGATAGAGGAGGCAGCAAGGAGGGCAGCAAGAGATGAAATGGAGGCAGCAATAGGTGTGATTTCCTCTGCAATGATTTGCTTGATGACCGGAGTGATATGCTCTAGGAGGGTGGCAATGGGAGGAGAATCCATATCCATAAACTCAGGAGGAGTTTGAGTGGATACAAATGGATGACAGGGAGGAATGACATCAGGTGGAATAACATCTTGCATGAAGTCATCCTGAGAAGGTGTTGTAGAAGGAGATGGAACATGAGTGGAGATGTCATGTTGAGGTGAAGTTGGTGTAGATGGTAAGGAGGTTAGCAAATCAAATGTGGGGGATGACATGTATGTATGAGGATGTATGTCAGTAAGATGAGGTGGTAATTGAGATGGAGGTGGTGTGATGTGTTCTGGAGATTGAACTGGTGTGGGTTGATGTTCATGAGATTGAATTAGTGTTGGAGTGTGAGCTAAATATGAGGATGGTTATTGGAGGGTTGATGAGGCAATTGAAATTTGTAGAGGTGAAGGGTGTTGAGATGGAGGTGGTGACTGAGGAGATGAAAGAGTTGTTGTTGGAAGAACTGTTGTTGAAGGAGTAGGTTGAATGGAAACTTCTTCTGTAGGTTGGGAAGTGGCTAGTACATCCCTTGTGCTCTCAGAAGCTGTGGAAGATGAGGAAGCCCTGGATGGCTTAGATATTGTCCTCTCCCATCTACCGAAGAGTGCAGATGTAAGTCTCTTTGAGGCATTGATGAACACTATCGAGGAGACAAGTAGTTCAGTTGCCTTTTCCTGAAGGAAGATTCCTAGAATCCTCGCAAAATAGACTTCTTTCTTTGTATTTTTATTTTTAATCAACTCAAATAAAATCTGTCCCCAGTTAACTGATTTCTTCTCAACCAGAGAACACATATCCAGAAACTGGTGCCTGGTGATATAGTCATGGGTTGTATGCTTGCCCAGCAATACCTTGCCAACTATGTCTGCCAAGAATTTATATTGAATAGACAAATTATTTTTCAATAACGTATTGGGGTTTCCTTCTGAATGACCCATTATGCTCAACATATTCTTATTTTCATCATTATCCAATTCAATATCATCTTCTCCAGTAGCCAAATCAAAAATTTCAGTTAGAACTACAGGAGTTAGAATGACCTGGTTGCCGCTAATGGTGCCGATCATGGTATCTGCGTCTGGAGATGTTGAAGTGAAAACCCATTCCCTAATTTCATTTCCTGGTACCTTGATTTGGGTAGACATGAGTTTCTTCAGTTTTTGTTCCTCACACAACTGTAGGATGTCGATGAAGATTTGATCTGTGTGAGAGAAGGAGTCAAAATCAATATCGAATCCTGTGTCGAATTTCATTGCTGCGAGAGAGCTCGCCGGAATCACCATTGATCGCCTGCAAAAGGAAACAGAAAGATCAAGTGCAAGGGGAACATAAAGCGTGGGATGGAGCTCGAAGAAAACCTAGTTATATGGTTTTCAGAATATGAAGCGGCAGACTCGATCCTACGAAATAAACAAAATTATTCGATCTGAGTTCGACGAAATATTTTATTTAAAAAGAGTTCGTCGATCTCATTCTGAAGAAGGGAAAACATTTCGTCGTGCTCAAGTCGATGAAACTTTTCTGAAGCAATATCATCGATCTCCGTTTGACGAATAGAACTTTACACAGAGAGTTTGTCGATCTCAGGTCAATGAATTTCTCAAGAACTTTTCTCAGTTTGTCGATCTCCGTTCGACGAAATGTGGCAAATTCTTCGACCACAGACCGAAAGTTAAATCAATGCATCTCCATTTATCATACCTAGCTGATTCATAAAGAACTGATGTTTCTTCTCATCCAAGGGTTTGGTGAAGATATCTGCCTTTTGTAAATTTGTAGATACAAGGTGAGATTAATTTTCTTTTTGTCAACACACTCTCTAATGAAATGATGTCTTACATTTATATGCTTAGTTCTACTATGATGCACTAGATTCTGTGCAATAGGAATTACACTAGTGTTATCATAAAGTAGAGTTGAATTATTTAAATTGACACCATAATCTAGGAGTTGGTTTTGAATCCACAGCATCTATGAACAACAACTGCCAGCTACTATATACTTAGCTTCTGTTGTTGAAGTAGACACAGATGTTTGCTTCTTGCAAAACCAAGACACTAGCCTATCACCAAAGAACTGACATGTCCCTGATGTTCTCTTTCTGTCCACTCTACATCCAGCAAAGTCAGCATTAGAGTATCCAGTTAACTCAAATTCTGACTCAGTTGGATAACAGAGTCCTAAATTAGGGCAACTCTTTATATATCTCAAAATTCTTTTTAAGAAAATAAGGTGAGATTCTTTAGGGTTCACCTGGAACCTAGCACAAAGACATGTAGCAAACATAATGTCTGGTCTACTTGCTGTAAGATATAACAGGGACCCAATAATGGCCCTATATAATTTTTGATCTACAAGTTTCTCATGTTCATCAGAATCAATCACAACATTTGTGGCCATATGTGTTTTATTAGGTGAAGCAGCAGCCATCCCAAACCTTTTTATTAGCTCCTTAGCATATTTGGATTGGGACAAGAAGATGTCATCAGGTGACTGCTTCACTTATAGATCAAGGAAGTAGGAGAGTTCACCCATTCTACTCATTTCAAACTTGGAATGCATAAGGTTGGAGAATCTTTTGCATAGTTTGGAATCTGTAGAATCAAATATAATGTCATCTACATATATTTATACTAACAAGATTTTATCATGATGATACTTGATAAATAAAGTCATATCTACTATGCCTCTAGAAAAATTATGCTCTAAGAGAAAGCTAGCTAAGGCTTCATACCAAGCTCTTGGAGCTTGCTTTAGACCATAAAGAGCCTTATGCAATTTGAAAACATAAGACAGATGGGATGAAGAGATAAAACCTGGTGGTTGTTCTACATAGACCTCTTCTTTTACTTCACCATTTAGGAATGCACTTTTGACATCCATTCGGTATACTGTGAACTTCTTGTAGGCTGCATAAGATAGAAATATCCTTATTGCTTCTATCCTTGCAACAGGGGCAAATGTTTGGTCATAATCTATGCCTTCCTCTTGTCTGTATCCTTGAGCAACTAATCTTGCCTTGTTCCTTATGATAAGATCTTGAGCATCTAGTTTATTTCTAAATACCCATTTAGTTCCAATGACTGGGTGGTCTTTGGGTTTTTGAACTAAATCCCAAACTCTACATCTCTCAAATTGGTTGAGCTGCTCTTGCATTGCAATAATCCAGTGCGGATCTTGCTCAGCATCTTTGATGGATTGGGGATCAGTTTGAGATATGAAGCAGGTATGTATCATGTCCTGGTGGAGTTAATGCCTTGTCTGCACACCCACTGATATGTCCCTAATTACTTGAGATACAGGGTGATCTCTAAGTGTGACTAATGTAGTAGGAGGAGTTGGTTGAGCAACAACTTGAGTAATTAATTCATCTTGTGAAATTATAGCTATTGTTGGCTCTTCACTGAGTTCAGTGTCATCATCTTCACTATCTTCAGCAATATGCGGAGAAGGTTATGTAACAGCCTCATTGGTGAGGGTCAATTCATCCAACTTCTCACATAGATGTGGTTCCTGCAAGTTCCCCCTGGTAGAAGAAATCTTCTCCTTGTAAAACATGTTAGTTTCATCAAAAGAAGTATGAATAGATTCTTCTATTTTCATAGATGATTTATTATAAACCCTATAAGCCTTGCTTACTTGGGAATATCCAAGAAAAATTCCTATTTCAGCATTGGTTTCAAACTTTCTAATGTGTTTCTTGTTGTTGTTATGAATGTAACAAATGCAACCAAAATTTTTAAAATAGTCTACTTTAGGTTTCTTCCCTTTGAGTAGTTCATAGGGGGTCTTGCCCTTAAGTTTGTGTATCAAACTTCTATTCAGTACATAGTTTATTGTGTTCACAGCCTCTGCCCAAAAGGATAGGGGAAAGTAAGCATCTCCAAGTAATGTGTTTGCAACTTCGATCAGTGTTCTGTTTTTCCTTTTAGCTAGCTCATTTTGTTGAGGAGTTCTAGCAGCAGAGAAACAATGCCTGATACCTTTCTTCTCATAGAATTCTTGCATGGGAAGAAACTCAAACTCAGTACCATGATCACTTCTGATCAATACAACTGGAGTAGAGTACTCAATCCTTATGCTCTTAAGAAAATCTATAAGAACCTTGAAGTTATCTGACTTATTTCTCAAGAAGAACACCCAAGTGAACCTTGAGAAGTCATCAACAATTACTAAGGTATAAGTCTTCCCTCCTAGGCTCTGTACAATAATGGGTCCAAAGAGATCCATGTGTAGCAGATATAGAATCCTAGGTGAATCACTCTTATTTAGTGACTTGAAACTATTTTTAGTTTGCTAGCCAAATTGACAAGCCCTGCAAAGGATTTCCTGCTTGTAGGGGCAAGAAGGCAATCCTCTAACAACGTTGTCCCTAAAGAGTTTAGCAGTGTTTTTCAGGTTTACATGTCCTAATATCTTATGCCAAAGATCATTATTATTACTGGTTTGGTTAAACAAGCATATTTCAGTTTTAGCTGACTTAAAATTAACTATATAGATATTTCCTACTCTAGTACCAGTTAATACTACTTGGTCATCTACAGAAGTAATAATAGAGGAAGTTTTGTTAAATGATACCTGAAACCCTTCATCACATAACTAACTTATGGATATAAGGTTGTGCTTCAGTCTACTTACATAAGCTACATTCCTGAAGGTGACTGCTCCAATTTTGACCTTTCCATATCCTTCAGTCTGGCCACAATTGGAATTACCAAATATTACTTTGGGTCCTAGCTTAGACTTGTAGTTGATTAAGTTGTCCTTGTTTCCAGTCATATGTTTTGAACAACCACTATCCAGGTACCACTGTTGCTCTGTGGTGGGATAGTCTTTCACCTGCAATATAACAGATTACCTTGGGTCCTTATTTATTTATATAATTAAAGCTGGAAATGTAAGAGTATTCTGGTTGATTTTTATAACCTAAGGGATGAAATCTTCTAGGTGGAATTATCCACTGGGTGAATGGATTAACATATTGTCCTAGTTGATTAAATATTATATAGGAATTAAAGTTTCTGTTATAATGAACTGGGTTCGACGAATTCTGGTAAGTTCGTCGATCTAAGGTCGACGAATGTGGATGAGTTTGTCGAACTCCACTCAGAGAATGAAAGAATTCATTCTCTAGGCCCCAATATCATTGATCTCGGGTCAATGAACCATACTGGTTTTGTCGATCGTAGTTCAACGAATAATTATAATGAAAGTTTGCGTTTAGAGTTTGTCGACTTGCGTTCGATGAACTATAAGCATTCATCGATCTGAGTTCGACGAAAACTATTGAACATAGTTTATATAAGATTTCTTATTTTTCTTTCTCTTTTTCTTGGTCTTCTGAGTGATTTCAGTTGGTTGATTATCTTCATTTAGCTTTTTTACCCTTTTATGAGACAAATTTTATTGGTGTTGTTAAAATATTCTTCTGAATTAATGAGGGTTGGCTTGATGAAGCACCTAAGCCCAGCTTGCCATTTAGCCTGGCATTCACTGTGCTTGTGATGTCCATCAGTTTGATACATTTCCCATTTAGGGATTCTTCATGTTGCCTTGCCTCAGCCAATTCAGTTTTTAATGAGATGATTTGTTCTTTAGCTAGGGTTAATTCATCTTTTAATTTGATATTTTCAGAAAGGAAGTTTTCTTGATCAATCAATTTTTCTCAAAGATGTTTAATTTCCTTTTCAAAATTGATTAAATCAATGCATAAAGATTTAAATTCAGTTATAAAATTTTCTGAATTGAAATCAAAGGAAGATAATACCTGATTTACCTCAGATTCAGAAGGTTCTTCACTATCTGATTGCTCAGCTTCAGATAGGCTGCTTGATGCATCAATGGCTACCAAGCAAATCTCTTTTGCCTTAGCCTCTTCTTCATCTTCACTGGAGCTAGAAGATGAAGATTAATCTTCCGTTTAACTCCATGGTTCAGCTACAAAGCCTTTCTCCTTTCTTTTATGCTGCTCTAGGAGGGCTTGATGTTGTGTTATTTCCTGGGTTACTTTTCTCTTCTTCTCTCCTTCTTTTGATTCTCTAGACACTCTGATATAAAGTGTCCTGGCTTCCTGCAACCAAAGCAAACAACTTCTTTAGTTGGGGTATTGTCATACCTTTGCTTGTCATCTTGCCTAGATGGCTTTCTTCTGAAATCCTTCTTTGTCATTTTATAAAATCTCTTAGCTAAGAGACTCAGAAGTTCATCACTAGCTATTGGGGATTTTGTTTCTTCTGAAGCTTTGAAAGCTATGTTTTGTTCCTTTCTTGTTGCTGAAGGAGTCTTCTGCTCTGTAACTTCTCTTGTCTTTATGAGTTGTTTATATGATCTGAGCTTTCTAGGAATAGATTCAGTGGAAATCTCATTCAGACTTCTGGCCTCCTTGATTGGCCATATTCTGGAATCCCATGAGCTAGGAAAGCACATGAGGATTTTATCATTGACTTCTGTGAGGGTGATGTCCTTGTCTAGAGTCTTCAGCTCATTGATGATTGAGCTTAGTTTGTTGTACATGTCACTCACAGACTCAGATTCTTCTTTCTTAAAATTTTCATACTAGGAGATGAGATTAGATCTCCTGTCTTTTCTCTCATCTGCAGATCCAACAACCATCTGGTTGAGATAATCCCAGATAGCTTTGGATGATGTGCACTCAGCCATTTTCTGGAATATGTCATCTAACATAGTCTGTGCTAAGATGTTCATTGCCTTGGCATCTGCTATCTTGGCCTTATTTTGTGCATCTGTCCACTCAGGTAGTGGAACATCATTTGTGCTGGAAGTTGCAGTAGTGGTAGCCACTGAGCTGGTGGTCCTGTCAAAATAGAATTCTATATGTCTTCATCAATAGAGTTCATATAAAGCCTAATTCTTGCCTTCAAGATAGCAAACTTATTCAGATTACAAACTGGAGGTCTGGTGCTTGAATAATCTTTGTTTTGTGCCATGATATGAAATAAATAGAAAAACTAGGAGAAAAGAAAATTGGATCTAACAAGGATCTTTTAGCTCAAGTGTTATCTTGTACAATCAAAGGAACACTACTCTGATACCAATTGAAAGAAAGGGGGTAGATCTGATTACTCTAGAGGTGGGGGGGGGGGGGTGAATAGAGTAATTTAAAACTTTTTGGCTGTTTTAAAGTTTATCAGAGTAAAATAGGTGTTATTAATAGTAGTATAAAAGGAAATGCAAACTAAGACAATCTATCATAGCACAGCAAGAACAAAAACAGAAAATGATCACACACAGATAACACAAGAATATTATAGTGGTACCCCAAACTGGGTACATCTACTCTTCTACCACCATGGTAGGAATCCACTATCAGGTTTTTGATCAGGTGACTGCCACCACAAGATCTATTTGTAGGGAGATCTCATAACCCTTTAGGATTTTGATCAGATGCCCAAAAACCAAGAATAAACTTTTGAAGGGAGTTAATAAACCCTTTTACAGGAGGTTAAGAGAGTTGATGGTGTCTTCTCTATTCTCTATGCAACAGAGAAGACTAGGGGAATTCTGTTGTCAAGGCTCCTTCTGTAATAATGAATGGTTCAGAACTTGGAGCCTTGCTCAAGGTGTAGGTCTTCAGCCTTGTTTTGATGAAATCCAGGAACTATCTGACTGATTCAAATTTGTTGTCCTTGAATATTCCTGGAGTAGAAGTTGAAGAAGACTCTTGATGTTTGATGGTTGTTCTTCTTCAGTCTTCAAAAAGAACAAGGTGAAAACAAAATGTTTTCTGCACAGGGAAAGTGTTCTATATCTTTTCTCTGTATCTCTTTCTTGCTTGTATGATGTCGAGTCTCTATTATTCTCTATCTGAAAAGAGAAAAATCTCTTTTATACTCTGCTGTCAAAATTCTCCTTCGAAATTTTGAATTCTAAGTATTGATTGCTGATTGATCTTGAGAATGAAACTGCTGGAATATCTCCTTTAATGAGTTTCCCCAACTGTCCTAATAAATTAAGCAAGTAATTAATCCTCATGAAGACCATAATTAATGCTGCCAATAACAACTATATTCAGGGGGATATGAACATTAATTACTCAAGAAATCACTGCTAAGAACTATAATAAATAAGGACAGAATAAGAAAAATTTCTAAGTCTACCTTGGGACAGAATTCGTCGAGCTCTGAACAGAATTCGTCGACTGGAGTTCCAAGTTCATCGAGCTGATAATTCCTGTTCATCGACCTAAGCTCAGTGATCTGCATTCTGGAAATAAATAGCCAAATCTGTGCTCTAAGTTCGTCAACCAAAGAATATGACTTCGTCGAGCAGAGTTCAGAGAAACTAAAATGGAAAGAATCTGTTGAAGCTAAAAATCCAGATTTCATCGAGCAGAGAATCTGTCTGAATGAAGAGATCATCGACCTGAGCTCGAATATCATCGAGCTCAACTCAGAGAAGTAACTCTGAGTTTGTCGATCTGCGATCGACAATCGTCGAGCTGAGTTCGAAGAATTTCGAACTGATAATTTTGAACTCTGAATTCTTCTAAGTCTGGGTCTACTGAGGTCCTCTGCTAGCTGGTCCATGAAGTTTGAACCTAATGACTTAGCCTAAACTATAGGACTCATAGACTTGACCCTGCTATATAATGTGGTTTAAACTCATCCTAATTAGTGAACCTAGCCCAAATCCAAACTAGGGATCCAACAGACCATAAACAAAGCACTCTTGGGAGGCACCCTATGGTTATCTTTTTTTTTAATTGTATGTTTAGTTTTACAGGTTTGAAGGTTGTTGATGGATGACAGTTAGCCTGGACGGCGAGATTCATGTACTCTTCGAATTCGGTAAATCATGTATTTTTTTATTTTCTTATTTTTATTAAGTTAAATTTTTTTTCCTGCAACTTTACGTTTACACACCCCAATTATGGGTGTGACCTGATGGTCTTGGGCGTGACCGACAGACGTGTACTTCCCGGAATATGGAACCCGACGCTGGTTCTGAGCGGGAGTTTTTTTTCGCCTTCCATTAATGTCACGGGTGTGACCTTCTTTGGTCACGTTCTTGACTTTGACGGAACCATTCCATCCCGTGCGAAAAATTAAAGAGAAAGGAAAAAAATCATTTCGTAAGTCATGCCCATGACAACCTATGTCATGCCTGCAAGATAGGGTAGTCACGTGCGTGACTGACCCTTGAGGAAAAAAATTGCAACTTTATCAGATACATGCCTGAGGGTCAATGCCTCAGATTCCCTCTTTTCCCTTATTTTGTGTTACATGGCCCTGAGTCATGTGCGTGACTCTGGGGCGTGACCGGCAAAAATTAAAATTTTTTTCTCCCCGCTTTCTGAGAAATCCCTGCTCCACACTCCCGTGATGGTTACATGCCCCTAGTCACGGGCGTGACCTCATTTTTTTCTTATCCTATTTAAAGGATTTTTCTCCCTTTGTTTTCTCCACACCATCGAAGCCTTCCTTTTTTGTTCTCCAGCCTCCTTACCCGAAAAATTCCTTTCTTTCTTTCAAAAATGCCTCTCCACAAACCTCGCTCTACTTCCTTGTTATCTAAGCATCATGTGGACCCCGCCACGGTAGAGGCAATGCTTATCTTTGAAAACTCCAACAAACAAGTCCAGAGTGAACGTTTACAAGACAAACCATTTGGCATACTTGAGATACTTGATTGGGGGATCATTACGTCTTTTGACGCGACAGATTTGGTTTGAGAATTTCTATCCAACCCTGGATGGAGTTCTCTTTTCGCCATTTCAGAGACCGCTTTCCTTAAACTTACTGTTGAGTTCCTCTCCTCATTCGAGTTTTGTTGGGGTGCGAAAGTCGATTTTATCATCTTTTGGATGGGCGGCGTAGCACATCAGCTCACCATCCGCCAACTCAACGTGGTGATGAGATTTTGCGATGAGGCATTTTGTCTCTCTCCCGCCTACTCCACCCTTTGTTCTGATTTCCCTTCTGAATTCAACCTTCTTACCTTTTGGTTGGAAATCAGCAATGACATCGTCCCCTACATTCCTAAAAAATCAAAAGGAAGCCACCTCATTTCCCCCACCCATCTTATTCTCCACAACCTCCTCACCTTTACCATCACCGGTCGAAGTGATAGCCATGGCGTGGTGACTTGGGCGGATTTATTATACTTATATAGTATGTTCTATCGGTTCCCACTCAACATTGGCCATACACTTGCGTTCTCCTTTCGGCATTAGGCCAAAAATGTGAGGTTGGGAGCCGTACATAGCGGGAACTTCATCACTCATCTCGCCAAATAGATGGGGATTTGGGACACTCTTCCGCGGCTGCACTGCGTTCAGATATCGCTTACTATTCAGTTCCAGAACCTCTAGGCCCTCGGCCTTGTGTGACGACATGATGGCGAGTTCAAGTCTATCCCTCTAGCAGTAGGCGATAGAGACTTTGACCTTGATCTTGGGGCAGGTCCCAGTGGCATTGCTCACTCTCTAGAGATTCCACCACCACCATTGCAGTCCTTCCCAGCGCCCGATCCTTCGACGTATTGAGATCATTAATTTGGGACTATTCATACATATCTAGACCAGATGAGTACCCATTTTGACACACGTTTTACGAGCTTTGATGGTTGATTTACCGTGCTGGAGCAGAGTCTTGCTTCTTATATGTTGTATATTATGCGTGAGTTTTCGGAGCTGCGGATATACTATCAGCAGCATGGGCATAGTAGCGATGAGGATTAAGTCTTCCTTTTGTATGAAGTTCGTAGTGAGACTTTTGTATCTTTATATATTGTTTTATTATTAGCATTTTCCTGCATTTTTTTATTTTATTTTACTAAAAAATATCAAAAAATGTATTGCTTTAGTGTTTTATTTCAGGTCAGACTTGGTGTAGATTTGGACTTTTCAGGGAAGTTTTCTCTTCCTCTACTCTTTATTTTCATACATTGGGGACAATGTTTCGTTTAAGTATGAGAGGAATATTTCTGACTAGTTTAACCTAGTTTTAGCAAACCGTTGAAAAAATAAAAATTATATTACTTAGTTTCTACAAAAATTATTTTTCAAAAAATCATAAAAAAAATTAGAAAATCAAAACATAATTTCTTAGAAAGGGCCGTGTTGGGCTGTCATCCCACAAAACCGCCTAGTATCGGTGAGAAGCATTTATAGGGTATATCTCAGGAAGTCTAAGAAATAACAAAAAATTATGTTTAGTTTTTAATTAGAGAAATCATTATTTTTATATTTATTCACATGCAAAATTCCTAGTATTCAACTTTTACATAATGTTTAGAGAATTTTCATGCTTTACTTAAATTTTGAATTTTGGAGTAAAAATGTTGGTCATGCTGTGTTCTTAGTAGAATTTCATGTAGAACTAAAATTCAGCATACAATTAGATTTTTATTTTTTTTGAATGCGTGGAAATAGTTTATCCTACTTTATTTTGAAACCGATAAAAATCCAAAAATAATTTAGGTGAGTACGTAGACGTTTAATAGAGAAATATTTCGCTAATCAAGAGTAGATGTATTTTTTCTCGATATCTAGAACTTGCCCTCTAACGATTCTCAAGACTTGCGTAAGATAAATTTATTAGCATGAATATGATATAAGCATTTCTTTTGGCCAGTTTGAGAATTTGCACCCATACCTAACACTTTATCGTTATTAAACCACTTTGAGCCTGTTATCCTACCTTTTGTTTTAGCTCCACCAAATATTTCACCAAGGCCTAAAAAGCATCCTAATTGCACACCTATGTCCGAGCTCGATAATGGTTATATTTGAAAAACTTTGTGAGTGATTTGTATTCATTTAAATTAGGTGACTATTTTTATTGAAAAAAGAGCTAATTTGTTTCTCCTCTCTTTTAAAAATATTAGAAGAGTTTTAAAAAGAGGATGGAAGAAAAAAATGATGACGAAAAATTTTGATTAATGAAGAAAAATAGGGTTTGGGAAATTGTCTACGTTAATAAAGCCATATTTATTTATTTTGTGCGAGCTCTCTTTGGGTTTGGGTGTGACTAGCCGTCGTGTTTATCTTTAATTATCCAAAACCAAAACCTAAGCCTACGTTTCAACCTAGTTAAGTCTGATTGATTTATGCTTATAAGTTAGACTAGTGCCATCGCGAGAGTATGAAAGGGCAAGCCTATGACCATCGACATTAATGGATTTCTTTGGAGGTTATCTCGATCTTCGTTTTGTGTAATGTCGATCATAGTATACACACTACCCTCTCCTTAAATATAATTTTAGGATTTACTGGATTTTCAAATTCAAAGTAGAAATTATAAGTGGAAACACATTCTCAAAAAATAAATACTAATTTGTATGTTGAGTAGGTTTTTCTACTAAAATAGCTACACACATAGGCATTAGACTTAACATTTTACTCCTTCGAATTCAATTTTCTTTTCGAGTGTTGAAATTTTTCTACACTATATGGAAAGTTGTTTGCTCAAGACTAGCAAACAAGTATGTGGATATTTGATAACTATAATTTTATCCTTATTTTTATATAGTTTTCATTTAATAATTAATTAATTTAGAGTTTTATTTTATTAAATGAGTTTCTAATAACTTTATTTTCAATATTTCAGGTTAATTGGGTCTTAAAATTATATTTTAAAGCTAGCAGCATTAATCAGGTGTAATTTTGTAGCAAAACTGGAAAACGTTCAAGTACACGCCCAAGTTACGGGCATGATCTACATGTCACGGGGGTGACAAGCAGGCGTGGCCCTCCAGATGTTCCCCAGGACGCATCCACACCATTTAAAATTACACGCCCCCTTGTCTCGAGCGTGCCATGGGGCGTGATACAAGACACAGACGTAACTAGGATAAGATGCCATGCCACGTCAGATAAAATATACACGCCCCAGTCACGGGTGTGATCTTTAGGTCACGGGCATTACACTTAGGCATGACATCCAGCTCAAGGCGTGCCGCATCATTAAGAAGATAGTTTCATATCCGGGTCGTTCCAAGCTTACACGCCATAGGTCACTGGCCTGTCCAAGGGGCATGACCTCTTCAACAACTGCCAGATTAACTCCCGCCATTTTGAGTTCCTGCCATTTCCAATAACAATCAAGACATGCCCTAGGTCACGGGCGTGACCTAGGGGCATGACCCATAGAACATCAAATTTTGTCGGTTTCTCTCCAACCTTCCCGGGCTTTCAAGATGACGGTTCCGCACCTTACACACCCCCTAGTCACGTGTGTGACCTAGGGTCGTGACTCTCCAGAAAAAATACTATAAATTCCATACATTGTCAAGAGATGGGAGGCCATTAAAGAGAGTTTTGGTGTCAGTTTTGGAGTTTTTTAGCTTTCTTGCATTTTCTTTCATGTATTTTTCCAATTTATAGTGTAACTTTTAGCCTGTTATTTTTAATTCAAGCACTTCCTTTTTATAATTATGTCTTTCTTAAACTCTTTATATAATTACCCTATCATGATGAGAAGATAAATTGCATTTAGCACTTGATCATGATGAACCTTGGAATAAAATAAACTTGTTTTATTTTTCTCAAATTATCAAGCTCTCTATTTTACTTACTTCGATTTAACTTTGAATTCAATTGCGTCGAATTCATATGCCGCGAATATGTATTTTCAATCTTTGATCAGTATCATAGATTTACCCAGAGGTTTTGGATATGAGTAGATCACTCAAAGATAAATGGAGTTGCATGCACAACTCGAGAGAGGATGACATAAATCTTCTGGATTGGTGTCAAATCAAATAGCGGGGTTCACAGCCTAAAGTAAGCTTATGGGTTTCAACTGGCCGAGAGGTTTTAATTGATCCACCTAAGGTTATTCGAGAGCGTATTCTCGAGAGGGGCCCTTTTGTATTTTGGGAACCTCCACAGTAGAAGTTAGTAATTTAAAGGCTTGTATTTTATAGTTTCATGAAAGTTTATTTTAATCCAAGGTGATTATAGATCAAGTGCTAGTCTTTAAAATCATCAAATTTATCTTTAATTAAATCATTTCTTCTTAGTTTTTTTGACATCACAAAACCAACTTTTGTTCGATAAAATAATAACTCTTTCTTGTGAGTACAAGTACTCAACAGGCCCCGAGCCTAAATACGACACTTGATCATATACTCTTTAACAATAAGTATACTTGCCTAATTGATTTAGAATTGCGCTCTAGCGTAAATTATACGCATCATGCGGTGACCCCTTATTAGGGCCCAAACTTCACAGAAGCCAGTTTCCGGTTTCAACACCTAGACCTTAGAGAACCACTATAAAATTTCTGTGTGCTTTTTGTAATGTTTAACTGAGACTAAACTATAGAGTAAAATGAAAAATAATATTGACAACCTATTCACCACCCTCTAAGTGATTTAGACTACTTACCATTTAACTATCAAGTGATATTAGAGCGATGTTGGTCAAAAAGGACTTAACAGTCTAACCAGATCCTATTAGAGGTAGTCAAATAAAATTTTAAGATGTTTGTTGCAGAGGATCATAAGGAGATGAGCTCTATGAAGTTGCCTATATGCAGAAAGGAGACCTGTGATATATGAAAGCATAGAGTCAGGCTATTTATAGAATCCTCTGACCCTAGAATTTATATCACAGTTCAGGAGGGTCCTTTTATCCTCCAAAAGGCCTCCACCATTGACCCAAACCTTAGAGTGCCCAAGACCTATACTGAAATGACTAGGGATGAAGTACCATTTTCTACTATGGAAAAAAGAGCAAAAAAATATCATAGTAAGTGATATTGATGATTCCCTTTCCAGAACTTGGTGCATTTTGAGACTGTCAAAGAGATGTGGGAGACACTGATAGTATATATGGAGGGCACTAAAGAAGTTAGGGATGATAAGAAATCCCTACTCAATTACGAGTATGAGGCCTTTAGACAGAACAATAAGGGCAACATAGTTGAGTGCTATGAAATGTTTTTTAGGGTGGTAAAAGAGCTGAGGACCTGTGGAAGGTTCTTCACCAATTATGAGCTGAATGATAAGTTCCTAAGGTCTCTAACCAGAGATTGGGACACAAAGATATGTGCCATCATGGAAGCGTCCAAGCTGCTGAAACTCCTCCTCACACATTATTTGGAAATCTACTCTCCTATGAGTTATAGCTATCTTCCAGGAAGGAGGAGGAGATCACCATCAGGTTTCATGCCAAAAAGAGGACAGTGGCTCTCAAGGATGAGAGCTCTAAGAAGAGCAAGGAGAGAATTGTCTCACCCCCAAGAAGACTAGCTAATTCAGAGAGCACTGAGCCCAACATATCTGACAGCAGCATGTTAGATGGGGAGTTTGCTGCCTTTTCAAGACAATTCTAGAAGATGATGAAGAGGAAGAAATGGAAGAACAAACCTTCCTCCTCTTCATACTACAAAAAAGATCATAGCTAATATGGGAAGAAATTCTTCAAAGGAGACCGGTATGATTCTAAACATAGTAAACATGTTTCTACTAATATAATATATTATTATTGTAGCAAGCATGGGCATGTCATTGCTGACTGCCCAATAAAAAAGAAAAGAAATAGGTGAGAATAAAAGTGAGAGGAAGCACCACCACCTCAAGGGCAAGAAGGAAAAGACCTTCCTTGTCATGAGTGAGAAGAGTTGGAGTCAAACTGACTCAGCATCTTCTATTTCTGAAGAAGAGGATGAAGCTTACATGAAAGAATTAGTGCCTAACCACCTAGAGGGGGGGGGTGAATAGGTGTAATTCTCTTTTTCTTTAAGGCAGAATATTTGTACTGTTAATTAATCAGAAACAGCTAATCCTACAGCTAACACAGCGCATCATTCACAGAAACATTCGATCACAGAGTGCACACAATTTTTATAGTGGTTCCCAAAGGTCTGGGTACATCCACTTTCCCCCTTCGCCTATCTAGTAGTGTGCTAGATTCGGCCTAACTTCTTCTCTTCACCTCAGATCTGCAGATCTTACAACTCAGAACCCAATCAAGGTTCCTACAACTCAGAGTGTGTCCACACTCCTACAGCTCAGGCACACAGCCCTACCTCAGCCTTCAATAAGGCCTATAACTCAGAGATACAATCTCCTACAACTTAGGCACATAGCCCTACCTCAGCCTTCAACAAGTCCTACCACTCGGAGATCTAAATCTCCTACAACTCAGCCTTTATAACACAGGCTTACAGCTCAGATCTAGAAAAGATCCTACAGAAAATTGATTTAACAAAGTAGTTTACCACCACCCTGGTAGAGAGAGAAAGGATGGATAGCTTCTTGATCAGTTCTTGGAAGAATCTGATGGCAGAGAACAACCTCTCTTAGCTTTCTTCAAAGCTTCTTAAATCTGAACTCAGTAGGGTTGAACTCCTGTGAAGTTGATCTTCAATCAGCTTCTGACTTGAGATTCAGATCTCAATCTGAATCTTTCTTGGCAGCCTGGTTCAGCAACTGCACTTCAATAGATGTATCTCTCTCACTCCAACTTCTTCTTAGATCTTCTAACGAAAATCTTCTGTATTATTACTTCTATCAGTGGTTCTCTATTCGTTATTGTCTATTGAAGGAGAATGCCTTTATATAGACATTCTCTATGGTAACTGGCTGATCCGATTTCTAACAAACTTCTGACAGCTCTGACAGTTGCAGTAGACCAGTTAGAAATGGCAGCTGTCAAGTCATCCAGTCACTTCTTGAACTCTATCTCTGTCAGCAAAATGTCGAGACTGAACTTCATCATGTGTCGACACAAGTAGACTAAGTGTCGACACAAGTGAACTAAGTGTCGACACAAGCCTTGGTGGTGTTGACACATCTCCTTTGTTGTTGATACTTCTTCTCGACCCAGCTTCTGTAGAATATGTCGACACTGATTCTGTGTGTCGACACAATCACTTCTCTTTAACTTTGTTGAATCTCTGTTGTGTGTCGACACAAGTCCTGTGTGTCGACACAGTTGATGTCGACACAGTTGATGTCGACAAAGTCTTTAGTGTGTCGACACTGCCTCTTGGTGTCGACACAATTGATGTCGACTAAGTATTTTTGTGTGTCGACACTGCCTCTTGGTGTCGACACAGTTGATGTCGACAATGCTTCACTATGTGCCGACACTGCCTCTGCATGTCGACACAGTTTCTTCTGGTGTCGACACAGCCTTTCCAAGTGTCGACACAATTAACTCCAAGTGTCGACACAGCTTTTCTCCAGTGTCGACACAAGCTTTCATAAGTGTCGACACAGCTTCTCCAGGTGTCGACACATGGACTTAGAAATTTTTCTGCATTCCTGCATGTTTCTTAACCTGCACATATAAACTCAAGACACATCAAATACACCTTGATGCATATCATTGAGTAGGGTGAGGCTTCTTCAAATCTGGTACACATTTTCCAATGTACCCAAAAATCTCCCCCTATTTAGAGAAGTCATAACCCTTAGTCAATGATATACACCATTCATAACAAATACACATTATGATGTATACAAATATTATATGACAGGGTAACTTCTAAAACAAAACATATATAATATATCATCACAGAATAATAATGCTAACACAATGAGCATCAAACAAAGTTTTGTTTTAACTTTCAAAAGATTCTTTAGCAATAGTTTACATAAATTTTAACACAAAAGATTACAAAGTTGTAAACTCAAGTAAATCTATCCTAAGGCTGCTCAGGCTACTTGATGACTATGCCTTTGCCTATTTGGATCTTGGCTTGTACAGGAGCATTAGTATCATCAGCTGGTTTCTTGCCCTTTAGATCTTTCTTCTTAAGCTCTTCAGCCCTTATTCTTTGTCTTTCAAAGTAATGAAAAGGCTTTGGGAAATATTTGCTTGGCTCCTGAGCATTAGGATGTAGCTTCCCAGCTTTATCCTTTCTTCTATATTAAACTATGGCTTCTTGCCTGGCTTCATGCTTTTGTCATTCTTGTTCTGAGTACCATTTGCCCATATCATGGGTCTGGTCCTTTACAGCTTTCCAAGCAGTTAATATAATGTTCCTTGATGTTGGACTCCACTGCTCAAAATCAGGCTTCAACTCTGCATGTTCTCTGAATCTTTTCTTTGACAATAGAGCTTCTTGCTCTTTGTTCAAAACTGCCTCTGGCACTGGTATATCTACTTTCTCAAGGATAATATTTTTATTACCCTCTGGAGGACTGTACATAGACTGTACTTCATGGTGAATCATCTCAAAATCAGCTGGAGGATAAATAACTTGGGCAACTTCAGCTTGAACACCTCCAAAATAAGCAGGATGTATACCAGACTCGGCCACATTGTCATCATCACAGAGGGGTGGATATCCAAGTGTGGCTCTGATGCTATTAGATATCCATTTAGCATGATCAGAGCCATCTTTGACTAATACTCCCTCCCCCTTTATGACTTCTCTGGCTACATGATCCCTAAGGTCATCCTTTTGAAATCTGATTTGTTCATCAAGAAAATTAACACCATCTTTATAGAATGCCTTTAACTTTAGCAGCTGTCCAGAAATGGTCTTTTGAGATTGCTCAATAGCTATTTTGACAGCAGCTAGGCCTTCCTGTAATTGCTTATCAAACTCCCCCTTATAAAACTCTGTCTTGGCTTTAGCCTTGTCCTCAGTCTAGGCAGTTGCAACATTCTTCAGTTCTGTAACAATCACATTATGTGATTCTGTCAGATTATCATTCATTCTAATCTGAATCTCTAGAACATATCCTTGCTTGACTGCTATATCATCCACTTGTGTCTTGATCTTTTCTTGATGTGTTGCTAGGAAAACCACAGCATTGCCCCCTTTGTGAATGCAATCTGTCATCTCCTTCTTATTTTGATTCACTTCAAATCTTATTGACTTTATATCCTGAGCCAAGGAGAATTGTAGATCCTTATGAGTTTCATCCAGATACTTCTCCATGGCAATCCTTTGCTCATCTAGCTTTACTTGTAATGAGACTAATAAGGAGCTATAATCAGTTGTTGGGGCAGATTGTGGAGTAGCAGTTTGTAATGCTTTCTTGTAGCTTTGGCTTCTCCTTTTGAAGACCATTAGCTTCCTCTTCTTAGCTCTTGTAGCTTCTTCATCCTCTGAATGCTGAGAAACTGTCTATATTAACTCTGTCCTTATGACTAGGTGGCAATACCTGTTCAGTTCTTGGTAGATCCCCCAGAGTCCCTTGCTGCTCCTCAGTTCTTGTGTTCTCCCCCAGAGATCCTACTTGCTCCCTCTCAAGGTTAGCTTGCTCCCCCTCAACATCTGCTTTCTCTCCTTCAAATTCAGTTTGCCCTAGATTAGGGAACAATTCTTCAAGAGTGAACTCTTATTGAGTAGGGACTGGAGATACTCTTATCTCTGTAGCATGATCAGTAGCAGATGTATCCTCCATGATAACATCTTGAGCTTGACTGTGTAGTTGAGTTGGCTGGTCAACATCAATCAAGGATTTAGTTAGAATTTCATCCTTATCATGAAGAATTTATTGATTAACCTCATGTATTACCTCAAGTATAGTCTGAGTAGCCATATCACTTTCCAAGTGTATTGGATCTTCCTCAACATGAGGCTCCCCCTGCACCTGAGCACTATCTGCAATATCTTATGCAGAAGTATCTTGAGCTGTAGATTTCTCAGGAATCTCTTGCCTATCTTCCTCAGGCATATCCTTAGTTAGGACCCTATCCCATCTGGATATAATCCTTATGTCCTGTAACAACCCAAATTTCTCAAACAGAAAATTTTTGGGTGATACGGCCTGGGACACGGGCGTGTCCCAGGGCGTGTCAAGCTGGGGTCGACGAGTTGGCCGTGAAGTCGATGAAATTTGGAGTTGACGGTCGTTGAACAGCGGACACGGCCTGTGACACGGGCGTGTCGCAGGGCGTGTCGAGGCCGTGTCGACGATCGGCCTTGGTGTCGACGATTTTTTTCGCTCGACGATGTGTCGAGAGGGGGCACACGGCCCAGGACACGGGCGTGTCCCAGGCCGTGTCGTCGAGTGTCGAGATGTCGAGATCGTTGAGTGTCGAGATGTGGTTGTCGAGTGTTGAGAAGTTGAACACGGCCTGTGACACGGGCGTGTCACAGGGCGTGTCAAATCAGGTCGACGAACTCAGCGCGACGAATTTTGCGCTAGGCCTTGTCTGAGTGCCGTATATTGGCACACGGCCTGGGACACGGGCGTGTCATAGGCCTTGTGAAGTCTCAGGATGTTTTGGGATTATTTTCGCCCAGGCACACGGCCACAGACACGGGCGTGTCTGAAGGCGTGTTGGGTGACACGGTCCATGACACGGGCGTGTCCCAAGGGTGTGTCACTGGTCTGGATAGGTCGGTTGACCACCGCTTGAGGCACACGGCCTTGGAAACGGGCGTGTCACAGGCCATGTCAGGTCAAAATCAGTGTTTTTGGTAGAGTCATGGTCGTGCATTCCTTCAGCCTGGATCCAAAGGCTGAAAGGCCTCCATCTTTCCTTAAGGCCGTGAATGAGAAAGGATTTCTCATAGTGTATTTTGGCCTTCATCTTTCTACAAGCTTAGAGAGAGAAAGAGAGAGGAAGAAGGAGGAGGAGGAAAGGGGGCTGATTGCTGGTGGTGCTGTAGTTTACCGACAAGAGGTCCGAAGCTGGCGTTGCGGAGGAAAAGTTCTTGTGAGCCATTCAAGCTATCTTTGAGGTCATGGAATCGAAGCGGTCGTCAAGGGTAACGACTTTTCTTCCTAGCCATGTGAAGGCTTCCTTTTGGCATATATTTGTGATTCCCCCACCAAGAGGTGGCTGATTTTGGGAGTCTTTGGGTGGATGCTTGAAATCCCCTTTTTGGCATATAGATCCGGAAATGGAGTACGGAATAGGCATGCTGTGTGAAGCCCATCTGGACAGGTTGGTCTGGATTGGTGATGTTGCATACGAACCGGAGAAGACTCCGTGATAAACGTGTAGTATAAGGCATAAACGGGTTATGCCTGCGAAAAGGAGTAGCAGGAAGTACTGGAGTGGTAGCCCAGGAAAATAGCCATGTTATGTTTTTGGGTCCAACCTGTGAATGAGGCACAGGAAGTACTGGTGTGACCAGGAAAGGCCCTTTGTGATGCTTGATGTCGTAGGGTGTCCACCTGTGAAGCGAGTAACATGAAGTACTAGCATGGTAGCCAGGAAAGACCCCAGACATTTGTGATTGTGCGGTGTCCACCTGTGAAGAGAGTCACAAGAAGTACTGGGAGGCCCAGGAAAGACCCGCTGTTGTGCTAAGGAAATGGGTATCGAGAAATACCCAGGCTTGAATGCCAAGAACAGGATTGGTGAGACCGACCCGCGCCTTTGATATAGCCATGAGTATGCTGTACTCGGAGAAGGCAAGGCGATTTGAGCAACGAGGGGTGGAGGATCCGACCTGCGCTATGTCCGTCCGACGTGAGACCAAAAGGTGCGGTCTGTTGGAGCGCATAGCAAGAGTCTTCGGCCTGCGCGCCATGACACAATGGGGGGCTACGGGCCATCCCGGTGTAGGAAGACTAACTCCGGCTGCATGCCATGGAGTAAATGCTCAAGAGATTTACCGTTGGGTTGTGACCCTGATATGGTGGTGGGCAAGAGCTTTGCCAGAACACCAAGAATGTGCCCTGAGTGCACGGACCATTGGGCCGGGTGGCGAACGGTTGTAATGGCTTGTGTGCGTGAAAGCACATTTTGATGAGATATATTGCCCTACTGTGATATGATATGCCTGCAGGGAAGATTACCGCTGCCCCGAGAAAAGGGGTAGGGTCGTTATAATTTGGTCAGCTGAACGCTGACCGTTGCTTTTGTTTACCACCGTTGGGTGGATTGTCCCTGTACAGGTGCTGGAGAGCCAAGCGGGACGCGTAAAGGCTAATGTTCCTGCTGCTGTTGCTGCTACTGCTGCTAGCCCTCGAAGGCTTTTGTTGATGAATGCTTGTTATATTTTCTATTATTGTGGCCGGCCTGCGCGCCAATCTGTTTAGGCCACTGTGTGAAAGCCATGTACGACCATAAGGCCAACTCTTTTACTTGTTGTAAGACATTCCTATATCGTATAAAATGTGGAGTTTTATATTTGGGCATTCATGAGTAGTTCAGGTTGTAGTCTAGGCTTCCGCTAGAATGCTTTGTGATAGGTGCGATGCGCGACTCTGGTATCATCCTGTACCTTCACCGCCTGTTTTGTGATATATACTGTGGGACCCCGGCCGGACCTTCTAGAATATATCATTTGAACGGATGGGGTTGTTACATGTCCATCCTTCTCATGTGATTTATCTTAGTCCCAGCTGACCGTTCCATCACTTCAGGTATTATTCCAGCTAAATACAAGCTCACAATTCTTTCCAGATTTGGTTTCTTCATACTTTCCTTAATCTTTTCAAAAATAACTCCTCACCAATCTGTGTTTAGTCTATAGATGATTCTGGTCATAAGGCTGAACATATAGGCAGAGATCCTATCATGCCCCCTGGCTTACAGAGAATCACTTTTCCTACAACTTCAGACAAGAACTTCCCTTGCATATTCATGTCTTTCCTGTTCAAAGCTGAGCCAATCTTCATGGTGGAATCCAGTCCACACCATTGAAGTGCTTCCCTTAGCTTAGATGCGGGTACATCTTCTTCTTCTTGTGTTCTTGGCAGGTGAAGAACTTTTCTTAAACTCTTCTGGGTGAGTTTCACTTTTACTCCATGGACTGTGGATCTAATTTTGAGTCCAGTTTGATCTAGAGTAGTAGCACCAAAGAATTCTAGTGTTTCTTTCTTCCAAATCTTAGTTGGTTCAGAAACTAAGAATTCTAGACCGTTTTCAGCTATTAGGGTTATTACTCCTGTAATTTCTGATTTCGCTCCATCAAATGCGTTCCGAACCAGCTCATATCCTTCATTGACATTATCTTCAAGCTTGGGAGCCATTAGGGTTGAGAGAAATCTTGAATTTAGATGAGAGAATTTGTCGACACAAAGTTTTGGTCTCGAAACTATGGAGAGCGTGTCGACAGACAATGTTGTTGACCTATTTATACCTTTCTAAAAACGAAGGTGAAAAGACACGTCATAATTCTCTTAATGCGTAAACACTGTTGAAAAGTGTCGACACAGACTTCTAATGTCTCGACATAATTGTTGACTTCTATGTGTCGACACTTATACATTTGCGCTCGACGATTAGTCGATACTTCACTCGACGAAAACTGTGTTGATCCTAACTATCGACACCACCTCTGCATGTGTCGACACCACTTTTGGATGTGTCGACACTACTTCTCTGAAGTGTCGACACCAATTTTCTAGATATGTCGACATCATTTCCCTGGAATGTCGACACCACTTCTATGTGTCGACACAGACAACTCCTTGTGTCGACACAATTTTACTTAGCCAATTTTGTGAAACTAATCTATGTTCAACATTCCTAATTCAATTTTAAACTTATTGAATTTAGTTTCATCTAGAGGCTTAGTAAATATATCTGCAATTTGATAATCTATTTTGACAAATTCTAGTGAGATGTCCTCTTTTTCTACATGTTCTCTAAGAAAATGGTATCTAATCTCTATATGCTTAGTCCTACTATGTGAAACAGGATTATTAGCAATAGAAATTGCACTTGTAGAATCACAAAACAAAGGTGTTCTACTTACCTGAATACCATAGTCTACTAGCTGGTGCTGAATCCACAACAACTGTGCACAGCAACTTCCTGCTGCAATATATTCAGACTCAGTTGTGGAAATTGTCACACTAGTCTGCTTCTTAATGCTCCAAGACACCAATCTTCCTCCTAGAAATTGATAGGTACCTGTAGTGCTTTTTCTATCTTCTTTGCAACCTGCAAAGTCTGCATCTGAATAGTCTGTCAGTAGAAAATATCCATTCCTAGGGTACCAAAGGCCTAGATTAGGTGTGCCCTTAAGATATCTCAAAATCCTTTTGACTGCAGTCAGATGAGATTCTTTAGGGCATGATTGGTACCTAGCACAGACACATGTAGCATACATGATATCTGGTCTACTAGCAGTCAGATAAAGGAGGGAGCCAACTATCCCTCTATACAAAGTTTCATCTACATGTTTCCCTGCATCATCTTCGCTTAGAGACATACTTGTCCCCATAGGAGTTCTCATAGTAGTGGATGATTCCATACTATACTTCTTAATTAACTCCAGGGTAAACTTTGACTGGGAAATGGACAAGCCATCTTCAGTCTGTCTTACTTGGAGACCCAAGAAGAACTTAAGTTCTCCCATACTGCTCATTTCAAATTTCCCTTGCATAAGTTTTGCAAACTTTCTGCAAAGGTTACTTTCAGTAGACCCAAATATTATGTCATCAACATATATTTGGACTAGTATAATCTTTCCTTTGGACTCCCTTAGGAATAGAGTCTTATTTATTTTCCCCCTTGAGAATTTGTTCTCAATGTGGAAAGTAGACAGGGTTTCATACCAATCCCTTGGGGCTTGTATCAACCCATATAAAGCTTTCCTAAGTCTATAGACATAAGAAGGATAGAGTGGATCAACAAAACCTAAGGGCTGCTCCACATATACTTTCTCTTTTAGATTTCCATTTAGGAATGCTGATTTTACATTCATTTGAAATACCTTAAAGCCTTAATATGCTACATAGGCTAGGAACATCCTAATTGCTTCCAGTCTTGCAACTGGGGCAAAGGTTTGATCAAAGTCAATACCCTCTTCCTGTTTGTATCCTTTTGCAACAAATCTTTTTTTGTTCTTCACAATGATCCCATTCTCATCCAGTTTGTTCCTAAAGATCCAATTTGTTCCAATAATGTTGTGGTCTTTTGGTTTAGGAACTAATTTCCAGACCTTGCACCTTCTGAACTGATTCAGCTCCTCTTGCATGACATCAATCGAATGTGGGTCTAGAACAGCTTCTTCAAATTTCTTGGGTTCCACTTGATATAAGAAGCTAGAGCAAAGAACTATGTTCAGATTCTTGCTCCTTATTTGTACTCCTTGTCTTGTATCACCAATTATCTGATTTGCTGGATGATTCTTTAAGTGTCTAATAACTGGAGGTAGTCTATCTTCATGTTAAATACCTCCAGTCTCTTCATTATGCTGCACCTGTTGGTTTTCATCAGCATTTGGAGAGTCTTGTACTCCCCCTGGACAGCAGCCACCATTTTCCACTTAATGATTTGCAGTTGAATCTTCTGTAATGGTAAGCTTGTCCATTCTCTCATTTATACCTATAGAACTGCAAGCACTACTTGGCAACTCACTGTTAATTAGTCTTGTTTCATCAAAGACAACATGTACAGACTCTTCTACAACTTGAGTAATCAAGTTGTAGACCCTATAAGCCTTACTATTGTTGTTGTACCCAACAAATATCCCATCTTGTGATTTGACAGCAAACTTAGTTAGATAAGACTTTCCATCGTTAAGGACATAACACTTACAACCAAAGATCCTAAAATAGGATAAGTTTGGTTTTCTGCCCTTCATAATCTCATAGGGAGTCTTTTTGTGGCTTTTGGTGATAGTAGCCCTATTGATCACATGACATGCAGTGTTTACTGCCTCAGCCCAGAAATATTCTGGGAGAGAAGTGTCACTCAATAGAGTTCTACCAGCCTCAATCAGTGTTCTATTCTTCCTTTCAGCAATACCATTTTGTTGTGGTGTTCTAGGTGAGGAGAATTCTTGAAAAATCCCAAATTCTTCACACAGTCTTGTCATACTCTCAGATTGAAATTCAGTGTCATGGTCACTTCTGATTTTGACAACTGTACTGTCCAGCTCATTCTGAATTTGTTTGACAAAACTATATAAAACACCTGGGGTTTCAGATTTTTGTCTTAGAAAGAACACCCATGAATATCTAGAATAGTCATCTACCACCACAAAAGTGTAGACCTTCCTACCTAGACTATGAACTGGCATAGGACCAAATAGATCCATATGCAAGAAGTATAGACACCTCACTGAATCCTTGTTTTCAAGGATATGAAAGGAAGATTTGGTCTGCTTGCCTTTTTGACAAGCTGAGCATATCCCATCCTTTATACACTTAACTTGAGGACCATTCCTCACTAACTCTTTGCTAAAGAGTTGGCCAATAGTCTTGTAGTTAAGATGGGCCAGCCTCTTGTGCCATTTAACACAATGAGAGGCTCTCTCATCAGCTACAAGGCAAATAGGAGAAACATTGTTCTCACACTCAAAGTTAAGACAGTACACATTTCTATTTCTATATCCTATCAATATGACCTTTTGATCACTTGATCTTTTGATATGACATCCATTCTTAATAAATGAAATGTCATATCCTAAATCACTCAGCTGACTTATGCTTATAAGGTTGTGTTTCAAACCCTTCACATAGGCCACTTGAGTGATAGTAATCTGGTTATTAGAAATGTTACCAATCCTTTGATGATTCTTTTTTCAGAACCACCAAAGGTTACCTTAGGCCCATTCATGATAGGTGAGTAGTCCTTCAGCAACCCCCTTGTTCCAGTCATATGCCTGGAACATCCACTGTCCAAGTACCATATAGGGGCATGACAACTTGGACTCACATGCAACAAAGATTACCTAACCTTAGAACCCAAATGAGTTTTGGGTTCTTGGTTCATGTTAGCCTGAAATTTAACAAATCTTCCTGCAGCTTTTCTAACAGGCAGACTGCTATTCTCCTTGACACTGGAATTGTGCCACCAGTCTAAGGCAAAGTGATCTATATTGCCATAGCACCAGCACTCAAACTTATTATACCTTTATTTAGGTATGACCTTAGCTGAATTGTTTATAGCAAGTCTCTTGTTTTGTACTGTGGCTTTGCCTTTTTTATTGAACTTAGCAGTCCATGCAGTTCTCTTAAACCCTAATCCAGCCTTACCCTTTTGTGATACAAAGTCATCTATTTAGGGTAATACAGATTTTGGCTTAGAAAACTAGCCACAATCTCCTTTTCTTTCTGAAGTTTAATCTCCAGATTTTTAATCTGATCATTCTTGAATGTGACTGTGCCCATTTGAATAACAGTTATGTTTTTCAATCTGGCAATCTCATTCAACTTTTGATCCAGCATCTTCTCTGAATCAGATGCAGCCATCTTAAGATCTGTAATTTCCTTATCCAGAGTTTTGGCCAGGTTTTTGCTTTTCTTTAGTGCCTGCAACAAGTCCCTATATTCATCTATCAGTTGATGAATATCACCTTCAGACTTAGACCCATCCACATCACTTGATGCAGATGTTGCTGACTCTGACCCAGCACTACAATCTGAATTTCTAGAAAAACATTGTACCTTAATAGGACCAGGCTGATCCTGACATTTATCTTCTTCTGACACAGCCATCAGTCCCTTGCACTGATGGTCTTCTTGTTCATAGATAGAGTTCAGCACTTGCAGAAACTCATCTTCTTCATCTGCTGCATATAGACCAATGTAAACCTCAGCTTCAGATTCTGACTCTAAAGATGATTGGTCTGTCATGCTCTTCTCCTTCTTAGCAACAAAGGATTTCTCCTTCTTGCTCTGGTGTTGAATCTTCTTTTTATCAGCATACTCTTTTCTTTTGTCTACACACTCAGCCACAACATGTCCAGGCCTATTACAGCAGTAGCAAACTATCTTTGATATTGTAGATTTGCTTGGCTTAGACCTGCTCCTGTCCTTCCTGGATGACTTCCTCTTTTGATAATAGTCATCATTAGGCTGAGATGTGGAAGGCTTAGACTTCCACTGCTTCTTCTTCAGGAATCTCTGAAACTGCCTTGTGAAGGCAGCAAAGTTTACATCTGAGTCACTACTGTCTGAACTTTGGTTGTCTGAATTATCTGAATCAGTTTCAGCAACTATCTTAGGAGGTGATGGAGACATCCTCCTATTTTTCGTAGTGGCTTCAAACTTGAAGGCCACAGACTTTTCTCTATGCTCCCCTTTTGCACTTTTCTCTTCCTCTTTCCTAGCCATCAGCTGCATCTCATATGATAGCAATTTTCCAAACAAAGTTGGAGGAGAGATATCTGCAAGTTTGGCCACTTCTCTAATGACACAAATCTTAGTGTCCCAATTCTTTGTCAAGGATCTTAGGAATTTATCATTCAGTTCATAGGTACTGAAGATTCTTCCATAGGACATCAACTCATTTACTATTCTATATAACTTTTTCTAACACTCAGTTATACTATCAGACTTTCCTTGTCTGAAACTCGCATATTCCTGGTTCAACATAGAATTTCTATCTTGTCTGACTTCTTCAGAACCGTCCATGTAGACTATCAAAGTATCCCACATTTCCTTGGAGGTCTTGCAGTGAATCAAATTTTGAAAGGTTGAATCATCTATGGCACTTACTATGATATTCTGGGCTCTTTTATCCATAGTTGCCAGGATGATCTCATCCTTAGTCATCTCTGAAAAATCCTTGGGAATTCTTTTGTTTGCATCTAGAACTGATAACTTCATTCGAATATAAGGACCTTCCTTTACTGTAATGTAGATCCTTGGATCATAAGCCTCCATAAACAGCCTAGCCCTTTCTTTCCATATTCCAAATATCTCCTTCCTGCATATGGGTAATTTCATAGAACCTAGTTCCTTATGATTTTCTCCTGAACCCATTTTCTTGATCTTAAATCTGCCATATGGATCTAACTCAGACTGTTAAGTCCTTCTTTGAGGAACCTCGTTCTGATACCACTTGAAAGAATTAGTGCCTAACTACCTAGAGGGGGGGGGGGGGTGAATAGGTGTAATTCTCTTTTTATTTAAGGCAGAATATTTGTACTGTTAATTAATCAGAAACTGCTAATTCTACAGCTAACACAGCACAACATTCACAGAAACATTCAATCACAGAGTGCACACAGTTTTTATAGTGGTTCCCCAAGGTCTGGGTACATCCACTTTCCCCCTTCGCCTATCTAGCAGTGTGCTAGATTCGGCCTAACTTCTTCTCTTCACCTCAGATCTGCAGATCTTATAGCTCAGAACCCAATCAAGGTTCCTATAACTCAGAGTGTGTCCACACTCCTAGAGCTCAGGCACACAGCCCTACCTCAGCCTTCAACAAGGCCTACAACTCAGAGATACAATCTCCTACAATGCAGGCACACAGCCCTACCTCAGCCTTCAACAAGGCCTACCACTTAGAGATCTAAATCTCCTACAACTCAGCCTTTATAACAAAGGCTTACAGCTCAGATCTACAAAAGATCCTACAGAAAATTGATTTAATAAAGTAGTTTACCACCACCCTGGTAGAGAGAGAAAGGATGGATGGCTTATTGATCAGTTCTTGGAAGAATCTGATGGCAGAGAACAACCTCTCTTAGCTTTCTTCAAAGCTTCTTGAATCTGAACTCAGTATGGTTGAACTCCTGTGAAGTTGATCTTCAATCAGCTTCTGACTTGAGATTCAGATCTCAATCTGAATCTTTCTTGGCAGCCTGGTTCAGCAACTGCACTTGAATAGATGTAGCTCTCTCTCTCCAACTTTTTCTTAGATCTTCTAACGAAAATCTTCTGTATTATTACTTCTATCAGTGGTTCTCTATTCGTTATTGTCTATTGAAGGAGAATGCCTTTATATAGACATTCTCCATGGTAACCGGCTGATCCGGTTTCTAACAAACTTCTCATAGCTCTGAAAGTTGCAGTAGACCGGTTAGAAATGGCAGCTGTCAAGTCATCCAGTCACTTCTTGAACTCTATCTCTGTCAGCAAAATGTCGAGACTGAACTTCATCATGTGTCGACACAAGTAGACTAAGTGTCGACACAAGCCTTGGTGGTGTCAACACATCTCCTTTGTTGTTGATACTTCTTCTCGACACAGCTTCTGTAGATTGTGTCGACACTGATTTTGTGTGTCGACACAATCACTTCTCTTTAACTTTGTTGAATCTCTGGTGTGTGTCGACTTCAGTCCTGTGTGTCGACACAGTTGATGTCGACATAGTCTTCAGTGTGTCGACACTGCCTCTTGGTGTCGACACAATTGCTGTCGACTAAGTATTCCTGTGTGTCGACACTGCCTCTTGGTGTCGACACAGTTGATGTCGACAATGCTTCACTATGTGTCGACACTGCCTCTGCATGTCGACAAAGTTTCTTATGGTGTCGACACAGCCTTTCCAAGTGTCGACACAATTAACTCCAAGTGTCGACACGGCTTTTCTCCAGTGTCGACACAAGCTTTCATAAGTGTCGACACAGCTTCTCCAGGTGTCGTCACATGGACTTAGAAATTTTTCTACATTCCTGCATGTTTCTTAACCTGCACATATAAACTCAAAACACATCAAATACACCTTGATGCATAACATTGAGTGGGGTGAGGCTTCTTCAAATATGGTACACATTTTCCAATGTACCCAACACTACATTAGGATGTTTACTACTGCTGCTGAAGGAGATAAGGACTATAAGCTATAAGGATTGGGATCAAGTCCCCTCTATAACTTTCAGATTGTGATAATTGTTAAATTTTCTCAACGTGGTCAGCAAGATAGACCAAACGCCAAATTAATATCTTCGGCACTACCCAGTTCGCACGTTGAACCAGCGGAAACCAAGGAATAGAGGTAAATCCCAACAAACAATGGAGGCACAAGCAGGTCTATTAACATTCACTTCTTTACAATTCGAGGCATACATAGCGAGACATGATTTCGCTAGTATAATAGCTGTAAACAGAAAGCACCAAAAAACAAGCCGGGCGGACAGCACCGGAGTCCGCCGAGACCGCGAGGTCGCCGAGACCGCTGAGCTCGCCCAAGCTATGTTGCAATCCGCCGAATAGACACGGAGTCCGCCGAAGCCGCGAGGCCGCGCAGACACACCGTTATTCGCCTCCTACTAAACCTGAACTGAGGAACACCCCTACCCGCCTAAAGCCGGCGGACAGGTTATTGAAGCTGGAAAAGATGAAATAGAACTGACAAGCCGCAGAGCGACCTCCTGCTGAGTCCGCAGAGACCGCACACTTCCAAGCACTTAACTGAAGTCACAGCCAAACTCCTGGCTCCTTGAAGCTATCCGCGCGACCTGCACACAGCAAACCGTCAACCTGAAACAATCCGCGCGGACTGACAAACACAGACCGTAGCTCCTTGCACACCCCAACTTACTGTTCACTCAAGTTACTTAGGTTACTGTAGATGTGTCAGGGGGGTCCTATTTATAGGCAGGGTGAGGAGTGTGGTCACCGCCCAAGAGATAGTGACACCGCCCCAGCCCGCGCGATAGCAAACCTCCGTCCGCTAAGTCCGCAAGGACTTAGCCGGATACCAAGGAAAACCGCCAGGAGCTAGGCACCATTGACGAACCCTCTCCAGTCCGCCCAAGCTATGCGGACAAGGCATCAGCCCGCAAAGCTCCAACCACTGCAGGACAGCAACTCCCTTCAATGGCAGTCCGCACCAACCCGAGGCAGTCCGCAAGACTCACACCTCAATCCGCCACAAGTCCACGACCAAAGGCAGACAATAACAGTCCGCCCGGTCACAGCGGACTTGGCGGATACGGCGGACACCATGGACTTGACACAAGGTGTGACCAAGTCCAAAACCATCAAGGGCAAATACGAGCATGGCGGACACAAACTCCCGTCCGCCAAACACCCTAGCACAGACCGCCATCAGTCCGCAGGCTCCTCGCACTCCTGTCCAACGCAGCAGCCTCCTCCCGGACTCCAAACACCAGTCCGCCAACCGGTCTCCACAGCAGAGCACCTGCTGTAATCACCAGAACTTGACAAGGCCTCAGCCAAGCTCTAAGCCCAGTCCGCAACAGCCAATACCGCGGACACATCAGTCCGCAAGCTTCCCGCGGACATGAGCCAACACGCCTATCAGCACAAGCTTGCACCCGCGACCACTGAGCAATGCACCAGTCCGCAAGCCTTCATCCGCTCAGGCCGCTCCTTGGCAAAGCCAATCAACAACACCCTATCCGCAGACACCAGGCCGCATAGTCCGCGGACTCCATGCAACAACCCGCTCAGAAGACAACCGGCTTCTCACTAGACCTTCCACCAGGCCGCACATCACAGTCCGCCCAGTCCGCCTAGTCCGCCAATGCTGTCCGCCCCAGGCCGCCCGGCCTGTCCCGTCACCCACTTCCACTTCACAAATTTCAACACTCCCCCTTGAAGTGGGAAGTGGTGACCAAGCCCAGCAAGCTGCGCAAGCGTTCAAAAGGCCCCTTCGACAGTGGCTTCGTGAAGATGTCAGCAAGATTATCTTCACTCCGAACATGCCCGACCAGCAGAGACCCCTCCAACACCTTCTCCCTGATGAAGTGGTGATCAATCTCTATATGCTTGGTCCTGGCGTGACACACTGGATTGTTGACCAGTTTGAGAGCACTCTCATTGTCACCCGGGAGTAAAGTAGGCCCTTGCACTTCTTCATGAACATCCTCTATAAGCCTCCTCAACCAAACGGCTTCCCGAGCAGCCAAGGCCGAAGCCTTATACTCCGCCTCCGTGGTTGAAACCGACACCGAGTCCTGCTTCTTGCTACACCACGAGATGCTAGCTGAACCGCAAGTGAACACATAACCTGAAGTAGACCTTCGATCATCCGAATCACCGCCATAGTCAGCATCCGTGTACCCGAGCAACGCAAACTCCGTGTCCCTTCTATAGAGGAGTCCCATATCAGAAGAAGCCTTGACATACTTCAGAATTCCCTTTGCCGCCACTAGATGAGATTGCCTTGGTTCAGCCATATACCGACTTACTCGGCCAACAGCATAAGCTATATCCGGCCTTGTAATCGTCAGATAAATCAAGCTCCCAACAAGAGCCCTGAACACCAAGGGATCATGAAGAACCCTTCCCTCATCCCGTCGAAGTTTCAGCCCAGATTCCAGTGGAGTAGAGCACTTCTTCCCTTCGCCCATGCCAAACCGCTTCACAATACGATCAGCATACCCTTTCTGGCAAATGAGAACCCCGCACTCCTTCTTCTCCACTTCTAGACCGAGAAAGTGATGCAACTCTCCCAAGTCTTTCATCTCGAAGCGTATAGCAAGCTCAGCCCTGAGCCTTGCTACTTCCTCCTCCGAATTCCCTGTGATGATCATGTCATCCACATACAGTAGGACCAAGACCCGTAGCTCTCCCTTCTTCTTGACGAACAAGCTTGAATCCGAGTTAGAAGCAAGGTATCCACAGAATTGCAAGTATTCTGCAATCTTCCCATACCACGCTCTAGGAGCTTGCTTCAACCCATAGAGAGCCTTCCTGAGTTTGCAGACATAGTCCGGATGCTTTTCAGAGACAAAACCAAGCGGCTGATCCATGAAGATATCCTTGTCAATCTCTCCGTAAAGAAAGGCATTCTTCACATCGAGTTGCCACAACCTCCATCCCTTGCTAGCAGCCAAGGCGATCACCACTCTTACAGAAGTCATCTTCGCAACTGGACTGTATGTCTCCTCATAGTCTTCTCCATACTGCTATGAGAATCCTCTAGCGACCAGGCGAGCCTTGAACCGATCAATGCTCCCATCAGCCTTCTTCTTCAACTTATACACCCACTTGCAAGTAACCGGAGTAATGCCATCAACCTTGGGCACAAGGTCCCAGGTTTCATTCTTCTTCAGAGCATCAATCTCTTCCTTCATGGCACCTTCCCACTCCTTCACTCCAGTGGCCTCGTTGAAGTTTGCAGGCTCTCGCTCATCCAGAGGACCTGCAAAGAAGCAGGAGACAAAGCTCACTGCATTCCCATCACAGTACCGAGCTGGTGGCTTAACCACCCTCTTCGATCTCCGAAGACACGGCTCCTTGCTCACGGCTTCCGTTGCTTCTTCAGGCTCCACTCCTACCTGGGGCAAGCATTGAGCAGTGCTCCCCCTGCTTCCTGAGCCAGAAGGCTCAGCCTCGGAGTTCGAAGCCACAGGAGCTGCTGGTGAAACAGCAAGCTCCTCTTCCAAGCCATCAGCATCCTCCACCGGTGCTTCATCAACCTTGCTACTTCCGGTTAGCTCCACCGAGCCACCTCCATATGACGTCAGCTCGTCAAAGACAACGTCTCTTGACACCACGAACTTCTTCGTCACAGGGTCCATGCATTTCCATCCCTTCTTCCGCTCATCATAGCCAACAAAGACAAGTTTCCTTGCCTTCGCATCCAGCTTTGTCCGTGAAGCATCCAGGACATGCACGTAGCAAGTTGAACCGAACACCCGAAGGTTTCCTACACTCGGCTTCTCCTTCAGCAACAGCTCAATAGGAGTCTTCATGTTGATAGGGCTGAGTGGCATCCGGTTGATAACATAAGCAGCACAAGACATTCCCTCCACCCAAAAGGACCTTGGGATATCTTTCGCATGAAGCCAGCATTTGCAGGTTTCCGTCAGATGACGGATCTTCCGCTCCGCTACCCCATTTTGTTGTGGAGTGTGAGCACAAGTAAGCTCTCGTTGGATCCCGTGCTTCCTGCAGAAGTTAGAAAACTCGGAGGAAACAAATTCACCCCCGTTATCAGTTCTAAGCTTCTTAACCCGCAAGCCAAGCCGGCCTTCTACCAACTCCTTGAACTCCACGAACAAACGGAAGGCTTCCGACTTCTCCTTTAAGAAGTATACCCAAGTATACCTTGAGTAGTCATCAACCAAGACAAGCATGTATCTGCTTCCACCAAGGCTGGCAGTAACCGTCGGTCCCATCAGGTCGCCATGAATACACTCCAATGGTTTCTTGCTCCTTGTTTGTGATTTATCAAACGGAAGGCGATGTGCCTTACCGTATTGACAGCCCGCACAAACATGCCCATCACCAAAGGAGGACAACTTCGGCAACCCCCTCACCAGACTTCTACTAGCCATCGCCTTCAGCTTGTCCATGCCAACATGCCCCAGCCTCTCATGCCAGATAGCAGCACTATCATTGGCCCTCATCTTATCAACATAAGCATTGGTGGAAAGAACAAACAAGTTCTTCACCCTCCTCCCAACATGAGCAACATCAGCCTTCACCGCTGATACGTTGCGAAGGAACCTCACGTCTGTTGGCCCAAACAGAACGTGATACCCAGCGTCCACCGCATTGGTCACCGAGAAGAGGTTCTTCTTCATGCCCGACACGTGATACACACTCCTTAACGTGAGTGGCCCCTGATCACTACCCAAAGACACGACCCCCTCCTTCTCTACTGCATAAACAATATTATCAGCAGTTATAATAGCTTCATTACCTGAGTACGCCTGCATGAAGGTGAACTTTGATTTGTCTCCGGTGAGGTGATGACCACACTCGGAGTCCACGATCCACTCGCTGTTGAAGTCCTCAGGAGACAAGGCCCGAACACAAGTGCCCGTCATAAAAGCTCCGCCCCATCCTGCTTCTTCACTTCTCGACCAAGCTTCCTCCTTTCCCGCAGCATGCCCAGGCTGCAGTTTGACCTTGCAGTCCCGCTTGAAGTGCCCCGCTGATGACACCGGTAGCACTTCAGATTCTTCTTCCAGTCCTTAGGAGCATTGCTCCTCTCCGGCGGATATGAAGTTGAAGTCTCCTTCTCACCAGCGGCCTGCACCTTCTTCTTCTTCTTCCCTTCCCATCCTTTCTTCTTGCCTGAGAAGAGAGCTTCGCTGCCTTCCTGATTCAGATTCACTCCAGCCATCTGCCTTGCTAAGCTCTCCTGCGAGGCAAGCTGATTCTCCAGCTCCAGCAATGACGGCTGAGTAGCCCACCCTTGAACAGATGTTACAAAGGCCACATACTCATTCCGCAAGCCGCGGATAATGTGCCTTTTCATCTTTGCCTCAGAGATAGGCTCATCAGGATCCAGTGCCGACAGCTCAGCACACAAGCTCTTCATCTTTAAGAAGTACTTGGAGATGGAAAGGTCTCCCTGAGTTGCCCTGGCCAACTCATTCTCCAGGAACTGAAGCCGCGCCACATTCTTCCTATTGAACAACTCATCAATGGTTGTCCAAATATCAGCAGCCGACTCACACCCTACGATGTGATCAAACAGTTCCGGAGACACGGCTCTCTTCAGAATGAACTCCGCCTTAGCATTTGTTCTTCTCCAGAGCCTAACCTGCTCAACAGTACCGAACGCAGCAGTAACTTCCTGTCTGTCGTCACCACCGACGACTTCCCACAGCTCCTCGCCAAGAAGATAACTCTTCATGCACGACTTCCACTTCTTGAAGTTAGTCGGCGTTAAGAGTTCAATGCCCAGACCTCTTGCAAAACTCCCTTCCATTGCAACACCTGTTGGCAACCTTCAGAAGCTCCGAGCAACAACGCAGGTTGATCACCACTCAATCACTGAGTAACAACACTGGCTGACTTCCGCTCACGCAACTGAACCTCAGAAACCTCCCTCTGATACCATGTTAAATTTTCTCAACGTGGTCAGCAAGATAGCCCAAACGCCAAATTAATATCTTCGGCACTACCCAGTTCGCACGTTGAACCAGCGGAAACCAAGGAATAGAGGTAAATCCCAACAAACAATGGAGGCACAAGCAGGTCTATTAACATTCACTTCTTTACAATTCGAGGCATATATAGCGAGAAATGATTTCGCTAGTATAACAGCTGTAAATAGAAAGCACCAAAAAACAAGCCGGGCGGACAGCACCGGAGTCCGCCGAGACCGCGAGGTCGCCGAGGTCGCCGAGACCGCTGAGCTCGCCCAAGCTATGCTGCAATCCGCCGAATAGACGTCCTTTGAAGCCGCGAGGCCACGCGGACACACCGTTATTCGCCTCCTGCTGAACCTGAACTGAGGAACACCCCTACCCGCCTAAAGCCGGCGGACAGGTTATTGAAGCTGGCAAAGATGAAACAGAACTGACAAGCCGCAGAGCGACCTCCTGCTGAGTCTGCAGAGACCGCACACTTCCAAGCACTTGACCGAAGTCACAGCCAAACTCCTGGCTCCTTGAAGCTATCCGCGCGACCTGCACACAGCAAACCGTCAGCCTGAAACAATCCGCGCGGACTGACAAACACAGACCGCAGCTCCTTGCACACCCCAACTTACTGTTCACTCAAGTTACTTAGGTTACTGTAGATGTGCCAGAGGGGTCCTATTTATAGGCAGGGTGAGGAGTGTGGTCACCGCCCAAGAGATAGCGACACCGCCCCAGCCCGCGCGATAGCAAACCTCCGTCCGCTGAGTCCGCAAGGACATAGCCGGATACCAAGGAAAACCGCCAGGAGCTAGGCACCATTGACGAACCCTCTCCAGTCCGCCAAGCTATGCAGACAAGACATCAGCCCGCAAAGATCCAACCACTGCAGGACAGCAACTCCCTTCAATGGCAGTCCGCACCAACCCGAGGCAGTCCGCAAGACTCAAACCTCAATCCGCCACAAGTCCACGACCAAAGGCAGACAGTAACAGTCCGCCCGGTCACAACGGACTTGGCGGATACGGCGGACACCATGGACTTGACACAAGGTGTGACCAAGTCCAAAACCATCAAGGGCAAATGCGAGCATGGCGGACACAAACTCCCGTCCGCCAAACACCCTAGCACAGACCGCCATCAGTCCGCAAGCTCCTCGCACTCCTGTCCAACGCAGCAGCCTCCTCCCGGACTCCAAACACCAGTCCGCCAACCGGTCTCCACAGCAGAGCACCTGCTGTAATCACCAGAACTTGACAAGGCCTCAGCCAAGCTCTAAGCCCAGTCCGCAACAGCCAATACCGCGGACACATCAGTCCGCAAGCTTCCCGCGGACATGAGCCAACACGCCTATCAGCACAAGCTTGCACCCGCGGCCACTGAGCAATGCACCAGTCCGCAAGCCTTCATCCGCTCAGGCCGCTCCTTGGCAAAGCCAATCAGCAACACCCTATCCGCAGACACCAGGCCGCATAGTCCGCAAACTTCATGCAACAACCCGCTCAGAAGACAACCGACTTCTCACTAGACCTTCCACCAGGCCACACATCACAGTCCGCCCAGTCCGCCTAGTCCGCCAATGCTGTCCTCCCCAGGCCGCCCGGCCTGTCTCGTCACCCACTTCCACTTCACATATTTCAACAATAATGAGGTGGATGAAGAAGTCAATGGCTGTTGTGGACACATCGCCATGATAGAGGGATAATCCAGCCAGGATCAGCCTGATCCTGATGAGGTATTGATTTGTTCAATCTCCTCTGAATCTGATTACGAAATAAGTAATAATTCTGAATCACCTTCATCTTATGATAAATGTTTCTCATAATTAGAGAAAGATGTCAATCTATTGATTGACAAGTATGGTTTGATCTTGGAAGCTCTGAAGAAGAGCAAGTTGCTTGTTAAAAGACAAGCCAAGGAGATTGCTACCTCAAGAAAAGATATCTCCTTGCACACTGAGTCAGCCTCACAGTTGAATCAAATGATCAAGGACATATACCAACTTAAGACAATCACTATTATCCAAGTGACAACCATAAATAGTAAATTTTTTAATTAAATATTTGGAAGACAAGCTCCTCAAAAAGAGGGTGTTAGTGGCTCAATACTCCAAACCCAAATCAGTATTGCCAATCATTGATGAAAGTCTATAGTTTTCAAGGGCAGCTAAACATCTAGAGGTAGGGGTGGGTGAATAGGTTTTTGGCCTATTTTGAAATTTCCTTCTTTTATGTGAGTTAGTTACTTTTAGCATTCAAGACACACCACAAAAGCACACACATAATTTATAGTGGTTCCCCAGATTATGCGTACGTCCACTACCCCTTGAACCTTTCTAATAGCTTGTTAGACAAGGCACTTCTCCAAATCTCGGCTCCAAAGAGCTTACAACACAGATCTCACAGAATCTCTCAGTCTCCTGCAAGACTTACCTCAGGCATAAGGCCGTACTTCAAAGCACACTGCTCCTATAGCTCAGTGATCAGCAAATCACCTACCTTATACTAAATCAATAGTCCTACACTCAAGCTAGGAGGATAGCCCTACACTTAGAGAGTAAAAATCTCCTACAGCTTAGATCTAAACTAGGTCCTACCTCAGGCCAAAGGCCCTACAACTAAGATCCACACAAGGATCCTACCTCAAGCATACTGTCCCAACAACTCAGATCCACACAAGGATCCTACCTCAGGACAAAGGCCCTACCTCCGACAAAACTGCAATTATCTCAGATCCAAAACAAGATCCTACCTCATCCTTTATAAAATAGGCCTACACTCAGATCTGTTAAAATCCTATAGAAAATGAAAGTGTTTTGTTGTTGATTATTTGACTCCAGAGAAGTTCTCTGAGTCAACTACTTCTTGAACTGAGATGGCTTAACCTGAACTTTTTTCAGCAACAAGAATATTGATCTTCAATAAGCTGCTTATGATGGAAGTAATTCAGAGACAAGGTCTATGAACTTGCTATTGAAAAAAAGATTTGGTAGTTCTATATGATCTTCAATCAGCTAACCTTGACTGCAAAAATTTGAAGGCTTTGCTTAGTCTTCTTTCTCAGAAAGCTTTTCTGAACTTGTTGTAGCTAGTGATAATTACTACAGCTAACTATGCGAAATTTTAGTCCAGCGGGTTTGAACTTCAGCTTCAAGCTCAACAACAATGATGAGGGAGAAGATGATGAAGTTTTGCCTCTTTTCGAAATGATAAACCATAAAAGTTGTCTTTATATCCGCCAAACTTATCCCTTTTATCTTCCACCGTCCAACGGCTATTTGACCCATGGGCCCCACTTTAGTTGACAGCTGCAATTTATCGTTATCTACAAAAGTCATACTATAGACTTGCGGCTCCATTTATCGTATACTGTAGCTTTCTCGCAACATTTTGAAACTTTGCTAACTTATGCCGACGTCTGCATCCGTGGACTTAACCAAATTCTCAATTTCATCTCAGGCGTTGAGTGCATTAAGTGAATGATGTTCACTCAACATTAAAACCCTTAGTTTATTACTCTGCACTTCCAACATTGAGTGCATTGAGTGAATATCCTTCACTCAATGCTTTTGTGCTTAAATAATCTTTCTGTTGATTAGGCATTGAGTACATTGAGTGAGCCTCCATCACTCCATGCCTACTTGACTTAGCCAAATTTGTCCTGCTGTCGTTGAGTGTGTTGAGTGAATAGCCTTCACTCAATGCTTTTGGACTTGACCAATTTCTTTTGCACTGACAGACGTTGAGTGCATTGAGTGACAATTCATCACTCAATGCCCCTGGATTTAGCTTCTTCTCTGAACGCCCGCCTTCTTGCAGTGGCGTTGAGTGAAATGGCTTCACTCAACACTTCCATACTTAGTCACAACTTTCTTTATGAATGCGTTGAGTGAGTCTTCATCACTCAACGCTTCTGCCTTATCCTACCTTTTTGATGAGGCATTGAGTGAACTGGCTTCACTCAATGCTTCTGTACTTAGCCGCAGCTTCTTGATGATCTTGCATTGAGTGAGCTGTCCTCACTCAATGCATCTAAACATAGATAGAATATTCTGTCTATCTTTCCTTAAGCTTTGGCTGATCATTGCACTGTCGACATCTTCTACTTTGAGCGTTGAGTGAGCTGCCCTCACTCAATGCTTCTGGACTTAGCTAGAATTCTTTGATAGAATCTTCAAATGCTAGAGCTTGACTCAATGCTTCTATTCAGGTGTTGAGTGAGCTGTCCTCACTCAACGATTCTAGAATTAATCAATCTTTCTGCTTGCCAATGTTGAGGCTTTGACACACTCAGCTTTACTCGACGCCTCTTGTTATATGGCATTGAGTGAACTTCCTTCACTCAATGCCTATGGACTTAGCCGCAAAAATGCTTTGCAAACTACTGGGCTTTTACTGTCCACACCTTACTCAGCACTTTTTGGCATCTATCGTTGAGTAAATTGACTTCACTCAACACTTGTGGACTTATATGATTTTCAGTCTTTCCAGCATCCTTCCTTGGAATCTTGCATTGAGTGAATTGGCTTCACTCCATACTTATGGATTTAGATAGATTTTTATCTCTCCACCTTTCTACCTTATGACCACCTGTCACAACTACTTAGACAACCTATCTAAACGTGTTCCAAGGAACATCCTACACATGATGAGCTTGAACAACATCAAATACAACTATTCTCTTATTGTTGATGGTGATGCCTCTTCAAATCATTTCTAAGGAACATTGAGGGCAATATTCACAGCAATCTCCCCCTATTTGAATAAGACAGAACACCCAATAATACTAAGAAGCATTTATACATGAAGCATATAAATTGAGAGGCAGCAGTGCGCTTTCTCATACCACTTGAAAATTTGAAGTAGCTTTCAGCACACCTCACTACTTAACACTCAAGTGCAAAACTTTTCTTAAACTACTTGAGGGTGGAAACATAATATGCAATGGCTCAACATTGCTCTCTTCATATTACTTGAATATTTCCAAGTAACATGCACTTACTTAACATGACCTGGTCATGTCAAGTATTGCTTCTACATCTCCTCCTGGGTCTATATTGCCCGCCATATCCCATTTTCTGGCAAGTACTGCTCTACTCATTATGCTCTACTCCTCCCCCTTTAGGGATTTGGGTATTGCCTACCTCTTCCCCTTTCTGGCTTCCTCAATAAGAAACAGTTTCCTAATGAGGGAGATGATAGGATCAATAGAGAAATTAACTCTTGATCCTAGCCAACATCTTGTGTTGACGCCACTTAAGAAATTATCCTAGTTCTCAAACTGCTTGACAAGATGTCATACCTCTTGTGTCGATACCACTGAGACAACACATCACTGTAGCCATTTGACTCTTTAGTAGCAATAGTGACTGCATAGCTGCAGCCATCCACTAGGGTTGATCTCCCCCTCAGACTATGCATAGTTCTAAGAACCACTACAACTGCTAGCTGCCACTTAGCAGGAAGATGAACTTGTTCCTGCAACTTCTGGATTTGCTTCCCCTCAACATGAGCATATTATCTTCTCTTTACTGGACACTTTAGTCCATCTTAGTCTTGATACCACTTGATATCACTTTGGAGAGTTGTCTACCAATAAGAAGGGTGAGTTTTGCAACAGAAATATTTCATGGAGCAACTAAAGTTATACCAAGTTCAACATACCCAACTCAAACATGAAGGTGTTGAACTTGACTTCATTTAGTAGCTTAGTAAAGATATCAGACACTTTCTTGCCTATGGGGACAAACTCAAGACATATATCTTCTTTTTCCACATGCTCCTTAATAAAATGATATCTACTCTCAATATGATTAGTCCTGCTATGAGCAACATGATTCCTAGTAATTGAGATTGCACTAGTAGAATCATAGAACATGGGGGTTCTACTTATATGAAGGTTATAGACCTGGAGCTGTTGCTGGATCCATATTAAATGTACACAACAACAACTTGCTGAAATATAATCAGATTCAACTATTGAGATTGCAATACTGGTCTGCTTCTTGCTTCTCCAAGACAATAGTCTTCCTCTCAAGAACTAACAGGTGCCTGAAGTGCTTTTCCTATTCTCTTTGCAGCCTGCAAAATCTGTATCTGAATAGTCTGTTAGTTCACAATCCTTATGTCTAGGTTGCCAAAGGCCAAGATCTGGTGTGTCCTTAAGATACCTCAAAATCCTCTTTGCAGTAGAGTAGTGATATTATTTAGGCCAACATCTTTTTGCGTATGTTTGGGTGACACGGTCTGGGACACGAGCGTGTCCCAGGGTGTCTCGTGCTCGGGTGCAGCTTTTGGGTTGCGTGGTCGACGAAATTCGGTCGACGGGTGTTTTTTTGGTAGGAACATGGCCTGTGACACGGGCATGTCACAGGGCATGTCCCCTTCGGTTCGTCGAGCTATGCTTGACATTCGTCGAGCTGTGCTCGACATTCGTCGAGCTGTGTTCGACATTCGTCGAGCAGCGTTTGGGTGAGTTCACGCCACCTAACACGAGCATGCTAGATATGACACGGGCGTGTCATAGGCGTGGCTCCTTCTGGTCGGCGATCTGCGCTCGACGATTGTCAAGCGATAGATAATTTGGTACACGGCTTGTGACACGGGTGTGTCACAGGGTGTGACCCCTGTTTCAGCATGCTGAGCTCGACGATCGTCAAGTGGGTAGTTGAGTGAGTACATGCCCCGTGACATGGGCGTGTCTGGGGCGGGTTCCGTAATTTTTTCTCCTGAGTGCTTCCTTTTATGCCGTGAGTTGTTTTTCCTCCTCATTTCTACGTTCCCGATTCTGGAGAAGCTTCCAGTGAAAGGTTTTAGGAGAAGGTGGTGTTGGGTTTTGGCCGGCGATTGTGGGAGGGTTAGAGTTCGACGTTTCTCGTGCGATAGTGGATTTGGATTGCTCTCGTCTAGATCTTCCCATCCATGTAAGTCATTCTTAATCTAGGGCTGATTCTAGGAGTTAAAATTTTTTGTTGATTTCTTCTCGTCTTCTCTAAATCTTTTCTTTTGACCCATATGTGGCCGATCCTGCCGCCAAAGCCAGTTTTTGTGTTGCAATCACTGCATCTTAGTGGGAAGGCAAGTGGCTTCTTGCCCTTGCCAATTTGACACCCTTTTTTTACCTAGTTACTTTGCTGTTTATTGTTCTTTAAATTTAGCCATGTTCGATTTAGGTTGTATAGGAATTTTGGCTAGTCTCTTTTTTTTTATTCGCGGTTTGGTGTCCAGTGGGTAGCTAGAGGTAGCGGTATGGCTGCGTTTAGTTGTAGTTTAAGTATAGTTGCGGTAGCCCCGAGTAGATAGGATAGACGGGAGAGTTGGAATTAAATTTCCAACTCTCTGTTTCCACGCGTTGAGAGAGTTTAGGCTGCGGTTTTAACTAAAATTTACGCTTATCCTAAGTAGAGAGCGTGGACAGCGTTGAGTGAGCCGAGTTCACTCAACTCCGTCATCCATCGTAGGTTTTGCGGCTAAGTATTTTGGAGTCAAGTGAGTGGAGCTTACTCAATGCCGCGTCGAGTGGGCTCGACGTTTCTGCCTTGGGTTCGTGTGTTTCCTTAGGATTGCTAGTGTGACTTTTCCCTGGGGGCGGTGTTGGGTGTTCGGCTAGTTTTTACATGCCGACTCTTGGGTTGTGGCAGGTGGTGGAGTTTTGGTGCCTTTAGAGGGGTGGTTTTATATGGAGAGCTGTGTCCACCTCCTTTTGCCCCGGCTTGGGTTGGTGTGTGGGACCCTAGAGCTGCCACTGTTTGACCCCTTAGCCCTTTTTGGATCTGGTTTTGGTTATGTACTCAGATCCATGTTTTGACCCCTGCCATTAAACCACAGGTTAGGACTGTTAGTTCCTTTCCTATCTATGGCTATTTCTTTTTGGCATATATGTATATGTCTTGTTGCTATTGAAGGCTCTTTTGTAGGGCATGTTGCTTTTATTACTCACACTTGGTGTGCTTTTGCTGTTCTTCAGACAGTGTTCTTTTCTTACTGTCATGTCCTTTCTTTTACTGATAGTATTTTGTTGCCATGTTGACAAACCCTTCTTATTTGATCATAAATCTAATGATCTATTTACCTTTTTGATTATTTTCTTACTGAGGTGTTCTTTTCTTGAATGTCTCAGGTCCAGGTTGTAGCCAGTTGAGCGGCTAGTTCCTTTGGAGGGGCTTGCTTGTGGCCTCTTGGGTAGCTGAGATAGCTGATCCTCGATTTTTGTGAGGTAGTTCTTTTCCTTTTTGTATAGACATGCATACTCACCAGTGGGTTCGTGTCAGGTTGTTGACGCCTACTGGTGGCTTACTTGCGATGCCGGGTATGAACTAAAACTGCTATTTTTTGCCTATTTGTGGTTGTTTACTTGCTTCTGGGGATGTTTTATGCTAGCTTGCATGTTATATATTTTTAAACCCCAAAAGCATTATTATATGTATCTCATGCATGTCATATTTATAAAACTAAGACACTACTTTTCCTTTAGCGTAAAGACTACATTTTTATATACTATACTAACCTTAGAGTCGTGCATACCATGAGTCATCCCTCGGGGACACTTATGCTCATTTAGGATGTCAACTCAACTCAACCAAAGTATTTTCCACTGTGTATAAATATACTTTTAATTGTGGACTAGCTTGTCCACTGTGCCGAGGGATACGACCATTATGTATAACTGGTTTTCTTTCATATTAAACTATGATTTTCCTTAAAATCTAAGGTCTGGAGTTTTGCCTGAACATGTGCAGTTATCCCCTGCACGGTGTGGCGTCACAGGCACGTATTTTCTCTTGCTCTGATACGATGTAATCGTCGAGAAAATGCGGGTTGTGACAGTTGGTATCAGAGGGAGGTTGCTTGGCAAATGGTCGGGCAACCTTTTCCTTGTTTGCATTAGTAGTTTAGCGGCATACCATACACACACCGATATGTCATCAACACGTCTTGGCTAAAGCACGAACACTACACTCATGAGCATGAAGAAGTATACAAGGCATATTATATAGTATGGGATGCATAATATGTGTTTGTATATGGATCCACCATAGGAGGCAACATGTGAGGGTTATGTAGTATGGGATGCATAACCTCACCACATGAATGCGGCTAGCACTTTTTCTTTTTTTGTTGCATGGAAATGTTATGTAGTATGGGATGCATAACATTTTCATGTGTATGTCGCCCATGGAATGCATTAAGGCCTTTTTTAGAATGCATAGCACATCATGTATAGCATAACATTTCATAAGCACAATGTGCCAAGCTAAAGATTTACATGATGACATATGTACACGCATGGTTTTGAGTCAAAAAGAATACAAATTGTTGGAACACCCTATTACTAATTTGGGTCAGGATCACTATGTCTTTAGGAATCTTTTCTTGACCTTCTGTATAGCTTAATAGGTCAATTAGAATTGAGTCTAAGGGTTAGAAGTCTAGGATTGGAAGCTGCCCTGAAGTCCAAGTTTTTCAGACTGGAGAATAAGTCTGATCGTCGAGCTCAGCACGACGATTCGTCGAACTCAGATCGACGATCGTCGAGCTCAACTTCGACAGATCGTCGAGCTCCACTCGACGATTTCTGAGCTCAACTTCACAATATCGTCGAACTCCATTCGACGATCGATGAGCTCAGGTCGATGATTTTGACTCTGCTTTGGATCTTTATCTCTGAGCTCAGTTCGACGATCTTTGAGCTCAGATCGACGATTATTTTGCTGCTTGAGTTTTCCAGTTCGCTGAGCTCAGCTCGACGATAGCAGAGCTCAGTTCGACGATTTCAGATATCTTCCATAATTCAAATTCAAATCAGACAGGAGTTATTCTGCAATTAATTCAGAGATTTGCTAGCCGTTTTCATTTATTTCTGGACCAAGTTTCAAGGGATCTTTCAAGGAATAATTCTATGGACTTTCCTCTAGAAGAGATTATGCAATTAAGGATGCAATCAATGCAGACCAACGACTATCTTTGACAGAGAATGATATTCTATTCAGGAACAGAGAATAAAAGACAGAATGTTTTTTGGATATACAGAGATTAACAAGAAGAGAACACACAATACAGAGTACAGAGACTCTTTCAAAATCTTCTGTCAAAAAGAATTCTTAAGAACACTCATCAAACAGATCAAGCTTTCAAAATCTCTTCATCTTTCAAAGTGTTCAAGGCCAACATCATTTCAAGACTCCAGACACTCAACATTTCAGCCATTGCTGAAACCATCTATTGCTGGAGTTCTACCTTTGAAGGCCTATCACCCTCAAGCAAAGCTTTTCTTCCTGAAGATTTCAAGGATTCAGGGGGAGCTTTGACATCAATCCACATAGTCTTCTCAGTTGTTTGAGAAAGAGAAGACTGCCATCACTCTCTCACCCCCAGCTTGTAAAGGGTTTCTCAAACTCCCTTCAAAAGTTTGAATCTGGTTTTTGAGCACCTTGTCAAAAGCTCATTGGTGGCAAGACACCTGATCAAAAAATCTGCTTTGGTTTTTGAGCACCTTATCAAAAGCTCATTGGTGCCCAGGACACCTGATCAACTCATCCTGCAGTGGATTCCTACCTAGAGTGGTAGAAGAGTGGATGTACCCAAGTTTGGGGAACCACTATATTTCCTTGTGTCCTCTGGCTCTGCTTGTTTACTTTTTGTTTCTGGCCTTGATTTGTCTATGCTTAGTTTTTGCATAGCTTAGTTCTGTGATTAGATTTATATTTGCTTCCCTGCTCACACTTATTACAACAATTGTTGTAAAAGTTTTTAAAAGTACTAAAACACCATATACTCTATTCACCCCCTCTCTAGAGTATATCAGATCTAGTTGCACTTTCAATTGGTATCAAAGCGAGGTTGGTTAAACATAACATACCTGATTGGTTGTACAGGCTAACACCTGAACCCCAAGATCCTAAACTAGATCTGCTTTTCTTTTGTATTTTATTATTAGATTTTGTTTGCACAACTCATGGCCCAAAACAAAGATTATGCTATCACCAGACCTCCAGTGTGCAATCTTTCCAAGTTTGCACTTTGGAAAGCAAGGATTAGACTTTACATGAATTCCATTGACGAAGAAATTTTCAATTCTGTTTTGACAGTGTGTCCAAGACCCCCAGAGAGCACAAGCACAAATGCTATTCCACCTCCATCAGGAACAGATGCTGACATTAAAAAATGGAAAGTAGCTGATGCCAAGGCTATGAACATCCTAGCCCAAACAATGTCAGATGACATATTCCAAAAGGTAGCTGAATGCAACTCAGCCAAGGAGATTTGGGACAAGCTCTCAGAAATTGTCTCAGGCTCAGCTGATGAGAGAAAGGACAGAAGATCCCATCTCATCTCCCAATATGAGAACTTCAAGAAGGGAGAGACTGAGTCAGTGGGAGACATGTACAACAGATTGAGTCTAATTGTCAGTGAGCTAAGGACATTGGACAAAGAGATTTCTCTGACAGAACTTAATTACAAGATCCTAATGTGCTTCCCCAGCACTTGGGATTCAAGAATCTGGCCAATTAAGGATGCCAAAAGTCTAAATGAGATCACCACTGAAGCCTTGTTGGGTAAGCAGCTGAAATAAAACTGATCCTCTGGAGGCTGGACAGCAACTGGTTCTGGCAGACAGCTGAAATAAAACTGATCAAAGCTTGATAGCAAAGACCTGAGGTCTATTGCAAGGACTGCAACAGGAGGAATTTGTGCTTGAGGAACAACAACAATAGCAAGAGCAGGAGCTGAAGAAGCAGCAATAACAGCAGCAGCAGCAGACAGGCTTACAGACACAGCAGCAGCAGCAGCAGCAGCATGAAGGCTCACTTCATATGGCATCTCCCCCTGCCTGGATTCAGACAAGTCTGGATCAAGGCACACTGCTGTAGGGGCTGCCTGATGGAATAGGGATGAGAGCCTGGCAGAGAGGGCTGCCACTGACAGGTGTAATGGAGCCAAGGAGGTCTCCAACAGAAGAGAGAGCCTGGGGGCAAGCAACTCATACAACCTGTCAGCAAGGGCTAGAAGGTCTACTTGCTCAGAGGTAGAAGATGGGATGGAGCCCTCTTTGGTGAATGGTGGAAGGGATGGCTGAGGTGTTGGTAAGGTGGAAATGGAGGACAGTGGGATGGAGATAGATGAGGTGAATGTTGGTTGGTCAATAATTTGGTGTAGAAGGTCTTGAAAGGAAGTGGAGGATGAGGGTAGCTCAGGAGGAGAGGATGGTGAATCATCCATAAAGGAATCATCAATGAGGGTGAAGGATGGAATGGAGGGTGATGAAGTGACATCTGGTGGAGGGTAGGAGAATAATGGATCGAAGTGGTCTTCTGGTGTTGGTAGAATAGGTACTGGAGATGGTGTGGATGTTGGAGAGGGGCTGGATATGATGATGGTGGATGGAGCTGGAATGGTGGATGGTATGGGAAGGGATGGAATTGGAGGAGGAGGAGGAGGAGAGGCAACAACAGCAGGCAGGTCATCTGCAGGGGCAGAGACCTGTGGGGTAGTGACTCTGAGAGTCCTTGTGCCTGAAGGAGTGCTGGAGGAGGGTCTGCTGGGCTTACTGATTTGTTTGTCCCATTTTCCAAAGAGGGCACAAGACAGTCTCTTGGAAGCATTTATATGGATTCTAGAGGAGACCAGCAAAGTAGGGCACCTGTGCTGCAGAAACACCCCAATGATCCTTCCAAAGTTCACAAAACTTTTGTTTATCTTCTTCTTGATAAGGTCAAAGAAGACTTCTCCACAATTCAGATTTTTTCTGTCCACAAGAGCTCCCATGAGGCAGAGTTGATACCTTGAGATTGTATCATGGGTAGAGTGCTTAGCCAGTAGCACTTTCCCAACAACATCTGCCATGAATCTGTATTCCACAGAAAGGTTCCTTTTGAAGAGCTTGCTAGGGTTGCCCTCTAAATGACCCATTCTGGCAAGCAGGTCAGAATACACTTCTCCAGACAGGTCAGCAGTATCTTCACCATTTCTCAACTCAAAAACTTCTGTTAAAATTGCTGGGGTTAAGGGTACCTGAGTTCCAGATATAGATCCAACAATGGTGTTGTTATCTTGATTGTGGGCTGTATAGACCCATTCCTTTATCTCATCAGATGCCAGCTTGATCCTTGTGGTCATAATGGCAGTCAGGTTCTGGTCTTTGAATAATCCCAAAATATCTTGAAAAGCCTGGTCAGTTGTGCTGAAGGATTCCATGTCAATATCGAAACCAGCATCAAACTTCATGGCAGCAAGAACAACAACAAACACAGCCATGGGTACCTGCAAAAATTCAACAAACAAAACGACCAAGTGCAGAACTGTTTGGAGGGAAAGAAAATTCTTGCAGAGAAATCGAAAGCGCAAAGGAGAACGACGGCGAAAAATGAATTTTATATTAGGGTTCGACGCAGAATTGGAAAGATCGTTGAACTCAGTTCGACGATCGAGGCTTCTAAAGGAATCTGAAGAGTCTTCAACATCGTCGATCTCCGTTCGACGATATTGGAGAGCGTCGAGCTCCGTTCGATGATCGTTCAGAGAACAAAATCGTCGAGCACCGTTCGACGATCGTTGACCGGAAGAGATAGTTCATACTATCTGAGAGACGCTGAACTCAGGTTGACGATTTTGGAAATTGTCGATCTCCGTTCGACGATCTTGGGGCAAATCGTCGAGCGCAGTTCAGAGATCAGAAAAACTCTAGACACTAAGAAAAATCAGAATGTTTGCCTAGTCTTGGTCAATTTTTAAGCTTTCAAAATCTTGGATATTATTAAAGACTTCCTCCATCTAACATTCCTAACTGATTTAGGAAGAAGGTGTGTTTCTTTTCATCCAATGGCTTGGTGAAAATATCTCCCCTTTGTAAATCAGTTGGGATATACTGTAGGTCAATTTTATTCTTTTCAACATTATCCCTTAAGAAATGATGCCTAATCTCTATGTGTTTTGTCCTACTATGGAGGACTGGATTTTGAGCTATAGAAATAGCACTGGTGTTATCACAAAAGATTTTAGACTTCTCTAAGTTGTAGCCATAGTCTAGGAGTTGGTTTTGAATCCACAAGATTTGTGAACAACAACTGTCTGCAGCCATATACTCAGCTTCAGCAGTTGAAGTTGACACAGATGTTTGTTTCTTACAAAACCAAGAGACAAGTCTGTCACCAAGGAACTGACAAGTTCCACTGGTGCTTTTCCTGTCAATTCTGCATCCAGCATAATCAGCATCAGAGAATCCAGTTAAATCAAATGCTGAATCTTTTGGATACCAGAGACCTAGATTTGGACAACTTTTAACATACCTGAGAATCCTCTTTACTAGTGTTAGGTGTGACTCTCTAGGGCTTACTTGGAACCTAGCACATATACATGTAACAAACATTATATCTGGTCTACTAGCTGTAAGGTACAGTAAAGAGCCAATCATTGCTCTATATGTTGTCTGATCAACAGGTTTCCCATGTTCATCAGCATCCAGTACAGCATTAGTAGGCATGGGTGTTTTCATACAAGATGCTTCAGACATACCAAATTTCTTAACCAATTCATTTGCATATTTGGTTTGAGAAATAAAGATGCCTTCAACATGTTGCTTGACTTGCAATGCTAGGAAGAAGGATAGCTCACCCATGCTACTCATCTCAAATTTAGAATGCATTAGGTTGGAAAACCTTCTGCACAATTTGGAGTCAGTAGAACCAAAAATAATATCGTCTACATAAATCTGTACTAGTAGGGTATGGGACTTATGGGTTCTAATGAAAAGAGTTTGGTCTACTCTACCCCTTATAAAATAATTTTCCAAGAGAAAGTATGCTAGGGTCTCATACCATGCTCTAGGAGCTTGCTTGAGACCATATAATGCTTTATTCAATCTAAAAACATAATCAGGATAAGTTGGAGAGATAAAACCTGGAGGTTGTCTGACATAAACTTCCTTTTTGATGTCTCCATTCAAGAATGCACTTTTGACATCCATCTGATATACCTTGAAGCCTTTATGTGCTGCATAAGCTAAAAATATTCTGATGGCTTCCAATCATGCAACTGGTGCAAAGGTCTGGTCGTAGTCTATTCCTTCTTCTTGAGAGTATCCCTGAGCAACTAGCCTTGCCTTGTTCCTTATAATTACTCCTTGATCATCCAATTTGTTTCTGAATACCCATTTTGTTCCAATAATGGAATGATCCTTAGGCTTTGGCACTAGTTCCCATACTTTGTTTCTCTCAAATTGATGCAACTCTTCTTGCATTGCAATGATCCAGTGTGGATCTTGCTCTGCATCTTGAATGGACTGAGGTTCAATTTGAGATAGGAAGCAGGTGTGTAACAGGTTTTGGTTGACCTGATTTCTGGTTTGCACACCAGCTGAGATGTCTCCAATTATTTGGGAAATTGGATGGTCTCTTGATGTTACTAAATCAACAGGGGGTGTTGACTGTTCACCAACCTGTGTTGTTGTTTCCTCTTGTGGTACAACAACTGGCTCTTCAAGTTGTTCTTCAATATGTTGAGCATTTCCTTCATCTTCACTGCTTTCATCCTCTTGAGTAACCTGTAACTTTTTCAGGTCTTCAACTAGAGAATGTTCCTGCAAGGGTTCTATGGTAGAAGAGATCTTCTCCTTGAAAGACATGTTAGATTCATCAAATGAAATATGAACGGATTCCTCAATTTTTAAAGATGATTTATTATAGACCCTATAAGCCTTGCTGATCATGGAGTATCCCAGAAACACTCCTTCATCAGCTTTGGCTTGAAATTTTGCTAAATATTTTTTGTCATTATTATGAATATAGCAAATGCAACCAAAGACTCTAAAATTATCAACTTTAGGTTTCTTCCCTTTGAGTAGTTCATAGGGAGTCTTTCCCTTTAGTTTATGTATCAAACTTCTATTCAGCACATAGTTGGAGGTGTTCACTGCCTCTGCCCAAAAGGATAGAGGAAGGTGAGCATCTGACAACAATGTAGTGGCTGATTCAATAAGGGTTCTATTTTTCCTTTCAGCTACCCCATTTTGTTGAGGAGTTCTAGGAGCTGAGAAAGTATGCATGATCCCTTCACTCTGACAGAACTCTTGCATAAGAAGAGAATCAAACTCTGTCCCATGATCACTTCTGATTAGGGCAATGTGAGTATTGAACTCAATCTGTATACATTTGAGAAACTCTGTCAGACACTTAAAGTTATCAGACTTCTTCCTTAGAAAGAACACCCAAGTGAATCTAGAGAAGTCATCTACAACTACTAAAGTGTAGGATTTCCCTCCTAGGCTTTGTACTGTGATGGGTCCAAAAAGATCCATGTGTAACGGATACAATATCCTAGGTGAATCACTCTTATTAAGTGACTTAAAGATGTTTTTAGTCTGCTTGCCTAATTGACAAGCCCTACAGAGTTCTTCCTTCTTGTAGGGGCCAGAAGGTAGTCCTCTAACAAGGTTGTCCTTGGATAGCCTAGCAATAGTTCTAAGGTTTAGGTGTCCTAGTCTCTTATGCCATAAAATATTTGGTCTACAGACAGAATTGAACAAGCAGATATCAACATCAGTTGAAAGAAAATCTATTAGATAGATGTTACCTTTTCTTTTACCTGTCAACACAGTTGTGTTGTCCTCTAACTTGATTTTGCATAAGGCTTTGCTGAAGGTCACCTGGTAGCCTTCATCACACAGCTGACTGATGCTAATTAGGTTGTGCTTCTGTCCTTCCACATAAGCTACCTTCTTGAAAGTTACTGATCCAATCTGGACTGCACCATATCCTTTAGTCTGTCCAAAGTTTGAATCACCAAAGATAACTTTGGGTCCAAGCTTGCCTCTGAAGGATGTGAGGTTGTCCTTGTTCCCTTTCATGTGCTTAGAGCACCCACTATCCAAGTACCATTGCTGGTTAGATGTTGGATAGGTCTTCACCTGCACATAAGACAATTCATTTGTTTTTGACCCAGTTTACCTTGGGCCTAGGTTGATAACCTTTAAATTCTGAAATGAAAGACATCCCAGGTTGACTCTTATATCCTTCAGGATGATATCTCCTTGGAGGTATAATCCATTCAGTATAAGGGTTAAAGATTAGGGATGAAGGACACTTAGGATTCAATTTTGATTTGCCTTTGAAAAAATTTCCAGAGCTCTGACCTCTGTTCGACGATCTTGGAGCTGCGTACGACGATCTTGGGTCAGATCGTCGAGCTCCGTTCGACGGTCGACTATGGCTGAGGTCAGGTATTTGAGATCGTCGACCTGCATTCGACGACTTTGGCTGAGATCGTCGATCTGCGTTCGACGATTTTGCCTGAGATTGTTGATCTGCGTTCGGCGATCGTCGATCTCCGTTTGGCGATCGTCGAGCTCCGTTCGACGATTTCTGCTGGGACTTAGTTTTCTGGGGCAGATCAAAATTTTTCCTAGCAACCTCTACAACTCCCTTTCCTTTGTCAGAAATGAATTTGATTGGAGTTGTTAGAACTATGGGTTGGCTGGATGAAGCACCCAAGCCCAGTGTACTATTGAATCTGGAGTTCACTGTGCTTGTGATGTCCATCAGCTTGATGCTTCTCCCATTAAGGGATTCTTCAAGCTTCTTGGCCTCAGAGAGCTCACTTTTTAGTGAAGCTATCTGTTCCCTACAACACTCCAACTCCTGAGAGAGTTTGAGGTTTTCTGACTTTAAAGTATTGTGTTCAGATAATTGATTTCTGAGAGAGATAATTTCTTTCTCAGACTTTAGCAGGTCTAAACACAGTGCTTTAAATTCAGATTTAAAATCCTCTGAACTAAAATCAAAAGAACCAATTACCTGATCTTCTTCAGGTTGAGTCTCTGAGTCTGACTCTGACTCCTCTTCTTTTGAATTATGCTGTGAGGCATTGATTATCATCATGCAGAACTCTTTTTCTTCTGCATCATCCTTATCATCACTGGAACTGGATGAGGCTTCTGACTCCTCTTCAGTCTCACTCCAGGATTCAGCAACAAACCCCTTTCTTGTATGTTTGTTTTTGCTTGATGAGGGTTTGCCATTGCCATTCCTCTTGGAGTCTTTCTCCTTTCTTCTTTCTTTCTTGTCCCTTCTGTCCTTGTTTTTGTTCTCTGGACAGTCAGGAACTATGTGCCATGGTTTCCTGCAACCAAAGCAAATAATGTCTTTATTATTATTATTAATGGACTTGTCATACCTTGGCTTATCATGTTCCTTGTATGATCTCCTTCTGAAGTCCTTTTTGGCCATCTTATAAAATCTTTTGGCCAACAAACTGAGTAGTTCATCATTGCCTGTGGCTTTGTCTTCAGGCAGATCTTCAGTTGCCTTGAAGGCTATGGTCTTCTCTTTTCTTGTGGCTGGTGAGGCAGCCTTCTGTTCTTCTTCTCTATTTTTGATGAGTAGCTCATAAGATTTGAGCTTACCCAATAGAGCTTCAGTAGTGATCTCATTCAGACTTCTGGCATCCTTAATTGGCCAGATTCTTGAATCCCAAGTGCTAGGGAAGCACATTAGGATCTTGTCATTGAGTTCAGTTAGAGAGATCTCTTTGTCCAATGTCCTGAGTTCACTGACAATTAGACTTACCCTATTGTACATATCTCCCACTGACTCAGTTTCTCCCTTCTTGAAATTCTCATATTGAGATATGAGGTGAGATCTCCTATCTTTTCTCTCATCAGCTGAGCCTGAGACTATTTTTGAGAGTTTGTCCCAAATTTCCTTTACTGAATTGCATTCAGCCACCTTTTGAAATATGTCATCAGACATTGTCTGGGCCAAGATGTTCATAGCCTTGGCATCAGCTACCTTCCATTTCTTGATATCAGAATCTGTTCCTGATGGAGGTGGAACAGCATTTGTACTTGTGTTCTCTGGGGTCTTGGACACACTGTCAAAACAGAGTTAAAGATATCTTCATCAATAGAATTCATGTACAGTCTGATCCTTGCTTTCCAAAGTGCAAACTTGGATAGATTGCACACTGGAGGTCTGGTGCTAGCATAATCTTTATTTTGGGCCATGATTTGTGAAAGCTAAATCTAATAATAAAATACAAAAGAAAGAAGATCTAACTTGGGATCTTTGGGTTCAGGTGTTAGCCTGTACAACCAATCAGGTATGGTATGTTTAACCAACCACGCTGTGATACCAATTGAAAGTGCAGCTAGATCTGATATACTCTAGAGGGGGGTGAATAGAGTATATGGTGCTTTGAAACTTTTTACAACAATTATTGTAATAAGAGTGAGCAGGGAAGCAGTATTAAATCTAATCACAGAACTAAGTTAATGAAAAGCTAATCACAGAAAAATCAAGGCCAAAAACAAACATAAAGACAAGCAAAACCAGAAGACACAAGGAATTATAGTGGTTCCCCTAAACTTGGGTACATCCACTCTTCTACCACCCTAGGTAGGAATCCACTGCAGGATGAGTTGATCAGGTGTCCTGGGCACCAATGAGCTTTTGATAAGGTGCTCAAAAACCAAAGTAGATTTTTTGATCAGGTGTCTTGCCACCAATGAGCTTTTGACAAGGTGCTCAAAAACCAAGCTCAAACCTTTGAAGGGAGTTTGAGAAACCCTTTACAGAGAGGGGGTGAGAGAGCGATGGAAGTCTTCCCTTTCTCAAACAACTGAGAAGACTATGTGGATTGTTGATGTCAAAGCTCCCCCTAAATCCTTGAGATCTTCAGGAAGAAAAGCTTTGCTGAGGGTGATAGGCCTTCAAAGATTGAACTCCAGCAATAGATGATTTCAGCAATAGCTGAAATGTTGAATGTCTGGAGTCTTGAAGTATGTTGGCCTTGAACACTTGAAAATAAAAGAGATCTGAAGATTTGAGAGAGCTTGATCTCCTTGGATGTGTATTCTTGAGAATTCCTTGAGACAGAAGATTTTGTTGAAGATTATTGATGTCTGACTGTGTGTCTGTGTATCTCTGTAATCTGTCATAGAGATTCAATAAAAAATCTCTTTTATTCTCTGGTACAGAATAGAATAACATTCTCTGTCAAGAATAGCTGTTGGCCTGCATTAATTGCATCCTTAATTGCAAAATCTCTTCTAGAGGAAAGTCCATAAAAATATTCCTTGAAACTTGGTCCAGAAATGAATGAAAACAGCTAGGAAATCTCTGAATTAATTGCAGAATAACTTCTTAACTGATTTGAATTTGAATCTAGAAACATCCTTGAAGTTATCTGAAATCGTCGAACTGAGCTCTGCTATCGTCGAACTGAGCTCAGCGATCTGTAAATATACAGCAACCAAATATCGTCGATCTGAGCTCAAAGATCGTCGAACTGAGCTCAGAGATAAAGATCCAAAGCAGAGTCAAGATCGTCGAACTGAACTCACCGATCGTCGAACTAAGTTCGACGATATAATGAAGTTGAGCTCAGCGATCGTCGAATGGAGTTCGACGATCTGTCGAAGTTGAGCTAGACGATCGTCGATCGGAGTTCGACGAATCGTCATGCTGAGCTCGACGATATGAATTAGTCTCCAGATAGAAAATCTTGGTCTCCAGGGCAGCTTCCAAACCTAGACTTGTAACCCTTAGACTCAATTCTAATTGACCTATTGAGCTATACAGGAGGTCAAGCATTGATTCCTAGAGACATAGTGATCCTGACCCAAATTAGTAATAGGGTGTTCCAACAGGTTATTTGCAAGCCATTCCCAGAAAACTATAAATATGCCCTTAGGGGTGCCTTGGAGTGGATCACTTCTTCACTCTCTTTTCATACTCCAAGGCACCCTAGCTCAGCATTGGCTAGGGAGAGGGAGATCTCCAAGGTCTTCTGGGTGTGAGGTGGGACCTCCACGCTAGAGCCGAGGGTCTGTTCCTAGTTTCTTGAGCCTTTGGTCTGTGGCATCCCCTGAGTGTAGTAAGTGTGAGGTCACCCATTTCTTGGGACCCCAAACTACATGAGAGACCAAGTTTTTGGTTTCAACACAACAACAACTACCATAATTCCACAAGAGGAATGTATTCCCCAAGCTATTGCTCAACCAACTCCACCTACTAAATTTATCACACTTAGATATCACCCTGTATCTCAAGTGATGGGAGACATTTCAGTTGGTAAGCAGACCTGTCATCAACTCAACCAAGACTTGATGCATGTCTACTTCATATCTCAAATTGAGCCCCAATCCATTAAAGATGCAAAGCAAGATCCCCACTAGATTTTTGCAATTCAAGAGGAGCTCAACCAATTTGAGAGATGCAGAGTTTGGGATTTAGTTCCAAGACCAAAAGACTACACAGTCATTGTAACTAAATGGGTATTTAGGAACAAGGTTGATACCCAAGGTGTCATAATAAGGAACAAGGCAAGGCTGGTTGCTCAAGGCTATAGGCAAAAGGAAGGTATTGACTATGATCAAACATTTGCACCTATTATAATGCTAGAAGCAATCAGAATCTTCCTTTCATATGCTGCTTACAAGAAATTCAAGGTTTACTAAATGGATGTCAATAGTGCATTCCTGAATGGTGAACTTAAAGAAGATGTTTATGTTGAATAACCTCCAGGTTTTATTTCTCCAAATCATCCCTCTTATGTCTTTAAATTGCATAAAGCACTCTATGGTTTAAAGCAAGCTCCAAGAGCGTGGTATGAAACCTTAGCTAGCTTTCTTATAGAGCATAAGTTTTCTAGGGGCATTGTGGATAGGACATTATTCACTAGACATCATAAGGATCAAATCTTGTTAGTATAAATCTATCTAGATGACATTATTTTTGGGTCTACAGATTCCAAACTATGCAAGAGGTTCTCTGACCTCAAGCATTCAAAGTTTGAAATGAGTAGCATGGGTGAGCTCTCCTACTTCCTTGGTCTCCAAGTGAAGTAGCTACCTGATGGTATCTTCGTATCCCAATCTAAGTATGCTAAAGAGCTAATCAAAAAGTTTGGGATGTCAGATGCCTCAGCCAAGAAAACACCTATAGCTACAAATGCTATAATTGACTCTGATAAACATGGGAAACTTGTTGATCAGAAATCATATAGGGCCATTGTTGGGTCTCTGTTATATCTTACAGCAAGTAGACCTAACATAATATTTGCTACATGCATTTGTGCTATGTTCCAGGTGAACCCTAAAGAATCTCACCTTATTTTCTTAAAAAGGATTTTAAGATATATAAAGAGTTGTCGTAGTATAGGACTCTGGTATCCAATTGAATCATATTTTGAGTTAACTGGATACTCAGATGCTGACTTTGCTGGATGTAGAGTAGACAAAAAAATTACCTCAGGGACATGTCAGTTCCTTGGTATGAGATTAGTGTCGTAGTTTTGCAAAAAGCAATCATCTTTGTCTACTTCAACTGCTAAAGCAGAATATATAGCAGCTGGCAGTTGCTGTTCCCAGATACTGTGGATTCAGAACCAACTCCTGGACTATGGCTTCAACTTAAATAATTCAACCTTACTATGTGATAACACAAGTGCAATTTCCGTTGCACAAAATCCATTACATCACAGTAGAACTAAGCATATAGACATTAGACATCATTTCATTAGAGAGTGTGTGGACAAAAATAAAATTAAGCTTGTCTACATCTACACTAGTTTACAAAGAGCAGATATCTTCACCAAACCCTTGGATGAGAGGAACCATCTGTTCTTTATAAATCAGCTTGGTATGATTAATGGAGAGGCCTTAATTTGATTTCTGTCTGCGATCGAAGAATTTTTCAAAGTTCGTCGAACGGAGATCGACGAACACAGAAGAGTTATAGAGAAATTCGTCGAACAAAGATCGACAAACTATCTGTGTGTGAAGCTATTTTTGTCGACCGAAGATCGACGATATTGCTTCAGAAAATTTTCGTCGAACTGAGATCGACGAAATGTTTTCACTTCTTCTAACTGAGATCGATGAATTCTTTTGACTATAAAATATTTCGTCAAACCCAGATTCAAGAATTTTTACTTTTCGTCGGATGGAGTCTGCCGCATCATTTTCTGAAAACCATATATCTAGGTTTTCTTCAATCTCCGTCCCGCGCTTTCTGTTCCTTTGCACTTGATCTCTGTTTCTCTTTTGCATGCGAACTAATGGCTATTCCGGCGACCTCCCTTGCTGCAATGAAATTTGACATGGGCTTTGATATTGATTTTGATTCTTTCCAGCACTCTGACCAGATATTTGTGGACATTCTGAAACTGCTTGAGGACCAAAACCAGAAGAAATTGATGACTTGTCGCATCAAGATAGCAATGACTGAGATTAAGGAATGGGTGTTCACCTCTACAACACCAAAGGAAGATACAATGATAGGGACGATATCCGGTAACGCAGTCTCTCTTTCCCCCACCGTTCTATCTGAAATTTTTAGTCCGCTGAATGGTAATGAAGAAATAGAGATGGATAGTGAAGATTATGATAACATGCTGATAAAGATGGGTCACTCTGAAGAAAACCAAAATAAACTACTGAAGAAAACCTTATCTGTTGAATATAAGTTTTTGGCTGATGTTGTCAGCAAGGTTCTGCTGGGAAAGCATACCGCACACGATTACATCACCAAGCACTAGTTTCTTATGATGAGAGCTTTGGTTGAGAAGAAAGCAGTTAATTGGGGCAAACTGCTGTTTGACTTAATTAAGATGAAAAATAACAATAAGGAAGTTTGTTTTGGAAGGATTCTGAGAATCTTTCTTCATGAGAAGGATCCTGAACTACTGGTCTCCATGACAGTGTCCATAAATGCCTCAAAAAGGCTTACATCTGCAATTTTTGGCAGATGGGAGAGTAAAATCATAAAGCCATCCAAGGCTTCATCTTCCTCCAGGACTTCTGAGAGCATCAGGGTTGTTCTAGTCACTCCTCCACCTCTAGAAGATGTCCTTCCTTCCACCCACATTCCTTCATCTCAACCACAACAACAACCATCTTCTTATCCAGTTCATCTCCACCAAATCAACAACAACGTCAACCCTCACCAGTTCCATCCCCAGAGCATACCACGCCACCTCCATCTCCCCCTCCACGTTCTTCACCTCACATTAATATCTCTGAAACACCATCTACCTCAATTCAAGAACCATCCTTCAATCTTCTATCTTCTCAACCATCTCCACATCATTCTCCAATTCAGGAACTCATCTCTTCCCCCACAGCTACAGTCCAACTTTCTACCACTACAACTCCTTCAACTGATATCCCTTCAGTTCCCCACACTAACATACCATCTACTGCTCTATACTATACACATGCAGATATGTCTAGTGCCTTCTCTATATGTTCCAATTGTGGACATCACACTCCTTACTCCTCCACTGCTCAGGAATCTCTATATTTAAATCTTTTTGATATAGCTAAAGATATTCTTGCATTTATCTCTCCCACTCTTGAAAACTTCATAGCCACTGTTATAGCTCCTTTTTCTACTTCCATCACATCTCTTTGATCCAGAATTGCTGCTCTGTCCTCTGTTCCTTCTTCTGGAGGACTGGCTTCAAGGCCCCCTGAACCCAGTCAGGGGGAGATGCGGTGTGAAGAAGCTCCAGTCTTGACAGTAGCAGCAGAAGCAGCAGCAGATTATGTGATGTCAGATGATTAAGAAGAAGCAGTCCCTCCTGCTGAAAAAATTGAGTTATATACAGATTCTGATATAGATATAGATGACACAATTTTGACAGAAATAATAACTGTTGGTGATTGCATCATTAATCCCACAGTTCATTTATTCAGTTTACTAAATTCTTTTGATACAATTCATTTGAATTATCTTCCATTTGTCTTCCCAAAGCCTTCTATGGCTTTAGTTCCATATACTGCTACAATAAGCCCCGCAGTTGTTAAGCAACTTAAGGCTAGTTTTGCAGTAACAGAGCCTACAAAAGTATCATCCCCTTCCAAAGCTATTTTTCCTCAGAAAGCTATCTCTCCTCCCACTTATATAATGGATGACAGTCCCCTTCCAGATCTTGATGAAATCTTTATGGCTGATATTGAATAAGAAAACAAGTTAATTTCTGAAAAAGTTGCTGAAATAGTTGTTCCAGAAGCTCCAGAACCTTCATTACAGCCTCAGGCTGAAAAACAAATCTCCCAAGACATTCTGAAGGCTCTTAATGATTTATATGACAATCCTCAGGGATCTTCTCATGAAGAAGAGGATGATGATGATTCTGATGATGATACTACTGCCAAGAAGAGAGTTTCCAAGAAAAGAAAGGTTGTTCCAAAAGCTGCTCCCAAACCAAACCCTACTCATGATACTCCATATTATATTCTACAAAATATCACTCCATATCTAGGGTTACCAGCATGGATGTGGATTTCAAAGAATGAACAAAAAGCTAGAAACAAAAGCAGGAGGTACTCTCCTCCTCCTTCTCAAAGGAACTGGAGAAGTCCTCCCCCTCCTCCTCCTGATGGTGCTTCAGGAAGCAATTCTCAGAGGTCTACTCCATATGCTAGAACATATCAAAGACAACCTGATAGATCCTCAAGACCACATGGAAGCAGCCAGCAAAGGTATTCTTCTAGCAGCTGACAGCAGCAGCAACCACGACAACAAGACATTCAACAACAAGCCTTTAAAATTGAAAAAACAGAAAGTCCAAAAAGGTCTGCATCACCACCTATTCCATTTGTGGATCCTGAAACAGAAACAACTTCAATATGTCCAGATTCCAGGAGCTTGTTGGATTATCAATGATCAACAAAGCTAAAGCTGAAGGGAGAGATCCTTCTCAATACTCAACCATGTCATCATACAGAAAGGAAGAATTGAAAAGGTATGAAAAGGCTAATAAATTTTTCAATATAGATGCCTACATGAACTTGCATCCAGAGGCTGTGGTTCCCAGGGTAACTTCTCTTAATATAATTGGTGCTGCTGATATGACCATGTCCAAAAGAGAAGCAGCAAATCCTAATAGAGAAATCAAATTCACACAGCCCTCTGAGAAAGACAAAGCTGTCAAAGAAAAGCAACAAAAGAATAAATGAACATCTTGTTTTGCTGTGATTTTCTGAACTATATTTATTTTTTGTCACGAAGCTACTATCTATGTAAATATCTGTTGAATGTTTCAATTTTTTGTCAGATATAATTTTTCTGCTTTGTGAAAGTTTTTCTTTCATTTGTATTAGTGACCTCACACAAATCGGGGGAGATTGTTGGATCCCTAGTTGGATTTGGGCTAGGTTCACTAATTAGCATGTCTGACCCATAATGTATTGTCAGGGTCATGTGTTTTGAGTCCTAGAGTCTAGGCTAAGTCTTTAGGTTAAATCATACATGGATCGGCCAGCACAAGACCTCAGATGACTCAAGACTTAGAGAAATCAAGTTCGGTGTATAAGTTTGACGTTCGTCAAACTCAACTCGATGATAGCTGTGCTCCGCTGGACGAACTCATAGTTAATTCTATGAGTTAAGCTCGACGATATTCGAGCTCAGGTCGACGAAGTCGGGATTTCAACTTCAATATATTCTTTCCAGAATATTCTCTTTGAACTCAGCTCGATGAAGATAGAATCTGTGCTCGACGAACTTGGACCACAGAATTGGCAAGTTATTCACAGAATGCAGTTCGATGAGCTCAGCTCGACGAACTTGATTCTCAGGTCGACGAACAAGCTTTTTCTGGTCGACGAACAAGATTTCTCTGGTCGACGAACTTTGATCTCGGGTCGACGAAATCTGTTCTATGGTCGACGATTTCTGTTGCAATTCCAGACTTAGAATTTTCCTAATTTCTATCCATATTCCTTATATTATTTAGCAATATTTTCCTGAGTAATTAATGCACATATTCTCTGAATATAGCAGTTATTGGCAGCATTAATTATGGTCTTCATCAGGTTAATTACTTGTTTAATTGATTGGGATAGTTGGGAAACTCCTTAAAGCAAATATTCTCCAACTGATTTTCATTCTCCATGCAGTCAGCAATTAATGCAGAGAGTTCAAAATTCAAAGGAGAATTCAACCAGAGAATATAAAAGAGATTTTCTCTTTCAGTCGGCCAGAACAAGACAGAACTGTTGGATCCCTAGTAAGATTTGGGCTAGGTTCACTAAGTTAGGATCATATGACCTACAATGTATAGCCAGGGGCATGGTTGTGTCCTAAAGTCTAGGCCAAGTCCTTAGAATCAACATCATATGGACCAGCTATCAACAAGACTGTCAGAGACTCAAGACTTAGAGTTTTTCTAAAGACCAAGTAAAATAAGCTCGACGTTCGTCTAACTCAGGTCGACGATAGTCGTGCTCAGCACGACAATCTCAGAGTAAATTCTCTGAGCTGAGCTAGACGAACTTGGTACTCAGGTCGACGAACTTTGGACACTATACTTCAACACTTCAAGATCAGAAAACATCTCTTTATTGTAAGTCCAGAGTCAGACTTTGGTCGACGAACTTGATTCTTAGCTCGACGAACTGTGACCACAATAGCTAGAGTTATCCAGCAGCAGTTAAGTGGTCCTCAGCTCGACGAAACCAATTCTTAGGTCGACGAATATTGGATACTTCACTTCAACACCTTCATCCAGAAGCATCTGAAATTATTCTAAGCCCAGAAATATTTTGCTGAACTTCAGTCGATGAAACCAGATATCAGCTCGATGAACTCCATACATAGAAAAGGCAAATTTTCTAGAGAATATAGTTCTGCTCTCTGCTCGACGATCTTGGAACTCAGCTCGATGAACTGAAGTCATCTGGTTGACGAACTCAACAACTCAGCTCGATGAACTGTGAACTCAGCTCGACGATTTCTGTTATCAGTTCGACAAATCCAGATTTAGTTATTTTCCATCCTTCTATCCCCTTCTTACTGCAATAATTCATGAGTAATTAATGCTCAAATATTCTCTGGAATATAACCATTAGACAGAGCATTGATCATGGTCTTCTCCAGGATTATTGCCTTCCATTTTTCAATGGGACAGTTGGGGAAATAATTCAATGTCGTTTATTCTCAAGGCCGTCAGCATTGATTGCAGAGGATTTCAAAATTTCGAAAGACCATATTTGACAGGAAATATAAAAGAGATTTTCTCTCTTCTTCCTATAGACAGATAGAACAAGATACACAATATAGAGAGACGACAGATACAGAAAATAGTCAGTCTGAAACAAGAGATTCATTGTTGTCTGTTAACACAGAATTCTGACACAACAAGAAGCCATATTCCTGAAGATCATCAGCTATCTGAAGAAGAAGAACACCTAATCAAAATCAAGAGTCTTCTGTCTTCAACACTCCAGGATACTTTTGTAACGCCCCGAAACTCAAAGGAACGAAGGGGGACGTTTTGGGCCAGTTTGGGTTCTGGCAGCAGGCACACGGCCTGGGACACGGGCGTGTCCCAGGGCGTGTCGACCCGTGTCGACACTTAGCCACGAAGTCGTAGAGATTCTCTCGACGATTCGTTGAGAATTGGCACATGGCCTGCGACACGGGCGTGTCGTAGGGCGTGTCGACCCGTGTCGACACTTAGCCGTGGAGTCGTCGAGATTCTCTCGACGATTCGTTGAGACATGACACACGGCCTGTGACACGGGCGTGTCGTAGGGCGTGTCGACCCGTGTCGACGATCGTCCCGGGGAGTCGACGAGATTCACTCGACGATTCGTCGAGACAAGGCACACGGCCTAGGACACGGGCGTGTCCAAGGCCGTGTCATCAGATCGACGATTTTCGCTCGATGAAATGTCGAGACCGTGTACACGGCCTGGGGTCCAGGCGTGTCAAGGTGACACGGGTAAGGACACGGACATGTCATAGAACCCGTGTAGTGCTCGGGTTGATTTTGGGGAAAAATCATGGGGTACACGGCCGGCCACACGGCCGTGTGAGGTGGAACACGGGCGTGTCAGCTCGAATACGGGCGTGTTCGATACCCGTGTGAGGTTCCAGGAGATTCGATTTTGACGGCGAATGCGGCAAACGGCCCTGGACACGGGCGTGTGCCAGGCCGTGTTCGGTCCAGATTGGGCATTTCAGCCCCGAATCAAAGCCGTTCGTTTCCTTATGTTGAGATCCGACGGCTGGGGGTTGTTCCTGAAGGGATATACCCGGGTTTTGACTTAGAAAACCCTCACTTTTTCTTAAGTGTTCTCTTTCTAAAGCCTTAGAGAGAGAGGAGAGCCAAGGGAGGAAGAAGGAGCTAGATCCCGCCATTGGAGGAGCTTCGGAGCTCCGAATCGCGAACCGACTCCGGATCCGCGGAGGCAACGCTAGTGCGGTGGTTTTCATCCGATTACTTTTCAATGGTGCCAAAGAGGAACGCAAGGGTAACGATCCTCATCTTGTGCATGAGTAGCTCTCTTTCTTAGCATCGGAAGCCCGCTCTCGCGAGTTTGCGGAGAGTTGGAGGCGTTCCTTCGGGTAGATATGTGAAGTCCCCGTTGTTTAGAGTCCGTAAGCGAGAACGGACATAGGCATGATGTGTGAAGCCTATCCGGACGTGTTGCTCTGGATCGGTGATGTTGCATTGCATAGTGCCGGAGAAGACTCCGTGCTATTGGTTGTTTTTCGGGTTTTGTACGCGGTAGATTGCAGCAGGGAGCCTTGGGGACTAACCCAAAGGTGCACCCGGAAAACTGGGCGGATACGAGATCATGCCAACTTGGTGGCTTGAGAGCCAACATGAACATAACCGGGTTATGTGACTTGTGATGGAAATGGGACTCGGTGGAAGTTTGACCCGCGCAAATGGCTTAAATTGTCGTTGCGATGTGAGCACGGGTTAGATGGAGCCGTACCCGTTCTATGTCGTTCGGTTAAAGAGACCTAAAGGCATGTGGCACTTACCGTTGGCATAGATTAGGGTCTTCGGCAGTCAATGCCTTAAATTGTCGTGACCCAGGCCAGGAAGACAAATTGCTCATAGGTTTGGCCGTCCAAGTGGCGGTGGTGAGTCCGGAATGTCTATGGCTTTAATTGACGTGACATCGACCGGTTCACCGAGAATGTACCCTGAGAGCAGGGGGCGTGTGGCCGTGCGAGCCAACGTCTGTGATGAAATGGCTATATGTGCTTATTGCTCGCTTATGCTAATGAAATGCAGGGAAGGAGCATCGCCGCCCCGAGTTGGGGGCGGGATCATTATAATTTGGTCAGCATAGCTGACCGTTGCCTTGTTTTGCCACCGTGCGGTGGTTTGTTGCTTGCAGGTGCAGCTGGATCAAGCGGTCAATGGCGGGCTAAAGCCCCTTTTTGTGAAGCCGGCCCTCGAAGGCCCAAATGGAAGTGTTTTCTGTTTTATTCATGTATGACCGGCCTGCGTGCCGTGGTTTGTAAAACATGTAATATTCAAGTGAAACTTTTTGTAAGGCCTTAAGGCTTGTTTTGGGTATTTTTGTATAACATTCCTAATTTGTACTAGTGGACATTCGTGCTTTGATGCTGGGTTCTTGTTACAACTTTAATATAATGCTTCCGCTAGAATGCTCTGTGTAGGACGTTGAGATTGGTTGGATGGTTTCCATAAGTAACCACTCGGTCTGTCTGTGGCATACGGAGTCGGGCCCCGGCCGGACCTACTGCTATATGCTATGTGACGGATAGGGGGTGTTGTAATTTGGTATCAGACTACTGGTTTTGGTTGGGCTTAATCTGAATTCGTGGAAGAATTCTTTTTAAGGGGTGGTGAGCACATTGTGTGCGTCATCGTAATAACAGTAAAGAGAACCCATGAATGTCCACTTAGGAATGCAAATACTCGTGTTTGAGGAACCTGTGTGTTCCTATAATTGCTGTTTGCAATTTATTTGGTCGCTTAACGGTGTTTTGTACCATTATAGGTGACCAGAAGTGGTGTTGGGCCGTTAGAACGCCGAGTTTCTGAGGCTAGTAGTGCACCGGATGTTGCTCCTGCAACACCTCTGTCGGCTGAAAATATACGGTTGGTGGCTGAAGCAGTGTTGGCCGTGATTAATGCGCAGCCTGGAAGGCAGACACAGCAGCCCGCTCCTGTGATGGAGCAAGTACCTCTTCAAGAGGCTGAGCTGAGGAGGGTGGAGCAAGTGGTTGTGGAACCGGTAGTGCCAAGGAGGGCAACTGAGAGGCAGCTAAAGCATGTAATGAGCTTTAACCCTCCGTTATTCTCGGGGTTGGGAACCCCATCTCAGGCTGAAGACTGGCTCTCCAGGGTGAAGAGAGTCATGACAGCGACGGAGACGGAGGAGTGGCAAATGACCACCATCGCTACGTTCTTTTTGGACGGTGAAGCGAGAATGTGGTGGGAAGGATTGGAGCTGCATCATTTGAGAGGTAGACAACTTGTAGACGTTCCGATGGAAGAGTTCTCGGGATTGTTCTTGGCTAGATACCTCCCTTTGACGCAGAAGATAGCGTTGGAGAATGAGTTCCTGAAGTTGGTACAGGGTGAGAGGAGCGTAGATGAATATCTCCACGAGTTTAATCGTCTGAGTCGTTATGCTAGCTCCACCATCATGGATGACGAGCGTAAGACTAATCGCTTCTATAAAGGCTTGAGGGATGAGTTGAGACAACTACTTTCGGGGCCGATGACTCAGGGTTTCTTACCCTTGGTCAATACTGCCCGGTCCTTAGAGAAGGACATGAAGAACGTACAAGCAAAGAAAAGCTTGGGTGAGAAGAAATCTGAATTCAAAGTGCCGACTACTTCAAAGTTCGGCTATCGGAGGTCTTTCAAGAAGCATAGGACTTCGGGTCCAGCTCCTTCTGGTGCTTCTGGGGCGACTACGAGTCGGACCCCGGGTGCGTGTTTTACATGTGGAAAGACGGGGCATTTTGCCCGTGATTGTTGGAGCGGACGTCCTAAGTCCGAGAGGAGGCCGGGAGCTACTTATGAAGAAAAGGGAAAGGTCGTGGAGTCCACCGCATCCCATTATGCTCCGGCCCAACCAAGGGTCTATAATCTTGGCCAACAGGAGGCCATTAAACAAGCTGATGTGGTGACAGGTACGGTTTAATTTATAGCAAGTCACTTTCTTTAAATACTTGTTATGCACATGTTACCTTACCGCTACTTGTTTAGGATTTGTATTGATTTGCGAAAATCCGGCACGAGCACTCTTCGATATGGGAGCTTCACACTCCTGCTTGTCCGAAGGATTTATATCACGCATCGGAGTCCCTTCTTCGATGGCGAAGGATAAGTTGGATGTGTTGTTGCCCAATGGGTGTTCGATGCGAGCGGATAGGATCTGCGATGTTAAGGTTCGTATTGGGGAGCAGAAGTTCGACCTGCGGGCGTCTTTACTTCCGTTAGTGGAGTTCGACGTCATATTTGGCATGGACTGGCTCTCGGAGCAGCAGGCCCATATAGATTGCGGTAGCAAGGAAGTTAAGCTGGGAGCAAGTCGTGAGACGACTTTTACGGGCTTAAAGGGGTCGAGCAAGACATTGATGTCTGCTCTTCAGGTGGTGAAGGCGGTTCGTGCTGGTGCAGAACTGTTCTTTACACTAGTGGAGGTTGCAAAGCCGAAGCCCGCGTTGGATTGTATTTCAGTGGTATCGGAATACCCTGATGTGTTCCCCGCAGATCTTCCTGGAGCCCCGCCTCAGCGGGAGATAGATTTTACGATCGAGCTAGTGCCAGGTGCAAAGCCTGTGTCACGATCTCCTTATCGGCTAGCGCCTAAGGAAATGGCGGAGCTGAAAGTTCAACTGCAAGAGTTGTTGGAGCAAGGGTATGTGCGCCCGAGTTCTTCGCCTTGGAGCGCACCGGTCCTCTTTGTTAAGAAGGACGGAAGCTTGAGGCTATGTATTGATTATCGGGAGCTAAATAAGCTGACGGAGAAGAACAAGTACCCGATCCCCCGGATTGATGATCTTTTTGATCAGTTAGTCGGGTCGACGGTGTACTCGAAGTTAGATCTTAAGGCTGGGTACTATCAGCTGCGAATAAGGGAGAGTGATATCCCGAAGACAGCGTTTAGTACGAGATACGGGCATTATGAGTTTACGGTCATGCCGTTTGGGCTGACTAATGCGCCGTCAGTGTTCATGGATTTGATGAACAGGACGTTCAGGGAGTACTTGGACCATTTCGTGATCGTCTTCATCAACGATATTTTGGTGTACTTGCAAAGTGAGGAAGATCACTTCAAGCATCTTCATTTAGTGTTGGAGACGCTAAGGATAAATCTGTTGTATGCCAAGTTCTCGAAGTGCGAGTTTTGGCTGTCCTCAGTGGCGTTCCTCGGTCATATAGTGAGTGGAGAGGGTATTGCTGTGGATCCGGCGAAGATTGTTGCGATACGGGAGTGGCCTGAGCTTGCTACTGTAGCGGAAGTCCGGAGTTTTCTAGGGCTTGCCGGCTATTATAGGCGCTTCGTAGAGAACTTCTCGCGGATAGCGTTACCTCTCACTACTTTGACGAGGAAGGAGCATAAGTTCGTTTGGACACCGGAGTGCGCGCGAGCTTTTGAGGAGTTAAAGTGTCGGTTGACCACGGCGCCTGTGTTGAGTTTGCCATGTGGGACCGAAGGCTATGAGATATATAGCGATGCTTCAGGCAGCGGTTTGGGTTGCGTGCTACTGCAGCACGGAAACGTGATAGCTTATGGCTCGAGATAGCTAAAAGTGCACGAGAGGAATTATCCGGTCCATGACTTGGAGTTAGCAGCCGTGATTTTTGCTTTGAAGCTGTGGAGGCACAATTTGTACGGTGTGAAGATTGATATCTACACCGATCATAAGAGCCTGAAATATTTGATTGATCAGAAAGATCTGAATATGCGGCAGCGTAGATGGATGGAGTTCCTGGGGGACTATACGTTCAAGATCCATTACGTTCCTGGCAAAGGGAATGCGGTTGTGGACGCGTTGAGTCGCCGAGCCCCAGCTCAAGCCAATTGGCTATCGGTGCATGATGAGCGGTTGGTGCGGGAGTTGGAGGCGTTGGAGATTGTTTGTGTGGACAGACAATCAAGTGCTGAAGCAATTCATGGTAGAGGCTCTGGATGGGTCAAATTCCCAATTCGTCGTGGAGGACGGATTACTTTGGAAAGACGGTCGTTTGTGCGTCCCAAGTGTGGGCAATTTACGGGTGGAGTTGTTGTACGAGGCACACCATACCAAGTACTCGATTCACCTGGGGAGCACGAAGATGTACCGTGATGTGAAGAAACTGTTTTGGTGGCCGGGTTTGAAAAAGGATGTGGCGCTATACGTAGCGAAGTGCCAAACCTGCGCCTTGGTAAAGACGGAGTGCCAAAAACCGGGAGGATTTCTTAAGTCCTTGCCTATTCCGGAGTGGAAATTCGACGACATCTCTATGGACTTTGTGCACGTTTTGCCAAGGTCGCAAAAGGGAACGACGCCATTTGAGTGGTTGTTGATCGTTTAATGAAGGTGTCACATTTTATTCCGCATAGGAAGGATGATCCGGTGGAGAAGCTGGCAAAGCTTTATGTGGATAACATAGTACGACTTCATGGTGTGCCCCGCAGCATCGTGAGTGACCGAGATGGGCGGTTCACGTCCAATGATTGGAGGCTGGTGCAACAAATGTTGGGAACAAAGCTGAAATTCAGCACAGCCTTCCACCCGCAAACGGATGGGCAGACCGAGAGGGTCAATAGAACCATGGAAGACATGCTCCGCATGTGCGTCCTGGATTTTGGAAAGCAATGGGAAGACCACCTTTGTTTGGTGGAGTTCGCATACAACAACAGCTACCAAGCGAGTATTCAGATGGCGCCTTTCGAGGCCCTATATGGTAGAAGATGTCGCACGTCGTTGTCTTGGTTAGAAACGGGTGAGTCAAAGTTGTATAAGCGATCGGAAGTGGATGATGCTACTTCTTTGGTGAGAACCATTCGGGAGAGGTTGCTTATCGCTCAGGACCGGCAAGCGAAGTACTATAATGCCAAGCACAGGAACGTGGAGTTCGCTGTGGGCGATTATGTATACTTAAAGATCAAGCCGTTCAAGGGTGTCTCGCGGGTGCGGCGATTGAAAAAGCTAAGCCCAAGATACCTTGGACCATTTGAAGTTCTGGAGCGAGTTGGTGAAGCGGCCTATAGGTTGAAGCTTTCAGTGGAGCTTAGTGGTTTACATGATGTATTCCACATTTTCGTACTTCGGAAGGCGGTGCAAGAGCCTACGCAAGTGATCGCGGTTGATCAAGTGCCGGTGGATAGTGGGCTAACGACAAAGGTCAAGCCCGTGCGGATTGAGGACTCGGAGGTCAAGTGGCTACGCAATAAAGAGATCAGGATGGTCAAGGTCCGATTGGACAATTGCGGTCGTGAGGAGCTCTCTTGGGAGCGAGAGCAGACTATGCTTGACGAGTATCCGCAGTTGTTCCGCTCGGGTACAAAATTTTGATTTTGTAAATGTCTTTCCTTTATGTAATTTCGTGGGCGAAATTCTTTTAAGAGGGGGAGAGTTGTAACGCCCCGAAACTCAAAGGAGCGAAGGGGGACATTTTGGGCCAGTTTGGGTTCTGGCAGCACGCACACGGCCTGGGACACGGGCGTGTCCCAGGGCATGTCGACCCGTGTCGACACTTAGCCGCGAAGTCGTCGAGATTCTCTCGACGATTCGTTGAGAATGGGCACACGGCCTGCGACATGGGCGTGTCGCAGGGCGTGTCGACCCGTGTCGACACTTAGCCGTGGAGTCGTCGAGATTCCCTCGACGATTCGTTGAGACATGGCACACGGCCTGCGACACGGGCGTGTCGCAGGGCGTGTCGACCCGTGTCGACGATCGTCCCGGGGAGTCGACGAGATTCACTCGACGATTCGTCGAGACAAGGCACACGGCCTAGGACACGGGCGTGTCCAAGGCCGTGTCATCAGATCGACGATTTTCGCTCGACGAAATGTCGAGACCGTGTACATGGCCTGGGGTCCAGGCGTGTCAAGGTGACACGGGTAAGGACACGGGCGTGTCCTAGAACCCGTGCAGTGCTCGGGTTGATTTTGGGGAAAAATCATGGGGTACACGGCCGACCACACGGCAGTGTGAGGTGGAACACGGGCGTGTCAGCTCGAACACGGGCGTGTTCGATACCCGTGTGAGGTTCCAGGAGATTCGATTTTGACGGCGAATGCGGCACACAGCCCTGGACACGGGCGTGTGCCAGGCCGTGTTCGGTCCAGATTGGGCATTTCAGCCCCGAATCAAAGTCGTTCGTTTCCTTATGTTGAGATCCGACGGCTGGGGGTTGTTCCTGAAGGGATATACCCGGGTTTTGACTTAGAAAACCCTCACTTTTTCTTAAGTGTTCTCTTTCTAAAGCCTTAGAGAGAGAGGAGAGACGAGGGAGGAAGAAGGAGCTAGATCCCGCCATTGGAGGAGCTTCGGAGCTCCGAATTGCGAACCGACTCCGGATCCGCGGAGGCAACGCTAGTGCAAGCTGAATCAACGGGGCTATCGAGGATAAGATGTTAGGAACGGGTACAAATCTCAACCTGCCCAAAATGATGGCCTACATCATGCACACGCTTAACTAACCATGCACCAATACTTCGAGAGTAGCTTGGGGCAAGTTCTTAGCCAATGAGAAAGACTATCCATACTCTTGAGTCAAGCAATACGAATCTAACGACTGTCTACACACATCCATAAGCTACCGTCGGATTCACACTGGATTCAACAATTTTTGAGTATAATAAAAAGAATTTACGCAATTAGAAAAATATAAAACTAAATGCATGCAGAAAAATTAATTCTACTCTAATTTCTACACGAGACGGGAGCACTCGACTAGGAGCACAATAAGGTCAACATTTTACCCCATCTCACAATCCTATGTTAGCAAGGTAATTTTCCTAAATCTAACTAAAGAAACAAGTTTGACTCGTCGTACGCAAAAAGTTAAGTACACGCTCATGTGGGTGCAACGATGCGCAATGCAATGAACTAAACAAACAAATTAAAAACAGCTACTAGTATGCAAATGAAGTGCACGTGCAAAGGTAACATCGACAAGCTCTCCCCCAGACTTAAGCTAAGAAGCACATCAGAATATGTTGAAGTTAAAATCAAAATGCGATAAGGGGAGATGTTACCCAATGCTAAGAAGATGAGCGTACCAGAAGATTGGCTTTAAACTTGATCAATAAACCCACAGCCCAGACAAAATCACCTGCATGAAGCACATCTCGAACCAAGTAAATAATATGCATGCACACTCAAAAAGCTAAACAAACAAATTAAACGCAGCTAAATTGGGTTGTCTCCCAGAAACCCTTTTCTTTACTGTCCTTAAGGTGGACCAAATACCTATATCAACATTTTTATACAATGTTCAGGTAACCACTCAAGCAAGTAAGTAAATTAAGTAACCAGCGAAAGTAAAACAACTCAAGAAGCCAAGCTATCATCAGCATCTTATAACCACAAGCAGTGCACGTATTTTTCAGTTACGCCACCATCAAACTGCTTCAAGCGGTGCCCATTCACTTTGAAAGTGTTATCCTTGTTATCTCGAATCTCAATTGTGTCGTACGGAGAAGCACACACTATAGTGTAAGGACCACTCCATCTGGATTTCAACTTCCGAGGGAACAGCCGTAAGCATGAAATATACATAAGAACCTGGTCGTCCGCCTTGAATTCCTTGGGCAAGATACGACCATCATGCCAGCGTTTGGTGCTTTCCTTATATATGCTCGTGCTTTCATACGCACGCAAGCGGAATTCATCGAGCTCGTAAATCTGCGCACACCTCTTATGCGACACCTCCTTGAAGTCCATGTTGAGCAATTTAGTGGCCCACAGTGCTGTAACACCCCCTATCCGTCACATAGCATATAGCAGTAGGTCCGGTCGGGGGCCGACGCCATATACCACAGACAGACCGGGTGGTTACTCACTGGAAACCATCCAACCAATCAAACGTCTTGCACAGAGGCATTCTAGCGGAAGCAATTATTAATAGTTGCAATTTAAAGAACCCAGCATAAGCACGAATGTCCACTAAACAAAACCACAGGAATGAAGTACAAATACACAAGCACTGACCTTATGGCCTTACAATTGTTTTCCTCAAATTACATGTCTTTCAAACCTCAGCGCGCAGGCCAGCCATACATGAATAAAAGAAAACACCCAATTTAGGCCTACGAGGGCCGGCTCAGTAACTTGGGCTTTAGCCCGCTATTTAGCACTCGGCTCCGCAGCACCTGTAACCAACAATCCACCGCACAGTGGCAAACAAAGGCAACAGTCAGCTATGCTGACCAAATTATAACGATCCCGACCCCAACTTGGCGCGGTGATGCTCCTTCCCTGCACTTTCTTAGCATAATCCAGCAGTATAGATAAACATTTCATCACAGGCATTGGCAAGCACGGCCACACGCCCCATGCACTCAGGGCACATTCTCGGTGAACCGGTCAATGTCACGTCATTTTAATCCATAGACACCCCGGTCTCACCATCGCCACTTTGACGGCCAAGCTATGAGCATTTTGTCTTCCCGGCATGGGTCACGTCAATTTATGCCATAGACCACCGAAGACCCTCATCTATATCAACAGCTCTAATCGAACGACATAGAACGGGTATGGTTCCATCTAACCCGTGCTCACATCGCAACGACAATTTAAGCCATATGCGTGGGTCAAACTTCTCCCGAGTCCCGTTTCCGTCACACACTTCACATAACCAAGTTATGTTCAAGTTGGCTCCCAGGCCATCATGTTGGCAGGATCACGCATCCGCCCAGTTTTCCGGGTGCACCTTGGGGTTAATCGCCACGGCTCCCTGTTGCAATCTACCGCGTAGAAAACCCGAAAACCAACAACGCACAGAGTCTTCTCCGACCATTTATGCAATTCAACATCACTGATCCAGACCAACTTGTCCGGATAGGCTTCACACATCATGCCTATGTCCTTTCTCGAATACGGTCTCTACACAATGAGGACTTTACATATCTACCCGAAGGAACGCCTCAAACTCACCGCAACTCGCGAGAGCGGGCTTCCTATGCAAGGGAAAAGAAGAGCTTCACATGATCAAGTAGAGAATCGTTACCCTAGCGTTCTTCCTTGGCGCCATGGAAATCTATGTGGATGAAAAACACCGCAATCTCCGTGCCTTTGTAGATCCGAAGTCGACTCGCGATTTGGAGCTCCGAAACTCCTCCAATGACCAGATCTAGCCTTCTTCTTTCTCGTTGCTCTCCACTCTCTCTAAAACTTAGAAAGAGAACCAGCGATAGAAGTTAAGGGTTTCGAAACCCTACACTCGGGTATAACCCAATCGGAATGACCACCAGCCATCGGATCCCACATAAAGAAAAGCACGGCTGTGATCCGAGTCTAACCTAAAAAGACTGGGCCGAACAACGCACGGTTCACAAACCTCAGTGTCAAACACTCTGCGTCAAACGCACCACAACCCGCCAAGGACACGGGTACCGACACGCCCGTGTCAACCAGACGCGTTCTCGACAATCGTCGACCCAAGATCTTCGATTGCTAGCCTGATCGTCGAACCAAGATCGTCGACCGCTGCCAGGTCGTCGAATGCAGATCACTGCGAGATCGTCGAACGGAGATCACTAGCCGATCGTCGAACGCAGATCGCTGCCAGATCGTCGAACAGAGATCATTGGCTGTGTAACACCCCAAAGTCAAGAGAATCATTTTGAGCAAAATCGGGTTCAGGCATGGGTGACACGGCCTGGGACACGGGCGTGTCCCAGTGCGTGTCAGTTGATACGGCCTGCGACACGGGCGTGTCGCAGGGCGTGTCGAGGTTGTGTCGACGATCGGACTTGGTGTTGACGATTTTCGCTCGACATCGTCGAGAGGGGCACACGGCCCAGGACACGGCCGTGTCGGATGTCGTGTCGTATACTCGACGAGTGTTACGCGACGATCGTCGAGTATCGAGTTCCAGTGAGGACACGGCCTGTGACACGGGCGTGTCACAGGGCGTGTCAGTGGGCGTCAAATTCAGCTCGACGTCTCGGGTTAGGGCGTGTTTGCGGGACACGGGTGTGTCCTGGTGCACACGGCCATGAACACGGGCGTGTGCCAAGCCGTGTGCCAGGCCGTGTGAAGTCTCGGGTTGATTTGGGATTATTTCTGTTGAGGAACACGGCCTCAGACACGGGCGTGTCTGAGGGCGTGTTGGGTACACGGCCATGACACGGGCGTGTCACACGGGCGTGTATTGGTTGGATTGAGTCGGTTGTCTGCCGCTTAGGGGGACACGGCCTGTGACACGGGCGTGTCACAGGGCGTGTCAGGCCGTGTTCAGGGTTTTCTGGCCAGATCTGAGCCGTTTGTTTCCCTCTTCCTGGATCCAAGGGCTGGGCTTTGTCCAGGTGTCTAGGAGGCCGAGAATTAGAAGATAACTTCTCTTATCTTCTTCTCCTTCTTCTTCACTTTCATTCCAAGAGAGAAAAAGAAGAAAGGCCAAAGGGAGAGAGAAGGGAGGAGTCTTCCAGCTGCTGTAGGAGCTGCGGACTGCGGAGCGAAGATCCGAGAGCGGATTCGTGAAGGTAGAGCCGAGGCGGTGCTTTCCATCCGGCTACTTCATGGCGTCGAAGCGATCGTCAAGGGTAACGATCTCCTTCTTGGACATCGAAGTCCTTTCTCTATACATGTGCTTGGAATCCTCCACCAAGAGGTGGATCGCGGAAGTGATTCCTTTGTTGAGTCTGCATCTAGAGCCGGAATTATGAAGTACGGCGTAGGCATGCTGTGTGAAGCCCATCTGGACCGGTAGTCTGGATTGGTGATGTTCATGGGTAAACTGGAGAAGACTCCGTGGCTTTGATGCTGTGCAAAACGGATTTCTGTTGTGATGAATGTATGGATGTGATGATTGTGAGGAGGCTTTGGTGAAGCTCCTGGATATGAGATGATCAATTGGTAACACGCCTGGTTAGTGCGAGATACGCCCGGTTTGTTACACCACTAGGGTGGGTTGATCCAGTTAAGGTAGGATCGATGGGTGGAAATGCTAGGGGAGCCGAGTTAAACCCGGGTTGCTGCACCACATAGTGTGGGTCGATCGGATTAGGAGGGGGATCGATGGGTAGACAATGCCTGGGGAGCTTAGATAAACCCGGCTTGCTACACCACGGAGTGTGGGTCGGTCTGCTCTGTTTGTGATGCTGTGAGGATGGACCTCTGAGTGGCTTGGGCGGGATGTCGCCAGCCTGCGAGCTGGTGGACTAGTGCCGGTCAACCAACAAGTTAAAATCTCGAGAGACAGCGGTGTACGACGGTGGATTTCGGTACGCCAAGAAGGTGCCCTGAGTGCACGGAGCGTTGGTGGACTCCAGCATTTGTGATGTGATGTGTTTGTTAGTGGAATAAAGAGAATAATCTAGCTATGATGTGATTTGGTGATGTTTGTTGATGCTTGATGAGAAAGGAAGCACTGTATACATGGAAGGAATCACTACCCCGGGTAGGGGGTAGGGTCGTTATAATGGGTCAGCCAAATGCTGACCGTTACTTTGTTTTCTGTGTTGGTTTGGATGATGAATTGCAGGTGCTGCGGTTTGGAAAGAATAAGTGGATTGGCTAGCCTGGTGTTCTTAGTCCATGAGAGCTATATGAAGATTCATGGTTGGATTTCATGTGTGGCCGGCCTGCGTGCCGATGTACGAAACCATTGATGTGAAAGAGGAACTTGTAAGGCCATAAGGCCAGGGTGTGTGAGTTGTATACATTCCTGATGTTTTTATATAAATGTGGTATTTATATATGGGTGGACATTCTGGTTTGAGTTCATGTTAACAAGAAAAAATGCTGCGCTAGAATGGAATGAGTTAAGGACAAGCATAGATTTGATTTCCACACGTGATTCCTTCGCTTGTCTGTGCTATATGGCGTGGGGCCCCGGCCGACCCACCGTTATATGTCATGTGACAGGTGGGGGGCGTTACAGGCTGATCGTTGAATGCAGATCGCTTCCAGATTGTCGATTGCCCCGACACGCCCAGGACAAATACCAAATTTGGTACAAAACGCCTCCCGTCGCTTTTTTGAGTTTCGGGGCATTACAGCTCTCTCCCTCTTAAAAGAATTTCGTCCACGAAATTACATAAAGGAAAGATAAGTACAAAAATAAAATTTGTACCTGAGCGGAAAAACTCTGGGTACGCGTCAAGCATAGTCTTCTCTCGCTCCCAAGAGAGCTCTTCTCGACCGCAATTGTCCCAACAGACCTTGACCATCCTGATCTATTTATTGCGTAGCCGCTTGACTTCCGAGTCTTCAAACGTACGGGCTTGACCTTCGTCGTCAACACACTATCAACCGGCACTTGATCGACCGCGATCACTTATGTAGGCTCTTGCACCGCCTTTCGTAGCACCGATATATGGAATACATCATGTAGACCACTAAGCTCCACAGACAGCTTCAACTAGTATGCTGCTTCACGAATCCACTCCAGAACATCAAACGGTCCCAAGGTACCTCGGGCTTAGCTTCTTCAAGTGCCGCACCCGCGAGACACCCTTGAACGGCTTGATTTCAAGTACACCCAATCGCCAACAGCGAACTCCACGTTCCTGTGCTTGGCATTAAAGTACTTAGCCCGGCGGTCCTTAGCGATTAACAACCTCACCCGAATGGTTCTAACCAAAGAAATAGCATCCTCCACCTCTAATAGCTTATACAACTTTGATTCACCCATTTCCAACCAGGACAACGACGTGCGACATTTTCTACCATAAAGGGCCTCGAAGGGCGCCATTTGAATGCTCGCCTGGTAGCTATTATTGTAAGCGAATTCCACCAAGTATAGGTGGTCTTCCCATTGCTTTCCAAAGTCCAGGACACACATGCGGAACATGTCTTCCATTGTCCTATTGACCCTCTCGTCTGCCCATCTGTTTGCGGATGAAAGGCTGTGCTAAAACTCAGCTTTCTTCCCAACATCTGCTGCACTAGCCTCCAATCATTTGACGTAAACCGCCAAACTCGGTCACTCACGATGCTGCAGGGCACACCGTGAAGCTGCACTATGTTATCCATAAATAACTTTGCCAGTTTCTGCACGAGATCATCTTTCCTATGCGGAATGAATGTGACACCTTCGTTAGACAATCTACGACCACCCAAATAGCGTCGTTCCCCTTCAGCGACCTTGGCAACACGTGCACAAATTCTATAGTGATGTCGTCGAACTTCCACTCCGAAATAGGCAAAGATTTCAAGAATCCTCCCGGCTTTTGGCATTCCGCCTTAACCAAGGCGCATGTTTGGCACTTCACCACGTAGAGCGCCACATCATTTTTCAGTTCTGGCCACCAGAACAATTTCTTAACATTGCGGTACATCTTCGTGCTCCCCGGGTTAATTGAGTACTTGATATGATGCGACTCGTACAACCATTCCACCCACAAATTGCCCACATTCGGGTCGTACAGACGACCATCTTTCCAAAGTAATCCGTCATCCACAACGAATTGGGGATTTGACCCATCCAGAGACTCTATCATAAGTTGCTTCATGTGGACATCCATATCTAAAGCCTGTCGAATCCGATCAGCCAGGTCATATTGAACTTCAGTCCAATTCAATAGTGCTTCAGCACTTGACTACCTATCCACGCAAGAAATCTCCAACGCCTCCAACTCCCGAACCAACCGCTCATCATGCACTGATAGCCAATTGGCTTGAGCTGGGGCCCCTCGACTCAATGCGTCCGCAACCGCATTGCCTTTACCAGGCACGTAGTGGATCTTGAATGTATAGTCCCCCAGGAACTCCATCCATCTATGCTGCCGCATGTTCAGATCTTTCTGATCAATCAAATATTTCAGGCTCTTGTGATCGTGTAGATATCAATCTTCACACCGTACAAATAATGTCTCCACAGTTTCAAGGAAAAAATCACGGCCTCTAACTCCAAGTCATGGACCGGATAGTTCCTCTCGTGCACCTTCAGCTGTCTCGAGCCATATACTATAACGCTTCTAGGCTGTAACAACATACAACCCAAACCACTGCCCGAAGCATCACTATAAATCTTATAACCTTCGGTCCCACTTGGCGAACTCAACACAGGCGCCGTGGTCAACCGACATTTCAACTCCTCAAAAGCTCGCGCGCACTCCGGTGTCCAAACGAACTTCTTCTCTTTCCTCGTCAAAGTAGTGAGAGGTAACGCTATCCGCGAGAAGTTCTCTACGAAGCACCTATAATATCCGGCAAGCCCTAGAAAGCTCCGGACTTCTGCTACCGTAGAAAGCTCAGGCCACTCTCATATCGCAACAATCTTCGCTAAATCCATTGCAATACCTTCCCCACTCACTATATGACCGAGGAACGCGACTGAGGACAACCAAAACTCGCACTTCGAGAACTTGGCGTACAATTGATTCCTCCTTAGCGTCTCCAAAACCAAATGAAGATGCCTGAAGTGATCTTCCTCACTCTGCGAGTACACCAAAATATCGTCGATGAAGACGATCACAAAATGGTCCAAGTACTCCTTGAAGGTCTTGTTCATCAAATCCATGAACACTGACGGCACATTAGTTAGCCCAAACGATATGACCGTAAAATTGAAATGCCTGTATCTTATACTGAACATTGTCTTAGGGATATCACTCTCCCTTATCCTTAGCTGGTAGTAACCGAACTTGAGATCCAACTTAGAGTACACCGATGACCCGACTAACTGATCGAAGAGATCATCAATCCTTGGGATCGGGTACTTGTTCTTTTACTTTAACTTGTTGAGCTCCTGATAATCAACACATAGCCTCAAGCTTCCGTCCTTCTTCTTAACAAAGAGGATCGGTGTGTTCCATTGCGAAGAACTTGGACGCACATACCCTTGCTCCAACAACTCTTGAAGTTGCACCGTCAGCTCCGCCATTTCCTTAGGCGCTAGACGATACGGAGATCGTGACAAAGGTTTCGCACCTAGTACTAGCTCAATGGTGAAATCTATCTCCCGTCGAGGAGGGGCTCCAGGAAGATCTGCGGGTAACACATCAGGGTACTCATCTATCACTGAAATACTATCCAACTAGGCTTTGGCTTTGCAACCTCCACTAGTCTAAAGAACAGCTCTACACCAGCACGAACCGCCTTCACCACCTGAAGAGCAGACATCAATGTCTTACTCGACCCTTTCAAGCCCATAAAAGTCATCTCATGACTTGCTCCCAACTTGACTTCCTTGCTACCACAATCAATATAGGTTTGCTGCTCTGAGAGCCAGTCCATGCCAAATATAATGTCGAACTCCACCAACGGTAGTAACGACACTTGCAAATCGAACGCTTGATTCCCAGTGCGAATCTTAACACCGCAGATTTTATCCGCGCGCATCGAACACCCATTCGGTAACAAACATCCAACTTGTCCTTCGCCATCGAAGAAGGTACCCCGATCCGCGATATGAATCCTTCAGACTAGGAGTGTGAAGCTCCTGTATCAAAGAGTGCTCTCGCCAGAAACTCACAAATCAAAAGAAATCCTAAACAAGCAATGGTAAGGTAACATACGCATAACAAGTATTTACCAAAATTAACTTGTTATAATTTAAATCGTACCTGTCACCACATCTGCTTGTTTGATGGCCTCCTGTTGGCCAAGATTATAAACCCTTGGTTGAGCCGGAGCATAATGGGATACGGTTGACTCCACCGACTTGCCATTCTCTTCATAAGTTGCTCTTGGCTTCCTCTCAGAATTGGGACGTCCGCTCCAACAATCACGGGCAAAATGCCCCGGCTTCCCACAAGTAAAACATGCACCCGCGGTACGACCCACATTCGCCCCAGAAGCACCAGAAGAGGGGGCTGGACCCGAAGTCCTAGCCTTCTTGTTGAACCTTCGGTAACCGGACTTTGAAGTAGTCGACACTTTAAACTCCATTTTCTTATCACCAAAGCTTTTCCTTGCTTGAACATTCTTCATGTCCTTCTCCAAGGACCGGGCCGTGTTGACCAGGGACAAGAAGACATACGTCATAGGCCCCGAGAGTAGTAGCCTCAAGTCATCTCATAGACCTTCGTACAAACGGTTGGTCCTTACGCTCTTCATCCGCGATGGTGGAGCTAGCATACCGACCCAACCGAGTAAACTCGTGGAGGTACTCATCCACGCTACTCTCTCCTTATACCAACCTCTGGAACTCATTCTCCAAAGTTATCCTCTGAGTCTAAGGAGGTACCTAGCCAAGAACAGTCTCGAGAACTCCTCCATCGAGACGTATGTAAGTTGCCTTCCTCTCAATAGATGAAGCCCCAAACCCTCCCACCACAGCCTAGCGTATCTATCCTACAGAAACGTAGCTATAGTGGTTCATCTGCCACTCCTCCGTCTCCGTCGCTGTCAAAACTCTCTTCACACGGGAGAGCCAGTCTTCAGCTTGAGATGGGGTTCCCAACCCCGAGAATACCAAAGGATTAAAGCTCATAACATGTTTGAGCTGTCTCTCGGTTGCCCTCCTTGGCACCAACGGCTCCACTACAACATGCTCCACTCTTCTAGGATCAACCTCTGGAAGAGGTACCTGCTCCATCACAGGAGCGGGCTACTGCATTTGCCTTGCAGGCTGCGCATTAATCATGGCAAACACTGCTTCGGCAACCTATCGAATGGTCTCAGCCGATGGAGGTGTTTATAGGAGCACCATTTGATGCAATACTAGCCTCAAAAACTCGTCGTTCCGACGGGCCAGCACCTCTTTTCGTCACCTATTGTGGTACAAAACACCGTTAAGCGACCAAAAAAATTGCAAAACACAATTATAGGAACCCGCAGGTTCCTCAAACACGTGTTTTTTTAATCCTAAGTGGACATTCATGGGTTCTTTTGCTGTTATAACGATGACGCACACAAGTGTGCTCACCACCCCTTAAAAATAATTCGCCCATGAATTCATTTAAGCCTGACTGAAACCAGTAGTCTGATACCAAATTGTAACACTCCCTATCTGTCACATAACATATAGCAGTAGGTCTGGCCGGGGCTTGACGCCATATACCACAGACAGACCGGGTGGTTACTCAATGGAAACCATCCAACCAATCAAATTTCCTACACAGAGGCATTCTAGCGGAAGCAGTTATTAATAGTTGCAATTTAAAGAACCCAGCATAAGCACGAATGTCCACTAAACAGAACCACAGGAATGAAGTACAAATACACAAGCACTGCTTTATGGCCTTACAATTGTTTTCCTCAAATTACATGTCTTCCAAACCTCGGCGCGCAGGCCGACCATACATGAATAAAAGAAAATAACCAATTTAGGCCTTCGAGGGCCGACACATCAACTTGGGCTTTAGCCCACTATTTAGCACTCGGCTCCACAGCACCTGCAACCAACAATCCACCGTACGTGGCAAACAAAGGAAACGGTCAGCTATGCTGACCAAATTATAACGATCCCGCCCCCAACTCGGGGCGGCGATGCTCCTTCCCTGCACGTTGTTAGCATAATCCAGTAGTATAGATAAACATTTCATCACAGGCGTTGGCAAGCATGGCCACACGCCGCGTGCACTCAGGGCACATTCTCGGTGAACCGGTCAATGTCACGTCATTTTAAGGCATAGACACCCCGGTCTCACTACCGCCACTTTGACGGCCAAACTATGAGCATTTTGTCTTCCCGGCATGGGTCACGTCAATTTAAGCCATAGACTGTCGAAGACCCTCATCTATGCCAACGACTCTAACCGAACGACATAGAATGGGCACGGTTCCATCTAACCCGTGCTCACATCGCAACAACAATTTAAGCCAGATGCGTGGCTCAAACTTCTCCCGAGTCCCTTTTCTGTCACACACTTCACATAACCCAGTTATATTCAAGTTGGCTCCCAGGCCATCATGTTGGCTGGATCACGCATCCGCCCAGATTTTCGGGTGCACCTTGGGGTTAATCACCATGACTCCCTGTTGCAATCTACCGCGTAGAAAACCGAAAACCAACAACGCATGGAGTCTTCTCCGGCCATTTATGCAATGCAACATCACCGATCCAGACCAACTTATCCGATAGGCTTCACACCTCATACCTATGTCCGTTCTCAAATACAGACTTTACACAACCGGGACTTTACATATCTACCTGAAGGAACGCCTCAAACTCACTGCAAACTCGCGAGAGCGGGCTTCCTATGCAACGGAAAAGAAGAGCTTCACATGATCAAGTAGAGAATTGTTACCCTAGCGTTCTTCCTTGGAGCCATGGAAGTCTATGCGGATGAAAAACACTGCAATCTCCCTGCCTTCGTAGATCCGAAGTCGGCTCACGATTTGGAGCTCTGAAACTCCTCCAATGGCCGGATCTAGCCTTCTTCTTTCTCGTTGCTCTCCCCTCTCTCTAAAACTTAGACAGAGAACCAGCTATAGAAGATAACGTTTCGAAACCCTATGTAAGACCCCCCTCCCCCTTACCAAGGAGGGCTACCGGATCTTATGCCCAGAACCGCCGTCTTAACGGTGGCACTTACTCACGGGTTAGTCGACACCGCAACACGCCGATTCTGCCGGCTAGTACGATCATAAAACTGTAGGCCAATATGAGAAATAAGAAGTAAAACTGAGTATAAAATGCCATCAGTCCACAAGTCACAGTACAATCATATAAAGGAAATGAATAGTACATCACTAGTCCACAGAATAGTACAGAAGAAAGAGTAAAAAGGGCTTATGCCCAGTACATCAAATCTCTCTCTCACAAAATAGTAGAAGCGAAGCTAAACTAGATCATCAGATCTCGTCCCACCTGAGGACGCACAGTAGTGGTAGTAGCCTGCTGAAGTGGTATCTGCTCCTCATGCCCTGCCTCCTCGACGTGCTGGTGCTCCATCTCCACGGGCTCCTAAAAATAGTTGGTCACCGACCATTAGTCAAAAAGACTAAGTCGTTTCCTCCGCACCTCGCCCCGCAGCTCCTAGGCACCGAGCGGGAGGACGAAGCGGAGGACAACAAGGGGTAGCAAAATGGAAGCAGGTGACAATATCTAACTAATGATGTAATAAGTTCTGTAGTTCTACTCTAGCAATTCTATGTACGGTACAAGTAACAAGTAAGAGTAGTGCAGTAATGAAAAGTAAAGAAGCAGCAGTATGAACAAGTAAATAAGCTAAGCTACCACTATGCTATCATCACAAACGTACCCTAACTTATATAAATGCCCACACAAATATATAAGTTAGGATTTCCAGGAAATTTAACTTATCATATAAAAGAGCCCATACTAAATTATATGATAAGGATCTATGAAGCGTATGACCTAATATGAATGAATGATATGATGCAATTTTATGCGCAGGCAAGTGCAACTCACACACAATGACTCTGTGATCACAGACCTTTAGTTCCCACTTTTTGAGAGCTAGCATCACTCTCGGTACCACCGCTGTGGCTACGGCAGCAGCGGAGCGGGCGTCTCCGCTTCTAGACCGGTATGCACACTACCAAGCCTTAGACCCCTCTCATACGCCTCTGTACACGTCCAAGGTGCACTCTAGAGTCTCGCGTACGTACTTTGCTGACAAACCCGTCAGTCTTGTTGGGTCGGATGTGTGTTATCGGGGGTCGTCCTCCAGACCGCAGTGTAAAACAACCCACTGGCCCCTCTAACTCCCACAACCGCCTGGTGCACCGTACTGCCATCGGTGTGACGAACGGCCAGTACTGCATGCCCCGCCACGATATTTATGCACATGCAAGTAATTCATACCGAGCCTTCCGCTCGCAGGACAAAAACCCGTCCTGAATCCCTCAAACCCAAACCCGGGTGAGAACGCACATTAGTGCCATTATACCAACTCCCTCAAACCCAAAACGGGTGAGCATATATCATGAATCTCTCCAACCCCATACGGGCGAGAAGGTACGACAATGTCCTAACCTATTATACTACTCTTGTCTACAGTTTATTATACTTAGGGGTTTAGGGTTAATCTCAGGACTGCCCCCGTATTCCCTGTGAAGGGCTCTCAAGGGGCACTAGGAACTGTGTTGGGATTACGCCCAGTGTTCCCTTTCGCAAGGATATTTATTTTAGTTGATGGCTACCCATGTATCTCCCCAGCTCTCCTTATTGCTTTAGTATAACCCTAGTGACTTAAGGTATTACCGGGAAACCAACGGTCTTCCGCCGATCCCCGCTCCAGATGCTAGCTAAGACTTGCACTTTTAATCCCTCACTAAGAAAAACTCTACCCACCAGGGTTACATATGTTGAATTCTCTCTTATTTCTGCCGATAATCAATCCCCTGGTAATTCCCCTAAGACAAGACCTATTTGTGTTATATGCAGACCATGACCTATGTTTACCCTAGAAATGTGATCTTCCAAAACTTAAGGCATCTTGCCTCTAAATATTTATCCTAAGGTATTATGGACTAAGGGAACTACCCTAAGGATTCTCATAACTTTTCCTGGCCAAATAGTCATTTAATTAATTCTTTTAATTTAAAAGCTAGGTCACTTTACACATGAAGTGGTTTGATTAAGCATCCACTGACCTAGGGAATTTTTCCTGAGAGGTATATTGACAAAATATTACTGCCTACAGAATTTCATAATTTTCCTTAAATTATTTATTATCCTTTTCAATTTAATATCAATTCCACAAAATTCCATTTTTCCAAATGATGTATAGGCAATATTTACACAAAAATTCCAGAAAAATACAGAGCTTTTAGGACACTAATTTAGGACTATTGGCAGAGAATCATCAACATTTAATGTAAGATGGCCTATAGGATTCCATTATAAGATATTTACCAAAATGCCATTATACTAATTTTAACACAAATAATGCATCCATTAAATTCTGAGAAATTTGTGAAAGACTAATAATAACATTTTATGACAGTAAAAAATTTCCAAATTTTGCAGAGGTATAAATCCATCAATTCAAGAATTTACAAAATAAGGGTAAAATGGGAAATTTAGGGTATCTATTCCAAAAAATTCTTCAAAACAGAGGAATCATATTTTTCCTAAGTCAAATGTGATGTTATCTATACCTTGGCAAAGTTGTTTGGATTTGTACTTGAATAAATCCTATTTTCCAATTTTATTTCCAAACTAGCTATAATTAAAATAAATTCTAATAAATGGAATTTTGATTCCAAAAATTCCCTCATTAATTTGAGGGGTGAAATTTACCCTAATGAACCACTGTAATTAATTTCATGACTCTTGCATGCCACCATTGGGCTAAATATACCAATTTGCTTTTTTGCTATTGCACACCAAGCCTTAACATAGGCTAGCACATGCAAGTGGTTTCTCCCACATGCAATGAACCCAAGGTGCTGAAAATTTTATCATGCACCAAGGATGACCCCACTGAGCCACCACCAAAATTTGGGGCCATGGGGAGGAGTAGAACTCCATATATGTCATTTATTTAAATTTTGATATTTTACCAAAAACTATAGGAAAATATTTTCCAAAAAATTCCTAAATTTTGGCAGGAGGTAAGTAAGCCCTAATCATGCATGTGCCCAAAATTTGGGGTCATGGTGACTAATATTGAGACCAGGGCATCCAATATAAATTTTGACCTAGTCTAGGACCAGTCCTAGGAGAAATGTCCTACAGGACTGTACACTACACCAAAATGTATGTTTAGGGTGGCATTTTAAAGGTAAGACCCTAGGATACAGTTTTCATTAAGGCCTAAGTTCTAAAAATGCTTCCTAAGAGGCCTAAATTTTACATGCAAAAGGACTGAATATATGTGACAGGAAATGTTACTATTCAATACATTATATTAATTTAAATTAATGATCGGCGCACGAATCTTAAAGAAGAATCGACGGATCTGGTTATCGTCTACCTCCAGCCAACGCTGAGATCGAGCCGACCTGGAGCGATTTTGCCGGCGGTTTCCGGCCAGCTGAGACGTCGCCACCTCCGCCAACGGTGCCATCACCTTCACGGTGGTGGTGGCTATCATTTCCCGGCGATGGGGCGGCGGAAGACGGCGGCGACGGCGATCCCGAGCGGTTTCAGAAACTTAGAATTCTCTCGATTTTCTCACATGGCATCGGGCTCAATTGAGCCCGATCTCTCGCCTATTTGATCTAAGAAGCTAGTACGGGTAGAGGTGAAGTGAAACGCACCATAATCGGGGCTTGGCTGCGGGTCAGGCGGCGGTTTGCCGTGGTGGTGGTGCGCCGGCGAGCTCCTCCCCGAAAGTTCAATTCTCCACCATTCTCCATGAGTAAGTAGTCGAATTCCACTCCTCTCGGCCTTCTGAAGCTAATGGTGAGCTCTGTTTGGACTGGGGTGGCCTATAAGTGGAGATAACTCCAATGTTAGCTCGTTTTGAGCTTTGGAGGCTTCACCCAGCAGCCATGTGGCTCTCAGCTCAGGTATTCTGCTAGAAATGAAGAGGGGAGGTCAGCCACCTGGTCTTCGGCAGCCTAAGTCAGCTGATGGGGTGGCCATGTGGCCAAAATTTGCTTCATTCCCTTTTCTCTCTCCTCTTTTCCCAAAAATTCCACTTTTACCCCCTTGCATGTATTCTCTCTCCTGATTTAGAGGGGTAGGGCTGGTCTTGTTCACTTGGGCTGACTATGGGCCAATTTTGGTGGGCTTGGTCCAAGGGGGAATGACTTGGCCTTCATTTCATTCCTTAGGTCAAATTGTTGACCAATTTGACTTTTGGGGTTGACTGGTCAACTATGGTGGGTGGACTGACCCCACTTGGTGAAATGGGTCTAGTGGCACCACCCAACTTGGTTTGGGTCAAGGGGGTGCCCCACTTAGGTTAATTAGGCCTATGGGTGTGGGTTTGACCAAATTAAGCCCAAGGTTGACCTTGGTCAACTGGGGTCAAAATGTTGACCCAGTGACATACCCTAGGGTCCACTTAGATTGTTTTTTAGGGTTAGGGCAATGTGGTGGGGTCATGTTGTGGTTAGGGTCCCCACTTAGGCTAGTTTGACCTAGTTTGACTATGGTCTTATAGTGGGCCCCACATGGCTACCACCCACTACCTAGGGTCAAACCTAGTTGGTCTCCTCAAATCTCACCCCATGCCTAACCCAATCTAAGTTGAGGGGTCTAGAAGTAACATGGGATGTTACAAATTCCAATAAACAAGAAAATAATTTCGTCCCCGAAATTTAAGTTCGGGTCTACGGGGTTCTAATTGCAAGAATTATCAAGAATCTTAAAAGCATAACTTAAATGTACCTGATGTGAATAGCTCCGGGTGTTGCTCCAGCATCAGATCTCTCGGCTCCCAAGTGTGCTCTTCCCGTCCATGGTTGGACCACAGCACCTTCACAAGGGGAACCTTCTTCTTCCGCAACACTCGGATGGCTGTATCGTCAATCCGGATCGGCTCCAATCTCACTGATCTGTCAGGCTCTACCGGTCCGGCTGTAGTAGTGATGTGCTGCTCCGGCCGAAGGAGAGCTCTCCTTAAGGAAGAGACATGGAAGACGTCATGTAGTGCACCCAACTCCGGTGGCAGCTGCAGTCGGTAAGCTAAGGGGCCGATCCGCTCCAGGATCAGGTAGGGCCCCATGTACCGTGGACTGAGCTTCTTGTGCCTCCGCACCCGTGAAACACCGTGTACCGGACGTATCTTCAGAATACCCTGTCTCCAACCTGGAACTCCACCTGCCGGTGCCGAGCATCATAATACTTTGCCTGCCTGCTCTGGGCCTCCAGTAGCCGATCCCTGATCAATCGAATCTGAGCCTCAGTTCCTCTATATAATCAGATCCCAGAGCCATGGTATCCACATCCTGTACCCATGATAGCGGTGTCCGGCATCTCCTCCCATAAAGAGCCTCGTACGGAGCCATCCTGATGCTAGCCTGGTGGCTGTTATTATACGAGAACTCGATCAATGGCAGCAGCCTCTCCCAAGGCCTCCCCGTATCCAATATGCATAATCTGAGCAGGTCCTCCATGGTCCGGATGGTCCGCTCGGTCTGTCCGTCGGTCTGCGGGTGGAAGCGGTACTAAAAGTAAGCCGAGATCCCAAGTAAGCATGCACGGACCTCCACTCGCTCGAAGTGAACCGACCATCACGGTCCGAAACAATAGTCCTGGGATACCATGATATCTGATGTACTGCTCCACAAATAGTCTCACCAGGACTGCAACTGGGGCATCCTTCCGAACTGGAATAAACCGCGCTACCTTGGTCAATCTGTCCACTATAACCCATATAGAATCATGCCCAGAGTGGGAGCGAGGCAATCCGTGTACGAAGTCCAAAGCAATGTCCTCGAACTTCCACTCTGGAACTGGCAGTGGCTGTAGTAAACCTCCCGGGCTCTTGCATTCCGCCTTCACATGCTGGCAGGTCTCGCAATGGGTCACAAAATCCGTGATCTCCCTCTTCATCCCGGGCCAATACATAGATCTCCGCAAATCTGCCCACATCTTGGTGATGCCGGGGTGTACTGAATATCTCGAGCAATGTGCCTCCCGGAGTATGTCCTCCCGGATACTGCCTCCTGCTGGTATGTAGATGCGCTCCCCGAACCGAAGAAGATCATCCTGCAACGTGTAGTCCTCGACCTTGCCCCTCTCTAGGGCACTGAAAATCGGCTGTAACGCAGCATCCAGCCTCTGATGTGCTCGGATGCGCTCCTGTATATCATCGCAGCTGATCGCTGAGCTCAAATACTCTCTATATACCACTGGCTCGGTCTCGGACACCACGGTAATGTGCATGTCCTCCATCATCTGAAGCAGCTCTATGGACATCAATCGGGGCTCCGGTCCAGAAGTGTCGGCCCTCCTGCTCAAAGCATCCGCAACCGTGTTCGCTTTTCCCGGATGATAGTGGATCTTGTAATCATAATCACAGAGAAACTCCAGCCTCCTCCTCTGTCTCAGGTTTAGGTCCTTCTGAGTATCGATATACTTGAGATTCTTGTGATCTGAGAAGATGTCACAATGAATCCCATATAAGTAATGCCTCCATATTTTCAGGGCGAAAACCACAGCCCCGAGCTCTAGATCATGTACTGGATAATTATGCTCATGCTTCTTCAACTGTCGCGAAGCATAAGCGATAACGTGTCCATGCTGCATCAAGACTGCACCCATCCCTGATAAGAGGCGTCCGTGTAGATCTGGAATCCTTCGCTCCCGGATGGAAGCGCAAGAATAGGGGATGAGATGAGTCGGTCCTTCAACTCCTGAAAAGCCGTCTCACACCGCTCTGACCAAACAAAATCTGCATCCTTCTTCGTCAAGGACGTGAGGGGGAGTGCTATCCTCGAGAACCCCTCCACGAACTTGCGGTAATAGCCTGCTAGCCCAAGAAACTGCGGATGTCAGATGCGGTCTTCGGCCGTGGCCAATCCCTCACAGTCTCTATCTTGGCTGGGTCCACAGCTAACCCAGCCCCACTGATCGTGTGCCCCAGGAAAGCCACCTCCTGCAACCAGAACTGGCACTTCGAAAATTTTGCGTACATCTGTGTCTCCCTCAACCTCTGCAGGACCTGTGCCAAGTGCTCCGTATGCTCCTCCTGAGTCCGAGAATAAATAAGGATGTCGTCGATGAATACTATCACGAAGCGATCTAAGAAAGGCTCGAAAACACGGTTCATCAGACTCATGAATGCAGCAGGAGCATTCGTGAGCCCAAAAGGCATCACCGTGAATTCGTATAGTCCATAGCGCAAACTGAAAGCCGTCTTCGGTATGTCTTCTTCCCTGATACGGAGCTGATAATAGCCGATCGCAAATCTAACTTGGAGAACCAGAATGCTCCCTGTAGCTGGTCAAATAACTCATCTATCCGAGGCAGAGGATAGGTGTTTCGGACCGTCAACCGGTTCAGCTCCCGGTAATCTATACATAATCGCAGTGATCCGTCCTTCTTCTTCACAAATAGAACTGGCGCTCCCCATGGCGATGAACTAGGCCGCACAAATCCTGACTCTACTAGCTCCTGTAGTTGAGTCCTGAACTCTGCTAACTCCCTAGGAGCCATCCTGTAGGGTGCCCGGGATACCGGCTTCGCTCCCGGTACTAGCTGAATCCTGAAATCCAAGTCTCTAGCAGGCGGTAGTCCGGGCAATTTCTCCGGGAATACATCGGAGAAATCCCGGACCACTGGAATATCTGAGATAGTTGCCTCTGTTCCCACCATCTCGAAGCAGACAATATAGACTTCTTCACCCTGCTCATGGGCCTTCACAGCCTGTATAGAAGATAACAGTAGGTGGCAGATAGGCTGGATACCTTCAACGATAACATGAGAGTCGCCATGTCTTAGCGTGATCCTCCTGGACGGGCAATCTATCTGGGCATGGTTCCGATGCAACCAGGCCATGCCCAAGATCAAATCAAAGTCCTGCAACTTCAGAATGGTCGCCGGCGCCTCAAATGCCTTGCCGCCAATCTCGGCCTCCATGTCACAATGTGCAGTAGTCCGCAGCTCCGACCCATCGGGTAGGCGTACCCTCATCTCTAGTCCAGGGAACCTCTCCACGCCTTCGAGTCCGTCGATGAAGGCCTCGGATACGAACGAGTGTGACGCACCCTTGTCGAAAAGAGTATGGGCAGGCTTGCCGCTGATCATGACTATGCCTGAGGTTTGTTTATGTGAAAGTTAATTGTTGTCCTATGGTTCCAGGTACTATATATATATCATTGAAAAATTCAAGAAAACTCATAATTAACTTCAAGTACTTGTGATGACCTCCTCGGGATTCCTCGGCTCTGTGAGGTCCAAGGCGTATATCTGCTCCTGCTCGCGCCTCCTGCCATGATATCCCCGACCTCGGCCTCGTCCTCGGCCTCGTCCTCGGCCCTGCTGTACTGGGGCCACTGGAGGTGGAGGAGGAGGGGGATGGAATCGGTGCGGGCACTCCGACCTGATGTGCCCAGGCTGGCGGCATCCGTAACAAACCACTTGTCGGTGGCCTCGGTCATCTTGTCTCCTCGGATCATGAATCTGTAGAGGTGGGGGAGCCAAAGCTGGAGGAGGCCCCTGCTCCTGCCTGAAGTTGGGACGACGACGTCCCCCACCCCTCCTGTATCCAATGGTCCTGCCTCTCTGAGAGCCCCTACTGCCCTCACCTGATGTCGATCCATCAAATGGTCTCTTCCCTCCGGCTCGCACCATCAGCTGGTCAGCCTCCAGCTTCTTCGCCATCTCGATAATCTGCCTGGATGTGCCATGTGAAATGAATAACAGAGCCTGCCTCAGATCATCCCTGAGGCCCCGGTAGAACCTCTTTGCATACCTCCTATCGTCGGTGTCCTGAATCCCCGCGAACCTGGCCAAGTGGGAGAACTCTCTCTGGTACTCAATCACTGATCTGGTCCCCTGCTTGAGGTTCAAAAACCTCTCCTCCAAAGCATCTCTGTCCGTAGCAGAGACGAAGTGTTCCAGGAACACATCGTCAAACTCCTCCCAAGAAATCTCTGACAGCTCAAAGTCCGCATAGGTAGTCTGCCGGACTGACTTCCACCATCTCTTCGCGTGGGCCTCTAGCACGGAGGTGGCTAGAGGTACTGCTTGGCCGACTGGGCAGCTGATGCCCGCTAAGATCTCGTGTATGGCCTCCAGCCATTCTTCCGTCTTCACCGCATCCTCTGTCCCACGGTACGTCGGTGGGGACAGGCTCTTGAATGCACTCAGCCAGCTCGACCCCGGATTTGGCTGTGGAGCCGGGACTTGCTGGGCTCTAAAGGCATCCAAAATCGCCGTCAGGGTCTGCCCCATCTCCGTATGTAGGAATGGAGTGGCAGCTGGAGGGGGAGGAGCCACATTTTGCGGCGCTGTGACCTGTGGAGGTTGCATAAAGGTAAGGTTAGAGCAAAATTGGCCTAACAAATTGTACTTTGTGGACCATCTATGTGACTTTACACATGGGCACACCACTGCTTCCGCTGCATAGTTTGTCCGCAAACTAATGCTGGGGCGGGGGTGGTCCCATGTTGTGGACTTCTTTCTCATATGATCGTTGTTCAAGTGATACCAGTTTGTAAGACCCCCCTCCCCCTTACCAAGGAGGGCTACCGGATCTTATGCCCAGAACCGCCATCTTACGGTGGCACTAACTCACGGGTTAGTCGACACCGCAACACGCCGATTCTGCCGGCTAGTACGATCATAAACCTGTAGGCCAATATGAGAAATAAGAAGTAAAACTGAGTATAAAATGCCATCAGTCCACAAGTCACAGTACAATCATATAAAGGAAATGAATAGTACATCACTAGTCCACAGAATAGTACAGAAGAAAGAGTAAAAAAGGGCTTATGCCCAGTACATCAAATCTCTCTCTCACAAAATAGTAGAAGCGGAAGCTAAACTAGATCATCAGATCTCGTCCCACCTGAGGACGCACAGTAGTGGTAGTAGCCGGCTGAAGTGGTATCTGCTCCTCATGCCCTGCCTCCTCGACGTGCTGGTGCTCCATCTCCACGGGCTCCTAAAAATAGTTGGTCACCGACCATTAGTCAAAAAGACTAAGTCGTTTCCTCCGCACCTCGCCCCGCAGCTCCTAGGCACCGAGCGGGAGGACGAAGCGGAGGACAACAAGGGGTAGCAAAATGGAAGCAGGTGACAATATCTAACTAATGATGTAATAAGATTCTGTAGTTCTACTCTAGCAATTCTATGTACGGTACAAGTAACAAGTAAGAGTAGTGCAGTAATGAAAAGTAAAGAAGCAGCAGTATGAACAAGTAAATAAGCTAAGCTACCACTATGCTATCATCACAAACGTACCCTAACTTATATAAATGCCCACACAAATATATAAGTTAGGATTTCCAGGAAATTTAACTTATCATATAAAAGAGCCCATACTAAATTATATGATAAGGATCTATGAAGCGTATGACCTAATATGAATGAATGATATGATGCAATTTTATGCGCAGGCAAGTGCAACTCACACAAAACGACTCTGTGATCACAGACCTTTAGTTCCCACTTTTTGAGAGCTAGCATCACTCTCGGGTACCACCGCTGTGGCTACGGCAGCAGCGGAGCGGGCGGCGTCTCCGCTTCTAGACCGGTATGCACACTACCAAGCCTTAGACCCCTCTCATACGCCTCTGTACACGTCCAAGGTGCACTCTAGAGTCTCGCGTACGTACTTTGCTGACAAACCCGTCAGTCTTGTTGGGTCGGATGTGTGTTATCGGGGGTCGTCCTCCAGACCGCAGTGTAAAACAACCCACTGGCTCCTCTAACTCCCACAACCGCCTGGTGCACCGTACTGCCATCGGTGTGACGAATGGCCAGTACCGCATGCCCCGCCACGATATTTATGCACATGCAAGTAATTCATACCGAGCCTTCCGCTCGCAGGACAAAAACCCGTCCTGAATCCCTCAAACCCAAACCCGGGTGAGAACGCACATTAGTGCCATTATACCAACTCCCTCAAACCCAAAACGGGTGAGCATATATCATGAATCTCTCCAACCCCATACGGGCGAGAAGGTACGACAATGTCCTAACCTATTATACTACTCTTGTCTACAGTTTATTATACTTAGGGGTTTAGGGTTAATCCCAGGACTGCCCCCGGTATTCCCTGTGAAGGGCTCTCAAGGGGCACTAGGAACTGTGTTGGGATTACGCCCAGCGTTCCCTTTCGCAAGGATATTTATTTTAGTTGATGGCTACCCATGTATCTCCCCAGCTCTCCTTATTGCTTTAGTATAACCCTAGTGACTTAAGGTATTACCGGGAAACCAACGGTCTTCCGCCGATCCCCGCTCCAGATGCTAGCTAAGACTTGCACTTTTAATCCCTCACTAAGAAAAACTCTACCCACCAGGGTTACATATGTTGAATTCTCTCTTATTTCTGCCGATAATAAATCCCCTGGTAATTCCCCTAAGACAAGACCTATTTGTGTTATATGCAGACCATGACCTATGTTTACCCTAGAAATGTGATCTTCCAAAACTTAAGGCATCTTGCCTCTAAATATTTATCCTAAGGTATTATGGACTAAGGGAACTACCCTAAGGATTCTCATAACTTTTCCTGGCCAAATAGTCATTTAATTAATTCTTTTAATTTAAAAGCTAGGTCACTTTACACATGAAGTGGTTTGATTAAGCATCCACTGACCTAGGGAATTTTTCCTGAGAGGTATATTGACAAAATATTACTTCCTACAGAATTTCATAATTTTCCTTAAATTATTTATTATCCTTTTCAATTTAATATCAATTCCACAAAATTCCATTTTTCCAAATGATGTATAGGCAATATTTACACAAAAATTCCAGAAAAATTACAGAGCTTTTAGGACACTAATTTAGGACTATTGGCAGAGAATCATCAACATTTAATGTAAGATGGCCTATAGGATTCCATTATAAGATATTTACCAAAATGCCATTATACTAATTTTAACACAAATAATGCATCCATTAAATTCTGAGAAATTTGTGAAAGACTAATAATAACATTTTATGACAGTAGAAAAATTTCCAAATTTTTCAGAGGTATAAATCCATCAATTCAAGAATTTACAAAATAAGGGTAAAATGGGAAATTTAGGGTATCTATTCCAAATATTCTTCAAAACAGAGGAATCATATTTTTCCTAAGTCAAATGTGATGTTATCTATACCTTGGCAAAGTTGTTTGGATTGTACGTGAATAAATCCTATTTTCAATTTTATTTCCAAACTAGCTATAATTAAAATAAATTCTAATAAATGTAATTTTGATTCCAAAAATTCCCTCATTAATTTGAGGGTGAAATTTACCCTAATGAACCACTGTAATTAATTTCATGACTCTTGCATGCCACCATTGGGCTAAATATACCAATTTGCATTTCTGCTATTTGCACACCAAGCCTTAACATAGGCTAGCACATGCAAGTGGTTTCTCCCACATGCATTGAACCCATGGTGCTGAAAATTTTATCATGCACCAAGGATGACCCCACTGACCCACCACCAAAATTTGGGGCCATGGGGAGGAGTAGAACTCCATATATGTCATTTATTTAAATTTTGATATTTTACCAAAAACTATAGGAAAATGTTTTCCAAAAATTCCTAAATTTTGGCAGGAGGTAAGTAAGCCCTAATCATGCATGTGCCCAAAATTTGGGGTCATGGTGACTAATATTGAGACCAGGGCATCCAATATAATTTTTGACCTAGTCTAGGACCAGTCCTAGGAGAAATGTCGTACAGGACTGTACACTACACCAAAATGTATGTTTAGGGTGGCCTTTTAAAGGTAAGACCCTAGGCTACAGTTGTTCATTAAGGGCCTAAGTTCTGAAAATGCCTCTAAGAGGCCTAAATTTTACATGCAAAAGGACTGAATATATGTGACAGGAAATGTTACTATTCAATACATTATATTAATTTAAATTAATGATCGGCGCACGAATCTTAAAGAAGAATCGACGGGATCTGGTTATCGTCTACCTCCAGCCAACGGATGAGATCGAGCCGACCTGGAGCGATTTTGCCGGCGGTTTCCGGCCAGCTGAGACGTCGCCACCTCCGGCCAACGGTGCCATCACCTTCACGGTGGTGGTGGCTATCATTTCCCGGCGATGGGGCGGCGGAAGACGGCGGCGACGGCGATCCCGAGCGGTTTCAGAAACTTAGAATTCTCTCGATTTTCTCACATGGCATCGGGCTCAATTGAGCCCGATCTCTCGCCTATTTGATCTAAGAAGCTAGTACGGGTAGAGGTGAAGTGAAACGCACCATAATCGGGGCTTGGCTGCGGGTCAGGCGGCGGTTTGCCGTGGTGGTGGTGCGCCGGCGAGCTCCTCCCCGAAAGTTCAATTCTCCACCGTTCTCCATGAGTAAGTAGTCGAATTCCACTCCTCTCGGCCTTCTGAAGCTAATGGTGAGCTCTGTTTGGACTGGGGTGGCCTATAAGTGGAGATAACTCCAATGTTAGCTCGGTTTTGAGCTTTGGAGGCTTCACCCAGCAGCCATGTGGCTCTCAGCTCAGGTATTCTGCTAGAAATGAAGAGGGGAGGTCAGCCACCTGGTCTTCGGCAGCCTAAGTCAGCTGATGGGGTGGCCATGTGGCCAAAATTTGCTTCATTCCCTTTTCTCTCTCCTCTTTTCCCAAAAATTCCACTTTTACCCCCTTGCATGTATTCTCTCTCCTGATTTAGAGGGGTAGGGCTGGTCTTGTTCACTTGGGCTGACTATGGGCCAATTTTGGTGGGCTTGGTCCAAGGGGGAATGACTTGGCCTTCATTTCATTCCTTAGGTCAAATTGTTGACCAATTTGACTTTTGGGGTTGACTGGTCAACTATGGTGGGTGGACTGACCCCACTTGGTGGAAATGGATCTAGTGGCACCACCCAACTTGGTTTGGGTCAAGGGGGTGCCCCACTTAGGTTAATTAGGCCTATGGGTGTGGGTTTGACCAAATTAAGCCCAAGGTTGACCTTGGTCAACTGGGGTCAAAATGTTGACCCAGTGACATACCCTAGGGTCCACTTAGATTGTTTTTAGGGTTAGGGCAATGTGGTGGGGTCATGTTGTGGTTAGGGTCCCCACCTAGGCTAGTTTGACCTAGTTTGACTAGGGTCTTATAGTGGGCCCCACATGGCTACCACCCACTACCTAGGGTCAAACCTAGTTGGTCTCCTCAAATCTCACCCCATGCCTAACCCAATCTAAGTTGAGGGGTCTAGAAGTAACATGGGATGTTACACCCTACACTCGGATATAACCTAATCGAAATGACCACCAGCCGTCGGATCCCACATAAAGAAAAACACGGCTGTGATCCGAGTCTAACCTGGAAAGACTGGGCCGAACACCGTACGGTTCACAAACCTCAGTGTCGAACACTCCGCGTCAAACGCACCTTAACCCGCCAAGGACATGGGTACCGACACGCCCGTGTCAACCAGCCGTGTGCTTGACGATCGTTGACCCAAGATCGTCTACCGCTGGCCTGATCGTTGAACCATGATCGTCGACCGCTGCCCAGTCGTCGAATTCAGATCGCTGTCAGATCGTCAAACGGAGATCACTGGCCGATCGTCGAACGCAGATTGCTGCCAGATCGTTGAACGGAGATCGCTGGCCGATCGTCGAATGCAGATCGCCGCCAGATCGCTGAATGCCCGACACGGCCTTGCCAAATACCAAATTTGGTACAAAACGCCTCCCGTCGCTATTTTGAGTTTCGGGGCGTTACAAGTGCCTTGTTTTCCAATTCAACCGGAAGTTAGCGAGATTTCCCATAAACCAGTTGGAATGGCGACATCCCAATAGGCGTCTTAAATGACGTTTGATAAGCCCAAAGAGCATCATCCACTCGCTTTGCCCATTCCTTTCGATTGGAGTGGATTGATTTTTCCAGAATTTGGTTCAGCTCTCTGTTCGAAACTTCCACTTGACCACAAGTCTGGGGATGATAGCCCAATGCAACCTTGTGATGAACACCGGTCCTTTTCAGCAATTGAGTGAATTGCTGGTTGCAAAAATGACTACCTCCGTCGCTTCTTATAGTCCTCAGGCACCAAAGCGGGATAAGATATTTTTATGCAGGAAGTGGAGTACGGTTCGAACATCATTCGATGAAACCTCCTTTGCCTCCACCCATTTGGACACATAATCAACAGCGACCGGGATGTACTGCTTCCCATGCGACATGGGGAAGGGACCCATAAAGTCAATTCCTCAAACATCAAATAACTCGCATACCAGCATGTTGTTCAGAGGCATCTCATCATGACAAGCGTTGTTTCCAGTGCATTGACATTCGTTGCACTCTTTGACATATTTAATAGAATCTCGAAACATTGTAGGCCAAAATAATCCGCACTGAAGGACCATGCAAGCAGTCCGTGCAGCACAACAATGTCCACCTGCCTCACGATCATGGCATTGCCTCAGAATGTCTTTAACCTCAAGTTCTGGGAAGCAACGTTGAATAACACCGTCAGTGTAGGTGCGGAACAGGAGAGGATCCTCCCAATGGTAATATTTGACGTCAGAGAAAAACATTTTCTTTTGTTGATACGTTAAATGCGGAGGCAACACTTTGCTTGTCAAAAAATTGGCAAAATCAGCATACCACGGAGCAGGCGTAGCAGAAGAAAGTGCGAAGAGGCCTTCATCAGGAAAGGCATTAGAAATGGAAATTCCACGCGAATCCTCCCATCCTCCCACGTCAAGTCTCGACAGATGATTGACAATCACATTATCAATTCCTCGGCGATCCTGAATTCCAATATCATACCCCTGCAGTAATAAAATCCAACGCATAAGACGAGGTTTGGAATCTTTCTTGTGCATGAGGAAGCGAATGGCCGCATGGTTAGAATGCACAAGCACCTTTAAAAGGACCAAATAGGAGTGGAACTTTTCAAAAGCAAAGACGACAGCCAAGAACTACTTCTCGGTAGTGGTGTAATTTAGTTGCACATTGTTCAATGTCTAAATCACGTAAGCAATCGTATGGAAGATTTTATTTTTATGATGCCCCAACACAGCCCCCACTACCACGTCTCTAGCATCACACATTAACTCAAAAGGCAATGTCCAATCAGGGGATGAGAGAATCGGGGTAGTAACCAAGCGATCTTTCAAGCAGTTAAACGACTGATGACAATCATCATTAAACTCAAACTTAGCATTCTTCACCAAAAGATTGGATAAGGGCTTAGCTATAGCCGAGAAATCCCGAATGAAGTGTCGATAGAACCCAGCATGCCCCAAGAAACTGCGAATGCAATGAAGTGACGAAGGAGGGGGGAGGTTTTTAATCACCTCAACCTTTGCTGGATCAAGTTCTAGCCCCAGCTGAGAGACTTTGTGCCACAGAAGAATCCCCTCACGCACCATGAAATGGCACTTCTCCATGTTGAGCACTAAATTGGTATCCTCGCAGCGCTGCAAGACCAATGAGAGGTTGCATAATGCTCCATCGAAGCTATCACCAAATAGGGAAAAGTCATCCATGAACACTTCTAAGAAATCTCCAACCATTTCACGAAAAATTGCGGTCATGCATCGCTGAAAAGTGGCTACACCGTTGCAAAACCCAAAGGAAGTCTTCGGAAAGCAAAAGTCCCTGACGGGCATGTAAACGTCGTCTTTTCTTGGTCCTCAGGGGCAATAGCCAGCTGATAATATCCCGAATACCCATCTAAGAGACAGTAGTACCCATGATCGACCAGCCTTTCCAGCATCAGGTCCATGAATGGCAGTGGGAAGTGGTCTTCTTTGGTCGCCGCATTCAACTTTCGATAATCAATGCAAACTCTCCACCCAATAACAGGCCTTGTAGTAAGCGGTTCACCATTCTCATTACAGATGACAGTAACACCTCCTTTTTTGTGTACCAGCTGAACCGGACTCACCCATTCACTATCGCATATGGGGAAAATAATTCCAGCATCCAAAAGTTTGATAACCTCCCTTTTTACCACCTCCTGCAACATAGGATTTAATCGGCATTGCAGTTGGGATGATGGATTGAAGTTATACTCCAGTAAAAGCTTATGCATGCAAACAGCGGGACTGATCCCTTGAACATCTGAAATTTTCCACCCAAATGCTTTGCTATGTAGCTTTAGCAATTCAACGAGATAGCATTCCTGATCAGCCATAAGATATACTGAAATAATGACAGGGTGAGTGTCTTTCTCCCCTAGAAAGGCATACTTCAGAGTGCCAGGAAGCACTTTGAGCTCGCGAGAACCTTCAGAATCGAATGGGGGAGCGGTCGCACGCTCGTGGCCTCCATCCCGCGCCTCATGAGGCCTTTCAATAATGTCCATATCGGGACCCCGTAACTCATCTTCATCCTCCTGAAACTCCATTGCACCCAGCTCTGCTCGGTCAACCTCCCTTGACGCCTTATACATATCTAAAACCGTTTCTTATGATCCAATGCGCAACGTCAACTAACGCTTTTCCGCATCAAGGATGGCTCTGGCAGTGGCAAGGAATGGCTGCCCCAGAATAATGGGAGTGTCAGACGTATTCTCAATGTCAAGGATAACAAAGTTCGCCGGAAAGGCCAACCCGTTAACAGCAACCATGAGATCTTCAACCACTCCCACGAGTTTCTTCTTTGACCAATCAGCGAGCTATAGAATGACATTAGTGTAACGTCCCCGCACCCCAGCGTGTACTCTAATTCCCACCTGCTCTGGTTCAGGTTATCGGGATGTAGCCCAAGCACCCCAACCCCTCTCACTCCACAGGCGAGTTGTTGGTGGCCACATCCTCCCTTTGGTGAGCGAACTCGACAGTCAAGTTGGGCCGTACGGGGACTTTCTAGGAGGTCACCCATCCCAGTATAACTCTCGCCCAAGCACGCTTAACTATGGAATTCTTTCAACTCTCATCACCAATTGATCATGAAAGTTGAAAGAACTCAATAGTTAAGCGTGCTTGGGCGAGAGAAATACTAGGATGGGTGACCTCCTGGGAAGTCCCCGTACGACCCAGCTTGACTGTCGAGTTCGCTCATCAAAGGGAGGTTGTGGCCACCAACAACACGCCCGTGGATGGAGAGGGGTTGGGGTGCTTGGGCTGCAGCCCAGTAACCAGAACCGGACCAGGTGGAGATTAGAGTACACGCTGGGGCGCGGGGACGTTATAATAAAAGTGCACTTTTATTGTAACGACCCTAGCCGATACAACGTGACAGTGTCACGGCTCCGCTCTATGCATCGCTACAAGGCTGCAGCCCAAGCACCCCAACCCCTCTCCCTCCACAGGCCGTTGTTGGTGGCCCTAACCTCCATTTGATGAGCGAACTAAATAGTTAAGCCGGGTCGTACGGGGACTTCCCAGGAGGTCATAAAGAGAAAACGTATAGTAATGAGAAACGTATAGTATCTAACTTTTCCAAAGTTGATGCTATAAAGAGAAAACAAGAAACCGGGTGGATCTCCCGAATTATCCAGGGATGGAGAAATGGGGAAACGGTGTTCCGACCTCCCACTCCAAGCGGGAAGGAAACTCATCATGCCTTCAGGTATGACCACAGGAATAATCGTGGTCACTGCAAGGGTGATTTGTCCCCATGTGGAAACGTCCATAGTGCAAGAGGCGTCATGGCCACCCATGAGGAAATACCTAAGGCTCATTCTGAGCCCTTTGTATTCACGGCCACTGCCACAACAAAGTGTGGATCTGCATGTCCTAGTTCACAGAAGAATTCTCTCCATTCGAGGACACGGGATAGGGAGAATAGAAGTCATGATGTCAGGCTTCATGGAGCCTCAGCAAGGGAGATGCCTGAAAGAATGGCACCACCTTCTCGGCCTCATAACGCTCACAACATGCATTCGTTCCACCCTTCCTCGTGTCACGATGGAAGAGGAATTTGTGTGACAAGAACATGCCCTATCCCTTTTAGACCTAGGACCGTGACTACATCAGTCACTAGATCAGGTCGAAAACGGCGATACAACATTCACCCTTGTTGGTGCTGCGGAAAAGTGGGACACTTTGCCATTGACTGTTGACACCACCTCTCTGTGTCCACAGCAAGGGCTTATCCACATTATAGGGACAGAGGCAGTCTTCCAGACAGGTTTTCTCAAGGAAGGCAGTTGCATGCTTATGCTAATAGAAACCTAGGACCCAATATGATTTGGGTTCCTAAGGTAAAGTAATTCTGTCTTGCAGGGTAGTCTAGGTCCCCGTGAATACTATGGGAACTAGACAGTAGGTGGCTCAAGGCTAACTTGGAACAAGCGTCTGCAATAACAGATGTGCTACCTGTTGAGCATACTCACTTTAAGCTACTAATATGTTCTACCTGTGGGACTAAGACGATGACTCTCCAAATCCCAGGTAATTTTGATCAGTTCAAGGACTTGTGTCATGATGCAACCTCATTCAAAATAAATATATATATATATTTCTATCCTTGTGTATACGTATACTTATGCTTATCATGTATGTGTGCACCTTTATGGAGAGATTAACTCGAGGCATGCAAACCATTACACATCAATAAAAGGTTAACAAAGATACGTCATTGTAAAGTTCGACAAATCACAGTTGACATCAAGAAGTGTCTGGAGAAGTCTCGCTCAAATCCAAATAGATTGTCGTTACAATAAACATGTATTTATTAATCTTACATTAACTTGACATCCGAAGGATTTGAAAATGTTGCAATGCTTCCCAATGAGGTAAAGAAAAATATCAATATCACTTTATATACTCGGAATCCCGCCGAAGGAGCTCACCGACCCTTGGCATTCTCCCCGAATCCCGACGACTTAGACAAATCCCGCCGACCCATTTTATATCTCGCCGAATTAGACAAACGGTATTAGAAACCAAATTAGACAAATCCCGCCGAATCCCGCCGAAGGAGCTCGCCGACCGTTCGGCTTCCTTAAGTATCCCGCGGCATCAGAAATCGCCTTCTTCACGAATCCCGCCTCTCATCGCAGCAATTATTCCGCGGATTCGCCGAAACCTGCAGCCCTCCGACGCTCTCGTCGAATCGCCAAGTGAGTTCTCGTCGAATCGCTGCTGTGTTTCCATCTTCTTCCCGTGAGATTCTAGCAAGGCCGAACCCCACAAGGTTCTAGCGAAGTGTCCCTATGACCACAAGGTTCTAGCAAGGCCGAACCCCACAGGATACTCTTCCATCCACCGAAGATCTTCCCGAAGCTCATCAACCCACTTCCGTGTAAGCCCGTAGGTAACCTCCTCCTCACCCGCACTTGGACGCGCTCACTAGTGATGCTTTCTTTTTGAATGTTCATTAATGCTTAGAGTAGGACTTCTCTCTAGATCTTCAATGGCTCCAAGGACGACTGTAGGCTTGATTTCTGGCTGCGAGCTGGTTCGCACTGGATTTTCTCATGCCTCGGACGAGTTCCGGAATATCATTTTAATGCTAGAAGAGGCTGGGCTAACCTTCGTATTGGAGCACCCTTGCAAAGTTCTGGATAAAGAGGTGCTGGAGTTCTTCTCTACCGCAAGACTCCGAGATAGAGACTCCATCATCAAGAGCAAGGTGGCTGGGACAAAAGTTAAGATGTCTGCCGATAAGCTAACTCGCTACCTGCAGCTTTCAAGTTCGGAGCAGGGGGACTATCTAGAGGACGAGGACAAAGCCAGAACTCTCTTGTTCTGCGGTCTTCCAAGAGGCACTCGATCAGTAAAAAGAAAAGAGATGAATGAAGAAGGGAAGCTCCTATCTGACGTTATTGGAAAAGTGCTCATCTGCAAGCCGGGCTCCCATGATCATATCTCCGGAGATATGTTCAAAATCCTCATCGCTGTGGTCTGCCGCAAGAGGTTCAACTGGGGAGAGTTGCTGTTCCAAAAGATCAAGGACACTCTGGGCACTCCGAGTTTCGGCCGCATCATAAGTCTATATCTCAACCAGCTCAACGGAGACAAGTTCGACATGAGCAAAGGCGTCCCTCTCCACTACTTGAAAAGGATGGATGCAAGTGTGTTTGATCGATGGGAGCGGCGCATCGGGCAGCCTGCTGTGGAAGAGCACGAGGAAGTATTTCCAGCAGTCTCCCCCGGTGAAATTCCTGATACTGTGACTGCAGCAATCGAGGGGGAGACTCAACCCACTCATATGGATATAATATCTGAAATCGCCCAGGTGGCCAAGGATGCGGTAGCCGAAATTCCTGAAGTAGGTGAACCTGAGCTGGAGGATGAGGAGATCCTGAACAGAAATAGTCAAGGAACCGAAGCTGCGGCACTGGAAACTGATGATCGGGAATTGGAAGAAGTTGCTGACATAGATGAATTCTTGAATGAGGACGAAGAGGACGATGAAAATGAGGGACATGAAGTACTTGAGACTCCAGATACTGTTGAACCTCCTTCTGATAAGTCTGCAACAGTGGAGGGGGAGTTAAATAAATCTACAGAGGCCGCCCACATTCCTCCTTTGGAGCCTGTGATTGTATCCAGCTCTACCGACATGTCTGCTGAAATGCAAGGTCCACAAGTGCCCCCGGCTATTCCGTTACGCGATGACCTAGCCACTCACACTATACACATCATTCAGGGCATCGTAAATGAGCTTAAAGACTCTTTTGATATAGCCCAGAAAACTCTGCTGAAAAGGATTAAGACTTCTGAAAATCTGATGCTCAAAAATATGGTGGAAATCAACCATAAGATGGACATGATGGAGAAGAAATTTAAGGAGAAGTACACCGCGGCCGGCGAAGCTGTCACACTCTTAATGGCCGGTTTGAAAAAGAGTACTGATACTTTGGCTGTTGTAAATCAGAACGCACACGTTGTAGCCAACAATATTCAGAAATTTGATGGTAATATGGTCACCTTAAATGCCAATCAGCAGACCCTGATCACTGAATTCACCAAGACAACTAAGCATATTGATGACTCTCTGCACTCATATGCCAACTGCATAGCTGTCGAAGCCAAAAGGGGGAGAAAGAGTATATCGCTAAGCTGGCCGAGCTCCAAGAAAGCATGGATGCAAACTTCGCACAATCAAGCAAATACGTCTATGAGAGCTGCTGGTGGATGCTCCAACAGGCGCTAGGTACGTTAGGCGTCGTCCTACCTGACAACCCTGCCGGTACTCATGTCCCTGAGACATCTAAGGCTGCTGAGGAAGTAAGTGTTGCTGAGGATGTTAGTGCAAGTGATGCTGCAGATATTCCCACACATGAAGCTGATGCTAGGGCTCTCTCCAAAGCTAAATTGAGGAGCATGTTTGACCAAGAGGCCTTAGCAAAAGCCAGGGGAAAGAGAAAAGTTCAGGAAGGGACCTCCAAGGAGACTCCAGCTGAGAAGCGAATCAGAATGAGTGAGGAGGATGTACGAAACGAAAGGTGGAGTCCAGTTTCAAGGAACATCATCTTAGACACCTTCCGGCTGCAAGAAAGAGGAGAGATCAATCGAAATGAAGCATATAGCCAGTATGAATGGGAAACGCACAAAGCATTTGAAGCGAAACGCAACATCTTTTTCAGAAACAACAAGGATCCAGACAAAGTTGCTCCTCCTAGGTACTACCCGAAGCCCAAGGAATACATGGAAAGGCAAAGCAAAAAGTACTTGGCTCAAACTCTTAAGGGTGACGTAGCTAAGGACAAATAGTCATCATTTTATAGCTGGTCACTGTGTCTTAAGAACATTTAATGATTATTACTGTCGTATGAACGATTCTGGATTATATGTGAATATATTTCTCTTGGTATATATATATTTAAATGTGTGAATGACTCAAGTCCTGTTCTGATTGCATATATTCTCTTGTGTTGCATGTTTAATTTTTGAATGCTATGTTATTATTTGATAGGTGTTATTCATCTTAGCTAGTAGGGTTTTGGCTTCGTCAAATAGGGGGAGATTGTTGGGTATTGTATCCACGATTACCTAGATTTGAGGAAGCCACCTGTCAAGCTAAGATGAATTCACAATGTATTTGACGAAACATCTTAAGTTGTACTTGCAGTTCCTCCACACTGAGTGCACACCAATGTCAGGGTGCAGTAGGTCAATATACACGGGTCTGCACGACGTAATCCCTCGTTGAGCAGATCAGTGTGTTGGCCTATGTGTACTCTCTCTATTGGAGTGCACTTACTTTCAAGTACATGGCCGTTCATATGCAAGAAGAGACAAGGAGCATGGAGGATCAAGGAGCAGCTCCTAGGTGGAAGACGAAAATTCGTCCAAGGCAAATTCGACGAGAATCACTCGTGATTCTCGCCGAATCGACGAGAATCATCAGTGATTCTCGCCGACTCCTTCTGGCCATCTCAAAATGGTGCCAAGTAAGATTCGGCGAGAATCACTTGTAATTCCCGCCGAACAAGTGGCCAAGCAGCCCATGTACACAAAGTAAAATTCGTTGAGAATCAATAAGTGATTCGACGAGAATCACAAACGATTCTCGACGAATCGTCGAGAATCACTTGGTGATTCTCGCCGATTCGTCGAGAATCATCTGCGATTCTCGCCGATTTTCACTTGGCGTTTTCTCAGGTTGCTGCTGGACCGGATTCTGCTTCTGGACTAATTTGAACCGGAATCTGGGGATTTCTTTTGTGGGTCCCACAATGGTCAAATTTGTTGTATCTATAGGGTATAAATACATGGGTATTTTGAACAGTAAAGTAACGGAGAAAGAGAAAGAAACCGAGCCGCCACGAAACCCTAATATCGCGAACTCTCTCCGCCGCCGTCGTCGCCGTCGGGCAAGTAGGTCGCCGTCAACAATAGAGATTCCTTCGTAATCTCCTGCGACAGAAGCTTAGCAAGGCTTGAGTCTCACGCGTCTATCCAGAGATCCTTTGTCTCTCGATTTTTGATCGGAAACACTTCCCATCCGAATCGATCGAGACGACCGATCCTCGTGTGACCGTTTGAAGACCGAGCTTGCTTCGCAACGAAGTTTGGATCTCCAAGTTCAGCAGCCGCTCTTCATCGTAGCCGCCGATCCCGAAGCTAGCCGCCGCTTGTGTGCCGCCGCCGGTTCCGGGGAGATCCTCTCCAAGAGAGACCAAGGTCGTAGACTCTTCATCGACTTCAAGAACACGTTGTCGAACAAAGAGGAACACCGTAGTCTCCAAAAGAAGTTTGTATCACGTGTACACTCTACATTTAATTACGTTGTAAAGGAACTTTTGTTCCGTGTTGTAAGGGTTGGGTGCAACCCGTTTTGTGAGAGTGTTGACTCTCACGTGTGGAAGGGCTCCTTCCGTTAGTGCAGGGATTGGATTTCAGTCCCGTTGGAGTAGTGACCGAGTCGTCCCTTGTTGGGGAGATAGGTCGAAGGGGGAAAGTGGATGTACCCAAGTCGGGGAACCACTATAAATTTGCTGTGTATTCTGTGTGCTGTGGTTTTTGTTTTTATTGTGCAGGTACATCCGTAAATTCCGCAAAAGAACCACACGTCACCTATCCCCCCCCCCCCATAGGTGCACATAGTTGACACTAGGTGGACTTTCAGATGGAATCATCAAACAACATCCAAATTTCTAATAATACATGCCACGGTTGCACTACCCGGCAACATCACAAAAATCTTGATGCGATGGCGGTAAGATTACCATTCACGACCAAGTAATAAAATGGAGTAGCTTCCCCAAATATCGATCTCACGTGGAGTGCAAGTAGGGATCATGGATTTCGCTTTCAGAGAAATTAATGAAAGTGCTAAGTAAAAACGAGGGGTTTGATTTTTGGTTTCCTACACTAAGCAGCATTAATCTAGTGCGGGTCGCCGTCACCGCGTCGCCAGGGTGAATTACTCCAGAGAGTAATAGCGGAGACGAACAAACTATCGAGGGTCGTAAACACCACTTCGCATCTCGCGCTTCTAGCAGTCGCTAGAACGGCTCAAACACAACTTTCTCTAACAAATATGAAGCTCATAAACACACATCATGATCAACAAATCTCCACACAAAACCATAGCAAGGACTCGAGCAAAACATGGTTATTAAACCTAAAGCATACTAGCACAAGTTCAAGTTAAAGCAAATCCAAGAATAGAGGGGGAGAAACACAACCAAGCACTCGAAGGCACTCCAAGATTCACGGCCGGAAGCGAGGGTTGTTGAGTGTCGTCCTAGCTCGGTCTTTGGGAGGTATCCGGGATCTGTCACTTCCTTCTTCACACCCGTCTTCTTCGTGTTGTGGTCGCTGATTCGGATCAGAGCGAATTACTTCAGAAGTTCCGCAACTAAGATCTCAAACAGTAGCTTGGAGGTCGGCAATGGCGATGGCGGTCGGAGACAAATCTTTTGCCAGCTCTTTGGAGGAGAATGGGTGGCCGGATCAACCCTCCAAGGAGGAGAGAGAAAATGATGGCGGGATGGACGAGTTCTCGCTCAAAGGGTCGGAAATGGCAGGGGAAAACAGAGATATCCTGATCCATAAGAAATTTGCAGCTTAAATAGTAAAAGTTAGAAAAAAATGGTCACGCACGGTCTAGTGCACGACTGTGCATGAACCGTACGATATTAATATCCAAAAAAATGCCTGAGGAAGAAGAAGCGTTTACCCGTGTGTTTCCTTCGCACACGGGCGGTTCCGTCTGTGCGTGAAAGACATCGCACGGGTAGTGACAGTGTGCTGGAAAATTGAAACATACTAGAAACCGCGCGTTTTACTCGCGCACGGATGCAGCCGCCCGTGCATGAACAACAGGCACGATTAGCCACAGAATGGAATAAACTGGGAAGCTACAGGAAATCCGTGTGTTTCCTTTGCGCACGGTTTCGAAGAAAGCGTGCGTCAACCGTGCGAGAGGAAATTCATCGAGCTCAGCTCGACATTCTTCCAGCCGACTACAATGCACGATTTCACGCAAACCGTGCGTGAAAGAAACGCACGACCGTGCGTTTTCCTTGAGACAGAATTCCTACCTTGGGGGAAAACACACCACCTCCACGAAATAAAAACTCACAAAGGAGGACCCTCCAGCAATCAATAAAATGCAATAAAACTACTGGAACGAGCCCTGGGGAGCACCAAGTGCATACCCCCAACAAATGAATGCGCAATTGCGCACCCACGGGCTAGAAAAGTGCACCAAACTTGAAACGCAGTAGGAACGAAATATCAATGAAAACAACCGAAAAGTGAAGTGCAAAGTCATGAAAACCGGCCCAGATGAGTCCGCAAAGCCCTATAAAAATGGGACTCATCATGCATCGACTGGTGGGCATGCATTGTGTGCTCACAATCCCTTTTGACGAGCGTCGAGTTTGTCAACTGGATTCGACGAGCGTCGAGTGCTACATGATGCATATGACGCTTTGGCTTACAGGATTTTCGGCAGTGGGATTTCGCAGTATTTTATCGGATATATCCGACAAATTGGTTTAGTCATACTCGATAAATTCATCCAGAATGACTTGGATGATTTTGTGGAACAAGTGTAATTCGTCGGATGTCGTCGCAGACTTCCTATGTCGTCGAGTGATACTCAATGAATACGTCTAATGTGACTTGGTGTTCTTTAAAACTGGTTTGGTCGGATGAGGGATACTCATCAAAAGGAAGGCAATTCGTCGAATCTCGTCGGAGATACTCGACGAATTCATCAGATTTGCCTTGAAGGTTTAGATGATTTGTCGAGATGGCTAGAGGATTGCTACGATTCGTCGAGTATGTATATGTATAAATGACGAATTTGACTTAGAAGATTTTCGCCTAGGCTGTATATGCTGATAAATATTTACAGGCTGAACTGGGTTCGGGACTTATGCTGAACAACGCTTTATGACCGGTCTTTTCAATCAGACTTGTTTAATGTGATAATGGGCGGTGCAATGAGGAAGTGACACATGGTGAAGTAAAATTAACCCTAATGATTCCTTATAAAACGGAACGATCAAAAAACATAGCGGTCTTCATTCTTCCTTATCGAGACGTACCGAGCGTGATGCGAACGGAGAAGGTTGACGATGGTGGATTTCTAGGAAGGATGATGAAGAGCGTCGGTGCCGGACTTTCTTGGAGGGGCTTCAAACTCCTTGAGGAAGTTTCTCTTAGCCTCCCTAGAGCGATCTGAAGAGGAGTCGGACACTGCCATGCCGCCAAGAAGAAGAACAAGATATATTCCCGGAAATGAAGTGAGCTTCCTACCCTTTCCCTTGGTGTTAGATATTTAGATATATTATTGGAGATATGTCCGCTCTAGAGAACTTGACTTGGTGTTTATTGTAGATCTCGTAGGCAGAGACCACTCTAGGACCATTGTCCTAGAGTTTCGTTGTCTTTAACTTGTCCTCTCTTCATTAGAAAGACAGTGGACTTGATTTCGTGAAGAATGGTGGTCTATTTAGGGTGTATAAGGGAGGAGGAAGAGCTGAATGCAACTTTTTATGATTTTCTAGAGGGAGAAGACAAACCTATGTCATTTGTTCGACTTTACGTTGCATGCAGAAATCTAATTTTTGTACACAGCGGGAGTATTGCTTGATTTAAGCCATGATCCGAGAACTTCTGGATCTTTGGCTGAACACAAAAGTTATAGCCCTCGGAAATACCTTTACTATGGATGGTTGTTGCAGCAACAAGGGCTTCAACCCACTACTTTCCACTCGGCTCTCCAGCACTTGCATGGGGACAATCCACCGTAACGGTGGTAAACAAGACAACGGTCAGCATTCAGCTGACTATTTTATAACGACCCTACCCCTTACCCAGGGCAGCAGTATTCCTTCCCTGGAGGCATAAAATGTCATAAGCAGATATATCACAAGATGTGCGCTCACGCACCACCAATATATCACAACTGTCGACCAAACAACCCGACGTTCCATGCACTCAGGGCACATTCTTGGTGTACCGGAAAACCAGGGTCCCACCACCATTCCTAATGGCAAACTTGAGCATTTCGTTACACGACCTATAATCAGAGACTTTAGCCTTAATGGCATGCAGGCCTAAGACACTCATTATGTGAACCTGACGAATGCCAATATCTCAAGCACTCATGTCAGACAACCATAATGCAGATACAGTTCAGCCCTTGCCCGTTGCTCAAATCGTCAGTTCAATGAATAGACTGACGCGGGTCGGCATCCCCTTGTACATTTGGCATGAAGCCTTTTTAAGAGCTCACATAACTCACAATAGCCACACTGTCCCCTAAGGACTGGCTTCACAATCATAGGTTAGCTGGAGTCATTGCCAGCAACACTCACTATAACCCGACGTTAGCGACAGAAATCTCTTTTTGTCTCCAGCCCTAACCTTATCTGGACCAACCATCCAGAAATCCCTTCAGCCACCTGAAGTGCCAGAAATACTGGTCTTTCGTACCATACATCACATGCACTTTGCGGGTATTTTCCTGTAATTCCACACAAGTACTTCTTACTACTACCCTTCATAGGCTCAACCCACCGACTCAATAAAATACTCGTTTATACACGGAGTCTTCTCTGGTCCGCAAAATAAAACATCACCAATCCAGACAAACCTGTCCAAATGGGCTTCACACAGTATGCCTATTCCGTACTACATATTTTCGTATCTATATGCAAGACTCAGTGGGGATGTCATGAATCAACCCAAAGGAATTCCTTCGACTTTCCACCTTTTGGTGGGGGATTCCATACATATGCCAAAAGGACTTTACTTGTCAAAGAAGAAAGATCGTTACCCTTGAAGATCTCTTTGGAGCCATGGCAAAGCGTTTCTACTTGGACGGAAATGATCGTTACACTTTCCTCTTCATAGATCTCGCTTTGGCTTTAGATTCCAGCCCCAAATCCTCCTTCAGCAGCACAACCAAAGCACTCAAACCCTACTAGCCGAGAGGGCCTGCTCCAGAACTCGGGAAGAAAGAGAATTGATAAAGGGAATAATGATTTCCAATTTTAATTCTCTATAGATAAGGCATCAGTTATCTTCCAGCCACACGATTTCATCCCCTCAAAACACATCAACGGCTCGGAATTGAAGCTAAAAAATCAACCACGGCTCAGTGGCCGCACACCAGCCAACTGACACGATACACCGCTTGTCCATATCCATATTTTCGACAATTCGTCGAATGGGAGAAATTTCGTCGAACGAAATTCGTCAAATGAGCCAATTTTGTCGAGCTCCGCTCAATGATTTCGTTGATCTCCGCTCGGCGATTTCGTCGAGCGCTGCTCGACTATTTTTTCGAGCGCCGCTTTACGATTTTCTTGCCCAGGCAGGCCAACTCTTTTCCAGTTTCATTTTGGGGTGTTACACCTTGAGTACACGATCCATTCATCTCAGTAGTCGATGGTGGACAATGCACGGACACATGTTCCCATCATGAAAGAACTTCCCCATCTAGCTTGCTCAGCACTAGACTCAGCTTTCTCCGTGTCTGCAACTTGGCCAAGCTGCAGTTTTACCTTACAGTCTCTCTTGAAGTGTCCTGTCTAGTCGCATCTATAGCACTTAAGCCACTCCTTCCAATCTTGCTTAGGCGTAGATCTCCCCTCTTGCTGATATGAAGTAAAATGTCCCTCTACAGCATCAAACTTCTTATTCTTCTCCTCTCATTTCTTCTTCTTACCTGAGAAGAGCACCTCACTATCCCCTTCAGAGATAGTGACCCCAGCCATCTATCTGGACAAACTCTCATGCGAAGCCAGTAAGTTCTTAAGCTCCAACAAAGATGGTTCAGTAGCCCAGCTTTGAACTGAAGTGATGAAGGCCACATACGCCTTCTACAAGCTGTGGATTATGTGCCTCTTCAGCTTTGACTCAGAAATAGGCTCATTATTGTCCAGTGCTGAAATCTCAGCGCACAGGTTCTTCATTTTTAGGAAGAATGTTGAAATGTGAAGATCACCTTGAGTGGACTTCACCAACTCATTCTCTAGAAAATATAGTCGTGCTACATTCTTTCGGTTGAATAACTCATCAAGGAAAGTCCAAATTTTCTCAGCAGACTAAAATAAAATGATGTGGTTAAAGAGTTCTGGTGAAATAGCCTGCTTGAGAGCAAACTCAGCTTTAGCATTAGTCTTCCTCCAGGCTTTCACTGCATCAACACCCACACCCACAACAATAATAATTTCCTTCTTTTTGTCTCCTCCGACGACTTTCAAAAGGTCCTCTCCCAATAGATAACTCTGCATGCACAACTACCACTTCTTGTAGTTAGTCGGTGTAAGCAGTTTGATTCCAAGGCCTCTTGCATAACCTCCTTCCAGTATAGACACTTTGGTTACTTATGAAAGTATTTATTTTCAAGGTATCTTGCAACCTAGAGGGGGATGAATAGTTTTATTTAAATTTTGTGATTATATTTTAAATTCTTCATTTAGTACTTAGTGTGTTGGCAGTTGATTAGCCTTCAAGAATCTGAACAAAGAACACAACACAAAAAAGCACACACAGAAATTTTTAATATTCCCCAGATTATGGGTACATTCACTCTCCTCCCACCTTTCTAACTTTCAGTTCGACAAGTCACTTCTCCAAAACTCAACTCAAAGAGATAACACCACGATCCCACAGGACCACTCGGTCTCCTCTAAGACCTTCAGCTCAGGCACAAGTTCCCAACAACTCAGAGATCAATAGATTAGCTACCTCAGGCAGTTAAGCCCTATAACTCAGGCTGGGAGGACATCCCTACCACATATTCACAAAGGATCCTACATTAGAGAGAATGACTCTACTACCTCTGGCTTCAAGCCCTACCTCAGATCTAAAGGATCCTACAACTCAGGCACAAATACGTTATAACTCAGTGAGAATGACTCACCTACCTCAGGTTGTTAATCCCAACGTCGGGCCAAAGGCCCTACAGCTCAGTGATCAAAAGATCACCTACCTTAGATCCAAACTGGATCCTACACTCAGAGAGTAACACTTTCCTACGGCTCAGGTAAATTTTCCCTACCTCAGGCTAAAAGCCCTACACCTCAGATCCAAAAGGATCCTATAAGAAAAACAGTGTTTTGATTAATTTGACATGAAAAATTTTCTCTGTGTCATCAACTATTGCTGAATTTTCTTAGCTCTATCTTACTTCACAGAAGTAGTAAGAAATTCTTCCTTTGCTGGAAGTGTCTCAGAATGTAAATTCTGATCATGTTGAAGAAGACAGAAGAATGGCTATGTCTTGAGTTCTTCAATCAGCTAGCTGAGCATACAAAAGAATGATGGCTCTTCTTTGTTTCTTTCTTTTTGAGAAGTCTTTCTAATCTTGTTGGAGGAGAAGAAACTGCAACATCTAACGGAACTTTTTTTGGTTCTTGCTAGAAGACTTTAAGCTTTTTCTATGCAGCAATGGCGAGGAAGATGAAGTCCAACCGCTTTTTCTCTTGTTGAATAAAACCCTAAAAGTTCTCCTCTTCCTTCTGAAGCTGTCCATTTTATCTTCCGCTGATTAATGGCTCCAAGACGCAGCGGGGACCACCTGCAGTTGACTTATGCAACTTGCTTTAGCTGAAGAAGATGTATAGTAGCTCTCTGGCGCTAGTTATGGTATTATATAGCTTTCCGTAGCTTTCTCGCGAGTATTTTGAACCATGTTTACTTTTGCTGACATCACCATCTGTGGACTTAGCAAAAATCAAGCATCAATAATATAGGCATTGAGTGAGTAAGCATCACTCAATGGCAAAACACTTGGACAAAATTCTGTTTATCTCAGCCATTAGGCGTTGAGTAAGCAACCTTCACTCAACGCCAAAATGCTTAGAAAGTTTTCTCTCATCAGGCGTTGACTGAGCAACCTTCACCCAATGCCAAAACACTTAGAAAAACTTATTTGTCTCTAGGTTTGTGTGATTAAGCTTCACTCAACACCAATCTTCTTAGATGGAGTTCTACCACTTGGCGTTGTAATGAGTTGTAAATATACGTATTTTTGTGTGTAATAAATAAGTCGTTTTAGTTACTTTTCGTCATTTTTACTTATATCTCTTTAATAAATTGCTCTTATTTTGTAAATATTTTGCTAACCTAATTTGTTTTGATTTTCTGAAAAATTTCAGGAAAAGTCAAATTTTTGCATGGGTCACGCCCGTGTTCCTTGGGTCACGCCCGTGACCAGGGCGTGACTTGTCAACAACCAGTGATTCAGCCAATTTCTGAAGAAAAACGTCGACACGCTCGGTCACACGCCCGTGTCAATCCGACACGGGGCGTGACCAAGCCCGTGTCCATCCCGCTCGACGATTTCAACTCAATGATCGTCAACTCTGCGCCACGCCTAAAGTCACGCCCGTGACCTAGGGCGTGACTCCTCTTCCCGCTCGACGAATTTCCAACTCAAAATTTCCGCTCAACTTTTGTCGAGTGTCGACTCAACCCGACACGCCCAGCGTCACGCCCGTGACCTGGGGCGTGACTTCCACCACCTGACCCGACAAACCGCCGCCGCCGACTTTCGATGCAAACGACGCCCAGTTTAACCTCCCTGACACGCCCACCGTCACGCCCATTACCAGGGGCGTGACCGCCATGTTTTCGGCCTCAAAGTCAAATCGCAGTCAAATCCGTCACTTCACCGAATTCAATTGTTGAATAGTGTAAACACGCCCCTGGACACGCCCGTGTCCGAGGGCGTGTCCCGTGAAATTTTGTCTATAAATTCAGATTTTCTGTCTGAATTCCTGTTCCCTTTTTCCTTGAACCATTTTGTATAGGGGCCGGCTGATTAGATCATTCCAAATGTTATGTAATCGATTTTTCTCCCTTTCTCTTTCTTTTACTTTCACTTTGTAATCTCTTTTATTATTAATGCAAATGTAGTTTTTTTTCATTACATAAATTTGGACTTCATCTATAAGCAATCTCTTATGCAATCTTATTTCTTTTATTTTGTTTTAACTTTGATTTTGTTCTTTTAAAATGTGTGTTTGAGTGTATGAGAGTAGTTTTCATGCTTTTATACTTGATTAATTTTCACTTAGACTTGTTAGACTTATGCTATTTCTAGCTTTTTATGCATTCCTATAAACCTGTAAAAGCATTTTCAAAGTGGTTTTGATTTTTCACTAACTTAGATTTTCCGTTATAGGTCGTAAAACGTTTCTTCCTTTTCACTTTATTTTCACTTTTAATCACTTTTGCGGAGTTATAGGAACGTATATATAGTCGTTTTAATTTTTCAAACACTTCATTTTTTGCATTTATTTTCAAAAACTTTTTGCCTGTTTAAATTTTATTTCTTCATTTTATTCATTTCTAATGAAATCTAGCGGTAGAAATGTATTCATTTCAAATTTTCGAGCACTTGCACTTTTCGTTTATTTGCCAAAACATTTGCTCCTTTAAATTTTATTTTCACTTTTTAATCATTTCTACCGCATTCTAGCGGTAGAAATGTAGTCGTTTTAATCTTTCAGTCACTTAGTTTTTCTTAATTTTGTACGTGTGCGTGCGTGTATGAGTTAGTTTTTATAGCCTTATTTCAATTCATGTAGAGTGTGTGCGTGTGTTGTTTTTAATTTTCTGCCTACTCACTTGAGTTAAATGGCTGGATTTTATTCAAACAAGTGTGTGTATTTTTATTTTTTCGGCTACTCACTTGAGTTAAATGGCTGGATTTTATTCCAGTAGAGTTTGTTTACTTTCTATAGAGTGGGTGTGTTTTAATTTTATGTCGAGTGCGTGAGTGTTAGCTTTTATTTTCCGCCTACTCGCTAGGAGTTAAATGGTTGGATTTTATTTACCGCCACTCACTTGAGTTAAATGGTCGGTCTTTATTGTACTGTAATAATTTAGAATGGACTTGTAAATGCATTTATTTTCTCCTACTCGTTTGAGTAGGACTTGCTTTCTTTTTCCCGCCCACTCATTTGCGCCGGGACTTGCACTTTTACTGCTTTCATTTCAGTTCTACTCGTTTGTGTAGGACTTGCAATTTACTGCTTTCCATTTACTGCATTCATTTTCCTGCTTTATTTTACTGCTTTAATTTTCTGCTTTTTCATCGTTGTCGTCCCCATTCCGATGAGTGGATAACGTTCTTAGCCCTCAGTATCGAAGAGCATTGGGATAAATAAAATAGCTTTAAATAATTAAAGATCTCATTTTCTAATTAATTAAAATCACTTAAGGTTTGCCTAGGGTTTACGACGCATAGGACCACATAATCAATGTGTGGGCCCTATTTTCGTAGTCCATACGCTAGCTAGCCGAGAGGCCGTGCGTATGGACCGATCGCCCCTTGGTAAAAGGAGTTCCATACAAACCTTTGAGAGAGGAGGCGCGCCAACTCTACCGGATTGGGTTCCCCACCCAATAGCGGGGTTCTTAGCGTAATGCGAGCATTAAGAGGAATCCTTCGTCGGACGAGAGCCCGGTCGAATAGTCTTAATGTTCAGGTGAGCGATAGTCCTAGAGATAGGTGAGCTCATTTTAGTGGAGCCTCCACGGCCAAGTCTCCGCCCTAATTAATTAGAAATTTAGGAGTTCTTTTTATTAAATGTCTATTTTAGTTCAATTGTTTTTTCGGTGCCATCGAGCTAAGCTCTTCATCGGCTCCACCTTCAAGCTTTCTTTTTATTGCTTTCATTTTCATTTTTTTGTTATTTTTATTGTATATAAAATATAACCCGACAAGTTAATTATCGGTAAATAATAGTCCCCTCCAGGGAAGAGTAGAAATAATCGAACCGAACCCGAGAACAATACGACCTCGATATTCCACCCGGAATATCATGTACTACTTACGATAGGTGCACTTGTCTCCTTTCATTAAAACCCGCTTTCACTGTTTTATATCCAAACAAATAAAATACGCGCGCCCTGTTTTCTAAATAACAACCAAATCCGCTTTTCTAATTAAATAAACCGCCCGGGGCGCCGCGCTTCGTAAATTTTTTTGGAGTTTTAACCGCATTAAGTTTTCGGACTTGATGCGAAAAATATCAATCACGTTGAGTGAGTAAGTTTCACTCAACACCATATCACAACTTGGCATTAAAAGCGTTGAGTGAGTAAGATTCACTCAACTCTTTTATGCTTGGCCAAAACTCCTTCTGTCTGAAGGCATTGAGTGAGCCGGCCTCACTCAATGTTTTTGTCTCCTGGCATTGAGAGCGATTAGTGAGTATGCTTCACTGAATGCTTTTATACTTAGCTGTGTGAACAAAAAAGGACTGTCCGGAAATTGGACAAATAGAAATTTTTGTATTCCAAAAAATGTATCAATTACATGATTATAAATAAACAATATGAGACTAAAATATCATGTACAAGCAGTTTAACATAAATACAAGACGACCAAGCTGTGTGGTTTGATGAATGGGCAAACCGCCCGGCAACCACAAGAGGAAGACACCAAGCCACCAAAATAGACTGCCAGGTCGCCCGGTCTCATAGTCGCCAGGGACGCATTGACAAACAGCCAGAGCACCAACAACAATAGGTCAGCAACCAAACCGCAGGAGAGAAAGTGACAGACCGCCCGAACTGCAACCCGCCAGAGTCAGACCGCCAGACCGCCCCATCTCTCATTTGCAACACTCCCTCTCAAGCTGGAGCATATATATCGATCATGGCCAACTTGTCGCAAATGTGATGAAAAGAGGCGGATACTGGCTTGGTGAAAATATTAGCCAACTCTTTATTAGAGGTGACGAACAGAGTACAAATTTGTTCCTTCAAAATCTACTCTCGAATGAAATGGCAGTCAACTTCGATGTTCTTGGTTCTCTCATGGAAGACCAGATTTTTAGAGATGTATATGACGACATTGTTATCACAAAACATAGGTATATGATGGTTGTAGACCTCTCCTAAGTTAAGCATGAGAGCCCGTAATGACTTCAACTCACACGTGGTCGATGCCATACTTCGATATTCTGCTTCTGCACTGGACCAGGAGACTACCTACTGTTTCTTGCTTTTCCAGCTCACAAGGTTACCCCCGCAAAGGTGCAAAAACCTGAAGTTGACTTGCGGTCTCCTTTGTCATCGGCATAGCTTGAATCGCAGTACGCTTCAACCATTAAATGGACATTCTTTTGAAAGAGAAGTCCTTTCCCAGGAGCTAATTTAATATACTCCAATATCTTCAGGGCCGACTGTAGATGGCACTCCCTAGGAGCTTGCATGAATTGGCTAACCTTGCCAACAACATAGGCAATGTCGGGTCTGGTCACTATGAGATATATGAGTTCACCAACCAGGCATCTGTACCTCGTAACATCAGAAAGAAGAGGAGATTCATTCGTCCATGTTTTATCTTCTTCAGTCATCATGGGACATCTTGCAGTTTTAGCCCCCATTAACCCTGCCTCTTTTAACAAGTCAAGAGCATAATTCCGTTGGGAGAGGACAAGAGAAGCGGGCTTCATAGAAATTTCTATTCCCAGAAAATATTTTGGAGAGCCCATATAATTTGTAACCAGGTGTTGCAAATGATGCTTCTTTGTTAAGATTATAACAGCTTGGTCATCTCCAGTAGGAAGAATGTCACCCACATATACTACAAGCACCATTACACCCAGAGAAGTTTTATGAGTAAATAGGGAGTGATCAGCAGAACTCCTCATAAAACATACAGCTGCCACAATCCTACTAAACTTGTCAAACCAAGTACGAGGACTTTGTTTTAGTCCATAGATAGCCTTCTTGAGCCGGCAAACCTGTGTCTCCCCCTGAGTAACATAACCTAGAGAATGCACCATGTAGACATCTTCCTGAAGATCCCCATAAAGAAAGGCATTCTTCACATCCAGCAATGAAATTGGCCAATCTCTGCTGACAGCCATAGAGAGAAGGACTCGAATAGTGCAGAGACGTGCAACTTGAGAGAAGGTGTCAAAATAATCAATGCCATAAGTCTGGGTAAAGCCCTTGGCAACAAGCAGAGCCTTGTAATGATCCACACATCCATCGGGGAGGAATTTCACCACAAAAACCCAATGACAGCCAACAACATCTGTGCCGATAGGAGGAGGAACCAGGGTCCAGGTACCCCGTTCAGTGAGAGTAGAAATCTCTTCATCCATGGCAGCCTTCCAATGTGGAATGGTAAGGCCCTCCAGATTGGAACGGAGGGTGGAAGTGGAAGAGATAGCAGACGCAAAGTTCATGCGAGCAGGTATCAGAAGATCATTGGAAAAAATGGCACTAAGAGTATGATTGGTACAAGCCCGAACTCGTTTGCGAAGGGCAATGGGGAGGTCCAAGTCAGCAGGTTCCTCAGTAGCCGCAGCATCCGTGGTGGAGAGAGCTGGCCCAAGAGGAGAGAGCGATGGCGACGAAGAGGAGGGAGATTGCAGAGGTGGAGGGGGAGAAGAAGAGGATGGAGATGGTGGAGGTAGAAAGACCTCAGTAGGAGGGGATGGGCTAGAGGGAAGAGGAAGATGAAGACTGTGTGCCACAGGGAGTGGAGAGGAGTCGTTAGAGAAATATGGAGCATTCTCGAAGAAGGTAACATCCGCGGAGATGTACTGCTTATGAAGAATGGGGTCAAAACAATAGTAGCCTTTCTAAGTGATAGAGTAGCCCAGAAAGACACATTTGGTGGAGTGAGTGGAGAGTTTGTCGTGGGTGGCGAAGGGAGCAAGCATAAAGGCTGTGCACCCAAAGATACATAGAGGACGATGAAAGGGATCCTATCCTGGATAGAGAATGGAGAAAGGGGTTTGACCGCGGAGAACAGTAGAGGGAATGCAATTGATGAGGTAGCAAGAAATGATAACAACATTGCCCCAATAGGAGTGAGGGACATGCATTTACATAAGTAAGGTGCGAGCAACATCAAGGAGGTGACGGTTTTTGCGTTCTGTCACCCCCATTTTGTTGGGAGGTGTAAACGCAACTTGTTTGACGAATAATCCCATGTTGCATACAATATGAGGAAAAAGCTTGACTAACGTACTCTTTGGCATTATCAGAGCGTAATACTTTAATAGAAACTTCAAACTATTTTTTAATTGAATGATAAAAAGATTGCTATACATCAAAAAGTTCAGAGCGTTCTCGTAAGAGATACACCCAATTACATCGAGAGAAATGATCAATGAAAGTAACAAAATAAGAGCTACCCCGACCAACTTTGAGGGTAGGAGCAGGGCCCCAGATGTCGGAGTGAATAAGATCAAATGGACGGGTAGAACCACGAACTTGATTCAGCGGGAAGGTGGAACGGTGATGCTTGCCAAGCTGACAAGCATCGCAGTTGAGAGGAGAACTGTGCGAAGGGATGTGAGGCAGAAGCTGATGAAGAAGTCGTGGAGGAGGATGCCCAAGGCGGAGATGTCATTATAGGAGATCTATAGAAGAGGAGGAGAAGGCAGACAGAGTAGAAACGTTGTCGAGGAAGTAGAGGCGGCCGTTCTCAGTCCCAGTAGCAATCATCCGTTAGGAGCTCGGATCCTGAAAAGAGCAAGAAGTTGGAGTAAATGTGATGGAGCATTTACATTGCTTGCACAAAGATGTAACTGACAACAAATTGTAGGGAAAATTGGGCACATAGAGAGTGTCGGCCAAGCGAAGAGACGGTGTGACATGAACCACTCCCGTCCCATGAACCGGGGAGAAAGAACCGTCTACAACAAGGACTGGGGGCAATCGATCATGTGTTTCAAGGAGAGAAAAGCATTGCAGATTGCCCATCATGTGATTAGTTGCACCAGAGTTGATGAGCCATTTACCTTGAGTAACCACGTGAGCACTACCTAAAGAAGTGACCACCGAAGCGGACGGCTATGAAGAGGAGGTGGAAGAGTCACCAGAAGGGCAAAGATGTGGATGTTTCAGCTAGCATCGATCCACAAGATTCCCAGTGCAGCCACAGTGAGAGCAGAGGAAGCGGGAAGAACTCCGGCCACCGAAATGGTTGTTGGGACTACCAGAGCCGCTCCGTTGAGTCTAGTGAGCATATTGTTCTGGAGGAGGAGAAGACATAAGCGGACGCTAAAGAAGAGATGTAACTGCGGCAATGCGTGCAGTAGTTGTATCCAAGTTGGGAGAGTCCGCTTCACCCAAGATTTGTTGGCGGATCATGTCGTAGGAATCAGGAAGCCGGAGGAGGTAGCACACAACAAGCAGTTCTTGAAAGTGCTTGTGGTGTTCGGTAAGATCCACAGAGAAGGGGCGATGTTGAAGAATCTCAGACCCAAGTGCTTGAACCTATTGATAAGCGGCATCAGGATACATAGTAGGATGGGCAAAAAGATCCGCATACAAATTATAAATACAGGACGTCTGAGCCCCCTTTGGGTATAGAGCAGCAAGATGAAGTCATGCCTTGTTGACCGTCTCATCATGACGGATAACAGGAAGACATTCATCAGAAAGACTATTAGCAAGACAAGTGCGGACAAGCGCATCGCTAACATCTCAGTCGTTAAATTCAGCAGAAGTGGTGGGAGGAGGGTCATCAGTAAGGTGGTGGCATTTGCGTTGTGAGCGGAGGAGGAGGTGAAGGAGATGCTCCAATCTGGATAGTTGGAACTAACAAGCTTGGATACGATGCTAAGATTCCCTGAAGGAATGGTAGGAGGAGGTGGAGTTGTCACAGGAGTAGCGGTGTTGGTAGAATAGCTGGAAAGGGCCATGGAAGAAGCCGCACAGGTAAAGGGAAGAGGGAAAGGTCACGCAGAAAGAAAGAGGTCGGGGCGGATAAAAGGTCGCGTGGGAGAGAAAAGACCGCAGCGGATGCAAGTAAAGGACTTGCAGCGGATAGAAGAAGAATCTACAATAGAGAAAAGGAAAGAAGTCGCGCGGGAAGAGAGCAAGCCGCAGGAACAGAAGACTGAGAAGCCGCAAAAGCAGTCCGCAGAGAAAGAGCGAGAAGAAAAAGAAGGTCGCTCAAACAAAGAGCAGCGATAAAGGAGGATAGGCCGCGCAAACAAGAGGCAAGAAGGAGATCAAGTCGGGCGATCAGAGGAAGGCACTGAATCAGGCGGACAAGATTGCGGGCTCTGATACCATGTGCGAACAGAAAAGGATAGTCTAGAAATTGGACAAAAATAATTTTTTGTATTCCAAAAAAGGTATCAATTACATGGTATAGCCTCCCTTTTATAGAATGGAGGAGATGGAGAGAGATTACAAATAAACAATGTGGGACAAAAATATTATGTACAAGCAGTTTAACATAAATACAAGCCAACCAAGCCGCATGGTTTGATGAATGGCCAAACCGCCGGACAACCACAAGAGGAAGACACCAAGCCGCCATAATAGACCACCAGGTCGCCCGATCTCCAAGTCGCCAGGGACGGATTGACAAACCGCCAGAGCACCAACAACAACAGGTCAGCAACCAAACCGCAGGAGAGAAACTGATAGACCGCCCGGACTGCAACCCGCCAGAGTTAGACCGCTAGACCTCCCGGTCTCTAATCTGCAATATTAGCCAAATTTCTGTATTTGAAAACACAGCTCTGACTGGATGAGAATCAATCAATGCTTTTTATCACATGGCATTGAGTGAGTGATGGGCTAAAACCCGAACAGGCAAGTGTACTTGTCGAATTGTAGTATCAAGGTCGTATTTAAAACTCCGGGTTGTCAACTACTCTTACTCACGCTTCTACTATTATCCTACCAAACGAAAATGGGTTTTGAGAAATTTTTGTTTCGGAGAAAAACTAAAGATAATTTTAGACGAAAAAACTTATAATAAAAAGTTAGCCTTCGATCGAAGATTCACCATGAAACGAGATGAGGGAGATAAAAAGTATAGTTTTAAGCTTGCAAATCAAACTTGACCGTGACAGATCCGAAAATAAGGCAAAATCTCGCTAGAGCATTAAGTCTCCTAACTTATAGACGCTTTGATCGAAATCTCTTTACAAATCAAAGGGGCCTAAAGTCGCATTATCGAGGTGACCCGCGCTATTGGATTTGACTCCAATCCAGAAGATTTACGTCATCCTATCTCTCGAGTTGTGTTCAACTCCTTCCTTCTTTGAGTGATCTTTCACATTCATGAGCCTCTCGGCTACTCAAATATGAGATCCCAAGCCTACTACCGTATACCCGAAATACGGAGTCGACAAAAATAAAAATTAAAGAAGGATCAAGTAAAATTAAGCAAAAATAAAACTATGAAATAAAAGAAACCATCATCTCATTTTATGGATCCTCACGATCGAAGGCTAAGAGAAATTAGCTACTCATAATTGAAAGGGAAGACAAAACAAGATAAGAGAGGAACATTTTCATTACTTGCAAAAAAGAAGAGTACACAAAATATTAAAAAGACAAGAATATATTATGAAGAAAACTTGCAATAATGAAAAATCTAATACAATAATGAATCTAACAATAACAACTCACAAGCACTCTCCACTCTCCAACTCAACACTAAAATTTAACTTAAAACTTCACTTCCCAAAATTCCTTCTTGGCTTGAGGGATGGGGTGGCTTTTATAGGAGATGGAGAAGCTTCTAGAATAAAAATGAAGATGAGGGGGGCAAAGGACGTGGCCTACCATGCAAAGGGGAGAGGATGCATGCATGGCATTTATGATGGGAGAAGGTGATGATGAGATTCATTGCATTTTATAAAAATAGAGAATGTAAAATAGAGAAGGGGAGATGAATGAGGAATAAATAAGAAAGAGGGGATAAATGAGGGGATGAATAAGGGTGGCCGGCCATGCATGTAATGAAGAGAGAAATGTGAAAAAGGGGAAGAGAGGGAGTGGATGAAAAATAAATAAGAGAGAGAGGGTGTGTGGCCGACCAACATATTAAATGGGGGGGCATGCAAGGTGGCAGGATGTATGCATTGAATGGAGTGGGCTGCATGGATGAAGGGGGGCTGCACCATTGAAGTGGGCTGGATCTCTTGGAGTAAGGAGGAGGCCAGGCTGCACCATTGAGCTGCATGGGTTCGGGTTGTATCATGGAGTGGCTGGACTTGGGCAGCACCAATGAAGACCGGCCAACTTGAAGAGGGCTGCACCAATTAAGACCGGCCAACTTGAAGAGGGCTACACCAATGAAGACCGACCAACTTGAAGAGGGCTGCAACAATGGCTCGGGTAGCATCAATTAAAGGGGGTCGGCTGCATCTTGATGTGGACTACACCACAAGTGAAGAACTGGGCTGCATTCATGTACAAGGGCTGCTCCATGTTGCATGTAGTTGGGCCATGAACCTACAAATAAAAATGAATAACACACACATTAGTTATAATTTTTATAACATAACATAGATAAACATAGAACATAAAATAATAAAAGTGAAAATACATAAAACATATAAATAAAACTTTGAATTTTTATATCGTAACATAACAAAACATTAAAATAAAATAACATCATAACAAGCATATAAATACATAAAACTATAATAAAACCTAAGAATTATGAATACTAAACTACCCCAAAAGGGATGACTAAAACTAGTCATCATATTCCCCCATGCGAGAGCTTTTGCTTGCCCTCAGGCAAATAAAAATTAAAGAACTAGGGAAAGAAGACAAAGAAGATTTATGTTGCATAATTAAGAAAAACAAACATGAAAAATTAAACTATCCTAATTCCTATGTTAACAACTAGTGAGGTGAGAAGTGCACAATAGAAAACTTGAAAGTGGAGACCTAAAAATATCATTAGAACATAAAGAAAATTTACACATTTCTAAATCTTAAAACAAGGCATCCAAAATTAATGAAAATAAGAGAAACAAGAGTAGAAATTCTAAATAAACAACGCATTAACGAACTACATGGTTGCTAGAATAACAATTATCCCTAAGACACCTCAAGATAACCTCCAAAGAAATCCATCAATGATGGTAGCCGTAGGCTTGTCCATTCACACTTTCTCCACTACGCGAATTTACGTTCTAAAGATTAATAGGACTTCTAATAGGTATAAAATTTCGGCTTAGGTAAATGATTAGGAATTGAAAACAAGGATAAACATGATGGTGGTTAAATCACACTAAATCAAGGGTGAGCTTTAAATACAAAAATAAGACATGATAAGTACTTCAAATCAAGCTAAATCAAACATAAGACCATGTATTTTTTTTTCTTTTCTTTTCATAATATTGGCCAAAAATAAACTACTTTTTTTCATTTCATTTTGATAATACTTTTGATAATAACTCTCCCTTTTTTTAACTTTTAAGGAAAGCTCCAAATATAAGCTATAAATTTTCCTTTTCATTTCAAAGATATAACCCTTCACAAAATTAATATTTAAGCTCAAAGTTTAGTGTGAAAATAGGAAAGGGATTTTGGCTTTGGTGAAATAATGAAATGAAAGGTGGAGCTAAAAACAAAGAAACATGGAAAAAGGCCCAAAAATTGTTTTGCAATGGTAAATTTGTTGGTGGGCAAGAAAAGCTCAAACTAGTCAAAGGGTGGCCTAAATCATTTCTAAAGTACGTAAAAAATGGTGCAAATGTTTCGAGAGTAGCTAGGTACAAGTTCTAAACACCAAGAAAGTATTACCCCACAAATGAAAAAGAGATAACATTACCTTGAAACCATTCGTAAGCAACTAACCGAATAAAAAGACAACTACAAATTGCTAACTTATAACGTAAAAAATGGATGCCTATATTTAAGAACAAGAAACTAGTAAAACTAAGCTATGTTAAACTGATAAATTTAGAAAACTGTTTCAAAGAAATCTAAATAGAACTAAGGAACCACACGGGCCTACATATCACTAGAAGAAACATAAAAATAAAGATAGAAAATAATTTTAGATTTTTTTTTCAAATAGATTTTAGCATTTTTTTTTGGATTTTTGTTTTATAGATTTGTTTCTTTTTTTATTTTTGATAAGGCTAAAATAAAAGCAATACTAAAGAAGCTTAACAAAATTATACAAATTTTTTAGATTTTGATTTTAAAAAAGCAAAAGATTTTTTTTTGATTTTTGAAAGAAAAAGGAAAAAAAACTAACTAAACCCTCCCCCAAGCTTAGATTCTTCATTGTCCTCAATGAAATAAACCAAACGAAAATGAGAAAGAGAAAGAGACTGAGAAGGAGAGAAAAATGCAGAAAGTAAATGAAATAAAAAGAACAGGACTTCCCCGGGTTTGTGGGATGAAGGCGGATGTCGCTCCCTCATGCTTGCTTTTTAATGCACCTGATCGTCAGCAGGTTTGACTTGATCCATCTTTATATCAGCAACGTTGGAGCGGCGGTCACAAACTTGCTTGGTTGTCCTCCGGAAGGAAGAGCAAAATAAAAGCAGAAAAAATAGAGTCTGTGGGCAGGTGCCCAAGATTGTTCTTTCTTATAACAATTTAAAGTCCGAATAATATTAAAAGTTTCATGATAATAATAATAATAAGTCCAAAAATAAAAATGTTCCACAACAAGATAGATATTTAAGAGTCCAAGACAAGATCCTCCGTTGCAGGAGATACAGAATCATTTGAAAAATAAAGTTTAAGTCTATGCCCATTCACTTTAAAATCACCCTTATCCGTGTGCGAGAGCATCACAGTTCCATCAGAAGAAACTTCCTTGACCGTAAACGCTACAGTCCATCAAGATTTAATGTGTCCGAAGAAAATACGTAAGCGTGAATTAAAAAGAAGAACTTGATCTCCAGGTTTAAAAATTTTATGTTGGCCCAAGTTCTTATCATGATCGACTTTCGTTTCAGGGTCGGGTGATTTTTCGTATGAATTTTTCAGATTTTTGTCTTCTTCAAATATGAAATTTTCAAGATTCTTTTGTTTAAAAACAGTTTCATTTTCAAAATTTGTTTGCATGGACATAACCATATTTTTTGAAACATTTCTAGAAAGTTCAGAAAAAGAAGACGAAAAATCATTTGGAGAAATATAGGAGTCTTCTTTTAATTCATCAATAAAAAAAGCAAGAGTCATAATTTTGCAAAGAATTTCTCATAGATTGATTAATATCAAAAGTAAACTCTTCATCTCCCACACGCAGAGAAAGTCTTCTGTCACTCACATTTATAATTGCTCGAGCAGTGGCTAGGAAGGGACGACCAAGGATAAGAGGGAACTCGACATCCTCTTCAATATCGAGAATGACAAAATCCACAGGGAAGATGAATTTGTCGACCTTTACTAGCACATCCTCAATGATAGCTAACGGATATTTGATAGACCTATCGGCTAACTGGATACTCATTCTTGTAGGGCTAAGAGTGCCCAATCCTAGCTTCTTGAATAATGACAAAGGCATCAAGTTGATGCTCGCACCTAGATCCGCTAGCGCATGTTTTATAAAAAGATCACCAAAAATGCAAGGAATTGAAAAACTACCCGGATCATTTATTTTTTTAGGCAGGTTAGAGTTTTTAACGACCGCCGAGCACTCTTCATTTAAGGTTACATGCGATAAATTTTCCAATTTCGCCTTGTTCGTTAATAAATCCTTAAGATATTTTGCATACTTAGGCATTTGACTAATCGCTTCATGAAGTGGCAAATTAATGTGAATTTGTTTAAACATTTCAAGAAAGCGCGAATATTGATCATCTAATTTTTCCTTCCTAAGCCTAGCCAAATAAGGAGGTGGCGGAAATTCCTTTATAATTGTCGGAGCATCATTTTGAAAATCATTAACCTCTTTTTCAAAAATAGACTTTTCTTTTTCAAAATTAGATTTGTCTTTTTCTTTTCCAAAAATTTTATCATTGGATTCCGTAACGATAATATTTTCAGCAATAGGAGAGACAATCACCTCTGGCTCTTCCCTTGTGGTGGGCTCGTTAATAACTTTATCGCTCCGAAGGGAAATCACATTCACGTGCTCCCTTGGGTTAGGTTCAGTGTTTGAGGGAAGAGCCACAGGTGGCCTCTCGGAGATGACCTTGGCAATTTGCCCGACCTGGTTCTCTAAATTTTTCATGGAGCTAGATAGACTTCTAATGGTAGCATCATTCGAGCTTATATATTTAGAAAGTATTTCCTCCAAAGATGGAGTTTTTTTGAAAATTTTGGTTTTGATATTGTGGTGGTGGTGGTGGAGTGAAATCATGTGGTGGACACGCAACATTAGCAGGGTTACTCCAAGAATGATTAGGATGGTTACACAATCCAGGATGATAAGAGTTCGAAGCAGTATTAAAACTAGGAGGAGAAGAAAAAGCAGAAAAAGTAGTCAAAATTGCAGAATTATTTTGAGCAAGCCTGGGTATGTTCCCCAGATAATCCACCTGCTCGGCAGCAGCTGCATTTGCATTTTCATATACCTTAGTGGCGGAGGAAGCAGTCATCTCCGAAATCTTCTTGTTCAGCATTTCCACTTGCAGCGTCAGTTGCGAAACCGAGTCCACCACATAGATACCTGCAGGTTTATTTGGGCGAGTCCTAGACGAGTTCCACTGAAAAGTGTTCATCGTCATGTCCTCTATAAGCTCAAGAGCGGCTTCTGGAGTTTTGCGGTCCAAAGAACCAGCGGAAGCGGAGTCTATCATTTACTTAGTCTCTTGATTTAGCCCATTATAAAATGTCTGAACCTGTAACCATACAGGCAGAGCATGATGGGGGCAGCGTCTGAAAAGCTCTTTGAACCTCTCCCATGTGTCATAGAGGGTCTCAGAAGCAATTTGAGAATATGAAGTTATATCATTTCTTAATTTAACAGTTTTGGCGGGGGGGGGGGGGAAATATCTTGCAAGAAATTTCCCATTAGAATGTTCCAAGTAGTGATTGATCCTCTTGGAAGAGAACTCAACCACTATTTGGCTTTGGTTCTTAAGGAGAAAGGGAAGAGTCTTAGCCTAATAGCATCATCTGAGACACCATTTATTTTGAAGGTGTCACAGATCTCGAGAAAACTAGCAATATGCAAGTTCGGATCTTCATCTTGTAATCCGTCGAACTGTACATATTGCTGCACCATTTGTATGATGCTAGGCTTAAGCTCAAAATTATTGTTCGCAATTGCAGGTCGAACAATACTTGTTTCAGTCCCCTCCAGGTTGGGTCGAGCATAATCGGACATGGTCCTTTGCTGAGCCATTCCTGGGTTGGGATCTCACATTTCAGAATTAAAATTACAATCACCGTCGGAATCCTCAACCGTTGTTTGAGAAGTGGAACCTCTGAATTGCAAGTTTCTCCGAAAGGAGCGTTCGATTTCTGGGTCCAAGTCAATAAGTAGCGACGGATTCGTGCGGGTCATGCACTAAGAAAATTAGAAGGAGAATTGAGGAAAGAAAAAGAGAAGAAGGGAAATAAAAACTTGAAGAAGAAAATAGAGAAAGGTAAAAAAAAATTTGATTTTTTGCAGAAGTAATAGCGAAAGCATTTTCCTAATATTGACGAAAAAGCGTCCCCGACAACGGCGCCAAAAACTTGATGGGCTAAAACCCGAACAGACAAGTGCACCTGTCGAATTGTAGTATCAAGGTCGTATTTAAAACTCGGGGTTTTCAACTACTCTTACTCACGCTTCTACTATTATCCTACCAAACAAAAATGGGTTTTGAGAAATTTTTGTTTCGGAGAAAAACTAAAGATAATTTTAGACGAAAAACTTATAATAAAAAGTTAGCATTCAATTGAAGATTCACCATGAAACGAGATGAGGGAGATAAAAAGTACAGTTTTAAGCTCACAAATCAAACTCGACAGTGACGGATCCGAAAATAAGACAAAATCTCGCAAGAGCATTAAGTCTCCTAACTTATAGACGCTTTGATCAAAATCTCTTTACAAATCAAAGGGGCCTAAAGTCGTGTTATCAAGGTGACCCGCAGTATTGGATTTGACTCCAATCCGGAAGATTTACGTCATCCTATCTCTAGGGTTGTGTTCAACTCCTTCCTTCTTTGAGTGATCTTTCACATTCACGAGCCTCTCGGCTACTCAAATATGAGATCCCGAGCCTACTACCGTATACCGGAAATACGGAGTCGACAAAAATAAAAATCAAAGAAGGATCGAGTGAAATTAAGCAAAAATAAAACTATGAAATAAAAGAAACCCTCATCTCATTTTATGAATCATCACGATCGAAGGCTAAGAGAAATTAGCTACTCATAATTGAAAGGGAAGACAAAACAAGATAAGAGAGGAACATTTTCATTACTTGCAAAAAAGAAGATTACACAAAATATTAAAAAGACAAGAATATATTATGAAGAGAACATGCAATAATGAAAAATCTAATACAATAATGAATCTAACAATAACAACTTACAAGCACTCTCCACTCTCCAACTCAACACTAAAATTTAACTTAAAACTTCACTTCCCAAAATTCTTCCTTGGCTTGAGGGATGGGGTGGCTTTTATAGGAGATGGAGAAGCTTCTAGAATAAAAATGAAGATGAGGGGGGCAAAGGAGGTGGTCGGCCATGCATAGGGGAGAGGATGCATGCATGGCATTTATGATGGGAGAGGGAGATGATGAGATTCATTGCATTTTATAAAAATAGAGAATGTAAAATAGAGAGGGGGAGATGAATGAGGAAAACATAAGAAAGAGGGGATAAATGAGGGGATGAATAAGGGTTGCAGGCCATACATGTAATGAACAGAGAAATATGAAAAAGGGGAAGAGAGGGAGTGGATGAGAAATAAATAAGAGAGAGAGAGAGAGTGTGTGTGGCCGGCCAACATATTAAATGTGGGGGCCATGCAAGGTTGCTTGATGAATGCATTGAATGGATTGCGATGCATGGATGAAGGGGGCTGCACCAATTAAGTGGGCTGGATCTCTTAGAGTAAGGAGGAGGTCAGGCTGCACCAATGAGCTGCATAAGCTCGGGTTGTGTCATGGAGGGGCTGGACTTGGGCTGCACCAATGAAGACCGGCCAACTTAAAGAGGGCTGCACTAATGAAGACCGACCAACTTGAAGAGGGCTGCACCAATGAAGACCGACCAACTTGAAGAGGGCTGCACCAATGGCTCGGGTAGCATCAATTAAAGGGTGTCGACTGCATCATGATGTGGGCTGCACCAAAAGTGAAGAAGTGGGATGCATTCATGTACAAAGGCTGCTCTATGTTCATGTAGTTGGGCCATGAACCTACAAATAAAACAAAATAACACACACATTAGTTATAATTTTTATAACATAACAAAGATAAACATAGAACATAAAATAATAAAAGTGAAAATACATAAAAATATTAATAAAACTATGAATTTTTATATCATAACATAACAAAACATTAAAATAAAATAACATCATAACAAGCATATAAACACATAAAACTATTATAAAACCTAAGAATTATGAATACTAAACTACCCAAAAAGGGACCACTAAAACTAGTCATCAGTGCGCAAGCTACACATAATGCCTATGCACTTAGTCGAAATATTTACATAGATTTTCTGTGGCTTTGACTGACTGATCTAGTCTCAACAATTTATGCTCTATGACATTGAGTGAGTAAGTTTCACTCAATGCTTGTGTACTTAGCCAAATTTCTGCCTATTTCATCTTAGGCTTTGACTGTCTTTGCCTGTCTCATAGCTTTTTGTTATATGTCATTAAGTGAGTAAGCTACACTCAATGCCTGTGGACTTAGCCACTTTTCAGCCTAGCCAATAGTTAGGCATAGACAACCAAGCTATACTCAATGATTTGTTTACCTGGCATTGAGTGAATGGACTTCACTCAACGACTGTGAACTTAGCTGCTTTTCAGATCTTCACTATGTCGAGATAGTTGAGTTATTATGACACTACAGTCTAAATTATCTCGACACTTCTCCTGAATTGTCTCGACACTTCTCCCGAATTGTCTCGACACTTCTCCTGAATTGTCTCGACACTTCTCCTGAATTGTCTCGACACTTCTCCTGAATTGTCTCGACACTTCTCCTGAATTGTCTCGACACTTCTCCTGAATTGTCTCGTCACCTCTCCTGAATTGTCTCGACACTTATCCTGAACTTTGTGACCACACTTGTCACGTCACTTGGAATACCTATCCTATCAATATTTCAAGGACAACTTGCATGCATGAACTTAAGCACACATCAAATGCAACTTTGTGTATGTCATTGATATGATTGACTTCTTCAAATCTAGGATATTGTGTGAAATGGACCCAACAATCCGCCTATTTGAAGAAGTCAAAGTCCTCAATCAAATGAGTCAATTACAAACTCTAACTAATGTAGCAATAAAATATCAACTTGGAAAGCATATAATAAGAGAAGTTATAGTTACCATACTTTCTTTCTTGTAGGGCACACCTGCTCCTGCTCCCCCTTAATTGATGTTACCTGGTCTTGATCAAATTAATCATATCCTTATCATAGTTCTGATACCACTTGTATACTTATACTCCCCCTTTTTATCTTTTGTAAATAGCCAGGAAGGTTCTGATCATTTGTTGCCCCTTTTTGATTACAAATAGGGAGCAGTCGAATCACTTGAGAGTGCTGGAGTAGTGCTGGACTTGCTCCACCTCAACTGAAGCATCATCTATCATGTTTCCTGATAGACCTTATGATTTGCATCATCTGGATAGTTCTTCAACCAACATGATACCTCTCAAGATATACAATCTTGAAGGATCTTCAATTCTTTTAAATAATTTTCCACATACAAGAAAAAAATATAACTTGCACACCATGGGGAGCAACAGAAGAAATACTAGGTTCAACATACCCAATTCCAACTTGAAGGTGTTGAACTTTGCTTCATCAAGTGCCTTAGTGGATATGTCAGCCACTTGCTTATCTGTTGGAACAAAATCAAGGTTGATATCATCACATTCCACATGCTCCTTAATGAAATGATATATAATCTCAATATGCTTAGTACTGCTATGTGAGATAGGATTCCTAGCAATTGAGATAGCACTAGTAGAATCAAAAAATAATGGATTTTACTTATCTCGAGGTTATAATCTTGGAGCTGATGCTGGATCCACAGCAACTGAGCACAACAGCTACCTACTGAAATGTACTCTGACTCAACAGTTGAGATTGCAACACTTGTTTGCTTCTTGCTGTTCCAAGACACTAGTCTCCCTCCCAAGAATTTACAGGTGCCAGAAGTGCTCTTCCTATCCTCTTTACAGTTTGCAAAATATGCATCTGAATAGCCAGTTAGTTCAAACTCACCATTCCTAGGGTTCCATAGGCCATGATCTGGTGTGCCCTTAAGAAACCTCAAAATCCTCTTTGCAGCAGAGCAGTGAGATTCTTTAGGGAAAGCCTAATACCTAGCATAAACATATGTAGCATACATGATTTCTGGCCTACTTACAATTAGATATAGAAGGGAGCCTATTATCCCTTTATTCAAAGTTTCATCAACAGGTCTCCCTGCCTCATCTTTGCCTATAGACATACTTGACCACACGGGAGTTTTCATGGTGGAGGAATTCTCCATACCAAACTTCTTGATTAACTCCCTGGTGAACTTAGACTGGGATATGGACAACCATCATCAGTCTGTCTAACTTGGAGACCCAAGAACTTAAGTTCGCCCATATTTCTTATCTCAAACTTCCCTAACAAAAATTTGGCAAACTTTATGCAAAAGTTAGCATCGGTAGATCCAAAGATAAGGTCATCTACATCTTTCTGGACTAAAATAATCTTACCCTTAGATTTCCTTAGAAATAGGTTCTTGTCTATCTTCTCCCTTCAGAATTTGTTCTTAATGAGGAAGCTAGACAAAGTCTCTACCATACTCTATGGGTGTGCTTTAGCCCATATAGAGCTTTCCTAATTTTATAAACTGAATCAGGTGAGTTATGAATAACAAAACCTGGAGGCTGCTAAACATAGACTTTCTCTTTTAAGTCACCATTCAGGAAGGCTGACTTCACATACATTTGGTAGTCCTTGAATCCCTTGTGTACAACAAATGCAAGGAAAAATCTGATGGCCTCCAATCTTGCTACAGGGGCAAAGGTTTGATCAAAATCAATACCTTCCTCTTATCTGTACCCCTTAGCTACTAGCATTGCCTTATTCTTGATTATAATGCCATTTTCATTAAGCTTATTTATATAAATCCACTTGACTCCAATGATAATATGTCCTTGTAGTCTGGGAACCAGCTTCCAGACCTTACATCTCTTAAATTGGTTCAGTTCGTCTTGTATAGCAACAATCCAGAACTGATCTATGTTGGCCTCTTCAAATTTCTTTGGCACGACTTATGACGAAGTTTTAGTAGAGTGTTGTGTTGATACTTCTGCTCCTGGTCACTACACCTTGGTTGTCATCACCAATTATTTGATTTCCTAGATGATCCCTCAGATGCCTAATTGTTGGATGCTAGCTTCAGCTTCAACTACAGGGGCAACTTCTTGCTGATCTTCATCCACTTTATTTGTGTCTTGCAGTCCTTCTACTGGAATGTCTACTTTATCTTGGATAATTGGAGCAGCTTCCTTGATGGTTAGCTGATCAATCATTTGTTCTGTACCTGCAGTACTAAAAGAGGAGCTTGGTAGCTCCATGTTAATCATAGTAGACTCATCAAAGACTACATGAACAGATTCTTCTACAACCTGGCTTTTCAAGTTATAGATCCTATATGCTTTTTTATGATTGTTGTACCCAATAAAAATCCCATCAAAGTACTTGGCAACAAACTTAGTCATATAGGATTTCCCATTGTGATGCACATAGCACTTAATAGCAATGATTATGAGATAACCAAGTTTGGTTTTCTGCCTTTCAATATCTCATAGGGAGTCTACTTGTGTCTCTTGGTGATAGAGGACCTGTTGAGGACATGACATGCAATATTCACGCCTCAACCCAAAAATATTCTGGTAGAGATGTATCACTTAACAAAGTTCTTCCAGCCTCTATGAGTCCTATTTTGTCTCTCAACAATCCCATTTTGCTGGGGAGTTCTTGGAGAAGAGAATTCTTGATGAATTCCTTGCTCTTCATAGAACATTGTCATGCTTTAACACTGGAATGCAGTTCCATTGTCACTTTGATTTTAACCACTAAACTGTAAAACTCATTTTGAATCTGCTTGACAAACTTGGTGAAGATGGCAAGGGTTTCATTCTTTTTCTTGAGAAAGAACACCCAAGCAAACTTGAAATAGTTATTAATAACCACAAGGGTGTATACTTTCCTACCAAGACTATGAATTGGCATAGGACCAAATAAGTTCATATGCAAGAGGTACAAACACCACATATAATATTTGGTCTCAATGCTTTTGAAGGAGGCTTTTGTCTGCTTTCCCTTTTGGCATGTTGAGCAAATACCCTCTTTGGTGCACTTCACATTAGGACCATTACTAACCAGCTCTTGACTAAAGAGCTTGTTGATAGTCTTGTAATTCAAATGAGCTAGCCTCTTGTGTCATTGGACACAATGCGAGACTCTCTCATTTGCCACTAGAAAAATAGGAGAGTCTGAATCTAGACACATAAAGTTTAAACAATAAATATTTACACTCCAAATGCCTGTGAAGATGACATCTTGGTCACTTGACCTCTTGATCAACACTCATCCTTATGGAAGACAATAACATAGCCAAGATCGAAGAGTTGTTAAAGAATTAGTGCCTAACCACCTAGAGGGGGCGATGAATAAGTGTAATTCCTTTTTCTTCTAAGGCAACAAATCTATTCAGTTTATCACTTAAAAATAGATAATGTTACAGCTAACACAGCACAGAATTCACAGAATCACAACAACACAGATTGCACACAGATTTTATAGTGGTTCCCCAAGGTCTGAGTACATCCACTTTCCCCCTTCGCCTATCTAGCAGTGTGCTAGATTCGGCCTAACTTCTTCTCTTCACCTCAGATCCTCAGATCTTATAGTAGCTCAGAACCCCAATAGGGATCCTACAACTCAGAGTGAGTCCACACTCCTATAGCTCAGGCAAACTGCCCTACCTCAGCCTTAAACAAGGCCTACAACTCAGAGATCACAATCTCCTACAACTCAGGCTCACAGCCCTACCTCAGCCTTTAACAAGGCCTACCACTCAGAGAAAATACTCTCCTACACTCAGTCTTTATAAACACAGGCTTACAACTCAGATCTTATAAAGATCCTACAAAAAATTGATTTAAGTTTGTAATTTACCACCACCCTGATTGAGAGAGAAAGGATGGATGGCTTCTTGATCAGTTCTTGGAAGAATCTGATGGCAGAGAACAACCTCTCTTAGCTTTCTTCAAAGTTTCTTGAATCTGAACTCAGTAGGGTTGAACTTCTGTGAAGGTGATCTTCAATCAGCTTCTTTCTTGATATTCAGTTCTCAATCTGAATCCTTCTTTGCAGCCTGCTTCAGCAACTGCACTTCAGGAACTTGTTGATATAAGCCTCTTCCTTCTCTTCAATAGATGGAGCTCTCTCTCTCCAACTTCTTATATCTTCTGACGAAAATCTTCTTAATTCTGTATGTGTAAAGTCGATCAATTTTTTTCAGTCATCTCCTTCTTTTGATGAAGAATGCCTTTAAATAGACTTACTCCATGGTAACCGGCTGATCCGGTTTTTAACAAACTTCTGACAGCTCTGACAGTTGTAGTAGACCGGTTGGTAATGGCAGTTGTCATCTCATCCCGTCACTTCTTGAAATTCTGTCTGTCAGCAAAGTGTCGAGACTGAACTTCATCATGTGTCGACACAAGTAGACGAAGTGTCGACACAATTCTTGGTGGTGTCGACACAGTTCCTTTGGTGTTGACACTGCTTCTCGTCACAGCATCTATAGAATGTGTCAACACGGATTCTGTGTGTCGACACAATCACTTCTTTTCTTTAACTTTATTGAAACTCTGCAGTGTGTCGACACAAGTGTCACAACCCCATCCGTTCATATGATATATTCTAGAAGGTCCGGCCGGGGCCCCACAGTATATATCACAAAACAGGCGGTGAAGGTACAGGATGATACCAGAGTAGCGCATCGCACCTATCACAAATCATTCTAGCGGAAGCCTAAACTACTTGAACTCCGCATGAATGTCCAAACATAAAACTCCACATTTTATATATCTATAGGAATGTCTTACACCAAGTCCAAAGAGTTGGCCTTATGGCCTTACATGGCTTTCACACAGTGGCCTAAACAAATTGGCGCGTAGGCCGGCCACAATAAAAGAAAACACATAACAACACAGATAGCCTTCGAGGGCTAGCAGTAGTAGCAGCAACAACAGCAGGAACATCAACCTTTATGCGTCCCGCTCGGCTCTCCAGCACCTGTACAAGGACAACCCACCCAACGGTGGCAAACAAAAGCAACGGTCAGCGTTCAGCTGACCAAATTATAACGACCCTACCCCTTCTCTCGGGGCAGCGGTATTCTTCCCTGCAGGCATATCATATCACAAGTATGGCAATATCTATATCATTCAAATGTGCTTTCACGCACATAAGCCATCACAACCGTTCGCCACCCGGCCCAACGGTCTGTGCACTCAGGGCACATTCTTGGTGTTCTGGCAAACCTCTTGCCCACCACCGTATCAGGGTCATAACCCAACGGTAAATCTCTTGAGCATTTACTCCATGGCGTGCAGCCGGAGTTAGTCTTCCTACACCGTGATGGCCCGTAGCCCCCCATTGTGTCATGGCGCGCAGGCCGAAGACTCTTGCTATGCGCTCCAACAGACCGCACCTTTTGGTCTCACGTCGGACGGACATAGCGCAGGTCGGATCCTCCACCCCCCGTTGCTCAAATCGCCTTGCCTTATCCGAGTACGGCGTACTCATGGCTATATCAAAGGCGCGGGTCGGTCTCACCAATCCTGTTCTTGGCATTCAAGCCTGGGTATTTCTCTATACCCATTTCTTTAACACAACAGCGGGTCTTTCCTAGGCCTCCCAGTACTTCCTGTGACTCTCTCCACAGGTGGACACCGCACAAGCACAAATGTCAGGGGTCTTTCCTGGCTATCATGCCAGTACTTCCTGTTACTCGCTTCACAGGTGGACACCCTATGACATCAAACATCACAAAAGGGCATTTCCTGGTCACACCAGTACTTCCTGTGCCTCAATCATAGGTTGGACCCAAAAACATCACATAGCTATTTTCCTGGGCTACAACCCCAGTACTTCCTGCTACTCCTTTTCGCAGGCATAACCCGTTGACTCCTCAAACTACACGTTATCACGGAGTCTTCTCCGGTTCGTATGCAACATCACCAATCTAGATCAACCTGTCCAGACGGGCTTCACACAGCATGCCTATTCCGTACTCCAGTTCCGGATCTATATGCTAACAAAGGGGATTTCAAGCATCCACCCAAAGATTTCCAAAATCAGCCACCTCTTGGTGGGGGAAATCACAAAGCTATGCCAAAAAGAAAGCCTTCACATGGCTAGGAAGAAAAGTCGTTACCCTTGACGACCGCTTCGGTGTCATGACCGCAAAGCTTGCTTGCAAGACTCGCAAGAACGTTTCCTCCGCAACGCCGGCTTCGGATTTCTCGTCGGGAAACCGCAGCACCACCAGCAGCAGCCCCCTTTCCCTCTTCCTCCTCCTTTCTCTCTCTCTTTCTCTCTTAACTTGAAGAAAGCTTAAGGCCAAATCAAATGAGAATCACTTCTCAGTTTTCGGCCTTTAAGAAAAAGTGGAAGAAGCTTCAGCCCTTGGATCCCAGCTGAAAGAATGGACGGCCACGATTCTGCCAAAAACACTAATTTTGACCCGACACGGCCTCTGACACGGCCGTGTGCCAGGCCGTGTGCCTCAAGCGGTGGTCAACCGACTTATCCAAACCAGTGACACGCCCATGGGACACGCCCGTGTCATGGGCCGTGTCACCAACACGCCTTCAGACACGCCCGTGTCCGTGGCCGTGTGCCTGGGTGAAAAAAAATCCCAAAACATCCCGAGACTTCACACGGCCTGTGACACGCCCGTGTCCCAGGCCGTGTGCCCAGACACGGCACAAAGATACGCCCTGTCGAAATCCTTCGGCGGGCTGAGTTCGTCGACCCGATTTGACACGCCCTGTGACACGCCCGTGTCACAGGCCGTGTGCAACTTCTCGACACTCGACACCCACGTCTCGACACTCGACGATCGTCAAGTAAAAGTAGTCGAGACAACGACACGGCCTTGGACACGCCCGTGTCCTGGGCCGTGTGCCTCCTCTCGACACATCGTCGAGTGAAAAATTGTCGAGACAAAGCCCGATCATCGACAGAACCTCGACACGCCCTGCGACACGCCCGTGTCGCAGGCCGTGTCAGCTGACACGCCCTGGGACACGCCCGTGTCCCAGGCCGTGTCACCCAAAAATTTCCTATTTCCGAAATTTGGGCTGTTACAATCCTCCCCTTCTACAAGAAATTTCGTCCTCGAAATTCAGATACAGGAAGGCAACAGAAAACAACAAGAAAAATGTGACAACACAGCCCAAACCGACCAAATCTAACTGCCAACTCCCGTCGGTGTGACGACTGGCGAGCCCGTAGACCTGCCACACTATCCTTAACACAGGATTACGACACCGCGTGTCGACTCACACCACATGCAAATACCACGTCAACATATCATGGAAGGGGCCTCGGAAGTAAACACGAGGACACAGCCCAACCATCCATCCACACCTTATCTCAACACAACCAAAACAAGTGACGGTCAACACCGCACTTACATCCCTTCACAATACCACCCGTAGGGAGACGACTCTCTAAGTATTGTACTACAAGGCTCATTTCATTAATCAAACATGTCCATGATCATAATCTATTCATCTATATGACTTTCCAAATGATGACAATGTAATATAAACATGATGCGCATATAAAGATCTATCACACTTTTCATTTGATAATGTCATAATATAAACATGAAGTGCACAATTATCAATCTTTCAATTCCTACCAATTCAGTTCGTTTAAATAATATTGTTTCTCAATTTGATAATATGAAATCTGCAACAAATGATTAATCATTCATCCAAGCCAAGTGTCTTGCATTATTAATTCCACCGAATCAAAATCCATTTTCCATTAAGCCCAGAATTTAGGTGCAGGCTAAATCTGGACAGCAAATTTGACCGGAGATTCCCGAAGCTACAGGAATCCGGTGAAGACGTGTAACCCCACGATGGAAAGGTATTTCCAAGGTCTACAATTCTCGTATTCAGACCTCAACCCAGATTCGATATTATCGTATTTGAAATCGGACTTGAAGTCCGCTGCGTACAGAACACAGTTTCTGCATACAGGATTTATTGAACACCATTTTCGTTTAGACTTTCCCGTGGCTACAGACTTCTCCAGAAGTCGTGTAACCATTCGTTGGAAAGGTATTTTCAAGAGCTTCAACTTTCGTGTTTATCCAAAAGCCCAGATCTGGCAATGTCACACATAAAAATGACCACGAAGTTCGCTGCGCGCAGAATACAGATTCTGCGCGCATTTTAAGGCGGCGTGAACGGCATCGGTTCATCTTCCTCCTCAATGCGATCATCCCAAATCATTCCAGAATTTCCTCCACCCTTATTCAACCTCATGAGGCCAATACTCTTCACGAAACCATTCTCCATCATCACATAGAAGAAGAGAGTGGTTGAAGAGATCTAAAATCTAGAACACAAGTCCTAACATGGCCAAACCTAGAAGACTTCTTCTCTCCATCAAGACTCTTTTGAGCCGATGTCTCTCCTAGTTAAATAACTATAGATCTAGCACCAAGGGAGAGGGTAGAAAACTCACATTGGCTCCAGCGGTACCACCATTTCCGGCCATGGATCTCGTAGTTCTTCTTGGCGGCATCTTCTCTTTCACGGCGATGGCGGATCTCCTCCGGTAAAACTTGCTCCAGCAGTTTTTCCTCTCACCAGGAGTTATCACAGGAATTAGGGGATGAAATGAGCAATAAAATGGCTAGGGTTTTATCTCTCCCTTATATATAAAATATGACACGGGTAGGGACACGGCCGTGTCCTTACCCGTGTCCTGCCTGGCGAAGCGGCAACGACAGTTTCCATGTCGGTTCAATATTTGACACGGCCGTGTTCCTGGCCGTGTCCTTGGTCGTGTCCTTCTCGGGTTGCATCTCGACGATCCATCAAAATCGTCGACACGGCTTGCCGATCTCGACATGCCTCGTCGAGCTCAACTCGACGCACACGGGTAGGGACACGGCCGTGTCGCTACCCGTGTCGCTACCCGTGTCACTACCCGTGTCTCTACCCGTGTCACTACCCATGTCTCTACCCGTGTCACTACCCGTGTCACTACCCGTGTCTCTCTGCACTGATTTCTCCACTTCTCCACAAGTGCAGTCCAATTCCCTGCACTTCTCAGGACTCGAGTCAACCCTTCTGACTCAAAAAACACACACGAGGGGCCTAGAGCGATTCGGGACGTTACAAATCCTATAAACAAAATAAAAGATTTCGTCCCCGAAATCAGGCTTAGGTTGAGGGGAGAAATGCATAACAGGAAATTTAACATATGCTTTTAAATAAGATTACATTGAGCAAACAACTCCGGGTAGCGTTGCTGCATCAAATCCATTGGCTCCCACGTGTACTCCTCTTTCCCATGATTCGACCATAGCACCTTCACCAAGGGAACAATTTTGCGCCGTAATGTTCTTGTCTCGCTGTCAACAATCCGCACCGGCTCTAGTCGCACAGACCTATCTGATTCCACTGCACCATCAGTAGTGGGAATATACTGGTCGGGCCGCAACAGTGCTTTTCGAAGCCACGACACATGGAACACGTCGTGGAGATTTTCTAGTTCTGGTGGTAACTCCAACCGAAGGCCAACGGGCCGATCCTTTCTAGTATAGTATAAGGCCAAACATACCTTGGGCTGAGCTTTTTCACCCCAAGTACCCGCGACAGACCATGCATCAGCCAAATCTTGAGAAATACTTTTTCGCCCACTTGGAACTCCACCATCCGGTGCTTTTTATTGTAATATTTCGCCTGTCGACTTTAGCCTCCACTATGCGATCCCGTATCAATCTGACCGCCGCATCAGTATCATCTATGTATTCGTTTCCCAATGCCTTTGGATCTTCATCTTGCACCCAAGACAAGTGAGTCCTGCACCTTCTTCCGTAAAGGGCTTCATGGGGCGCCATGCCGATGCTCGCCTGATGACTATTATTATAGGAGAATTCCACTAGTGGCAAGAGCCTTTCCCATGGCTCTCCTCTGTCCGGTACACATAACCTCAATAAATATTCTAGTGTCCTGATGGTCCTTTCAGACTGCCCGTCCGTCTGTGGGTGGAATGGAGTACTAAAGGTTAGGCGCGAGCCCAAATACGCATGTACCGCCTTCTGAAAGTGCAACTAGATCTGATATACTCTAAAGGGGGGGGTGAATAGAGTATATGGTGTTTTAGTACTTTTAAAAACTTTTACAACAATTGTTGTAATAAGTGTGAGCAGGGAAGCAAATATAAATCTAATCACAGAACTAAGCTATGCAAAAACTAAGCACAGAAAAATCAAGGCCAGAAACAAAAAGTAAACAAGCAGAACCAGAGGACACAAGGAAATATAGTGGTTCCCCAAACTTGGGTACATCCACTCTTCTACCACCCTAGGTAGGAATCCACTGCAGGATGAGTTGATCAGGTGTCCTGGGCACCAATGAGCTTTTGATAAGGTGCTCAAAAACCAAAGCAGATTTTTTGATCAGGTGTCTTGCCACCAATGAGCTTTTGACAAGGTGCTCAAAAACCAGATTCAAACTTTTGAAGGGAGTTTGAGAAACCCTTTACAAACTGGGGGTGAGAGAGTGATGACAGTCTTCTCTTTCTCAGACAATTGAGAAGACTATGTGGATTGATGTCAAAGCTCCCCCCGAATCCTTGAAATCTTCAGGAAGAAAAGCTTTGCTGAGGGTGATAGACCTTCAAAGGTAGAAATCCAGCAATAGATGGTTTCAGCAATGGCTGAAATGTTGAGTGTCTGGAGTCTTGAAATGATGTTGGCCTTGAACACTTTGAGAGCTGAAGAGATCTGAAGATTTTTTTGAAAGCTTGATCTCTTTGATGAGTGTTCTTCAGAATTCTTTTTGACAGAAGATTTTGAAAGAGTCTCTGTATTCTGTATTGTGTGTTCTATTCTTATTAATGTCTATTGATTCAAAAAACATTCTGTCTTTTATTCTCTGTTCCAGAATAGAATATCATTCTCTGTCAAAGATAGCCGTTGGTCTGCATTGATTGCATCCTTAATTGCAAAAACTCTTCTGGAGGAAAGTCCACAGAATTATTCCTTGAAAGATCCCTTGAAACTTGGTCCAGAAATAAATGAAAACGGCTAGCAAATCTCTGAATTAATTGCATAATAACTCCTGTCTAATTTGAATTTGAATTCTGGAAGTTATCTGAAATCATCGAACTGAGCTCTGCTATTGTCGAGCTGAGCTCAGCGAACTGGAAAACTCAAGCAGCAAAATAATCGTTGATCTGAGCTCAAAGATCGTCGAACTGAGCTCAAAGATAAAGATCCAAGGCAGAGTCAAAATCGTCGAACTGAGCTCACCAATCGTCGAATGGAGTTCGACGATATTATGAAGTTGAGCTCAGCGATCGTCGAGTGGAGCTCGACGATCTGCCGAAGTTAAGCTCGACGATCAGACTTAGTCTCCAGACAGAAAAACTTGGTCTTCAGGGCAGCTTCCAATCCTAGACTTCTAACCCTTAAACTCAATTCTAATTGACCTATTAAGCTATATAGAAGGTCAAACAAAGGTTCCTAGAGACATAGTGATCCTGACCCAAATTAGTAATAGGGTGTTCCAACAATCTCCCCCTATTTGAGTTAGGATTACTATTTACAGACTTTGGAAAATCAAATAACAACATATAATCAGAAAAGCATAAAAACAACAGCAGCTAGACATGCAGAAACATCACAGAGATATTTATATATATGTATATGTATATGGCATCCAGATAGCAGTCAGAAAATCCAAAGATTGTCACCTTACACAATCATTTCTTCTCTTTGCCTTTAACCATTTTGATTTCTCTGTTTGGATTCAGGGCTTCTTTGTTGGATCTGGTGTCATCTGCTGCACCCAAGTAAGTTTGCTTTGAAGTCCTGGGAACCATAGCAGCAGGATACAATTCCATATATCTGTCTGCATCAAAGAATTTACTGGAGGCATATTTCTCTAGTTCCTTCTGTCTCTGCTCTGACATTGTAGAAATATTTGAAGTGTCTAAGCCTTGCTCTCTGGCTTTCTTTATCTGGTGTAATGTATCCAACTCCTTCATCCTAGCAGTCCAAGCAGCTGGATTCTTCTCAGGGTCCTCAAATGGTACAGGTGGCTCATACCTATTGGAAGAATTGTCTTGAGGAGGCCTAGCAGACACTGTCTCTTTTAGCTTGTAGGGGAATGGACCAGAAGTAGTATCAGATGAAACATGTCCTCCCCTGGAGTATGGGTGCTGCCTGGAATACCCTTTAGAATAAACCTGAAAATCTCTTTGACTTCCCCTGTATCCTCCTCTCCTAGAATAAGAACCCCTAGATTGGCTTTCACTTTGATAGGATCTGGCATGGGGTTGATAGGGAGCCTGGCTTCTAGCTGGGGCTTGACTTGCAGAGCTGCCACCTGCACCTGCATCAGGTGGAGGTGGTGGAGGAGGATGAGGGTGCTGGAACTGGGAGGAGCCCTTCTCATACTTTCTCTTCTTCTTCATTGCTTTCAGCTGATTTTTAGAGTACTGCATCCAATGTTCAGTAATTTGGCAGTTATGCAGAATATAATAAGGAATATCATTATTATCCTTGACTTTTGCAGGAGGCACCCTTTTCATTGCCTTGCTCCTAGCTTTCCTTTTCCTTGCAATAGTGGTAGATGAATCATCAGAGTCTGTTTTGTATTCATCAGACTCAGAACTCTGGTCATCATATATAGCATCTATTTTCTTCATCAATTCTTTCTTCAACTGAACAGCAGCAGATGAGGCAGAGGCAGAAGTAGCGGCAGTAGGGACAACAGCAGATGGGGCAGCAGATGGAGCAACAGATGGAGAAACAGAAGGAGCAATAGAAGCTGGAGTAGTGACAGTAGCAGTAATATCATCAGAATCTGCAGCAGGCTCAACATCAATGGCCTCTGTCATCAGAACATCCTTGGATGTTTGCTCATCAGAAGCAATTGGGATTTCAGCAGCAGTGAGAACATCTTCAGCAGCAGCATCAACAATTTCAGAAGCAAAGGCAGTCCTTTCTTCAACAGCAGCATCAGCAGCAATCACTGAGTGTACAAAAGAAGAGAGGATGCTGGGGTCACAGCCAGAGAAAGGCACCAGTGCCTTAGATAGGTCTTCTGAGGGCTGGACAGCATTAACCTCTGAGAGATGGCTGAAGAAGGCAGGATCAAAGGCAGAAAGCAAAGACTGTAGGTCTATTGCCAGAACTGCAGTGGGAGCCTGACATTCTTGTATCACAACAACAGTAGCAGAAGAGGCAGCAGACACAGAAATCTTAGCAGCAGCAGTAGTATCATCATCAGCAGGAGCAGAAGCAGCAGCAGCAACAGCATGAAGTCTTGCTTCATATGGCATCTCCCCCTGCCTAGATGCAGATACATCTATATCAAGGAACACTGCTGGAGGTGCTTCCCGAGGAAGGAGGGAGGAAAGCCTGGCAGAGAGAGCTACCACTGACAGTTGTAGAGGAGCCAAAGAGGTCTCTAAGAGCAGAGAGAGCCTGGGGGCAATTAGCTCATACAACTTGTCAGCTAGGGCTGAGAGGTCTACATGCTCAACAGCAGGAGCAGAGGTAGATGGAATAGGGATGGCTGAGGATGCTGGAAGTGGAGTGCTGGATAGTGGAATGGATGGCTCAGGAGTGGGGATAGTGGATATGGAGGATAAGGGGATGGATATGGATGGGGTGAAAGTTGGTTGGTCAATGATGTGGTGGAGGAGATCTTGGAATGATGTTGAGGAGGAGGGTAATTCTGGAGGAGATGAGGGGGAATCATCCATGTAGGAGTCATCCAGAAGGGTGAAGGATGGTATGGATGGAGAAGAAGTGACATCTGGTGGTGGATAGGAGAACAGAGGGTAGAAATGGTCTGCTGGAGGAGGTAGAATTGGGTCTGGAGATGGAGTTGAGGTTGGAGATGGGCTGGATATGGTAATGGTGGATGGAGCTGGAATGGTGGATGGAAGAGGTAGGGTTGGAATTGGAGGAGGAGAAGAAGCAGCAACAGCAGCAGCCAAGTCTTCTACAGGAGCAGAGACCTGTGGGGGAGTGACTCTGTGAGTCCTGGTGCCTGAAGGAGCACTGGAGGAGGGCCTGCTTGGCTTGCTGATTTGCCTGTCCCACTTGCCAAAGAGGGCACAGGTGAGTCTCTTGGAGGCATTGATGTGCACTCCAGAGGAGACCAGCAATGCAGGGCACCTTGTCTGCAGGAAGATTCCAAGAATCCTTCCAAAATTAACAAAGCTTTTGTTGATTTTCTTCTTGATTAGGTCAAAGAAGACCTCTCCCCAGTTCAAACTTCTCTTATCCACCAAAGCTCCCATGAGGCAGAGCTGGTATCTGGATATGGTATCATGTGCAGAGTGCTTTGCCAGCAGCACTTTTCCTACGACATCTGCTAGGAATCTGTACTCAACAGACAAGTTCCTTTTGAATAACTTGCTAGGGTTTCCCTCTGGATGACCCATCCTGGCAAGTATGTCAGCAAACTCCTCCCCAGATAATTCGGCAGTATCATCTCCATTCCTTAGTCCAAAAACCTCTGTTAAAATGGTGGGGGTCAGAGGTACCTGAGTTCCAGCAATGGAGCCAACTATAGTAGAGTTGTCCAGATTATGAGCAGTGTAAACCCATTCCTTGATTTCATCTGAGACCAGCTTTATCCTGGTGGTCATGAGGGCAGACAAGTTCTGATCCTTGAATAAACTCAGAATGTCTTGGAAAACTTGGTCAGTAGTGCTGAAAGATTCCAGATCAATGTCGAATCCAGCATCGAACTTCATTGCGGCTAGAACAGCAACTGATATAGCCATTGTACCTGCAAAAATTCAACAAACAAAACGACCAAGTGTAGAACTGTTTGGAGGGAAGAAGATTTTTGCAGAGAAATTGACAGCGCAAGAGAGAACGACGGCGAAAAATGAGTTTTATATTAGGGTTCGACGCAGAATTGGAAAGATCGTTGAACTCAGTTCGACGATCGAGGCTTCTAAATGAATCTGAAGAGACTCCAACATCGTCGATCTCCGTTCGACGATCTTGGAAAGCGTCGAGCTCCGTTCGACGATCGTTCAGTGAACATAATCGTCGAGCGCCGTTCGACGATCGTTGACCGGAAGAGATAGTTCATACTATCTGAGAGGCGCTGAACTCAGTTCGACGATTCTGGAAATCGTCGATCTCCGTTCGACGATCGTAGGGGAAATCGTCGAGCGCAGTTCAGAGATCAGAAAAATTCTAGAAACTAAGAAAAATCAGAATTTTTGCCTAGTCTTGGTCAATTTTTAGCTTTCAAAATCTTGGAGATTATTTAAGGCTTCCTCCATCTAACATTCCTAACTGATTTAGGAAGAAGGTGTGTTTCTTTTCATCCAAAGGATTGGTGAAAATATCTCCCCTTTGTAAATCAGTTGGGATATATTGCAATTCAATTTTAGTCTTTTCAACATTGTCCCTTAAGAAATGATGTCTTATCTCCATGTGTTTTGTCCTACTATGGAGGACTGGATTTTGAGCTATGGAAATAGCACTTGTATTGTCACAAAAGATTTTTGACTTCTCTAAGTTGTAACCATAGTCTAGGAGTTGGTTTTGAATCCACAAAATTTGTGAACAACAACTGCCTGCAGCCATATATTCAGCTTCAGCAGTTGAGGTTGACACAAATGTTTGTTTCTTACAAAACCAAGAGACAAGTCTGTCACCAAGGAACTGACAAGTTCCACTGGTGCTTTTCCTGTCAATTCTGCATCCAGCATAATCAGCATCAGAGAATCCAGTTAAATCAAATGCTGAATCTTTTGGATACCAGAGACCTAGATTTGGACAACTTTTAACATACATGAGAATCCTCTTTACTAATGTTAGGTGTGACTCTCTAGGGCTTACTTGGAACCTAGCACATATACATGTAGCAAACATTATATCTAGTCTACTAGCTGTAAGATACAGTAAAGAGCCAATCATTGCTCTATATGTTGTCTGATCAACAGGTTTCCCATGTTCATCAGCATCCAGTACAGCATTGGTAGGCATGGGTGTTTTCATACAAGATGCCTCAAACATACCAAATTTCTTAACCAATTCATTAGCATATTTGGTTTGAGAAATAAAGATGCCTTCAGCATGTTGCTTGACTTGCAATCCTAGAAAGAAGGATAGCTCACCCATGCTACTCATCTCAAATTTAGAATGCATCAGGTTAGAAAACCTTATGCACAATTTTGAGTCAGTAGAACCAAAAATGATATCGTCTACATAAATTTGTACTAGTAGGGTATGGGACTTATGGGTTCTAATAAAAAGAGTTTGGTCTACTCTACCCCTTATAAAACCATTTTCCAAGAGAAAGCATGCTAGGGTCTCATAACATGCTCTAGGAGCTTGCTTGAGACCATATAATGTTTTGTTCAGTCTAAAAACATAGTCAGGATAAGTTGGAGAGATAAAACCTGGAGGTTATCTGACATAAACTTCCTCTTTGATGTCTCCATTCAAGAAAGCACTTTTGACATCCATCTGATAGACTTTGAAGCCTTTGTGAGCTGCATAAGCTAGAAATATCCTGATGGCTTCTAATCTTGCAACAGGTGCAAAAGTCTGGTCGTAGTCAATTCCTTCTTCTTGAGAATATCCCTGAGCAACTAGCCTTGCCTTGTTCCTTATTATTACTCCTTGATCATCCAGTTTATTTCTGAATACCCATTTTGTTCCAACAATGGAATGATCCTTAGGCTTTGGCACTAGTTCCCATACTTTGTTCCTCTCAAATTGATGCAACTTCTCTTGCATTGCAATGATCCAGTGTGGATCTTGCTCTGCATCTTGAATGGACTGAGGTTCAATTTGAGAAAGGAAGCAGGTGTGCAACAGGTTTTGGTTGACCTGATTTCTGGTTTGCACACCAGCTGAGATTTCTCCAATTATTTGGGTAATTGGATGGTCTCTTGATGTTACTAAATCAACAGGGGGTGTTGATTGTTCACCAACCTGTGTTGTTGTTTCCTCTTGTGGTACAACAACTGGCTCTTCAAGTGGTGGTTCAATATGTTGAGTATTGCTTTCATCTTCACTGCTTTCTTCTTCTTGAGCAACCTGTAGCTTGTTCATATCTTCAACTAGAGAGTGTTCCTGCAAAGGTTCTATGGTAGAAGAAATCTTCTCCTTGAAAGACATGTTAGTTTCATCAAAAGAAATATGAACAGATTCCTCAATTTTCAAAGTTGATTTATTATAGACCCTATAGGCCTTGCTGATCATGGAGTATCCCAGAAACACTCCTTCATCAGCTTTGGCTTGAAATTTTGCTAAGTATTTCTTGTCATTATTGTGAATATAGCAAATGCAACCAAAAATTCTAAAATAGTCAACTTTAGGTTTCTTCCCTTTGAGTAATTCATAGGGAGTCTTTCCCTTCAGTTTATGTATCAGACTTCTGTTCAGCACATAGTTGGAGGTGTTCACTGCCTCTGCCCAAAAGGATAGAGGTAGATGAGCATCTGACAACAATGTAGTGACAGATTCAATAAGGGTTCTATTTTTCCTTTCAGCTACCCCATTTTGTTGAGGAGTTCTAGGAGCTGAGAAAGTATGCTTGATCCCTTCACTCTGACAGAACTCTTGCATAAGAAGAGAATCAAACTCTGTCCCATGATCACTTCTGATCAGGGCAATGTGAGTATTGAACTCAATCTGTATACATTTGAGAAACTCTGTCAGACACTTAAAGTTATCAGACTTCTTCCTTAGAAAGAACACCCAAGTGAATCTAGAGAAGTCATCTACAACTACTAAAGTGTAGGATTTCCCTCCTAGGCTTTGTACTGTGATGGGTCCAAACAGATCCATGTGTAACAGATACAATATCCAAGGTGAATCACTCTTATTAAGTGACTTAAAACTGTTTTTAGTTTGCTTGCCTAATTGACAAGCCTTGCAGAGTCCTTCCTTCTTGTAGGGGCCAGAAGGTAGTCCTCTAACAAGGTTGTCCTTGGATAGCCTAGCAATAGTTCTAAGATTTAGGTGTCCTAGTCTCTTATGCCATAAAACATTTGGTCTACAGACTGAATTAAACAAGCAGATATCTATATTAGTTGAAAGAAAATCTACTAAGTAGATGTTACCTTTCCTTATTCCTGTCAACACTATTGTGTTGTCCTCTGTCTTGATTTTGCATAAGGTTTTGCTGAAGGTCACCTGGTAGCCTTCATCACATAGCTGACTGATGCTGATCAGGTTGTGCTTCAGTCCTTCCACATGTGCTACCTTCTTGAAGGTTACTGATCCAATCTGTACTGCACCATATCCCTTAGTTTGTCCAAAGTTGGAATCACCAAAGATAACTTTGGGTCCAAGCTTGGCTCTGAAGGATGTGAGGTTGTCCTTATTCTCTGTCATGTGCTTAGAGCACCCACTATCCAAATACTATTGCTGGTTAGATGTTGGATAGGTCTTCACCTGCACATAAAACAATTCACTTGTTTTTGACCCAGTTTACCTTGGGCCTAGGTTGATAACCTCTAAATTCAGAAATGAAAGACATCCCTGGCTGACTCTTATATCCTTCAGGATGATATATCCTTGGAGGTAAAATTCATTCAGTATAAGGGTTAAAGGTTTGGGATGAAGAACCCTTAGGATTCAATTTTGATTTGCCTTTGAAAAAATTTCCAGAGTTCTGACCTCTGTTCGACGATCTTGGAGCTGCGTTCGACGATCTTGGGTCAGATCGTCGAGCTCCGTTCGACGGTCGACTATGGCTGAGGTCAGGTATATGAGATCGTCGAGCTGCGTTCGACGACTTTGGCTGAGATCGTCGACCTGCGTTCGACGATGTTTCCTGAGAACGTCGAGCTGCGTTCGGCGATCGTCGATCTTCATTCGGCGATCGTCGATCTCCGTTTGACGATTTTTGCTTGGACTTAGTTTTCTGAGGCAGATCAGAATTTTTCCTGGCAACCTCTACAACTCCCTTTCCCTTGCTAGAAATAAACTTGATGGGAGTTGTTAGGACTATAGGTTGGCTGGATGAAGCACCCAAGCCCAGTGTACTGTTGAATCTAGAGTTCACTGTGCTTGTGATATCCATCAGCTTGATGCTTCTCCCATTAAGGGATTCTTCAAGCTTCTTGGCCTCAGAGAGCTCACTTTTCAGTGTAGCTATCTGTTCCCTACAGTTCTCCAACTCCTGAGAGAGTTCGAGGTTTTCTGACTTTAAACCATTGTGTTCAGATAATTGATTTCTGAGAGAGATAATCTCTTTCTCAGACTTTAGCAGGTCTAAACACAGTGCTTTAAATTCAGATTTAAAATCTTCTGAAGTAAAATCAAAAGAACTAATTACCTGATCTTCTTCAGGTTGGGTTTCTGAGTCTGAGTCTGACTCTTCATCCTCTGAATTGTGCTGTGAGGCATTAATTGTCATCATGCAGAATTCCTTTTCTTCTGCATCATCCTCATCATCACTGGAGCTGAATGAGGCTTCTGATTCCTCTTCTGTCTCACTCTAGGATTCAACAACAAACCCTTTTCTTGTATGCTTATTTTTTCTTGAAGAGGGCTTGCCATTTCCATTCCTTTTGGAGTCTTTCTCCTTTCTTCTTTCTTTTTTGTCCCTTCTGTCCTTGGTCTTATTCTCTGGACAGTCAGGAACTATGTGCCCTGGTTTCCTGCAACCAAAGCAGATAATGTCTTTACTGTTGCTAATGGACTTGTCATACCTTGGCTTGTCCCGCTCCTTGTATGATCTTCTTCTGAAGTCCTTTCTGGCCATCTTGTAGAATCTTTTGGCCAACAAGCTGAGTAGTTCATCATTGCCTGTGCTCTTGTCTTCAGGCAGATCCTCAGTTGCCTTGAAGGCTATGGTTTTCTCTTTCCTTGTGGCTGGTGAAGCAGCCTTCTGTTCTTCCTCTCTATTCTTGATGAGTAGCTCATAAGATTTGAGCTTACCCAACAAGGCTTCAGTGGTGATCTCATTTAGACTTCTGGCATCCTTAATTGGCCAGATTCTTGAATCCCAAGTGCTGGGGAAGCACATTAGGATCTTGTCATTAAGTTCTGTCAGAGAAATCTCTTTGTCCAATGTCCTTAGCTCACTGACAATTAGACTCAATCTGTTGTACATGTCTCCCACTGACTCAGTCTCTCCCTTCTTGAAGTTCTCATATTGGGAGATGAGATGGGATCTTCTGTCCTTTCTCTCATCAGCTGAGCCTGAAATAATTTCTGAGAGCTTGTCCCAAATCTCCTTGGCTGAGTTGCATTCAGCTACCTTTTGGAATATGTCATCTGACATTGTCTGGGCTAGGATGTTCATAGCCTTGGCATCAGCTACTTTCCATTTTTTGATGTCAGCATCTGTTCCTGATGGATGTGGAACAGCATTTGTGCTTGTGCTTTCTGGGGGTCTTGGACACACTGTCAAAACAGAATTGAAAATATCTTCGTCAATGGAATTCATGTAAAGTCTAATCCTTGCCTTCCAAAGTGCAAACTTGGAAAGATTGCACACTGGAGGTCTGGTGCTAGCATAATCTTTGTTTTGGGCCATGATTTGTGCACACAAAATCTAATAATAAAATACAAAAGAAAACAGATCTAGTTTGAGATCTTTGGGTTCAGGTGTTAGCCTGTACAACCAATCAGATATGGTATGTTTAACCAACCTGGCTCTGATACCAATTGAAAGTGCAACTAGATCTGATATACTCTAAAGGGGGGTGAATAGAGTATATGGTGTTTTAGTACTTTTAAAAACTTTTACAATAATTGTTGTAATAAGTGTGAGCAAGGAAGCAAATATAAATCTAATCACAGAACTAAGCTATGCAAAAACTAAGCACAGAAAAATCAAGGCCAGAAATAAAAAGTAAACAAGCAGAACCAGAGGACACAAAGAAATATAGTGGTTCCCCAAACTTGGGTACATCCACTCTTCTACCACCATAGGTAGGAATCCACTGCAGGATGAGTTGATCAGGTGTCCTGGGCACCAATGAGCTTTTGATAAGGTGCTCAAAAACCAAAGCAGATTTTTTGATCAGGTGTCTTGCCACCAATGAGCTTTTGACAAGGTGCTCAAAAACCAGATTCAAACTTTTGAAGGGAGTTTGAGAAACCCTTTACAAACTGGGGGTGAGAGAGTGATGGCAGTCTTCTCTTTCTCAGACAACTGAGAAGACTATGTGGATTGATGTCAAAGCTCCCCCTGAATCCTTGAAATCTTCAGGTAGAAAAGCTTTGCTGAGGGTGATAGGCCTTCAAAGGTAAAACTCCAGCAATAGATGGTTTCAGCAATGGCTAAAATGTTGAGTGTCTGGAGTCTTGAAATGATGTTGGCCTTGAACACTTTGAGAGCTGAAGAGATCTGAAGATTTTTTTGAAAGCTTGATCTCTTTGATGAGTGTTCTTCAGAATTCATTTTGACAGAAGATTTTGAAAGAGTCTCTGTATTCTGTATTGTGTGTTCTCTTCTTGTTAATGTCTATTGATTCAAAAAATATTCTGTCTTTTATTCTCTGTTCCAGAATAGAATATCATTCTCTGTCAAAGATAGTCGTTGGTCTGCATTGATTGCATCCTTAATTGCAAAAACTCTTCTGGAGGAAAGTCCACAGAATTATTCCTTGAAAGATCCCTTGAAACTTGGTCCAGAAATAAATGAAAACGGCTAGCAAATCTCTGAATTAATTGCATAATAACTCCTGTCTGATTTGAATTTGAATTCTGGAAGTTATCTGAAATCGTCGAACTGAGCTCTGCTATCGTCGAGCTGAGCTCAGCGAACTGGAAAACTCAAGCAGCAAAACAATCGTCGATCTGAGCTCAAAGATCGTCGAACTGAGCTCAGAGATAAAGATCCAAGACAGAGTCAAAATCGTCGAACTGAGCTCACCGATCGTCGAATGGAGTTTGACGATATTATGAAGTTGAGCTCAGCGATCGTCGAGTGGAGCTCGACGATCTGCCGAAGTTAAGCTCGACGATCAGACTTAGTCTCCAGATAGAAAAACTTGGTCTTCAGGGCAGCTTCCAATCCTAGACTTCTAACCCTTAGACTCAATTCTAATTGACCTATTAAGCTATACAGAAGGTCAAACAAAGGTTCCTAGAGACATAGTGATCCTGACCCAAATTAGTAATAGGGTGTTCCAACACCTTCCACTCATTGGATGTAAACCGACCATCCCGATCCGAAACAATTGTCTTGGGCACGCCATGATATCGTACAAATTGCTCCATAAAAAGGCATACCAAAACATCTACGTGTGCTTCCTTCTTCATTGGAATGAACCGGGCCACCTTTGTCAGTCGATCAACAATAACCCACACTGAATCATTCCCGGAGGGGGAACGAGGTAACCCATGAACAAAGTCCATGGAGATATCCTCGAACTTCCATTCGGGGATGGGCAGCGACTGCAACAAACCACCGGGACTCCTGCATTCAGCCTTCACTCTTTGACATGCTTCACAATGAGTGACATAATACCGGACATCCTTCTTCATTCCCGGCCAACACATGGTCTTTCGCAATCCGGCGTACATCTTTGAGTGTGTACTCATCGGTGGTCCCATCTTCAATTGCCATGATTGCAGGGGCCAAGGCCACATCCATTCCTTGCTCCACCCGAATCCGGTCTCGGATATCACAAACTATGCTCATGTTGGCCAAATACTCCGCATACTCTGCCGAATGAGCCTTGAATACTAGATTAATTTCCATCTCCTCGATCATCCAAGCCAACTCCATACTCATCAACCGAGACTCTGGGCTAGAGCCTGGCGCTTTTCTACTCAAGGCATCGGCTATCGAGTTCGCTTTCCCGGGGTGGTAGTTCATGGTGAACTCATAGTCGCATAGAAATTCCAACCACCGTCGTTGTCTCAGGTTCAACTCCTTCTAAGTGTGGACATACTGCAAGTTCTTGTGATCAGAAAAGATCTCGCAGTGTACGCCATATAGGAAATGCCTCCAGACCTTCAAAGCGAACACCACTGCTCCCAACTCCAAATCATGAACCGGGTAATTGATTTCATGTTTCTTTAACTGCCTTGAAGCATAAGCGATCACGTGCCCGTGCTGCATTAGCACCGCTCCCATCCCTTGATATGATGCGTCCGTGTAAACTTGGAATCCTTCCTTCCCCGACAGAAGTGCAAGGATGGGGGCGGAGGTAAGCCTATCCTTCAACTCTTGAAACGCCGCTTCACATTGAGGTGTCCACTCAAATGACACACCCTTCTTCGTCAAGGAGGTAAGATGAAGGGCAATCTTGGAAAATCCTTTCACGAACTTGCGGTAGTACCCAGCAAGTCCAAGAAAGCTTCGTACATCGGCCGCCGACTTCAAGGGCGACCACTCCTTCACGGCTCGCACCTTTGCTGGATCCACCACTAATCCTGCTCCACTGATCACATGCCCCAAGAAGGCAACCTCCTTAAGCCAGAATTCACACTTGCTAAACTTGGCATACAAGGCGTGCTCCTTCAAATTCTTCAAAACCAAGGTCAGGTGCTCGACATGCTCCTCCTCCGTCTTTGAGTAGACCAAGATGTCGTCGATGAAAACAATGACGAAGATGTCCAAATACGGTTCAAACACCTTGTTCATCAAGCTCATGAAGGCCGAAGGGGCATTTGTGAGCCCAAACGGCATTACTGTGAACTCAAACAAACCATATCTCGAACTGAAGGCCGTTTTCTGGATGTCCCCTTCTTGTATCCTCAACTGATAGTATCCGGAGCGCAAATCCAATTTAGAAAACCAATGTGCTCCCACTAGTTGATCGAACAACTCATCGATCCGAGGTAGTGGATAAGTGTTCCGCACCGTCAACCGATTGAGTTCCCGATAATCTATGCACAATCGCAGGGTTCCATCCTTCTTCTTTACGAACAACACAGGGGCTCCCCATGGTGATGAACTGGGGCGAACGAACCCTGAATCCACTAGTTCTTGCAATTGAACTCTAAACTCCGCGAGTTCTTTCGGGGCCATTCTGTACGGAGCCTTGGACACAGGCTTGGCACCTAGTACTAGATTGATCTGGAAGTCAACCTCTCTATGCGGAGGTAATCCTGGTAGCTTCTCAAGAAATACCTCGGGGAAATCCCGCACAACCCGTACATCCTTTAATTCCAACGCTTCCTCCTTCAACTCGAACCAGATCATGAAGACCTCGTCCCCCTTCATATGAGCTTTTACAACCTGGATGGAAGATAACATCATGCGAGGCGCGAAGCCAATACCTTGGAAGATGATGTCAGAGTCTCCATGTCTCAAATAGATCCGCTTCTCCGCGCAGTCGATCCTCGCGAAGTGCCAATCCAGCCATGCCATGCCCAAAATGATGTCAAACTCTGGCATTCTCAGAACTGTGGCCGGCATATCAAAGGCCTTCCCATCAATAAATAACTCCAACTCACACTTGGCGGTTGCGATCATCTCTGAGCCATCCGGAAGGCGTACACGTCGGGCTATGCCAGTAAAGTACTGTACACCCTCCACGTCTTTTATGAAATCCTCGGACACAAAGGAGTGTGAAGCACCGGTATCGAACAGCGCATAGGCCGTCTTCCCGCCAATAATCACGGTGCCTAAGTGCCAACAACCAAAACTTATTGCTAGTGTCTAGTAAGTTCTAATCAATTCAAGTTAGACCATGCAAATATGCAAATTAATTAAATCATACCTGCAATCACATCTTGGGGGTTCCGTTCCTGCGCCATGTCAAGCGCGTACACCTGATCCCGGACCGCTCCGGGGTTTCCTCTTGGCGGTCCTCGTCCTCGACCACGCATATATCCCCGCCCTCGTGGAGCTGCTGGAGGGAGAGCAGGAGGGAGAGCAGGAGGGGCGTTCCCATATAGCTGCGGGCAGAAACGCCGGATGTGGCCCGGCTGGTTGCATTCGAAGCACACCAGACCACGACGCCCTTCAGGTTGTTGAAATTGTTGAGGCTGTGGGGGTGGAGGCAACGCAGGCGACTGCGGAACTGGTTGCTCCACCCTATAGTTTCGGTGGACACGCCCTCCACCTCTTTGATAACCTCTTCCTCCTCTGAAGTCTCGCCTCCTTCTATTACTTGGGCCGTCTTCCATCATGTCCTCCGCAGGCCTCTTACTACATCCCAGGTGGTACGCCTCCAATATTTTCGCCATATCAATGATCTCCGCCAAGCTACCATCCGCTATAAACAAAAGGGACTGCCTTAGGGGATCTCGCAGCCCTTTATAGAAGCGCTTGGCATAACCTCTGTCATCCAACTCATAAGAATCCACAAACCTTGCGAGATGCTGGAATTCCCGCTGGTATTCTGTAACCGACTTTGATCCCTGCTTTAGTAGAAGGAACCTCTGCTCAAGCTCATCTCGGGCCAATGTAGGGATAAAGTGCTCCAAGAAAACACCCGAGAATTCACTCCAACTTATCTCTGTGTAGATTCGGCCTTGGAAGGTAGAGCCCATGAGGGACTTCCACCACCTCTTCGCATGTAAGTCCAAGACGGACACTGCCAACGTCACTGCCATATTGGTCGGGCAACAGATACCAGCCAACAACTCCTGTACCGTGTCTAGCCATTCCTCTGTACATACGGCTGACTCCGTCCCAAGGTAGACGGGAGGGGAGAGAGCCCAGAAGGTGCTCAGCCAGTTGGAGCTCGGGGCCTGTTGTTGCACCGGAGCCTGCTGTGCCTTAAAAGCATCAAGAATGGTGGTGAGCGTCTGCCCCAACTCAGACTTTTGGAACTGAGTGGGTATGGGAGGGGTAGGAGTACCCCCCATTGGCTCAACATGCAGTGGAACCTACACATACACAACAAATTTGTGGTCAGGTTGGCTAAACTTAAGGTCAAAGTTGGACAATTTTAATGTGAATTACATATGGGCACACCACTGCTTCTGCTAAGTCAGTTTGTCCCCAAACTGACTAACCAAACGGGGGTGGCACCATTGTTGAATGAATTCTTAGTTGAGGATCGTAGCAAACTGATACCATTTGTAAGACCTCTCCTCCCGGATCCCAAAACACGGCACAAAGGAGGAGTCTTATGCCCGAAACAGCCGCCTTGCGGTAGCATTAGCACACGGGCTAACTTGTACCACAAAATGCCTATTCCGCCGGCTACAACAATATCAATAAAACATGTCAACCCAACAAAAAACATAAGCAAGAGAAGTCAAAATCCACACTAAGTATATAATGTCCAAAAACATTAAATAATGAGAAGCTAAACATGCTTCTACAAAATATCAGATTACAACTAATCATTTCCCAAACGGGCTACATCAGAGTAATCAAAATACTAACATCAGTAACCGACGGTATCGACGGCACCGTCACATCAGGCCCTGTCGTCCTGGACTGGCTGTCCTGCTGCTTATAAAGATCTATCACACTTTTCATTTGATAATGTCATAATATAAACATGAAGTGCACAATTATCAATCTTTCAATTCCTACCAATTCAGTTCGTTTAAATAATATTGTTTCTCAATTTGATAATATGAAATCTGCAACAAATGATTAATCATTCATCCAAGCCAAGTGTCTTGCATTATTAATTCCACCGAATCAAAATCCATTTTCCATTAAGCCCAGAATTTAGGTGCAGGCTAAATCTGGACAGCAAATTTGACCGGAGATTCCTGAAGCTACAGGAATCCGGTGAAGACGTGTAACCCCACGATGGAAAGGTCTTTCAAAGGTCTACAATTCTCGTATTCAGACCTCAACCCAGATTCGAAATTATCGTATTTGAAATCGGACTTGAAGTCCGCTGCGTACAGAACACAGTTTCTGCATACAGGATTTATTGAACACCATTTTCATTTAGACTTTCCCGTGGCTACATACTTCGCCAGAAGTCGTGTAACCATTCGTTGGAAAGGTATTTTCAAGGGCTTCAACTTTCGTGTTTATCCAAAAGCCCAGATCTGGAAATATCACACATAACAATGACCACGAAGTTCACTGCGCGCAGAATACAGATTCTGCGCGCATTTTAAGGCGGCGTGAACGGCATCGGTTCATCTTCCTCCTCAATGCGATCATCCCAAATCATTCCAGAATATCCTCCACCCTTATTCAACCTCATGAGGCCAATACTCTTCACGAAACCATTCTCCATCATCACATAGAAGAAGAGAGTGGTTGAAGAGATCTAAAATCTAGAACACCAGTCCTAGCATGGCCAAACCTAGAAGACTTCTTCTCTCCATCAAGACTCTTTTGAGCCGATGTCTCTTCTAGGAAAATAACTATAGATCTAGCACCAAGGGAGAGGGTAGGAAACTCACATTGGCTCCAGCGGTACCACCATTTCCGGCCATGGATCTCGTAGTTCTCCTTGGCGGCATCTTCTCTTTCACGGCGATGGCGGATCTCCTCCGGTAAAACTTGCTCCAACAGTTTTTCCTCTCACCAGGAGTTCTCACAGGAATTAGGGGATGAAATGAGCAATAAAACGGCTAGGGTTTTATCTCTCCCTTATATATAAAATATGACACGGGTAGGGACACGGCCGTGTCCTTACCCGTGTCCCGCCTGGCGAAGCGGCAACGACAGTTTCCATGTCGGTTCAATATTTGACATGGCCGTGTTCCTGGCCGTGTCCTTGGTCGTGTCCTTCTCGGGTTGCATCTCGACGATCCATCAAAATCGTCGACACGGCTCGCCGATCTCGACATGCCTCGTCGAGCTCAACTCGACGCACACGGGTAGGGACACGGCCGTGTCACTACCCGTGTCTCTACCCGTGTCACTACCCGTGTCTCTACCCGTGTCACTACCCGTGTCTCTCTGCACTGATTTCTCCACTTCTCCACAAGTGCAGTCCAATTCCCTGCACTTCTCAGGACTCGAGTCAACCCTCCTGACTCAAAAAACACACACGAGGGGCCTAGAGCGATTCGGGATGTTACACGACCCTTCGGAGATCGAAGAGGGTTGTTAAGCCACCGGCTCGGTACTGTGATGGGAATGCAGTGAGCTTTGTCTCCTGCTTCTTTGCAGGTCCTCTGGATGAGCGAGAGCCTGCAAACTTCAACGAGGCCACTGGAGTTAAGGAGTGGGAAGATGTCATGAAGGAAGAGATTGATGCTCTGAAGAAGAATGAAACCTGAGACCTTATGACCAAGGTTGATGACATTACTCCGGTTACTTGCAAGTGGGTGTATAAGTTGAAGAAGAAGGCTGATGGGAGCATTGATAGGTTCAAAGCTCGCCTGGTCGCTAGAGGATTCTCACAGCAATATGGATAAGACTATGAGGAGATGTTTAGTACGGTTACGAAGATGACTTTGGTTAGAGTGGTGATCGCCTTGGCTGCTAGCAAGGGATGGAGAATGTGGCAACTCGATGTGAAGAATGCCTTTCTTTACAGAGAGATTGACAAGGACATCTTCATGGATCAGCCACTTGGTTTTGTCTCTGAAGTTCATCCGGACTATGTCTGCAAACTCAGGAAGACTCTCTATGGGTTGAAGCAAGCTCCTAGAGCTTGGTATGGGAAGATTGCAGAGTACTTGCAATTCTGTGGATACCTTGCTTCCAACTCGAATTCAAGCTTGTTCATCAAGAAGAAGGGGGAGCTTCTAGTCTTGGTCCTGCTGTATGTGGATGACATGATCATCACAGGGAATTAGGAGGGGGAAGTAGTAAGGCTCAGGGCAGAGCTTGCTATACGCTTCGAGATGAAAGACTTGGGAGAGCTACATCACTTTCTTGGTCTTGAGGTGGAGAGGAAGGAGTGCGGGATTCTCATTAGCCAAAAAGGGTATGCAGATCGCATTGTGAAGCGGTTCGGCATGGGCGAAGGGAAGAAGTGCTCTACTCCACTGGAACCTGGGCTGAAACTTCGACGAGATGAGGGAAGGGTTCTTCATGATCCCTTGGTGTTCAGGGCTCTTGTTGGGAGCTTGATCTATCTGACGATTACAAGGCCAGACATTACTTATGTTGTTGGCCGAGTAAGTCGGTATATGGCTGAACCAAGGAAATCTCATCTAGTGGCGGCGAAGGGTATTCTGAAGTATGTCAAGGTTACTTCTGACATGGGACTCCTCCATGGAAGGGACTCGGAGTTTGCATTGCTTCGGTACACGGATGCTGACTATGGCGGTGATTCGGATGACCGGAGGTCTACTTCAGGTTATGTGTTCACTTGCGGTTTAGCTAGCATCTCGTGGTGTAGCAAGAAGCAGGACTCGGTGTTCGTCTCAACGACGGAGGCAGAGTATAAGGCTTCGGCCTTGGCTGCTCGGGAAGCCATCTGGTTGAGGAGGCTTATAGAGGATGTTCATGAAGAAGTGCAAGGGCCAACTTTACTCCAGGGTGACAATGAGAGTGCTCTCAAGCTAGTTAACAATCCAGTGTGTCACGCTAGGACCAAGCATATAGAGATCGATCACCATTTCATCAGGGAGAAGGTGTTGGAGGGGTCTCTGCTGGTCGGGCATGTTCGAAGTGAAGATAATCTTGCTGACATCTTCACAAAGCCACTGTCGAAGGGGCCTTTTGAGCGCTTGCGTAGTTTGCTGGGCTTGGTCACCACTTCCCACTTCAAGGGGGAGTGTTGAAATTTGTGAAGTGAAAGTGGTTGACGGGACAGGACGGGCGGACCAGGCGGACTGGGCGGACAACATTGGCGGACTGGGCGGACTGCGGCCTAGTGTAAGTCTAGTGGAAGCCGGCTATTCTGAGCGAGTTGTATGCAAGTAGTCCGCGGACTGTGCGGCCTGGTATTTGCGGATAAGGCATTGGCTGATTGGTTTATCCAAGGAGCGGCATGAGTGGATAGGGTCTTGCGGACTGGCGTGTCTGCGGTTCTACTGTTGCGGACTGGTCTTAGAGCTTGGCTGTGGCCTTGTCGATCTCTGGTGTTACAGCAGGTGCTTTGCTGTGGAGGTCTTTGGCGGACTGGTGTTTGGAGTCCGGGAGGTGACCGTTGGTTGGGGCAGGTGTGCGAGTAGCTTGCGGACTGCTCGCGGTCTGTGTGCTTGGATGTTTGGCGGACGGAGCTATGTCTGCCATGCTCGCATGAGGCCTTTGATGGTTCTGGACTTGGTCACACTCTGTGCCAAGACTAGGGTGTCCGCAGTATCCGCCAAGTCCGCTGTTGACCGGACGGACTGTTGCTAACTCTGCCTTTGGTCGTGGACTTGTGGCGGATGGAGGCTTGTCTTGTTCTATACGGACTGCCAAGGGGTTGTGCGGACAGCCATTGAAGGGGGTTCCTGTCCTGCAGTGGTTGTAGGCTTTGCGGGTTGATGCCCTGTCCGCATAGCTTAGGCGGACTGAAGTGGGTTTGCCAATGTTGCCTTGCTCCTGGCGGTTTTCCTTGGTATCCGGCTAAGTCCTTGTGGACTCGGCGGACAGTTTTTTGCTATCGCGCGGGCTAGGGCGGCGTCGCTATCTCTAGGGCGGTGACCACACTCCTCACCTCGTCTATAAATAGGACCCCCTGGCGCATCTACAGTAACTGAGTGAACAGTAACTTGGGTTCGACGAGGTGTTGCGGTCTCAGTTTTTCTGTCCGCGCAGATTGATTCAGAGTTAACTGTGTGCTGTGTGCTGGTCGCGCGGGTAGCTTCAAGGAGCTAGGAGTTTGGCTGTGACTTCGGTCAAGTACTTGGAAGTTGTGCGGTCTCTGCGGATTCAGCAGGAGGTCGCTCTGCTGCTTGTCAGCTCTGTTTCAACTTTGCCAGCTTCAATAACCTGTCTGCCGGTCTCAGGGGGGTAGGAGGTTGTTCCTCAGTTCATCAGCAGGAGGCGAATAACGGTGTGTCCGCGCGGCCTCGTGGCTTCAGCGGACTCCGTGGCTATTCAGCGGATTGCAGCTTAAGTTCGGGCGATCTCAGTGGACTCGGCGATCTCGACGACCTCGGCGGTCTCGGCGGATTCCGGTGCTGTCCGCCCGGCTTGGTTTTTGGTGCTTTCTGTTGTCAGCTGTTTAGACTAGAGAAATCATGTCTCGCTACGTATACCTCGCTTTGTAAAGAAGTTAAATGAATATAATATCTGCTTGTTCTTCCATGTGCTTGGTGTGTTGAGCCTGCTTCCTGAGTTTCCGCTAGATCAACGTGTGAACTGGGTAGTCCCGAAGATATTAATTTGGCGTTTGGTCTATCTTGCTGACCACCTTGAGAAAATTCAACAATATATATATATATTCTTACACTTAGGAAAGATAAAAAAAGGACTTCTTCTTCTTCTTCTCCTGGCCGAACCAGAGCGACGTGACGCAGAACTCTAAGTCGTGAATCTTCCGGTGGCCGCCGGCGGAGCTCCGGTGATCGAAATTTTCAACCGATCGTAGATCTGGAAAGCTCTCATCGAGAGGTACGCTATTGTGGTAATTTTTCCCATTCCGTGAGTTTTCTCATTAGGGTTTTTCGTCCCTAACCTCTATTTCGGCCATTTTCATTCAGATTTCGATTTCTAACATCTTCTTTTGCCCCGATCTGCGACGTGGGGGTGATTCAGAGAATCTTTCCAGTAAAATCGAGGCAAGTTGTGTTCTTGCTCTCTCTCTCTCTTGCTCCTTTATTCTAAATTTTACCACATTGGGTTGAGTTGTTATGTTTAAATTGCATAGAAACTTGTTCTTGAATTCTGATTATTTTTCTCTTTTCCTTGAATCGCGACTTGTTTTCCCTAAAAACATACCCCCAATTTTTATTCCGTAAAATTGATAAACGTGTTGGTTGTCATGTCATTGTAACTATCGAGTAATATTGATCGATGTGACACCTTGTGCATTCCGTTGTTCTTGATTAAACTGCACTTTGCTTGACCTTGAAACGTCTTTGTGCAGTCCACATTGATTGCTGATCGTGAATCTGTGATAAATAAAGAGGAACTCTGCTTGTATAATTATGTAACTAAAGAAACACAGATGGACTGTGCGCGTTGGGGTTTCTCCCTTGGCATAGCGCCTTATGCTTGAGTCTGTGCGCGTGATGGACTTTCATCCCCGGCACATTACCTTAGCTTGGTCTGTGCGCGTTGGGGTTTCTCCCTCGGCATGGTGCCTGTTGGCTGGGTTTGTGCGCATTATGGACCTTTTTCCCCGGCACAGTACTCTTTATTATTGATCTGATCAGTCTCATGTTTATTAATGAATAACATGAATATTAATGAAAGATGAAAGTTTGAACTTCTGATGTTGGTACCTGTTCTTTCCGGATGATGTGATTAGCCTTTCTTGCTCTGCTAGATTTAATGTTTGCTTACTTTACTCTGCTGCTGACCCTTTTGTTGCACTCACTTTACAATTTCCTTTACTTTGAGGTTTGTTTAGTCTGCTTTTACTCTTTGCACCATTTGTAACTTGCTTCTGAAGTGTTCTTTATCTGAATGCCTCAGGATCAGAGCAGTAGCAGATTTAGCTGATAGTGATGTGCTTCTGGTGTTGCGGGTTGCTGTGGACGTTTGCTTCCACCTCTGAGCTTGAGGTAGTTGACTTTATTTAGACATGTTAGATTTTACTGTGGGTTCGTGTCAGTTGTTGACGCCCATAGTTTTTGACTTTTCTGTGATAGACCACTTGCTACTTTTACTTCTGTTACTTTTTGTCGGTTTGTACTTGCTCCCTAGGAAGGATTTATGTTAGGATGCATTTAGTTATTTTACAGTATACAAAACTGCATTCTGGAGTATCAGCATGACATGACTTTCAACTACTAAATCTACTACTTTTAAGCGTTATAAAAGTTCTCTATATATATTAAATGTAGAAGACATATCATCATTTAGAGATACTAAACCTTCATTCTCATATAGGTTAACAAATGAACTAACTCAGTATTTTCCGCCGCGTAAAACTTATATATTTTCTTAGTTATGGACTAGTGGTCCACCCGACCGAGAGATATGGTCAGTAACTCTAATAACTTATATGCACTATCTTTAACTAAATTTCATAAATCTTTTACATGAAGTAAATATGAGGATATGTGCCTGAGCGTCTACAGTTGTCCCCTGCACGGCGTGACATCACTGCGCGTATTTTTTCTACTCTGATGTATTTATGAATACAGAGAAAATGTGGGTCGTGACAATCTCCCTTGAGTTTGTCTCTACAGACAGGCAAGTGGCTGATATCTTCACTAAGCCACTAGATGTAGTTAAGTTCAACAACTTCAAATTTAAATAGGGCATGTTGAATCTTGTGTAGCTTCAATTCAATCTTCTACTATATGATGCATTGTTTATTTTGCAGTTAAAAAAGCTCTTCTTCCAGATACTGAAGATGGTGTGCAACTGTTGAGGGGGAGCTAGCCCAACAGCTGAGATAGATAGGAGAGAATAACCTATCAGTATGCTCTCTATTACAGAAGTCAAAAAGGGGAAGGAAAGAAGTCATGGTCTAAGAAGTACAGCTAAGTGGAACAGTAAGGATGACAGCATGCCAAGGGGGGTAAGTAATTCTCCGCAGGTTGGAGAAATGCTAACACTTCTCAGTATGCTCCCTATTATTAAATTTTATTATGATGAAATGTTGTGTTGTCAATGACCTGTATTATTTTGACTTCTTCAAATATGGGGAGATTGTTGGGTCTATTGATCCCAATATTCGAGATTTGCAAGAAGTCAAACAGGTCAATGACATACAAACATAATGTATTTGATGTGTGCTTTAGTTCATGCATGTAGGTAGTCCATGATTAGACAAGTGAAGAAAAATGAGTTGGACAGTAAACTCAAAATTGGTCGAACTCAGCTTGCTGATCATCGAGAGCAACTCAACATACAATGGGATAAGCACAAGTGTTCAGGTTTCAACTTTCGTCGAGCTCAGGTCTAATTTACTCGAGCCCAGGTTACAGTTCATCAAGCTCAACCCAACACTTGTCAAGATAAAGCAAGAGAAAAATTGACTTAGGCAAAAAGTGCTGAGACTGCTGAGAAAATCAAAATTTGTCACACTTAGTTTGCAGTTCATCGAGCTCAGCTCATAGCTTGTCAAGCTAAAGCCAGAAAATATGTCTAAGGCAAAAATGCTGAGACTGCTGAGAAGAAGGCATTGGGACCGCTGAGACAGCTAAGACAGCTGGGAAGATAGTGTTGAGACAGCTGAAGACAACTGAGAAGATGGCGTTTGGACCGCTGAGATAGCTGAGACAGCTGAGAAGATGGTGTTGAGACCGCTGACACAGCAGAAGAGACAAATTAGCTGGATTTTTTCTAAGTCCAGAAGCGTTGAGTGAAGCAGGTTCACTCAACGCTTATAATTATGAAGGAGGCACTAAGACAGCTAAGAAGAAAACCTCTGAGACATTAAAGTACAAAAACTGTTGATATAACAGATAAGAAGAAAGCGCTGAAACAAAGGATTGTCTCAGCTGATAAATGAAAAACCGCTAAGACAGTTAAGTGTAAAAACCGCTGAGATAGCAGATAAGAAGAAAGCGCTGAGACAAGGGCTTGTCTTAGCTGATAAGGAAAAGCCACTGAAACCGCTCAGACAAAACCGCTGAGACAAAGACAGGAAAATTTCTAAGTCCAGAAGTGCTGAGAGCCAAGGATGATGGCGTTGAGTGTCTCAACATCACTCAACGCTTGATGGGATTCTAGAATATTTTCTAAGTCCAGATGTTGATGAGCACTACTGACGTCATCAAAGTCAAAATTGCAGGAAACCGTTGTGGGAAAGCTGCTACAACACTGAAAGATGTTTTGTCCCTTTTGATGGAGTTGGCGCTCACCAATCCTTTGTGGGCCCACATACTATAGTGTCGTTGATTCAAATCAACGTATATAAAAGGAGAAATAGAAAAAGGGATTAGGGTGAACGAATCAAACGAACAGAAAGAGAAATTTATTGAGGCGGGTGGACGATCTTCCCTGAAGCTTGAATGTTGAAGTCCAGCCAAGATAGCCTGAAGGCAAAGAAGCATAGCTGAAGCTCTTCAAGCTCAGCAAGGTTGTTCTCAACAGAATAGTTTAGCTGGTCCATCGCATCAGCAAGGTGGAAGCTGCTCATCAGTGCAATAGTAAAAAGTGATAGCTGTAGAAGAAGGCACTTTGTGCCTGAGATAGGTGACAAATTTGTTGCTGAGGTAGGTGACTTGTTGGGGCACTGAGGTAGGATCCAAGTGAGGATCTAAACTGTAGGGCTTAAGTGCCTGAGGTAGGAGAGTGCTTCTCTTTAAGGTAGGATCCAAGTGTTGATCTAAGGTAGGGCTGTCCTCCCAGCCTGAGTGTAGGGCCTTATGCCTGAGGTAGGTGATTGAAAAGTCACTGAGCTGTAGCTGAAAAGTTTGTCACTGAGATTGTAGGCCTTGGAGGAGGCTGAGCTGTAGGTACCTAAAAGGGTACTGAGTTGTAGGAGTGTTGCAGCACTCTGAGAGTAGGGCCGTGTGCCTGAAGCTGTAGGGCTGAAGAGCCTGAGTGTAGGCCTTAGAAATAACGCTGAGGTAGGTGATCAGTGGATCACTGAGCTGTAGGAGTTCTATAGAGCTCTAAGGTAGGAACCCTTGTGGTTCTGAGTTAGATTCTGAGAAGAATCTGTGTGTAAGGCTGAGGTCCCGAGGTGTAAGTTCTGAGGAGCATAAGTGGACGACTTTGTGCCGAGTCCAACAAATAAGTTGGATAGGTGGAGAGGGAAAGTGGATGTACCCAATTGGGGAACCACTATAAATACTGGTGTTTGCTGTGTGTGCTTGTTTTTCTTTGTGATTGCAGGACTTAAGGACAAGCTCTAGATAGAACAAGTTGAAAACAATAAAAGATTTATTAAAAGCTCAAAGATTTATTCACCCCCCTTTAGGTGATTAGCTAACCTAAAGTTAAATAACTTTCAGTATCCTAGTCTCTAGTGAGAGATCTGAGGAACTTTTCAATTATTTCATAATGACTGAAGACTCTTCCATAGGTCCTCATTTCATTAACGATCCTAAAAAATCTTTCATAGCAATTAGCTATGTTCTCTTTCAGGGATTGCCTGAAAGAATCATACTCCTGGTTGAGCATGAACTTTATATCATCTCTCAGCTCGTCAGTACCCTCCATGTAGACCACTATGGTGTCCAACATTTCTTTGGAGGTCAGACAGTGGACCAAGTTCTGAAAGGTAGAATCATCAATAGCACTGACTATGATGTTCTGTGCTCTCTTGTCCAATACGGCCAACATGACCTCATCCTTGGTCATTTCTGAATAAGTCTTGGGAGTCTGGACATTTGCATGTAGAGCTGAGACCTTCATAGGGTTGAAGGGTACCTCTTTGACAGTCACAAAGATTATAGGGTTAGAGGCTTCCATGAAAAGCCTTACCCTCTTTTTACAGATTCCAAAATACTCCTTCCTGCAAATGGGGAGTTTCATGGGACCAACCTCCTTATGGTTCTATCTTGAACCCATAAGTTTAGATCTGTAGCTACCTTTGGAGATTACTTAGATTGTTAAATCCTTTTTGCAAAACCTCCCTCTGATACCACTTAAAAGTCTTTGTTTTAAAAATAGCTTGTAATCTAGAGGGTGGGTGAATAGGTTTATTTAAATCTTGTGACTATCTTTTAATTTCTTCCTTTAGTACTTAGTGTGTTGGCAGTTGATTAGATTTCAAGAACCTAGACAAAGAAAACAACACAGAAAAGCACACACAAAAATTTATAGTGGTTCCCCAGATTATGCGTACATCCACTCTCCTCCCACCTTTCTAACTTTCTATTAGACAAGGCACTTATCCAAAACTCAGCTCAAAGAGCTTACACCAAGGTCCCGTAGGACCACACGGTGTCATCTAAGACCTACAACTCAGACACAAGTGCCCTACAACTCAGTGATCAATGGATCAACTACCTCAGGAAGTTAAGTCCTACAAATTAGGCTGGGAGGAAAACCCTACCTCATATCCACAAAGGATCCTACCTCAGAGAGAATGACTCTCCTACCTTAGGCTGTTAACTCCAATCTCAGATCTAAAGGATCATACAACTCAGGCACAAGAACCCTACAACTCATTGAGAATGACTCATCTCTCAGGTTGTTAAGCCCTACCTCAGGCCAAAGGCCCTATAGCTCAGTGATCAAAAGATCACCTAACTCAGATCCAAACTGGAACCTACACTCAGATAGTAACACTCTCCTACAACTTAGGAAAATTTACCCTACCTCAGGCTAAAGGCCCTATAGCTCAGATCCAAAAGGATTCTACAAGAAAAACAGTTGTTTGATTAATTTGACATAGAGAAATTTCTCTATGTCATCAACTAGGGCTGAGTTATCTCACCTCTATCTTACTTCACAACAGCAGGAAGAAATTCTGCCTCTGCTGGAAGAATCTTAGAATGTAAATTCTGATCTTGTTGAAGAATACAGAAGAATGGCTAGGTCTTGAGTTCTTCAATCAGCTAGCTGAGTCTGCAGAAGAATGACGACTTTTCTTTCTTTCTTTTTCATAAGTCTTTCTGATCTTGCTGGAGCAGAAGAAACTGCAACAACTAACTGAACTATTTTAGGTTCTTGCTGGAAGACATCAAGATTTTTCTCGGAAGTAATGACGATAAAGATGAAGTCCTGCCGCTTTTTCTTTTGTTGAATAAAATCCTAAAAGTTCCCCTCTTCCTTCTAAAGCTATCCCTTTTATCTTCCGCCGAATAATGGCTCCAAGAAGCTGTGTGGATCACCCATAGTTGACTTTTACAACTTGATTTAACTGAAGAAGACATAAAGTATCTCTCTATCGCTAGTTATCGTATTATGTAGCTTTCCGTAGCTTTCTCGTGAGTATTTTGAACCATGTTGACTTTATTGACTTTTTCTGACATCACCATCTATGTATTTATCCAAAATCAAGCATCAGCAGTATAGGCGGTGAGTGACACAGCATCACTCAATTTCCAAAACACTTAGACAGAATTCTGTATATCTCAGCCATTAGGCGTTGAGTGACCAACCTTCACTCAACAGCAATACACTTAGAAAGTTTTCTGTCATTAGGCGTTGAGTGAGCAACCTTCACTCAACGCCAATACACTTAGAAAAACTTATTTGTCTCTAGGCATTGAGTGATTGAGCTACACTCAATGCCAATCTACTTAGATGAAATTATGCCACTTGGCGTTGAGTGAGTAAGCTTCACTCAACGTCATATTACTACATGGCGTTGAGAGCGTTGAGTGAGTAAGCTTCACATAACGTTTTTATAGTTAGCCAAAACTCCTTATGTCTGAAGGCGTTGAGTGAGCTAGCCCCACTCAATGTTTTCAATCTCATGGCGTGGAGAGCGTTGAGTGAGTAAGCTTCACTCAATGATTTTATACTTAGACAATTTTCTTTGTCTGAAAACATGGGCTCTGACTGGATGAGAATCAGTCAACTCTTTTTATCAAATGGCATTGAGTGAGTAAGCTACACTCAATGCCTATGGACTTAGTCAAATATTTACATAGATTTTTTGTGACTTTGACTGACTAAGCTAGACTCAATGATTTATGTTGTATGTCATTGAGTGACTAAGCTTCACTCAATACCTGTGGACTTAGCCAAATTTCAGCCTGTTTCATCTTAGGCTTTGACTATCTTAGCTTGTCTCATAGTTTTTTGTTGTATGGCGTTGAGTGAGTAAGCTACACTCAATGCCTGTGGACTTAGCTGCTTTTCAGATCTTCATTATGTCGGGACTATTCAGTCTAGACAATAGTTAGGCATAGACAACCTAGCTATACTCAATGATTTTTCTTACCTGGCATTGAGTGAATGAACTTCACTCAACGCCTGTGGACTTAGCTGCTTTTCAGATCTTCACTGTGTGAAGACATTTGAGTTGTCTTGACACTGCAGTCTGAATTGTCTTAACACTTCTCCTTAATTGTCTCGACACTTGTCTTGAACTTTGTGACAACACTTGTCACATCACTTGGAATACCTATACTATAAATGTTTCAAGGACAACCTGCATGCATGAACTTAAGCGCACATCAAATTCAACTTTGTGTATGTCATCGATATGATTGACTTCTTCAAATTTAGGACATTGTGGACAATGGACCCAACAACTTAGAATTTCAGAAGCAGATAAGAAACTGTCGGTTGATCACTGCTCAGCCTTTGATCCCTCTAATACCATGTAAAATTTTGTGAAAGCAGAAAACGGGACACTAAGAGCAGGAACACTCAACCACACTGAGCCCAAGCAAGCCAAAAAAATAACTAGTGGAGCAAGAGTCTTATACTAATCAAAAAAATCTTTACACTGTGAGGCATACATGGCGAGACATGATTGCCAATGTATCCGATGGAGCAAGAAAATTACAAGCTAAAAACAAACCACGCGGCCTCAAGGAGTAACCGTCGGCTCTGCTGCTAACTGCCAAGGAGTCTGCCAAAGCGTCCTGGTCGCAAGATCGCAAAAAGCTGCGCGGAATACCTGTTATTCCAGTGCTGATGAAAAGAACTGTAGTTGTTGAACTGCAAGCTGCCTAACCGTGAGGTAGTCTATCCACCAGATCAAGCGGACTGCTGCCACCAAACCGAACAAGCCGCCAAGAGGCGGATAGCTTATTTGAACTAGGAAGAAGTTGAAGAAGAGAAACCGCTAAGTTGCAAGACGCGACCTGCTGTAAACTGCTGGTTGTTATATTTAGAATCCATACTGCCCCTGACCATAGTCAGAACAAAGTTCCTGGCTCTTCAGCGTTATCTGCACAACCTACACAACACAAATCGATCAAACCACATGGATAGAAATACCTAACAGCAACAAATTTCTATAAGTTGACTTACTGTTCACTTGGTGAAATCTGTTATAACATGGGGTGTCCTATTTATAGGCACGGAGAGGAGTGTGATCATCGCCCTAGATGATAGGATAAATGCCCTATCCAGTGCAAACACCAAGTGTATCCGCAAAGATTGCGGATACACACTAGACCGCTGTGACTTGGCCAAGAGCGAGTCTGACAAGGTAGTACATCCAAGGCCGGAAACAAGCCTCTGACAAGTCATCAAGCCAAGCCAGACAAGACCACCAAACAGGCAGACTCAGCGAGTACCACCCCAGTTCGCCCACTTGCGGACTAAGCTCCAGATCGCAGAAAAGAAGCTCACAACTAAGTTTCACGAGACACTGCTATAGAGCTAGGCAGATAAAGAAAACAGTCCGCACAGGCAGCGCGACCTCCTGCGCTAAGCTGACCTGGACTCTATCCAAAACAAACCAAGTCACACCACCGGACATCCCTAATGCAAGCACAGCACCAGCGGATACAAAACCAGTCCCCACAAAACAGACTAACTCTATAACTGACTTCTCAAATCAGAAACTGAGCGTATAACCACCATATCCACCTGAAAACAACATATGTAACAAGCCGCAGAACACTGGCTGACCTAGCTAGTCACCAGTTCAGTCCGCATAGAACGCCTTGTCTGACCACCTAAATTTCCAAGACTATATGCACAGTCTGCTTGATCTGACCACTAAAATCACCATGACTATCCACACAGTCTTCCCGGACAGACCACCCAGGCTGCCACTTTCACTTCAATAATTTCAATAGTAGGTTGATACCGTGTTGCGGTAGTATTATCGAATTAATCGACAAATCTCTCAGTGTGCTACCGCCCGACAGTAATATTAATGTCAGCCCTAGCGTGTCTGATTTGTTTGGAGTTCCTCTCTGAGAGCTACCGTGCTGTTGTAGTGATACCACATGGCAGTAGTCACTGCTCGTCATAAACGACACGTTGATGGTAAGAATCATCTACCACGCGATAGTAGTGAGGTACGACACGACGGTAGTAGGATAGTTATGGCATGGCCACGTGCCGATGCATGATTGTAGTTTTTGGGCTATGGGCTTGCGGAACAAGCCAACATTTGAGGTACCGCGTGACGGTAGATAGTTACTGCGTGGAGGTAGCTCAGTTTAAGGATGGGAATGTTATGTTCCACTTCATTTTCTCTCGTGGATTTCTTCTTTTGAGCAGCAGAGAGAGGAGAGTAAAGGAGAGGAAGAGGAAGGAGGTCCCGTCACCGTTGGAGTTTCGGAGCTTCGATTCGCGAGCTGAGTTCAGATCTGCGGAGGCAAGTCCATTACACTCATTTTCATCCTGCTAGATTCTCTCCTATGGAACCAATACGAACTTCAGGGATAACAATCTTATACCTTGGACATGTGAAGTCCTTTATTTTGGCATGTGAGGGTAGATGCTCCATGAGCATGCGGAAGTGGTTCTCTCGGCGGGTTTTTCAGTTGTATCCCCATTACCTTTACATTTAGACTCCGGAATCAAAGTACAGAATAGGCAAGCTCTGTCAAGCCCATCCAAATAGGTTGTTTTGTATTGGTGATGATTGTTTGTATGTCATAGAAGACTCCGGGGTAAATGTGTGATTAATGGAGTCGCGGGGTGTCCAAATGTTGCAGTGAGAGTGCTGCAAGTGCCTCTATGAAAATACCCATTTTGGGGGAAGAATTGATAGTCTGTCCCATAACATACAGTAGTAGCGCTACAGTCGGCGGTATATCCTAGTTAGCAATGTTTTGTGAGGCCTATCTCTTGGAGACCTGGGGGCCATTGTTATTGATATGCCTGTCTCTTGGACACCTGGGGACATTTAGATTATGAGGCACTTATCTTGGAGACCTGTGGGCCATTGTGTTGAACTGAGAGCCCGAGGGGCCCAGCTTATGTGGTCATGAGTGCCAGCCTTGGAACATAACAGAGTTATGTATCGTGCGAATGGGAAAGGGGAGGCGGACCTGCATCACAGTTTGTTTCGCCCGATAATTTGAGCATTGGGAAAGAGCTGATCTGTACCCAAACCTATGTTGTTCGACTTGGAGTGAGTCATTGAGTGAATCCTAGGGATCACCTTGACTTGGTCATAGCCATAGGAGCATGTCTTTGGTTTCAGCTTGGAAAAACTAGTTAATGCTTAAACTATGCTGACCTTTGCTATGTGTGGAAGTGTGACCCTGGTTATGTCCGGTAGACCGATAATGTGCCCTTAGTGCATGGGGCGTGTGGTCAGTAGTGCCAACGTCTGTGGTGAATGGTGGTTAAATTTCACGTTATATCGCCAATATATATTTATGTTAATTACCTGCAGGGAATGTGTAACACCCCCTATCCGTCGCATAGCGTATAACAGTAGGTCCGGCCGGGGCCCGATGCCATATACCACAGACAGACCGGGTGGTTACTCATGGAAACCATCCAACTAATCATAACGTGCTATACAGAGCATTCTAGCAGAAGCAGTTTATAAGTTGCAAATAAGAACCCATCACAAAGCACACGAATGTCCACTAATATACAAAATAGGAATGTAGTACATACACAAGTACTGGCCTTAAGGCCTTACACAATTGTTTACTTAATATTACATGATTTACAAACCACGGCACGCAGGCCGGTCATACATGAATCAAAGCAGTAAACACTCAAATAGGCCTTCAAGGGCCGGCTTCGCAATTTGGGCTTTAGCCCGCTATTGACCGCTTGGTCCCGCAGCACCTGCAAGTAACAAACCACCGCACGGTGGCAAACCAAAGCAACGGCCAGCAATGCTGACCAAATTATAACGATCCCGCCCCCAACTCGGGGCGGCGATGCTCCTTCCCTGTACTTATTAGCATAATCAAGCAGTGTATAATTATACATTTCATCACAGGCGTAGGCTCACACGGCCACACACCCCGTGCTCTCAGGGCACATTCTCGGTGATCGCAGTCTAAGTCTGCCGACTCAGCACCATCCCTTTGGACGGCCAAACAATGAGCAATTTGTCTTCCCGGCATGGGTCACGGTAATTAAAACCATAGACCGCCGAAGACCCGCATCTATGCCAACGACAAGTGCCACGTAACCTTAGGTCTCTTTAACCGAACGACATAGAACGGGTACGGTTCCATCTGACCCGTGCTCACATCGCAGCGGTAATTTAAACCATATACGCAGGTCAAAGTTCTCCCGAGTCCCGTTTCCATCACAATATCACATAACCCGGTTATGTTCAAGTTGGCTCTCAGGCCACCAAGTTGGCAAGATCACGCATCCGCCCAGTTTTCCGGGTGCACCTTTGGGTTAATCCCCAAGGCTCCCTGTTGCAATCTACCACGTAGAAAACCAGAAAAACAAACAATCGCACGGAGTCTTCTCCGGCATTTATGTAATGCAACATCACCGATCCAGACCAACATGTCCGGGTAGGCTTCACACATCATGCCTATGTCCATTCTCGTTTACGGACTCTACACAACAGGTACTTTACATATCTACCCGAAGGAACGCCTCCAACTCACCGCAAACTCACGAGAGCGGGCTTCCTATGAAAAGGAGAGCTTCACATGCTCAAGAAGAGAATCGTTACCCTAGCATTCCTCTTTCGCGACATGGAAATGTAAGCGGATGAAAAGCACCACACTCTCTTTGCCTCCGTAGATCTGAAGTCGGCTCGCGATTTGGAGCTTCGAAGCTCCTCCAATGGCCGGATCTAAGCTCCTTCTTCCTCCTTAGCTCTCCTCTCTCTCTTGACTTAGAAAGAGAACCACTCAAAAGAAATGAGGGTTTCAAAGGCCCAATCCCGGGTTTATCCCAGTAGGAACAACCCCCAACCGTCGGATCCCAAACTAAGGGAACGAATGGCTACGATTCGTAGCTAAAAAGTAAAACCTGGGTCGAACACGGCCTGGCACACGCCCATGTCCAGGGCTGTATCCCTCATTTGCCGTCAAAATCGACGCGCCTGGAACAACACACGGGCATCCTACACGCCCGTGTTCGACCTGACATGCTCGTGTTCCAAATGACACGGCCGTGTGGTCGGCCGTGTGCCCCCATCGACACAGCCGCGAAAACAACACGAGAATCACACGGGTATTGGACACACCCGTGTACTAGCCCGTGTCTACTCGAACACTCCTGGGCTCCTGGCCGTGTTCACGGTCTCGACACTTTGTCAAGCGAAGTTCGTCGACTTGCTGACACGGCTTTGGACACGCTCGTGTCCTAGGCCGTGTGCCTTGTCTTGACACTTCGTCGAGCGAAGTTCGTCGAACACCTGACACGGCTTTGGACACGCCAGTGTCCTAGGCCGTGCACCTTGTCTCGACACTTCGTCGAGCGAAATTCGTCGACTCCCCGGGCCGATCGTCGATACGGGCTCGACATGCCCTGAGACACGCCTGTGTCTCAGGCCGTGTTCTCTGCTCGGCGATCGTCGACTCCAAAATCGTCGACCTCTCGACCAAATCGTCGACTCCAGCCTGACACGCCATGGGACACGCCCGTGTCCCAGTCCGTGTGCCTCCTGCCAGATTCCAAATCTGGCCCAAAATGTCACTCGTCGCTCTTTTGAGTTTCGGGGCGTTACAACTCTCCCCCTCTTAAAAGAATTTTGTCCACAAAATTATATAAAGGAAAGACATGTACAAAATTAAATTGTACCTGAGCGGAATAACTCCGAATACTCGTCAAGCATGGTCTGCTCTCGTTCCCAAGAGAGCTCCTCTCGACCGCAATTGTCCCATCGGACCTTGACCATCCTGATCTCTTTATTACGTAGCCGCTTGACCTCCGAGTCCTCAATCCGCACGGGCTTGACTCTTGTCGTCAACCAACTATCCACCGGCACTTGATCAACCGCGATCACTTGCGAAATCTCTTGCACCGCCTTCCGAAGCACTGAAATATGGAATACATCATGTAAACCACTAAGCTCCACCGAAAGCTTCAACCGATAGGCTGCTTCACCAACTCTCTCCAAAACCTCAAACGGCACAAGGTACCTCGGGCTTAGCTTTTTCAATCTCCGCACCCGCGAGACACCCTTGAACGGTTTGATCTTAAGTACACATAGTCGCCCACAGCGAACTCCACGTTCCTGTTCTTGGCATTATAGTACTTCGCCTGACGGTCTTGAGCGATTAGCAACCTCTCCCGAATGGTACGAACCAAAGACGTAGCATCTTCCACCTCTTGGCGCTTGTACAACTTTGACTCACCCGTTTCTAACCAAGACAACGGCGTGCGACATTTTCTACAATATAAGGCCTCGAAGGGCGCCTTTTGAATACTCGCCTGGTAGCTATTATTGTACGCAAACTCCACCAAATAAAGATGGTCTTCCCATTGCTTTCCAAAGTCCAAGACATACATGCGGAGCATGTCTTCCATAGTTCTATTGACCCTCTCGGTCTGCCCATCTGTTTGCGGATGGAAGGCTGTGCTGAATTTCAACTTTGTTCCCAACATTTGCTGCACAAGCCTCCAATCATTGGACGTGAACCGCCCATCTCGGTCACTCATGATGCTGCGGGGCACACCATGAAGCCGTACAATATTATCCACATATAGTTTTGCCAACTTCTCCACCGGATCATCCTTCCTATGCGGAATGAAATGCGACACTTTCGTTAGCTGATCTACGACCACCCAAATGGCGTCGTTCCCCTTTTACAACCTTGGTAAACCATGCACAAAGTCCATAGAGATGTCGTCGAATTTCCACTCCGGAATAGGCAAGGACTTCAAAAATCCTCCCGGCTTTTGGCACTCCGCCTTCACCAAGGTGCAAGTTTGGCACTTCGCTACGTAGAGTGCCACATCCTTCTTCAAACCCGGCCACCAAAATAGTTTCTTAACATCGCGGTACATCTTTGTGCTCCCCGGGTGAATCGAGTACTTGGTATGGTGTGCGTCGTACAACAATTCCAACCGCAAATTGCCCACACTTGGGACGCACAGACGACCGTCTTTCCAAAGCAATCCGTCCTCCACAACGAATTGGGAATTTGACTCATCCAGAGCCTCTACCATAAACTGCTTCATATGGACATCCAAATCCAAAGCCTGCCGAATCCGATCAGCCAGGTCATATTGGACTTCAGTCCAATTCAGTACTGCTTCAGCACTTGATTACTTATCCACACAAACAATCTCCAATGCCTCCAACTCCCGAACCATCCGCTCATCATACACTGATAGCCAAATGGCTTGAGCTAGGGCTCGGTGACTCAACGCGTACGCAACCGCATTTCCCTTACCAGGCACGTAGTGGATCTTGAATGTATAGTCCCCCAGGAACTCCATCCATCTACCCTGTGACATATTCAGATCTTTCTGATCGATCAGATACTTCAGGCTCTTATGATCGGTGTAGATATCAATCTTCACACCGTATAAATAGTGTCTCCACAGCTTCAAGGCAAAAATCACGGCCGCTAACTCCAAGTCATGGACCGGATAATTCCTCTCGTGCACTTTCAACTGTCTCGAGCCATAAGCTATTACACTTCTGTGTTGCAGTACCACGCAACCCAAACCGCTGCCCGAAGCATCGCTATAAATCTCATAGCCTTCGGTCCCACATGGCGAACTCAACACATGCGACGTGGTCAACCGACATTTCAACTCCTCAAAAGCTCGCGCGCACTCCGGCTTCCAAACGAACTTCTGCTCCTTCCTCGTCAAAATGGTGAGAGGTAACGCTATCCGCGAGAAGTTCTCTACGAAGCGCCTATAATAGCCGGTAAGCCCCAGAAAGCTCTGAACTTCCGCTAGCGTAGCAAGCTCAGGCCACTCCCGTATCGCAACTATCTTCGCCGGATCCACTGCAATACTCTCTCCACTCACTATATGACCGACGAACACCACTGAGAATAACCAAAACTCGCACTTCGAGAACTTGGCATACAACTGATTCCTCCTTAGCGTCTCCAAAACCAAATGAAGATGCTTGAAGTGATCTTCCTCACTCTGCGAGTACACCAAAATATCGTCGATGAAGACGATCACAAAATTGTCCAAGTACTCCCTGAAGGTCCTGTTCATCAAATCCATGAACACTGACGGTGCATTAGTCAGCCAAAACGGCATGGCCGTAAACTCGTAATGCTCGTATCTCGTACTGAACGCTGTCTTCGGGATATCACTCTCCCTTATTCGCAGCTAATAGTACCTGGATTTGAGATCCAACTTCGAGTACACCATCGACCCGACCAACTGATCAAATAGATCATCGATCCGGGGGATCAGGTACTTGTTCTTTTCTGTCAACTTGTTGAGCTCCCGATAATCAATACATAGCCTCAAGCTTCCGTCCTTCTTCTTAACAAAGAGGACCGGCGTGCTCCAAGGCGAAGAACTTGGGCGCACATACCCTTGCTCCAAAAACTCTTGCAGTTGAACCTTCAGCTCCACCATTTCCTTAGGCGCTAGCCGATATGGAGAGCGTGACACGGGCTTTGCACCTGGCACTAGCTCAATCGTGAAATCTATCTCCCGCTGCGGAGGGGCTCCAGGAAGATCTCTAGGTAAAAAATCAGGGTACTCCGATACCACTGAAATACTATCCAATGCGGGCTTTGGCTTTGCAACCTCCACTAGTGTAAAGAACAGCTCTGCACCAGCACAAACCGCCTTATCCACCTGGAGAGCAGACATAAACGTCTTCCTCGACCCCTTTAAGGCCGTAAAAGTCGTCTCACGACTTGCTCCCAGCTTGACTTCCTGGCAACTGCAATCAATATAGGCTTGCTACTCCGAGAGCCAGTCCATGCCAAATATAACGTAAAACTTCACCAACGGAAGTAACGACGCTTGCAGGTCGAACTCCTGATTACCAATACGAATCTTAACCTCGCATATCCTATCCGCGCGCATCGAACACCGATTGGGCAACAACACATTGAACTTATCCTTTGCCATCGAAGAAGGGACTCCGATGCGTGATATAAATCCTTCGGACAAGAAGGAGTGTGAAGCTCCCGTATCGAAGAGTGCTCTTGCCGGCTTTTCACAAATCAAAACAAATCCTAAACAAATAGTGGTAATGTAATATGTGCATAACAAGTATTTCAAGAAATCAACTTGCTATAATTTAAACCGTACCTGTCACCACATCCGCCTGTTTGATGGCCTCCTGTTGGCCAAGAATATACACCCTTGGTTGTGCCGGAGCATAGTGGGACGTGGTTGACTCCACCGCCTTGCCCTTCTCTTCATAAGTCGCTCCCGGCCTCCTTTCGGACTTGGGACATCCGCTCCAACAATCGCGGGCAAAGTGCCCCGGCTTCCCACAAGTAAAACACGCACCCGGGGTTCGACCCGTAGTCGCCCCAGAAGCACCAGACGAAGCTGGACCCGATGTCCTATGCTTCTTGAAGAACCTTTGATAGCCGGACTTTGAAGTAGTCGGCACTTTGAACCCAGACTTCTTGTCACCCAAGCTTTTCTTTTCTTGTACATTCTTCATGTCCTTCTCTAAGGACCGGGACGTGTTGACCAAGGTCAAGAAACCCTGCGTCATCGGCCCCGAGAGTAGTAACCTCAACTCATCTCTCAACCCTTCATAGAATCGATTCGTCTTGCGCTCCTCATCCGCAATGGTGGAGCTAGCATATCGACTCAAACGAGTAAACTCGTGGAGATATTCATCCACGGTACTGTCTCCTTGCACCAACTTCAGGAACTCGTTCTCCAATGCTATCCTCTGCGCCGAAGGGAGGTATCTAGCCAAGAATAATCTCGAGAACTCCTTCATCGAGACATCAACAAGTTGCCTACCTCTCAATAGATGCAACTCCAATCCTTCCCACCATATTCTCGCTTCACCGTCCAAAAGGAACGTAGCAATGGTGGTCATTTGCCACTCCTCCTTCTCCATTGCTGTCATGACTCTCTTCACCCTGGAGAGCCAGTCTTCAGCTTGAGATGGGGTTCCCAACCACGAGAATACCGGAGGATTAAAGCTCATGACATGCTTGAGCTGTCTCTCGGTTGCCCTCCTTAGCACCAACGACTCCACTACTACTTGTTCCACTCTCCTCGGCCCAGCCGCTTGCAGCGGTACCTGCTCCATCGCAGGAGCGGGCTGCTGCGTTTGCCTTGCAGGCTGCGCATTAATCATGTCCAACACTGCTTCGGCCACCAATCGTATGGTCTTAGCCGATAGAGGTGTTACAGGAGCTTTATTAGGTGCACTGCTAGCCTCAGAAACTCGACATTCCGACGGCCCAGCACCACTTCTGGTCACCTATAGTGGTAAAAAACACTGTTAAGCGACCAAATAAAATTGCAAACAGCAATTATAGAAACACGCAGGTTCCCAAAACACGTGTATTGTCATTCCTAAGTGGACATTCATGGGTTCTTTTACTGTTATAACGATGACGCACACACATCTGCTCACCACCCCTTAAAAAGAATTCGCCCACGAATTCAGATTAAGCCCGACCAAAACCAGTAGTCAAATACCAAATTGTAACACCCCCTATCTGTCGCATAGCATATAGCAGTAGGTCCGGCCGGGGCCCGACGCCATATACCACAGACAGACCGGGTGGTTACTCATGGAAACCATCCAACTAATCATAACGTCCTACACAAAGCATTCTAGCGGAAGCAGTTTATAAGTTGCAAATAATAACCCAGCACAAAACACACGAATGTCCACTAATATACAAAATAGGAATGTAGTACATACACAAGTACTGGCCTTAAGGCCTTACACAATTGTTTACTTAATATTACATGATTTACAAACCACGGCACGCAGGCCGGTCATACATGAATCGAAGCAGTAAACACTCCAATAGGCCTTCAAGGTCCGGCTTCGCAATTTGGGCTTTAGCCCGCTATTGACCGCTTCGTCTCGCAGCACCTGCAAGCAACAAACCACCGTACGGTGGCAAACCAAAGCAACGGTCAGCAATGCTGACCAAATTATAACGATCCCGCTCCCAACTCGGGGCGGCGATGCTCCTTCCCTGTACTTATTAGCATAATCAAGCAGTGTATAATTATACATTTCATCACAGGCATAGGCTCACACGGCCACACACCCCGTGCTCTCAGGGCACATTCTCGGTGATCACAGTCTAAGTCTGCCGACTCACCACTGTTAACCCAGAAATCGACCATCCTTCCCAAGGTGGCCAGCTGGCTAGTCGCGACCCTTAGGTTCTCCCTTTCGATCGCGACAAGTCCCCACGTAGGCGGACAGTTTTCCCTGTCCGCCTAGGTTTCCTAGCAACCGCGTGCCCTGCGGGACGGCGGGCTATTCCCATGGCTCACCCTCGCGGGACATGCGGTTAGGTCCGCTAATCGTGCAGTGCTTTTCCTTGCAGGAGTTCGCCAACAGCACCACCGGGAGCGACCTCCTAGCCAGCCCATGGGGCGGCAGTCTCCTGCCTCCGTCCTTCGGGGTCGCCCACCAGGGGCGACCTCCATGCTGCCCGAGAGGCGGCGGCCTCCTGCCGCCGTCCGTCGAGGCCGCCCACCCAGGGCGGCCTCTGCCCGCCAGCCGGGCGGACTCCCCCTGGAGTCCGCCCAGGCCGCCCGTAAGGGGGCGACCTGGCCCGCCGGGCGGACTCCCCCTGGAGTCCGCCCAGTCCGCCCGCTAGGGGGCGGCCCCGGTGCCCAGCCGGGCGGACTCCCCCTGGAGTCCGCCCAGGCCGCCCGCAAGGGGGCGGCCTGGCCCGCCGGGCGGACTCCCCCTGGAGTCCGCCCAGGCCGCCCGCTAGGGGGCGGCCCCGGCGCCCAGCCGGGCGGACTCCCCCTGGAGTCCGCCCAGGCCGCCCGCAAGGGGGCGGCCTGGCCCGCCGGGCGGACTCCCCCTGGAGTCCGCCCAGGCCGCCCGTAAGGGGGCGGCCCGGCCCGCCGGGCGGACTCCCCCTGGAGTCCGCCCAGGCCGCCCGCTAGGGGGTGGCCCCGGCGACTAGCCGGGCGGACTCCCCCTGGAGTCCGCCCAGGCCGCCCGCTAGGGGGCGGCCCCGGCATCCCAGCCGGGCGGACTCCCCCAGGAGTACGCCCAGGCCGCCCGCTAGGGGGCGGCCTCCGGCCTGCCGGGCGGACTCCTCCCGGAGTCCGCCCAGGTCGCCCGCTAGGGGGCGACCTCCAGTTCTCTGCAGGGGGGTCCTTCCGCTTGCTTCATCAGTCAAAGTGGCGGACGCAAAATCTCAGTCCGCGGAGTCTGCGCAGGTCGTCATGCTGACGTCGCTGGGCCCCGCTTCTAGAAGAATTCCCCTGGGCCTATAAATACCCCCTGAAGCCTCTCATTCAGGGATCCTGGAGGTGGAGACAAGTCTTGCCAGCAGCCCCTGCGGACTCCGTTTTCCAGTCCATCATTACCTCTCCAGCAAGCTCTGCGGACTCAGTTTCCTGTCCGCGCAGTCCTCCACAGCTCTTCAGCAGCTTGCCAGCAGACTCTGCAGACTCAGTTTCCCAGTCCTCCAGCAGCTGGCAGACTATTTTACTTAGTCTCTGGCAGCTTCTCCTCTCTGTTTTCTGGCACTTTCTCCTCCTTTAGCCGCCAGCTTCTCCTTGTACCCTTTAAGTGATTTTGTTGTAAAGGTGTACTTGTAAGCTTGTAACCTCTAGCTTTTAATAAAAGGAAAGCCCGTCGCAGGAGTGGCATTTAGGCCGCGACGGGCGAAGTGTGTTGTCGCCGCTGCTAGCGGCCCCCTCTTCTCTCCTCTACTCAGCAAGCCTTGCTTCTCTGCTCAGCAAGCCTTGCTTCTCTGCTCAGCAAGCCTTGCTTCTCTGCTCAGCAAGCCTTGCTCCTCTGCTCAGCAAGCCTTGCTCCTCTGCTCAGCAAGCCTTGCTCCTCTGCGCAGCAAGTCTTGCCCTCTGCTCAGCTCAGCTCTCCTCGGCTTCCAACCAGCAAGTGCAACCGTTGCGATTACTGTCTGCTCGACCGTTCCCGGTCTCCCTCCTCTTCCTCTCTTGATCAACCCTCTCTGATTGATCAAGGCGCCCCTCTTTTCTCAAGCCTCTCCCTTCCTCCGCAACCTTCTCCTTCCTCCTCACCTAGCCTGTGAGGCCCAATCACCCCCTCGGTGATAGCTGTCCCCCCGGTGCTGTTTTCGCGCATCAACAATTGGTGCGGTGAGCGTGGACCGAACACGTGACCTTCAGATCTGAACAGGCAGTGAAAGCAACAGCTAAACATGTCAGACCATCAGTCAGCCGAGAACCATGCTCCAAGTCCCAGTGAAGATCCTCTCTGGGAAGCCTTTGAGCAGTCGCGCCGAGAGAATGCTCAACAGTTCCAAGCTATCAACAAAGTTCTTGCTGCTATAACACAGCGATTGGACACTCATCCAGCAGCTACTCCAGCTGCTCCAATCAACCCAACATCAACAGCAGAGCATCAACAAGCTTACTCTCGAGCTTGCCTGCCGTTCTATCCCCCGTACACTCCAACCTTTCCGCAAGGGCCTGCAGCTCCTTTGCGAACTCAAGATGAAGAGTTCGCTGCTCGCCATAAATTCTTCCGGGAAGCAGCCCGGGGAAGTCCAGCTAGAGTTCTCAACTTTCAGGGAAGTCATCCCTACCCTTCAGCTCCTGCCCCTGCTCCTCCTGCAGCAGCTTTTCCTTTTTATCCTCATGCTCCTTTTGCAGCTGGAGCTTATGCTCCTTTTTATCCCTATGCTGTAGGAGAGCAAGAAGAGCCTTCACCATTCGCGGAGAGTGTCCACCATGAGCAACTCCAGCAAACTTCAGAGAGCCTCGACTACCAATCTACACTGGATAGACAGATCCAGTAAAGCACCTCCAAGCTTTTGAGTCAGCCGTTGCTCTCAAGACCCTTTCAGATGCAACCAAGTGCAAACTCCTAGTCACCTCTTTTGATGGACAAGTGAGGGACTGGTTCAATGGCCTCCGTCCTCACTCCATTGCTTCCTTCCTTGATCTTCGAAGGGAGTTTCTTCTCAGATTCTCTACATCAACTAAGAGAAAGGGCGGTCCTGAAGCCCTCTTTGAGATCAAGCAGCGCGGAAATGAGACTTGGTCTCAGTTTGTGGATCGATTCCAAAGAGAGATTTTGGACATCGAGGTTACTGACCAAGAGATGTACCGAGTGGCTCTTATCCACAGTCTTCGTGAAGGGCCCCTCAAGTTTGAGGCAAACGTCCGCGCACCAAGGACATATCAAGAGTTAATTGCTCTGGCCAACTCATACATCCGAGGCGAAAAGAGCAATCCAGGCATTGTCTCCAAACTTCTATCCGAGGAGGATCCCTCCCGCAAGCATCCTCCGAGGTCTCCTCGCAATCACGCCCCAACTTACTCAAGGAAGGAGAGAAGGCTTCATCGCCAGCAATACTCCTTCCCAAGCCGAGACAATGCTCAAGATTCATTGCTACCGCTAGCTCCGTCTTTGCAAACAGCGACTGTTCAACAGCAGCAGGACGATGACTTGCATGAGTCTGATCTCGACGACGTCGTGCAAGAAGTGATCCAAATCATGAAGGATAGGGCAAGCTTCAAGAAGCCCTATCGGCCAGCAGATCAGAGGTCTAGAAACTCAGAGCCCTACTGTGAATTTCACAAAGAATCAGGCCATCGAACAGAAGACTGCCGAGCATTCCGCCAGCTTGTGCAAAAGATGCTCCGGCAGGGCAAGATGCATGACCTTCTTAAAGAAGAGCGCTCTGATCAAGCAACTTCAAGGGGCAAAGAACTTGCAGACGCTCCTTGCTCCTCAAGAGGAGTGAACCACGTCGAAGAGCCTCCTCTCCTCGTTGTTAACCCAACCGTCGAATGCTTCGATGCCGACGACGAGGGTGTGCTGGGAAGGCTATTCTAAGCTAGCGATGGACTTCACAGTCCTCCAAAGCGATGGACTTCACAGTCCTCCGGAGCTCCTTGCAACCTTCAGGGGTTATCTCAACCCTTTCTCTCTCTCTCCTTTTCAAACATTTTCATTACAACACTTCTCAGTGTTCTTTACTTGCTTTCCAGCAAAGCTTTTTATTCAGGGATCCCGTACTGACACGGTTCCCTTCTTGTGTTGCTCCTTCTCCCTCTCTTAGGATCGTTACGCCAATGAGATTTCGCCGAGCCTGAAACGTTCCCTCCGTAGTTTGTTCTCGCACAACCGCTACGACCACACATGGCGGGAGTATACCCATGTGTGCAGTGGGAGCAGTTCAATCACGGGAATGGGCTTCAGACTTAGTATCCTAGCCAGCATCTGACACAGAGTGTGTGCTAGGGGAGCCCCATGTGTTAGCTCTGCTGTGCGTCCTATAGGATACATTACAGTTAGGATGATCTTCGCTGGACAAGCAATGGCGATCAAGCTTAGTCTTGTCTCTTTGCTCATCCTTCAACTGTGGTGGCCGAAGCACTCTCCGGTATCCTCGATCCGTGCCTTCTCGGGTTCGCAACTCCACTGATCAATACACAGACAAGATAGGCCTCTTGGCGCAACCCGTCTCATTGATCAGTGATGCTTGTACCCAAGGCGAGAGAGCGGTCCTTCTAGCGGTCCTTCTCAGGACCTTTCCCTTGCTTTTCTCTTTGTGCCCTCCTCGAGGATGCGCGGCTAGCCCGCCTTGTGCAGGATCATACTCGGAATGATTTTCTCAGGCCAGTGATGAATAAAGCCCACGGGGAACACCTGTGGCAGCATTCAACCCTCATTAGTCATTCCGAATATGGACCTCTTTTTCCTTTTCCCCTCCTTGAGGATGCGCGGCCAGCCCGCTTTGAGTAGGACTATACTCGGGATGATTTTTCGGGCAAGTGATGCATAAGGCCCACGGGGAACACCTGTGCCAGCATTCAACCCTCTTTAGTCATTCCGGGTACAGACCTCCTTTTCTCTCTTCCCTCCTTTCACAGGTGAACAGGTTAATCTAACCTACCAAAAGGATTCTGGCATTCATTTTGATCATGTCCATCCAGTCATGACAACAGCTAGTGCTCGATTCATTAATCTGGACTTCGTGATAATGTTCATCGGGCATTTCTCTTGCTACTTGGTCATATCGACCCTATCTCATCAACCTTCATGGGTTATCTCAAGCTCTATCATATACTTTGCCTGCTCAAGCTCTATCATATGGAGATTCACAGAGCTACTCATTATTCTTGCCAAAGTCTAATGGCGTCAAACATTAATCGAATCATATCAACATTTTTGGTATGGTTCTGGTGCGGTTATCCTCGCGTCTTGTTTGCTTCCAATCTCTCCCACAGAGGTTAGCAAACCCTTGCAAGCCTTCTCCATAGGTACTTGCAAGCTCCATTCATATGCAAATTGTCTGCTTCTAACTTTTCTCTTTGTAGAGAACAACAGACACCTGCAAACCTCATCCAGGTACTTGCAGTTTAAATCATTATTTTATCTCTGCTGCTCACTCTTCACTTTGCAGTGGTTAGCAGACATCTGCAAGTCATATTCAGAGACCACCAAAGATTTGCAAGTCCCTTCCAGGTGCTTGTAACTCAATTTTCTGTCCTTATATACTTTTTCCCTTCTCTTTTTGCAGAGAATAACAGGTGCTTGCAAGCCTCTATCAGGTACTTGCAAGATATTATGCCCTTCTGTTTTTTCTCACTTTTGTTTTGCAGAACTTAATGAAAGACACGCCTTCTTAGTTTTGTGAAATCAGACTCAGGTACACACTCGATGTACCACCAATACATGCTTACCTTTAATTTTCCTCTTGCAGGAAAATAGACAGGAAACATCAAGCTTGTAAGGAGAGGCTTCAGGTTCTATCTCTCCTTGCCTCCCCCTCTCTTTCCTTTGGGGTGGATCACGATTTTCGTGGGTCTCCAACTTTTTCGAAGTTCCCTTCTGAACTTAAAAAAGTGCGGGGATTATGTTAACCCAGAAATCGACGATCCTTCCCAAGGTGGCCAGCTGGCTAGTCGCGACCCTTAGGTTCTCCCTTTCGATCGCGACAAGTCCCCGCGTAGGCGGACAGTTTTCCCTGTCCACCTAGGTTTCCTAGCAACCGCGTGCCCTGCGGGACGGCGGGCTATTCCCATGGCTCACCCTCGCGGGACATGCGGTTAGGTCCGCTAATCGTGCAGTGCTTTTCGTTGCAGGAGTTCGCCAACAGCACCACCGGGAGCGACCTCCTAGCCAGCCCAAGGGGCGGCAGTCTCCTGTCGCCGTCCTTCGGGGTCGCCCACCAGGGGCGACCTCCCTGCTGCCCGAGAGGCGGCGGCCTCCTGCCGCCGTCCGTCAAGGCCGCCCACCCGGGGCGGCCTCTGCCCGCCAGCCGGGCGGACTCCCCCTGGAGTCCGCCCAGGCCGCCCGCAAGGGGGCGGCCTGGCCCGCTGGGCGGACTCCCCCTGGAGTCCACCCAGTCCGCCCGCTAGGGGGCGGCCCCGGCGCCCAGCCGGGCGGACTCCCCCTGGAGTCCGCCCAGGCCGCCCGCAAGGGGGCGGCCTGGCCCGTCGGGCGGACTCCCCCTGGAGTCCGCCCAGGCCGCCCGCTAGGGGGCGGCCCCGGCGCCCATCCGGGCGGACTGCCCCTGGAGTCCGCCCAGGCCGCCCGCAAGGGGGCGGCCTGGCTCGCCGGGCGGACTCCCCCTGGAGTCCGCCCAGGCCGCCGGCAAGGGGGCGGCACGGCCCGCCGGGCGGACTCCCCCTGGAGTCCGCCCAGGCCGCCCGCTAGGGGGCGGCCCCGGCGACCAGCCGGGCAGACTCCCCCTGGAGTCCGCCCAGGCCGCCCGTTAGGGGGCGGCCCCGGCATCCCAGCCGGGCGGACTCCCCCAGGAGTCCGCCCAGGCCACCCGCTAGGGGGCGGCCTCCGGCCTGCCGGGCGGACTCCTCCCGGAGTCCGCCCAGGTCGCCCGCTAGGTGGCGACCTCCAGTTCTCTGCAGGGGGGTCCTTCCGCTTGCTTCATCAGTCAAAGTGGCGGACGCAAAATCTCAGTCCGCGGAGTCCGCACAGGTCGTCATGCTGACGTCGCTGGGCCCCGCTTCTAGAAGAATTCCCCTGGGCCTATAAATACCGCCTGAAGCCTCTCATTCAGGGATCCTGGAGGTGGAGACAAGTCTTGCCAGCAGCCCCTGCGGACTCCGTTTTCCAGTCCGTCATTACCTCTCCAGCAAGCTCTGCGGACTCAGTTTCCTGTCCGCGCAGTCCTCCACAGCTCTTCAGCAGCTTGCCAGCAGACTCTGCAGACTCAGTTTCCCAGTCCTCCAGCAGCTGGCAGACTATTTTACTTAGTCTCTGGCAGCTTCTCCTCTCTGTTTTCTGGCACTTTCTCCTCCTTTAGCCGCCAGCTTCTCCTTGTACCCTTTAAGTGATTTTGTTGTAAAGGTGTACTTGTAAGCTTGTAACCTCTAGCTTTTAATAAAAGGAAAGCCCGTCGCAGGAGTGGCATTTAGGCCGCGACGGGCGAAGTGTGTTGTCGCCGCTGCTAGCGGCCCCCTCTTCTCTCCTCTGCTCAGCAAGCCTTGCTTCTCTGCTCAGCAAGCCTTGCTTCTCTGCTCAGCAAGCCTTGCTCCTCTGCTCAGCAAGCCTTGCTCCTCTGCTCAGCAAGCCTTGCTCCTCTGCTTAGCAAACCTTGCTCCTCTGCGCAGCAAGTCTTGCCCTCTGCTCAGCTCAGCTCTCCTCGGCTTCCAACCAGCAAGTGCAACCGTTGCGATTACTGTCTGCTCGACCGTTCCCGGTCTCCCTCCTCTTCCTCTCTTGATCAACCCTCTCTGATTGATCAAGGCGCCCCTCTTTTCTCAAGCCTCTCCATTCCTCTACAACCTTCTCCTTCCTCCTTACCTAGCCTGTGAGGCCCAATCACCCCCTCGGTGATAGCTGTCCCCCCGGTGCCGTTTTCGCGCATCAACAACCACCATCCCTTTGGACGACCAAACAATGAGCAATTTGTCTTCCCGGCATGGGTCACGGTAATTAAAACTATAGACCACCGAAGACCCTCATCTATGCCAACGACAAGTGCCACGTAACCTTAGGTCTCTTTAACCGAACGACATAGAACGGGTACGGTTCCATCTGACCCGTGCTCACATCGCAGGGGTAATTTAAACCATATGCGCTGGTCAAACTTCTCCCGAGTCCCGTTTCCATCACAATATCACATAACCCATTTATGTTCAAGTTGGCTCTCAGGCCACCAAGTTGGCAAGATCACGCATCTGCCCAGTTTTCCGGGTGCACCTTTGGGTTAATCCCCAAGAATCCCTGTTGCAATCTACCACGTAGAAAACCCAAAAAACAAACAATCACACGGAGTATTCTCCGGCATTTATGCAATACAACATCATCGATCCAGACCAAAATGTCCGGGTAGGTTTCACACATCATGTCTATGTCCGTTCTCATTTACGGACTCTACACAACGGGGACTTTACATATCTACCCGAAGAAACGCCTCCAACTCACCACAAACCCACGAGAGCGGGCTTCCTATGCAAAGAAGGAGAGATTCACATGCTCAAGAAGAGAATCTTTACCCTAGCATTCCTCTGTGGCGCCATGGAAATGTAACCGGATGAAAAGCACCGCACTCTCTTTGCCTCCGTAGATCCGAAGTCGGCTCGCGATTTGGAGCTTCGAATCTCCTCCAATGGCCGGATCTAAGCTCCTTCTTCCTCCTTAGCTCTCCTCTCTCTCTTGACTTAGAAAGAGAACCACTCAAAAGAAATGAGGGTTTCAAAGGCCCAATCCCGGGTATATCCCAGTAGGAACAACCCCCAACCGTCAGATCCCAAACTAAGGGAACGAATGGCTACGATTCGTAGCTGAAAAGTAAAACCTGGGCCTAACACGTCCTGGCACACGCCCGTTTCCAGGCCGTGTCCCTCATTCGCCATCAAAATCGATGCACTTGCAACAACACACGGGCATCGTACATGCCCGTGTTCGACCTGACACGCCCGTGTTCTAAATGACACGACCGTGTGGTCGGCCGTGTGCCCCCATCGACACAGCCACGAAAATAACCCGAGACTCACACGGGTATTGGACACGCCCGTATCCTAGCCCATGTCTACTCGAACACGCCTGGGCTCCTGGTCGTGTTCACAGTCTCGACACTTTGTCGAGCGAAGTTTGTCGACTTGGTGACACGGCTTTGGACATGCCCGTGTCCTAGGTCGTGTGGCTTGTCTCGACACGTCGTCGAGCGAAGTTCGTCGACTACCTGACACGGCTTTGGACACGCCCATGTCCTAGGCCGTGTGCCTTGTCTTGACACTTCGTCGAGCGAAATTCATCGACTCCCCGGGCCGATCGTCGACACGGGCTTGACACGCCCTGAGACACGCCCGTGTCTCAGGCCGTGTTCTCTGCTCGACGATCGTCGACTCCAAAATCGTCGACCTCTCGACCAAATCGTCGACTCCAGCCTGACACGCCCTAGGACACGCCCGTGTCCCAAGCCGTGTGCCTCCTGCCAGATTCCAAATCTGGCCCAAAACGTCACCCGTCGCTCTTTTGAGTTTCGGGGCGTTACAGAATGAGCACCGCTGCCCCGGGTGTGTGGTGGGGTCATAATAATTTGGTCAGCTAATACTGACCGTTGCTTTGTTTGCCACCGTTGTGGTGGAATGATTTCGTGTAGGTGTAGCTGAGCCGAGCAGGAAATATAGGCTTAAAGCCCATGATGTTTATGCCGGACCTGAAAGACCAAAGCGAAGTTGTTTTCTATTTATTGTTTCATGCGTGGCTGGCATGCATGCCAAAGTATGTAAAACACTTCTATTTGAGGAAACTATTTTAAGGTCTTAAGTACATAATGATTTGTGAATTTATGTTTTCATTCCTGTTTGATTTTAGTGGACATTCGTCTGGTTGGGTTCTAAGCATTTACTTTATCTTCCGCTAGAATGCACTTTGAGATAGGATGCGTATATGGATTTTGATCTCAATACGTAACTACGCAAACTATATATAGAATATGGCGTGGAGCTCCGGCCGGACCTTTTATTATATCTTATGTGATAGATGGGGTGTTACGCAACTAGATCTCAGTGACACTAGAGATCGAAGGCGATGAAATTCATACTTCTCTTTTTGTTTCTATATCGTCCCTCTACCCGGACCGGTTGGCTCTTTCTCCCCCCCGGAAAGGTCTTCAAGTCGGCTGTCCACCTTCCTTCCCAGACTGGTCTTAGAGACCTACTAGATCCCCCGATCTAGTCATCCCTTACCGGGTTGATTTCTCACGAAACTCATCACGGATTCTGACAACCCCTGGTCAATTTTCCTCACACACAGGCAACTAGACAATAAAGAAAATCTAGAGTAAAATATAAAGAGTTTAGAAGTTATTTCTCCCTCAAACGTAGAACTCCTCTGAGAAATGGTGCATGATCGATGCTTTTGAATATCATTCTCTTTGCAATCGATCAACCATGAAAGTTCGTTGAAGATTTTGTTCGTTATAGTTCTTCGATCATGAGCGGGAGGAAGAAATAATACTTTTCCTTCAACGGAGATGAAGGTTCGTCCACCTCTAGATGATGGCCAAACCCTAGAATGAATTATTCATATACTATCCACTCCAGGAAAAGAAACACATACTTTTATACGTCTTGAAAAACGAGCTACCGCCGACGGTAGAGCAAGCTCCCATCGGTAGGTCGATATGCGTGAAGGTGACATCTGTCCAGCAGATTTGGAAAAAATATCAATGTAAAATATTTTTCCACTTTTGTACTACTATGGCGTGGTACGAAGCTATCGTCTGGCGGTAGTAGTATATTCTCGACTAATAGGACTCGACGTTCGTCAAGACAGCTAGCACCCGCATTATGGCTAACATCATGTGGTAGGTGACCTAGAACTCGTGTAGATTTAATTCCAAGCTAGCACGGGTGGTGGCGCTAGCGCTTGGCGGTAGGTTGCAGAGATTGATTTTCTTGTTCTTTTGTACTTGTAAACATGCACCCTATACCCAACACACCTATGATCAAATACAACATGGGATTTTATATTGTCAAACTAAAGAGATGCGAACCATAGGTTCAAACCATTTTGCCAATGATGATTTACTGTCACAAATGGAGCACATGCAAGATTATACAAGTTCATTCTATATGTAGTCTCAAATGTAATTACATCGCCAAAGCAATCATAATCTATTTTGCCTTGCCCATCAATCCATAAAAAATTTGTCAACATGTTCAAGTTGTCAATTTGGACATCGAAGGAAAACATATTAACTTGCAATTGAAGTTACTTAAGTAAATTTAAGAGATTGATGACATGACCACCATCTAACTTAGAACTTCTTTCCTTGTCAATAAAGTTATATGCATCACGTTTGGTGAAGCCCAATTTTTGAGATCCCCGTACTTCAACAGCTATGTAGGAGTATGCATCAAATGTTCTTATGTCAGCTTCAGTCATTGACTGTACAAAACTACCATTCTCTTTATGATTCGCTCTGACGGAAGCAAGTGTCTTTCATTTTCCGTAGCTTGGTGATGATTATGTTCTTCCACAATTTTGCCAACATTCAGTTGTTTACCTTTTTTATTCGTAATAAATATAATAATAGCCGGACAATTTGTCATAGTATCTAATCGACAAAATTTAAATTTTGGATCTGGAACATTTGACACTCGTTTTGATCCTGCCTTGGAGCAACAATATTCACATAACTTCAAAATTTTAGTACCGGGAAAAAATAATTTGTGCTCATTAAGCACATTAAATCCAATCCTAGTAGCATACTGACAATAAAAATCATAAGCCTCCTCTTCACTATCCACTATTGGGAAAAATCCTACAAATATGAATACATCAGCAATTTATAAAAATAATTGGTTAATCAATAACATTAATAAGCTTCCTCTCCTAGTAAATAGTTTTTGATCTCCAAGGAGATCAAAAATGATCTCTTAGGAGATCAAAAGTGATCTCCAGTGTGGAAATCAATTTTGTTCTACTAGGAGATCTCTTCTGATCTTCTAGGAGATCAAAAATGATCTCCTGTATATAAATCAAGAGTAATCTCCACTCGAGATCAAAAGTGATCAACATTGATCCCCAGTATATCAAAACTGATCTCCAAGGGATCTCCTAAGTGAAGATCAATTTCCTCATCTAAGGAGATAAGTAGTAATCTTCTCGATGAAGTTCAAATTTTATCTGTTGTGTGAAGAGTAATAATAATTTCCCAACGAAGTGGAAAAGAAGAGCTGGGGGTCGGAAAAAAAAGATTCGACTGAATATAAGTTCAGAGATATACCTGTATCTTCCCCATTTTCCTGAAATAAGGTGTAAAATAATGACGAAGAAGAGATTTTGAACCAAAAGGAAAGCTGAGGAAAGTGCAGAGGAAAGTTTTCTGAGTTAATACTGATAGAAGATAGACCTAAGGGACAAAGATATGGGCGCTGGAAGAACTTTCGCGCCAGAATAACGTGAAATAGCAAATATTTCAAGTGTCATTAGAATGTTGCCACATGTTGAGCCCCCATTTAACCCAGACCTAAATTTGGAAATGGAGCCCGGTCCAAAAAATTGGGCAAAAAAATGAGTCAACCCAAAAACAAAAGATTTGAGTTCATACAAAACCTCAAGAGAGTTCATAATATATGTAATATTATAATTTGATGAAAACAAAAAATGAGCCCACCCAAAATTTCATCAAATCTCCTTGCTTTAGCCACCTAAAAGCACCAAAAAAGTAATATTAATACCTTTCAATATTTCAAATAAAATGAAATCTTTATTGAATCATACCATAATAATCATTCACTTTTTGTTACGTACATACTACTGTAGCTTGAGACTCCAAAACATAATACCGCACCTTATGTGCAATAAATTTGGTTTGAAAATAAATGTTAAAAAAATTAATATTAAATAACTATAAAAGATAGGATTACCTAATGCCATGGTTCCAACAAATTGACAACTTCCAAATTTGTATGCTTCGATCCGGAAGCTCTAACACATGAGATATTTGGCAAGTCCCATGTTTTCACCACCGTGGTTGGTATGATATCTTGTTCAAACAACAAATATAGGGGGAAACAGACACTCCTCATGCAGAACCAAACAGATAAAATGGTTACCATTATTAAATCCATTGAATACCACTCTGAAGTCTTTTGATCATGCAGATCGCAAAGGAAAAAATGTAAATGATTGATATCTCGAGTAATGAACCATTGCAATATTGTAGCATGATGCGATGATTAAGACAATACCCACAATTTTCATCCATTTGTCAAGTGGAGTAGGAACAACTGTACAATCAAGAGATGTTATTAACTCAATTAATCTTGAATTTCCAAAGATTTCTATATATTGTTGAAAATTACGTGTTATTTCATTTTTGTAGTTGAAGGAACACCCGAAACCAATCTTCACTCATATCTAAAGCATCACTTATTACTCTATAACCACAATGACCATCCCCAGACACATTTATAACATCAACCATGTAGTTTTCTTTTCATGGAGGCATTTCTTTCGGATTTTAGAGAGGAATTTCTTTCCAAAAGCAATAGATTTGCATCGTAGTTGTTGTTTACTTTGCAGTTGGTATTGGTCACGCATTCGAAAATGTTCAAAAAGAGAAGGATCTCTTTTTGTTGATCTGTTATTCTCCTGTTTAACCTTATTTGAAATACAGTTCGACAGTTATTTTAATTTTTTGGGCATAACTGGTTCCAAAGTTTGACTTGTGGTTGGATCTAATATCTCGTGTAACTTCTTCTTCATCTCATGCCTTCACAAATCAATTATATAATCATACATGTTTAGTATGCCTTCCAACTCCATATGTATGTAATGATTTTGTTCACACTCCCTTTTAACAAGTACTGCTTCTAGAGTTGCAACATTCCATGTAAGTTGCTTCCAGTGATTATGAATCATCCAAAGAGGAAAGGAACTGAATTGATTCATATACACCAACAATTCATGAGCACATGGAAAGACCATTGTAGACCTAAACTTGTGTAGGCAATATTTTGCATCAACACACCCATTTCTTGCTAAATCTTCCTTCCTCTTCATTATCTCCAAAGCAAATTTTGAAAGTGAACCAAGTAACTCAACATAGAGTGATCCTCTAAATCTTAATTTAACTTGAATTGATGTTTGGCCAAATGACCGTTTAATTTTTGTGTGCTGAAGTGTAAGCATTTGGTCAAATACTTTCTAAACAGTTGTAAGGTTGCAAATCGAAACTTCAAGAAACCATTTTAGTTGACTATGTACACTTTCAACCTGGTTGGTTATGCAATTTGCCAAGTGTAAATACTTATCTATCCATGCATTAATGTAAAACTCCTTGTATGGCTCAATCCACATTTGGGTACTTTTCTGACTACAAACTTAAGATTGAGTTAAATCTTTGTTGAAAATCAAGTAAAGTAGGAGAGGCAACTAATTGGTGCCACCTGTTCAAAAACACATCACTTTCCTTTCCCTTTTTGAAGAACTTCTTGCAATGTGCAATGATATTTCTACTAATATGCACCTAGCATAATATTATTCTAGTGGATGGAAAGACAAGTTTGATATCATTTAGTAATGCAATTTCACAATCTATATTGAAGACACCCGGTATTGAATCTTGTTTCAAGTTACTCTTGAAACACTGAAGTGCCCAAACATAACTAACTTCATTTTCATTTGACAAAAATCAAAATGAAGGAGAAAAAGTCAAATTCGTTGATTTCATTCAAACAATCGATAATAATGGTAATTGATTCGTCTTGTAAGTACAATCCATTATGAAAACATCCGTGAGCATTTTACTCAGTTGTATGGATATGGGATGTGCAAAATATATACTGTCAAGGTTACTCGCAGGATTAACCTTATTGAAATTTTGACATACCCAACCTCACTAATAGTCTTCTACAAAAATTTAATTGGACTATTTTCAGCAATCTCTTTTTTATAGAGCCTGAACTTTTCATTATAAATAGTTTGCATGACTGTGCAGTTGGATGGATACCTCTTGTTTAAAGTTACTAAAAATTTTCTAGGTTTAACAAATGTTGCATACATTTCTTCAACAACATTTTTCTCATTTTTAGATAACCTACCAGCATAGGAGTGTGCCTCTAAGTGAAAAAACTCATAGGTGTGCTCCCCATTTGTATGTCTTAATCTTTATTCTTCTAAACATGCTTCTTTTTGCCCTTGAATTAAGAATAAGCAACTACATCTCTTTGTGCTAGACTTCCGCAGGTTTCTCTTCACCCAATACTTTCTTTGACTAGCACGTGGAAATCCAGCCATATCATAACCAAGGAAGACGCTAAGCCTCTCTCTTTCTGTAATTTTATTTGCTCTTTGGATTGTAATTACAAACCTCAATTCTTTACCAATATTACGAGCTCATTGAATTAACTCATCTTTACTTGAGAATAACATATCATTAGGAAAATGTGAGGACACATCCGCTTGGATAGGCTTTGGTTCCTTGCCCATTATGAGCAACTTAGGCATTTACACACTCATTGCACCCTACACAAAACACATACCATTTTTTTGATGAAAAAATGCAAAAAATCTAAAACAATCATATATATGAACATCTACGCTAACTCAAACCAAAAAACAAAAAAGAAGATATGGGGAAGAAATTATACCACTCTATAAGAATAATGGTTAAATGAGAATGTCAACCTGAACCCTCTCAACAATGCCAAGAATAATTTACTACAATATATTAGGACATTATCAGATTTGTAACATCATCAATGAGAAAAAAACTCAGGATGGAAGAAAAAAAATAGTGTTTCAGATTTACCGGAGAATGCTTCAAAAAGCCAGAGGAGGCTTCGTATGCTGCTGAAACCTTCGGAGAGAACCTCTTTCTGGGAGTTGGAGGTTGTCGGTTTCACAATTGAGGTGCTGAATAACCTTCAAAAACATATTGAGAACTGCTTCAAAATTTGTCGAGGATGTTTTGAAATGTGGGAAAACCTTCGAATCCAACAGAGTAGCCTTCGATTCCTCCGATATTGTTTATGAGGACCAGGATTTTCACAATACAGGAAACGAGGTTTAGCGCATCTAGGAAGATAGAACAGATATCAGGAGTTGGGGTTTAGGGTGGAAAAATAAAGAGGTGCTACTAGCAACGTGAATTGAGAATGAAAAAAATTAAAAAATTCAAGATTGAATCAATTTTGGGGGTGATAATATCCTATTTCATGATGTTATTAACATTGAAATATTTATTTTTTCTATTAAAAATTAAATTAAATAAAACATAATATTTTAACTTCATATCATCGCACATTTTTTGTCACTTTAAATATAAATTTATTATGTCTATGCCAAAATGTTATAATTTTTTTCTTCATTTTATATACAAGTGACAGTGCACGGGAGACCTCGTGTAAGCAATATTTTTCTTCAACACCCATTTCTAGCTAAATCTTCCTTCCTCTTTATTATCTCCAAAGCAAATACTGAAAGTGAACCAAGTTATTGAACATAGAGTGATCCTATAAATCTTAAGTTAAATTGAATTGAACTTTGGCCAAATGACCATTTAAGTTTTTTGTGTTGAAGTGAAAGCATTTGGTCAAATAGTTTCCAAATAGTTGTAAGGATGCAAATCGAAACTTCAAGAAATTGTTTTATTTGTCTATGTCCAATTTCAACCTGGTTGGTTATGGAATTTCCCATGTGTAAATACTTATCAATCCATACAGAATTGAAAAACTCCTTGTACGGCTCAATCCAAGTAACAACCACATACTCTATCACATTTGGGTACTTTTCTGAGTACATACTTAAGATTGAGTTAAATCTTTATTGAAAATCAAGAAAAGTAGGTGAGCCAACTAATTGGTGCCACCTTTTCAAAAACCCATCACTTTCCTTCCCCTCTTTGAAGAACTTCTAGCAATGTGCAATGATATTTCTACTAATATGCACCTAACATAATATGATTCTAGTGGATGGAAAGACAAGTTGGATAGCATTTAGTAATGCAATTTTACGATCTATAATGATGACACCCGATAATGAATCTTGTTTCAGGTTACTCTTGAAACACTGAAGTGGCCAGACATAACTAGCTTCAGTTTCATTTGATAAAAATGCAAATGAAGAAAAGAAGTCAAAAATATTTGATACCATTCCAAGAATCGATAATAATAGTAATTGTTTCGTCTTGTAAGTACAATCCATTATGAAAACATCCTTGAGCATTTTACTTAGTTGAATATATGTGGGATGTGCAAAATATATACTGTTAAGGTTACCAGTAGGGTTAACCTTATTGATGTTTTAACATACCCAACCTCACTAATAGTCTTGTACAAAAAATGAATAGGACTTTTTTCAGCAAGCTCTTTTTTATAAAGCTTGAACTTCTCAATATAAATAGTTTGCATGACTGTGCAGTTGGACGGATCCCTCTTCTTTAAAGTTGCTAAAATTTTTCTAGGTGTAACACTCGTTGCATACATTTCTTCAACAACATTTCTAAGTGTGCTCTAAGTGAAAAAACGCATGGTTGTGCTCCACATTTCTAAGTTTTAATCTTTATTATTCTGAACATGCTTCTTTTTTCCCTTGACTTGAGAATAAACACCCCCGTCTATTTATGCTAGACTTCTGCAGGTTTCTCCTTACCCAATCCTTTCTTTGACTTGCACGTGGAAATCCAGCCCTATCACAACCAAGGAAGCCTCAATTCTTTACCAATATGACGAGCTCATTGAATAAACTCATCTTTACTTGAGTATAACATGTCATTAGGAAAATGTGAGGACACATCCACTTGGATAGGCTTTGGTTCCTCGCCCATTATGAGCAACTTAGGCATTTCCACAGTCATTACACCCTACACAAACCACATACCATTTTTTTGATGAAAAAATGCAAAAAAATCTAAAACAATCACATATATGAAAATATACGTTAACTCAACCAGAAAAACTAAAATAAAAGGAGAAGAAATTATACCACTCTATAGGAATAATGGTTGAGTGGGAATGCCTACCTGAACCCTCTCAACAATGCCAAGAACAATTTACTATAACAGATTAGGACATTGTTAGATTTCTAACATCAACAATGAGGAAAAAAACTCAGGATGGAAGAAAAAAATATAGTGTTTCAGACATATCAGAGAACAGTTCGAAAAGCCAGAGGAGGCTTCGAATGCTGTTGAAACCGTAAGAGAAAACCTCTTTCTGTGTGTCAGAGGTTGACAGTTTCGCATTTGAGCGGCGGAATAACCTTCATAAAAATCCTGAGAACGGCTTCAAAATCCATCGAGAATGTTTTGAAATGCGGGAAAATCTTCGAATCTACCAGAGTAGCCTTCGATTCCTCTGGAAATGTTGAGGAGGAGCAATATTTTTGCGATAGAGGAAGCAGGGTTTAGCGCGGCGAGTAATATAGAATGGGTATCGGGAGTTAGGGTTGAGGGTGGAAAAATAGAGAGGTGCTACGAGCAACGTGAATTGAGAATGAAAAAATTTAAAAAGTGAAGATTGAATCAATTTTTGGGGTGCTAATATCCTATTTTGTGGTGCTATTAACATTAACATATTTATTTTTGCTATTCAAAATTAAATTAAATAAAACATAATATTTTATTTTCATATCACCACATTATTTGTCACTCTAAATATAAATTTATTATTTCTATGTCAAAATGCTACGATTTTTTTCTTCATTTTATATACATGTGACAGTGCACGGGGGATCTCGTGCCCTCACTACAGTGCCTCGATATTTATAATTTCTTTACCAATATTACGAGCTCACTGAATTAACTCATCTTTACTTCAGAATAACATGTCATAAGGAAAATGTGAGGACACATCCACTTGGATAGGCTTTGTTTCCTCGCCCATTATGAGCAACTTAAGCATTTTCACACTCATTACACCCTACACAAACCACATGCCATTTTTTTTATGAAAAAAATGCAAAAAATCTAAAACAATCATATATATGAACATATACGTTAACTCAAACCAAAAAACTAAAAAAACTAAAAAGAAGGTAAGGAGATGAAATTATACCACTCTATACGGATAATGGTTGAATGAGAATGCCTACCTGAACCCTCTCAACAATGCCAAGAACAATTTACTACAATAGATTAGGACATTATAAGATTTATAACATCAAAAATGAGAAAAAACCCAATATGGAAGAAAAACATATAGTGTTTCAGACTTACCGGAGAATGCTTCGAAAAGCAAGAGGAGGTTTCTAATGCTGCTCAAACCGTCGGAGAAAACCTCTTTCAACGTGTCAGAGGTTGCCGGTTTCACGTTTGAGCAGAGGAATAACCATCAAAAACATCAAGAGAATGGATTCAAAATCCGTCGAGGATGTTTGGAAATGCGGGAAAACCTTAGAATCCAGCAGAGTAGCCTTTGATTCCTGCGGCAATGTTGAGGAGGAGCAAAATCTTTGCGATACAGGAAGAGGGGTTTAGCGTGGCGAGGAAGATTTAACGGGTATCGGGAGTTCGGGTTGAGGGTGAAAAAATAGAGAGGTGCTACTAGCAACGTGAATTGAGAATGAAAATTTTTAAAAAGTGAACATTAAATCAATTTTTGGGGTGCTAATATCCTATTTCGGGGTGATATTAACATTAACATATTTATTTTTGCTATTCAAAATTAAATTAAATAAAACATAATATTTTTTTTTCATATCATCAAATTATTTGTCACTTTAAATATAAATTTATTATTTCTATGCCAAAATACTATGATTTTTTTCATCATTTTATATACAAGTGACAGTACAAGGGGGATCTCGTGCCCCTCGCTACAGTACCTGGCCCATCCCCAGGGGGTTTCACCCACCCTGGCTTATTTAAATTAATTATTTTATTTATTTATTTTAATTAACATAACAATTGAAATTAGAAATAATTGTAAAAAAATAAAAAATTATAACATTAGGGAAAATAGTAGTAGGTGGCACCGCACTACCGACAGCCAAGTACAACTATCGTCGAGAGAGAATAAGCAAAGAAGCCACGATAGACCGTAGTCCACACGTGGCATCCAGAAAAAAGCCAAATATACCGATTATTTGACTATAATATTCTAAATTTCAAATTATGTAACACCATGATATTATCTATACCCCAAAACCTCTAAATTTCCTTCGATGTGGGACTACTCTGAGGGCAACAATGTTCAAGAAGCCCTCCATCTCTTCTCTGCCGCCACTGGAAGCCTTACTGAAGACCACTAGAGGGTTATTTGGGGCCTGATGAATCCTCTAAGAGTTGTCCAATGGCGAATAGGAAGATCCATCGCCGGCAGAGGCCCCTGTCCCTGAGCCCCAGTTCATTGCCTCACAGTCAGGGACACTACCAGAGGAGGCCCTGCCAGAACCCCATCGGACTGCCCTTGGCAGGTTTGCTAGTGTTTGGAGACCCCGCATGTGGGTTCTCAGCACGCCGCCAGTGACGGCAACCCAAAATATTTTTAAGTGTCCAGCAAACTGGGAGGGGATCAGGGGTTTCTGGATCAGGAGTTTTGTGGGTTTTCTTTATTGGCCAACCATGGTATGGTAGAATCAAAATGGACTTATGAGATTGATAGTGAAGTGAATTGAACAGTCAAATTGAGTTAAGTGGTCCTCAGCGTTACACGGTATGACCCAAAGTATTTCTTTATATATAATATATATATGATTAATTGTTTTAGCAGGTTACACTTATTATGCTTACTGATTTACTTTAGCACAAACACTCTACTGCCTTCAAACTGAATAGCATTGAAGCATTTCAATATAAAAAGTAATCGTGATAGTGCAGAGGGGAATCCTTGTGCCGATACGACATTACCTTGATCATGATAGAGTCGCAGCATGACATCGTTCCGTCCACTCAGACCCCTAGAGTGCATTAGAAGATTGATTGACATCATGAGTATTGAACTCTGGGGATGCAAGAGAAGCCTCGATGTGACATCATCATGGTTGGGGTACTGTGAGCTGTGGTGAAAAATGCACCTGCGAAAAAAAATTCCCACAACGACGAAAACACACTTCCGCGCAAAAAATGATACCCCGGGTGAAAATTGCGCTCGGGCAAAAAACATGTGCACCTGGACAAAAAAAGCACTTACAAACATAAAATGCATGTCCGAGCAGAATACGGATGCCCGGGCGTAATACACACGTCTTGTAAAAAGGCGTGCGCTCGGGAAAAGAATGTGTGTTGTGGAGAAAAAAATGTTCCCCTGTATTAAAAATGCTCTCCCATACAAAACATGCTCGACCGGGCGATATAAGCGCTTGGGGGGAAATGCACACCATGGTGAAAATAAACAAGTTAAGGCAAGAAGCAAGCATGGGTGAAATATTATGCCCTCGAGCAAACAAATTCAAGCCTTTGCGAAAAATGCATGCCTTGGCGAAAAAATGTGTCTTGAAAACAAATGAGCGATGTTGCGAAACAATTATGTCTGGGGAAAAACACGCACCATGATGAAAACGTGCACCCTTGTGAAAAAATGCTCCAATGGGCGAAATATGCATGTCTAATATAAAAATCGCAAGTTAAGGTGAAAATCTCACTCAAGTAAAAAATTATGCCCATGGGCAAAACATGCACACCTGGGCAAAAGAAACACGCACAAATGAAATGAGTTCCAGTGCGGAATATGCATGCCCGGATGGAATACTCATAACTTGGCAAAATGTGAGTGCCAGGAAGAAAAATGAGTGTTATGATTAAAAATTGTGCCCGAGCAAAAAAACACGCTCTGTGCGAAAGGTGCACACCCAGGAAACAATCTACAAGTTAATGTGAAAAGCACGCGCGTGGCAAAAATGTGTACCCGGGCAAAAAAAATGCACCTTAGCTAAAAAAGTGTGCCCTTGATGAATAAGGGTGTCCGGGCGAAATAATGAACGCACAGACCAAGATGTGTTCTAGAATGAAAATACTCATCTGTGCAAAAAATATTCACTCGTGTGAAAAAAAACGCGGCCCTTGGCGAAAAAACACAACTCATGTGGTAAACGCATCTTGCCCAAAATTATCCAGTTATTATATAGATTAGAAAGAATTGGCGTTAGTTCAAAATGAAGTTCATGGAATTTAATAATATTTCAATTCTGTCATAAAATATGGATCCTTTCCGGTCTGGCGGACAAGAGTGGTGGACAGGTCTGGATGTTTGGAGAAGAGGAGTTGTGGATAGGTTGGCGGTTTGGCGATATAGTTCTGGCGGACTACCTCTCTGGTAGTTTGGTTGTGTTACCGCGTGGATGATAGAACTATAGTTCTGGCAGTCTGGTGACCTTACCTGGCGGTTTGGTAGTTGTCCTCTGTAATTTCACAAGATTACTATAGTGAGGTCTCTAAAACAACAAGGGTTAACCGCACTGCGGTCTGGTGGTTAGTGGTGGTGCGGTCTACAGGCCATCAAGGTCTTCCTGTTGTTTTGTTAGAGCAGAGTTTGAAGGATAGCTGAGGATATTCACAGCTATGGTCTAGCAGTTATTGAAAGTCTTTGTTTTCAAGAGTAGCTAAACACCTAGAGGGGGTGAATAAGTTTTTATGTCTTTTATGACTATCTTTTATCTTATGTTTGTTGTAACTTAGTTTTAAGTTTGCTTTCAAGAATACATAACAACACACACATGTTTATAGTGATTTCCCAAGGAATGGATACATCCACTGTCCCTCCCACATTTCTAATATAGTGTTAGAGACGGCCAAGTTATCCAATCTCGGCTCCAAGAGCTTACAACACAGATCACTCAGGATCTCTCAGACTCCTCCAAGTCATACCTCAGGCCCATGGCCGTACCACTTAGACAAAATGATGCTCCTACAGCTCAGTGATCTACAGATCACCTACCTCAGAATTTAGTCAAAGTCCTACAACTCAGTTGACGAGGATAGCTCTATACTCAGATCCACCACAGGATTCTACCTCAGAGAATGAATCTCCTACAGCTCATGCACACAGGCCCTACCATAGATCCATAGAAGAATCCTACACACATATCTATAGAAGGATCCTACACACAGATCCACAGAATGATCATACATCAAACTTTATTGTTCTGGCTTACAACTCAGATCAGGAATGATCATAAAGAGGGAATAAGTTTGTTGGTAATGAATGACTTTAGAGAAGTTATCTTTGTGTCATCCTCTTCATGAACTGAGAAGACTCAGTCCTATCTTCTTCACAGCACCAAGAAAAGATCTTCAAGGTTGGTTCTGCTTGTGCTAAGAAGTAACTGCAGAGGTTGCTTCTACTTACTTAGAAAGAAATCTTCATGACCTTGCGGTTGAATATGTGACTATAAACAACTAACTGTCTGAAATTCTCAGACCAATAGTAAGATTATTTTCTTCACGCTCTGCAACTAAGTCGAGAGGAAGAAGATCAAGCTCAAGGATCATGTTTCCAAAAGTTAATTTCTTTTCTCTCGGAACTCTACTTTTGTATCTCGCCGTACAATGTCTCTATGTGTAGTATGGGCTGGTTGGAAATGGAAACTACTTAATTCCTTTTTCATTTACTGTTATACTAAAGGCAAGCGACGCCTTTTGTCTTCTAGCAAGCAGATCCCACAATATTTGAATTTCTACTGACAACATCTTGACTCCGCTCCTGTGGACATATAAAATTCCAGACATTTTGCACAAGCGTTGAATGTAGCTTTGTCACTCAATGCTAAAGTACTTAGCTGAATTCTACAACTTGAGGAGTTGAGTGCGTTGAGTGGCCTTCATCACTCAACGCATATAGACTTTTATAGGATAACAACTTAGGCACTGAGAGAGCCTTCATCACTCGAGGCTTCTGGACTTAGTTTGATTTCTCTGAATGATGGCGTTGAGTGCATCTTATTCACTCAAAGCTTTCTTCCTTTGCTTGGCTTCTTGATGAGGTGTTGAGTGACATGTCTTCACTTAATGCTTCAATATTTAGTTGAATTATCTATTGAGTAGGCCTTGACTGAACTTCCTTCAATAAATGCTTCTAGACTTAGACAGATTTCTTGACATCAACATTGGGACTTTGACTACATGTAGTTCTGTCGACGCTTTGGTTCTAAGCGTTGAGTGAACTACATTCACACAACACTTCTGAACTTAACTAGATTTCTACTTTGGCAATACTAAGGCTTTGACTGCCTGAGCTTCACTCGATGATTTTAGTCTCTTGGCGTTGAGTGAACTGCCTTCACTGAATTCTTCTAGACTTAGCCAGATTTTTGCTTTACCATCATCCTGTCATGAATCCATCTATCTTTGTGACTCAGACTACTTGTCAAATCAGTTCACCAGAAAACAACCTACAAACGTTGAACTTAGGGCATGCATCAAATACATTCATGAATATACCATTGACTTTTGGGCCTTCTTCATATCTAGGACATTGTGACCAATGGATCCAACAATCTCCCACTATTTCAAGAATTCAGAACCCTAGTCAATGATTTACACTACCTTATTTAGTAGATAAACATCACAATAAAAAAGGGCAATAATTTATTGACACACAAAAATTTGATTTTCATTAAAGAAAGAAATCATGATTAGATAGTGTGCATAAAACAAAATGATCACTCTCCTACAACCCGTAAGGAAAATAAGAACATTTCTATATTTCAGGCTCCCTTATAACTATACCCATGCATTGATTCTTGGCAGACTTTACTTGATCTTCAGATTTCTTCTCCTTCTACAGTTCAGAGTAACTGTATGGCTTAGAAAAGTACTTGCTAGGCCCCACTTCATCTGGTGGAAGTGCACCTAACTCTTTATCCCTTCTGAATTTTCTTCTCAGTTCATCATTCCTTTCAAGCTTGGCCCATTCTAGGAGGCTATAGATCTTCCCTTGTCAATTTTGTGGTCTTTAATTTGATCCCAGGCAGACAAGATGATGGTTCTTGATTGAGTACTCCACTTCTCAAAGTCAGGCCTGGTCTCCATCTCTTCTATATATTTTTTCTTGTTGAGCCTTACTTCTTCCTCTTCTTTAGCAACTGACTTGCCTTTGGCCTTGACAATCTGATCAATATTGGGGCTGAATGTAGGAATTACATCAGCAGTTGAACGTTCAACCCACTGAGCACCACTTTGTTCAGCATATTGAACACCACTGTGACCACCATACAGATCTTCAAGGATTGGAGCTGGGTCAATGTTTTCATATGAGAGTTTCTCAAGTCCCAATGAACCTTTGATTACATTTGTAATCCAAACTGCATTTTTAGTATTTGACTTTATCATTGCTTCCCCCCCCCCATTCTAACTTCTTCAGATGTAGTATTTGTAAGGGAGGTGCTGGATTTAGCTATCTTTACATCTATGTAGTTTACACCCTTGGTGACATGGTCTTTGACCTGAAGCATGTGGTCATCCAGAATTTGAGTGCATGCATCTATTCTCCTTTCAATTGTGATCCTGTGTGCATCCATCAAGTTCTTCTAGGCATTATGGACCATATCCATATTACTAGATATGATGTTCTGGTTCTGTAGAATGCTATTTTGGGTTTGTCTGATTTCTTGAAGTATACATTTAGTGAATGTAATAGTAGGTACAACCCTCATGAAGAATGCTACAGTGTTTGCTTTCAGCACGTTGATCTCAAACCTTATTGACGTTTTTAGTAGAAAGATCTGGTTTCACTTCCTTGATGGAGTCATCAATGTAGTGTTCCTGTTGTTGTCTCTAATCATCTAGTAAACTGTTTAGTTGGTATAGGAAGGAGGATGATATTTGATTAGGTTTAGTAGATGTGCCTTGGTCACAGACCTCCTCATCCCTATCCCTAGCAGGAAACCTGTCTTCTGAATCAGCCATCATATATTCTGAATAATGTATATTAGTAGCAGAAATGTCCTTGTCAGGTTCAAAGGAGACAATATCATACACTATATCTTGATCAGGGAGTTCAGAGTGAATCTCCCCCTCAGCCTTAACATTATCCTTAGAGACAATATGATCTCCTATTGTAGTGTCCTAAACAACTTTTGTCATTATTGTAGGAGCTTGTGCATCCTCAACAGGAGTATGAGGAATCTGACATACAGGCTTAGTTGGAATCAGGTCTATTCTCCTTTGTAGATTATCTAGTAAGGATTCAAGTTGTAATGAATATCAGACTGAACTTAATCCCCCTTAATTGGATCATCTTAAGACAGTATGTCCATGGCTTCAGATTGGATTTCTTCAGACTATATTACAGCCAATTAGCTCATTGTAGCTGTTTCAGACGAGATTGATACCTGAGCACTCATGTCATGTCTAGTCTCTTCAATAGACTCAGACAACTGGGGATCACGGGGCTCTTCCTCACTTTTCTCAGATGAGCTACTGCATGTGCTATTTTTAGTAGCTAGGACTACTTTCTTTTTCTTCGTTTCAATAGTTTGTTGAAATGGATTTTTGTTCCTAACCTCATGTTTAGGATCTCTGGAACTGTGCTGTGAAGATAAAGAGACTGAATCCTTCCCAATTTTGACTCTAGAATTCATTATACTATTCTTTCAAAAAGTACCTTTCCCCAGTCTATTTTCGTAGAAAGAATTATTCTTGTCATCAACCCGGACACAATCTTGGATAGCTTATCATGAGATCCAATATTACACAGCAAAGCCTTCCGAACAACATCTGCTAGAAATTTTCCTTTTAGGTTCAGCTCTTTTCTCAAAATTACTCCAGTGCAGTGCATTGACAGTCCATACCACTTCAAGGAAGATCTGATATCAGTTTGGTCCAGTTCTTCTTCTTCATGTGACAGCCTTAACTTAGGTAATTGTAGTGCCTTGATCAATCATTTGGGGGTAATCTTGACCTCATTTTCGCTGATGGATGTCCTGATTTTAGTGGAGGACAAGTAGACCTTAGCATTTTAGTACAACTCAAGCACTTCCCTCTTCCATAGCATACTCGGCTCTAAAAGAACATGTTCTTGGTTAGCGACCTGCAGGAGGTGGAAAATGAGTTGAACATCCTATAGTGCATCCTTTAACGCATTTTCACTAACTTGGATCCCTTGAATAGGAAATCCAATCCTCCCGATCCCATTGCATTTGTGAATTTCTGTAGATTTTTTGAGCTTTCGTCGTAGAGGGCAGAGAAGGGTGAGGAATATTGTATTTTGTTCTAAGCGCACACCCTTCTACTTATACTAACCCCTATTTGAGAATGTGGAGAGGCGTATACCAGTTGCGATGATCATGAGGAGATCAATGACTGGGATTAATCCAGTTGATTAGCTCTAAATAGAAGTCCAATGGAGAATGCGTTGAGTGGTCTCGACGCACTCGACGATATCGATGCTAGAAGTTATCTCAACGTACTCGACGCTTAGGCACTTAGTCCTTAATTCCTTTATTATCATGCATAGGTAAATACCACCTACAACTAAAATACATGAGGAACAACTTAAGCTATACTAAGTTCATCATACCAAATTCAAATTTGAAGGAGTTAAACGTAGCTTTATCTAGTGGCGTAGTCAAGATATCAACCACCTGCTTGTCTGTGTGGACAAACTCAAGGTGATGTCCTCACAATCCACATGCTCTCTAAAATTTTGATACATAATCTCTATATACTTAGTATTGCTATGAGATAAAGGATTCCTAACAATAGAGATGGCACTAGTAGAATCACAAAACATGGGAGTTCTACATAGCTTGAGGTTGTAGTCCTAGAGTTAATGCTGGTTCTATAATAGCTGAGCACAACAACTACTAGTTGATATATACTCTGATTTAGTTGTTGATATTGCAACACTTGTTTGCTTCTTGCTACTCCAAGATACAAGCCTTCTTCCTAGAAATTGATAGGAGCTAGAGGTGCTTTTCCTGTCTTCTCTGCATTCCGTGAAGACAACATCTGAATTCCCAGCTTGTTCAAAATCATTATTCCTAGGGTACCATATTCCAAGATTAGTTGTGCCCTTGAGATATCTCAAAATTATTTTAGCTACAGAATAATGAGACTCATTATGGGCAAGTCTAGTATCTAGCACAAACACATGTAGTATACATGATGTCTGACCTACAAGCATTAATGTAGAGCAGGGAGCCAATTATGCCTTTATGCAAGGTTTCATCTACAAGTTTCCCAATTTCATCCTTGTCTAATGACAAATTTTTCCCCATATGAGTTTTCATTGTGGAGGCACTCTCCATTCCAAACTTTTTAATTAACTCATTGGTGAACTTACTATGAGATGGATAATCCATTCTCATACTGTTTTACTTGGAGGTCCAAGAAGTACTTGAGTTCACCCATACTGCTAATCTCAAATTTCCCTTACATAAGTTTAGCAACCTTTTTGTAGAGGTCATCATCAATAGACCCAAAAATTATATCATATACATAAATTTGGACTAGGATGACCTTACCCTTGACTTCCCTTAGGAATAATGTCTTTTTTATCTTTGCCCTTGAGAATTTGTTCTCAATGAGAAAGCTAGACAAAGTTTCATACCATGCCCTACCGGCTTTTTTCAACCCATACAAAGCTTTTCTAATCTTAAATATAAAATCAGGAAAGTTAGGATTAAAAAAACATGAGGGTTGCTCAAAATAGACATCTTCTTTTAGGTCACCATTTAGGAAAGCTGACATTGACATTCATTTAGTAGACCATGAATCCTTTATGTGCATCATATGTAAGGAACAGTCATATAGCTTCCAATCTTCCCATTTGTGCAAAGGTCTGATCAAAATCAATACCTTTTTTTCATATCTATATCCCTTGAAAACCAATCTAGATTTGTTATTGATTATAACACCATTTTTATCAAGTTTGTTCCTATATATCCACTTGGTTCCAAATATGTTATGTCCTTATGGTCTGGGAACTAGCTTCCAGACATTGCACCTCTTGAACTAGTTCAGTTCCTCTTACATTGCCACAATACAAAATGGGTCTATGTTGGCATCTTCAAACCTCTTTAGTTCTACCTGAGACAGGAAGCTGGAGTATATTGCATTGTTGAGACTTCCGCTCCTTGTTGTAACCCCTTAACTAGCATCTCCTATAATCCGATTTCTGGGATGATGTCTCAAATTTCTAACTGTAGGAGGAATTCTTACTCTAGCATCATGAACTTTATTGGTTGGATCCCGCTGTTCTTCAGCCATATCGTGTGTACTTTGTCCTTCTTCGGGAATGCGCACAACATCATCTTCTTTTTGGGTAGTTGGAGAAGTATCCTTGATAGTTAGTTTGTCCACCTTCAATTCTATACCTGTAGATCTAGAGGAGCTACTCAACTCATTGTTAATCATTGATGATTCATCAAAAACTACATTCACAGATTCTTCTACAACTTGATTTTTCAAGTTGTAGACTCTATATGCTTTACTATGATTATTGAACCCAACAAATATCCCTTTATAGGATTTGACAGCAAATATAGCCAAGTAGGATTTCCCATTATTAAGTACAAATCACTTACTACCAAAGATCTTGAGATAGGCTAGGTTTGGTTTTTTGTCTTTCATAATCTCATAGGGAGTCTTCTAGTGATACTTGTTGATAGAGGATCTATTCAAGAAATGACAAGTTGTGTTCACTTCCATAGCCCAGAAGTATTTTGGGAGTGAAGTGTCACTGGGTAGTGTCCTGCTATCCTCTATGAGAGTCCTGTTTTTTCTCCCAGCTATTCCATTTTACTGGGGTATTCTTCGAGAAGAAAACTCCTGAAAAATCCCTAGTTCTTCATAGAACTTTGTCCTGCCTTCAGACTAAAATTTAGTACCATGGTCACATCTGATTTTGACCATAGAACTGTCTTTTTTATTCTGAACTTGCCTAACAAAGGTCATAAAGATATCTAGGGTTTCAGATTTTTTTATAGACTGAAAATTCAAGCATATCTGGAATAGTCATTTACTTATCACTAATGTGTAGACTTTCCTACCTAGACTGTGAACTAGCATTGGACCAAACAAGTCCACATGCAGGAGGTACAAACACATCACTGAATCGTTGGCCCCAATGCTCTTGAAGGATTTTTTAGCCTGCTTGACCTTTTGACAAGCAGAGCAAATGCCCTCATTGGTGCATTTTAAATTGGTTTCATTTCTGACTAGCCATTCACTGTAGAGCTTGCTAATTGACTTGTAGTTCAAGTGAGCAAGTCTCTTGTGCCATTGCACATAGTATATGACTTTCTCACTTTTTACCAAACATAATGGAGTGTCAGAACTTAAACATAAAATTTTAAACAGTAAATATTCTCACTCATAGTTCCTATCAAAATGACCTCTTGGTCACTTGACCTTTTGATCAGACACTCATCCATGTAGAAGACAAGGACATAGCCAAGATCACATAGTTGGCTTATGCTTATCAGGTTGTGTTGCAACCCTTCTACATAAGCCCCTTTTTGATTGAGACTATGCCATTAGTGATCATAAAATCACCCTTGGTAACTCCTCTGTCTGAACCTCCAAAGATCACCTTAGGTCCATTCTTCACTAGAGTGTATTCCTTTAGATGGCTCCTTGCTCTAGTCATATGCATGGAACATCCACTGTCCAAGTACCATATTGGTGCATGGGTACTTGGACTAACCTGCAAACAAAATTTAGTTTACCTTAGGACCCAAAAGGAATTGGTTCCTTGGTTCTTGTTAGCTTGAAACTGAACAAGTCTACCTGTTGCACTCCTGACAGGAAGACTTACCCTTGCCCTTGGCACACTAAGGGTGTGCCAACAATATATGGAAAAGTGTCTCACTTTAACATAATAGCAACATTCATGGATATTGTGTCTCCTTTTTTGAACAACGCTTGTGGATTGCAAGTTGTCAACAGCTAACTGTTCAGAAGGGAGAGCAACAACCTTTTTCTTATTTCTGTCAACAATAATCTGACTGAAGGTGATTCTACTAGTAGAGGTACTTAGCTTACTCTGAGTTCCACCAATAGTGGTCTTCTTTGTAGTAGACATGCTATTAATGGACTCAAAGATGGCCAAGTCAGGCTTACTGGCTAACATACCTTTGGTTTGAGTTATTGCTGGAAGAACCTAAGAATAGGCCACTGCCTTATCCTTGAGTGTGGGGGTTGGAGCACCAAACACAAATGGTCTATGATCGGCCATCTAGATTTCCTCAAGGGTAACCTTCAGTACACTCACACCCATGTCCTTTCTACCTCCATTTTAAGATACCGTTGTATTCTTACAAGAATCGTTCCCATTTTTTCAGTGAACATAAATGCTATGTAGGTCATACCTGTTTAAGTGTAGGATTACCTTGTGAAAGGTATCCTGAGGAACTGCAGGAGCTTTGCCATTCCCATTGGACACTAGAGTTCTCCTTAAACCCCAACCCCCTCTTATCCTTTTGAGAGGTGAAGGAATCTATCAGTGGCAACACTGTCCTGGGCTTACTGAATTCAACAACAATCTGTTTCACCTTAATGAGCTTCTCTTCAATATCTTTAATGATCTTGTTCTTCTGGATGATGGTTCCAATATGGATGATTGAGATAGTCTTTAGTTGGCTGACTTCCCTCCTCATCTGATCAAGCAAGGATGTTGATTTATACTATAGGGAAGCAGCTAGTTGTAGGGAGATAATCTCCTCAACTTATTTTTGAACTAGTCTCTTGCTCATTTTCAGTGCATCCAGAATGACACCATATTTGTCAATCAATTGATTGACATCATCTTCAGAATTTGATCTCTCTTCCCCACTAGAGGAAGTGGATGCATCAGAGTCTAAGCTAGATTCAGAGATTGAAGGAGAGTTAGGGATGGAATGCACCTCATTAGAAACAGAAAGTTCCTGATTGTCTTTTGATATAGCCATGAGACAGTACGCCTCATCATCTCCACAATCACTGTCAACTGAGGACAATGGGGACCTGATGACGAATGGGGCAGCGGGAAGTTTAGCATCTTTTTCAATGGACATGAGGCTAACATAGGCCTCCCTTTCTTCTTCTTTTGAAGATTCGGAATCACTGTCTGATAAGCTTAAAATCTTCTTGGCCAGGAAACTTTTATCAGCCTTCTTGACATCATGGTGATGGTGCTTATTCTCACCAATCTCTTTTCTTTTGACTGGGCAATCAATAATGACATGCACAGACTTGTTATAACAATAACAAATAATTTTAGAAGAAATATGTTTACTGGGTTTAGAATCATACCTACCTCCTTTGGAGAACTTCCCAGATTTGTTGTGATCCTTCTTGTAATGTGAGGAGGAGATAGGATTGTTCTTCCACTCCCATCTCTTCATCATCTTCTGGAATTGCCTTGAGAAGGCAGCAAACTCCCCATCTGATATGTTATTGTTAGATGAGCTGGACTCCGAGCTTTCTGAATCGGCTGGACTCCTTGTGGTAAGGAAATCCTCTCCTTGCTCTTCTTAGAGCTCTCAGCCTTAAGGACCACTATCCTTTCTTTGGCATGGGACCAGATGGTGGTCTCCTCCTCCTTTCTGGGAATTGGTTGCATCTCATAAGAGAGTAACTTTCCAAACAGAGTGTGAGGAGGAGTTTCGGCAAGCTTGGTCACTTCTCTGATGGAATAAATCTTTGTGTCCCAATCTCTAGTTATAGATCTTAGGAACTTATCATTCAGGTCATAATTACTATAGACCCTCCCATAGGTCCTCAGGTTATTGACCACTCTGAAAAACTATTAATAGAAGTCAGCTATGTTGTCCTTGCTATTTTGCCTAAAGGCCTCATATTCCTGATTGAGTTGGGATTTTATGTCATCACTAACTTCTTCAGTGCCCTCCATGTAAACAATCAAGGTGTCCCACATTTCCTTAGATGTCTTGTAGTTGACAAGATTCTGGAATGTGGAATCATAAATGGCACTCATAATGATGTTCTTTTCCATCTTGTCCATGGTTTTCAGGATAACCTCATCCTTAGTCATCTCAGTGTACTTCTTGGGGTTTGTTCATTTGCATCTAAGACAAAGACCTTCATGGGGATGAAAGGTCCTTCATAGGCAGTGGTAAAAATCCTTTGGTCTGAGGCTTCCAAGAATAGCCTGACCCTCTCTTTACAAGTACCAAAATTCTCCTTTCTATAGATGGGAAGCTTCATGGAGCTCAAATCCTTAAGGTTCTCTCCTGAACACATAAGGATAATCCTTAACCACCATTGGAGATCTGTTCAGACCGTTAAGTCCTTTATGAATAACCTCCCTCTAATATCACTTGAAAGTTTTTGTTTTCAAGAGTAGCTAAACACCTAGAGGGTTGTATAAGTTTTTATGTCTTTTATGACTATCTTTTAGCTTTGGTGTATTGTGACTTAGTTTTAAATTAGCTTTCAAGAATACACAACAACACACAAGTTTTTATAGTGATTCCCCAAGGTATGGGTGTATAACCCCGTATTCGCGAATAGTAGGCCCCAAACAAGGCAAGCGCATTTTTAAGCTTTTTGGAGATTTTGCACTCTCGGTGGCCAATTTTGGCTCTAGCTTGGAAATATACTAGTAGGGGGAGGAAAAATTGGCCTCCCCCAATGGCTCTTTTGTTGGGGGGCGGGTGCAGCAAGTTTGCTAGCACACTCCCCGGCCTGTTGAGTTCGAGGAAGGGGCGGGCGTGAAGGCCGGGGGCCGGTCTCGCACGGGAAGTCTGCAGGCGGGCGAGACCGTCGCGGCCTGGTTCTCGCCCAGGCGGTCTGCTCACGGGCGAGACCGCTGCAGCATGTTTCTCGCCCGGGCAGCCTGCTCGCGGCTGAGACCAATGCGGCCTGGTTCTCGCCGGGGCGGCCTGCTCGCGGGAGAGACGACCGAGGGCCGGTCTCACGCGAGGAGCCTGCTCACGGGCGAGACGGTCGGGGGCCGATCTCGCGCGGGAAGTCTGCAGGAGGGCGAGACTGTCGCAGCCTGGTTCTTGCCCGGGCGGTCTGCTAGCGTGCGAGACCGCCACGGCCTGGTTCTCGCCTGGGCGGCCTGCTCGCGGGCGAGACCGCTGCGGCCTGGTTCTCGCCCGGGCGGCCTGCTCGCGAGCGAGATGGCCGGGGGTCGGTCTCACCCGAGGAGCCTGTTCGCGGGTGAGACGGCCGGGGGCCGGTCTCGCGCAAGGAGCCTGCTCACGGGCGAGACGACTGGGGGCCGGTCTCGCGTGGGAGGCCTACTCGCGGGCGAGACCGCCGCGACCTAGTTCTCGCCCGGGAGGCCTGCTCGCGGCAAGATGGCCGGTGGCCTGGTCTCGGCCAAGCGGCCTGCCCGGCGGCCTGGAATCTCCTCGGGTGTTTGGGGCAGGGGGTTGGCGGCGTGCTTTTACCGCTGTGCCCCTGGTGGCATTTTTACCTCTCTTCCCCTCGGTGTGGGTGTTTCCTATTGGACCAAAGTCTATTTGTCCCAAGGGCATTTTGGTCATTTTACCCCCAGGACTTGGGAAAACTATAAATAGACCCCCTTGGGTGCCTTTGGAGAGGGACTTTTCTGGCTTCCTCCTCCCTTAGCTTCTTCTTGGTAGAGTAGAGAGAGCTCTCCAAGGCACCCTGCCTAGCCCTTTGGTTAGGGAGGGGAAGAGTTCTGGTGACCTTTCGGGTGTGTGGTGGGACCTCCGCGCTAGAGCCGAGGGTCTGTTCATAGTTTCCTAAGTCTCTGGTCCGTGACGTTCTCCCGAATGTAGTAGGTGTGAGGTCACCCCTCTTTTGGGACCCCGAACTCCACAGAGTCCATTTCTGGCTTCAACACTTTGGTGCGGTGAGTGTGGAGAGTGAGCAGCACAGAAGATCTCGAGACAGTGTCATGATAGGAGGTCAAGGAGGCAGTGATGATCTCGGCGAGCTCCTCAGCCCAGGACCTTTTGTTGGGAGGCAAGAGTTCATGGCCTCCATCCAAGGCATCATGGAGATGCTGCGAAACATTGCTCCTCAGGGTGGAAGCTCCACCCCGACCCCCAGGAGTAAGCTCCTCCCCCTCTCGACGAGTTTACTCGCAGGGGTCTTAGCGAGATGACCCCAGCAGGGGGAGAAGGAAGTGCACCAGGAAGAAGGCCAGGGAAAGAGAGGATGGGATATGGGGTCGAGCGAGACCTCATCGGTCGGGAGTTGTTCTCCAGCCCGGCGAGTGCCAGCCTTCCAGGCGAGCAGGTCGCGCGAGTGAAGTAGGCGCGAGACCACCCCTTCCCCAAGGTTGAACTCCATAGAAGCCATTTTTGGCTTCAACAAGGGGTACTGTTGAAACTAAGAAATCAGTCTCTGTGGAGTTCAGGGTCCCTAAAAAGGGGTAACCTCACACATACTGCACTAAGGCAAAGGTCACAGACCAAAGGCTCAGGAAACTAGGAACAGACCCTCAACTCAAGCATGGAGGTCCCTCCTCACTCCCGGAAGACCTTGGTGATCTCCCCTCCCTAGCCAATTTTGAGCTAGGTGCCTTGGAGGATTAAGAAAGAGGGATTCAACTGGATGAGAAGCAATGCTCTCCAAGGCACCCTAAGGGTCTATTTATAGTTTTTTGGGAATGGCCTGCAAATAACCAATCTCCACTATCCCAAAATTACTAAACTGCCCCCGGGTTGGCCTGCCAACAGCCAAATCCCTCTATTTTGACAGCTATTCGCAGCCCACCTGGGGCAAAAGTGGCAGACCCTCAAGCCGGGAGAGCTAGGCTGGGAGAGCGCTACGCTGGGAGAGCACTAGGCCGGGTGAGCTCGCGGCCTGGGGCGAGCTGGGAGGCCTATGGGCTGTGGCAGCCTGCGACCTAGGGCGGCCTGCGAGCTGGGGCGGCCTGCGAGCTTGGACGGCCTGCGAGTTTGGGCGGTCTGTGAGCTAGGGCGGCTTGCGAGCTGGGGCGGCCTGCGAGCTTGGGCGGCCTGCAAGCTGGGCGGCCTATCGCCACACCTGCCCCCTGATAACAGGTCGGGCGGAGGTAAATATTGCATCCCCCTACTAGTATATTCTAAAGGTGGACCCTAAACTGGACGCTAAGAGTGCAAATTAATAAAAAAAGCTTGAAACAACGCAGCAAGCCTCACGTTTTGTTTGGGTCCCTCTCTTCGCGAATACAGGGTGGTACACAATCCCCACTCTTTTCGTGCGGGTTTCACGCTCGAAAAGTAACGTCCAACCCAACGTATTCGCTGCTTAGCCTTCTTGGAGCCGAAAACCTTGGCCTCCCCGAGGGGTAAAGCTGTCAAGCCAACTAATGGGAGTCTGGGTGACGAGACGGCCTCAAGGTAGAAAACACTTGGCCTCCCCGAGGGGTCAACCTATCAAGCCAACTAATTTAAGACTGGGTGACGAGATGCCCTCGGGGTAGAAAACACTTGGCTTCCCGGAGGGGTCAACCTGTCAAGCCAGGTAATGGGAGCCTGGGTGACGAGGCGGCCTCGATGTAGAAAACACTTGGCCTCCCTAGGGGTCAACCTGTCAAGCCAGCTAATGGGAACCTGGGTGACGAGACGGCCTCAGGATAGAAAACACTTGGCCTCCCCGAGGGCTCAACCTGTCAAGCTAGATAGTGGGAGCCTGGGTGACGAGAAGGCCTCGGGGTAGAAAAAACTTGGCCTCCGTGAGGTGTCAACCTATCAAGACATCTAATGGGAGCCTGGGTGATGAGACGGCCTCGGGGTAGAGAACATTGGCCTCCCCGGGGAGTCAACCTGTCAAGCCAACTAATGGGAGCCTGGGTGACGAGACGGCCTTGGGGAAGAAAACACTTGGCCTGCCCGAGGGGTCAACCTGTCATGCCAGCTAATGGGAGCCTAGGTGATGAGACGCCATTGGGGTAGAAAACACTTGGCCTCCCTGGGGGGTCAACCTATCAAGCCAGCTAATGGGAGCCTAGGTGACGAGATGGCTCGGGGAAAAAACACTTGATCTCCCTGAGGGGTCAACCTGTCAAGCCAGCTAATGGAAGCCTGGGTGATGAGATGACTTTGGGGAAGAAAACACTTGACCTCCCCTATCGGTCAACTTGTCAAGCCAGCTAATGGGATCCTGGGTGACGAGATGGCCTCGGGGTAGAAAATACTTCGCCTCCCCGAGGGGTCAACCTGCCCTGCCAGCTATTGGGAGCCTAGCAGCGAATCATCTCGAGGTGATATTTACTCACCCCTCTAAGAGATCAACCTGCCCTGCCAGCTATTGGGAGCCTAGCAGCGAAATCATCTCGATGTGAGATCTGCTCACCCCTCCGAGAGATCAACCTGCCCTGCCTGCTAGTGGGAGACTGACAGCGAAATCATCTTGAAGTGAGGCCTAATAACCCCTCCGAGAGATCAGGCTGCCCTGCCAGCTAGTGGGAGCCTGACAACAGAATCATCTCGAGGTGAGACCTACTCACCCCTCCGAGAGATCAACTTGCCCTGCCAGCTAGTGGGAGCCTGGAAGCGGAATCGTCTCGTTATGAGGTCTACTAACCCCTCCGAGAGATCAAACTGCCTTGCGAGCTAGTGGAAGCCTGACAACAGAATCATCTCAAGGTGAGGTCTACTCATCCCTCCGAGAGATCAACATGCCGTAGTAGCTAGTGGGAGCCTGGCAGTGGAATCATTTTGAGGTGAGGTCTACTCACCTCTCCGAGAGATCAACCTGCCTTGCCAGCTAGTGGGAGCCTGGCAGTGGAATCATCTCGAGGTGATACCTACTCACAACTCTAAGAGATCAACCTGCCCTGGCAGCTAGTAGAAGCCTAGCAGCGGAATCATCTCGAGGTGAGGTCTACTCACCCCTCCGAGAGATCAACCTGGCCTGCGAGCTAGGGGGAGCCTGGAATCGTAATCATCTCGAGGTGAGGTCTACTCACCCCTCCGAGAGATCAACCTGCCCTGCCAGAAAATGGAGCCTGGCAGCGGAATCATCTCGAGGTGAGGTCTACTCACACCTCCGAGAGATCAACATGCCTTGCCAGCTAATGGGAGCCTGACAGCGGAATCATCTCGAGATGAGACCTACTCGCCCCTCCGAGAGATGAACCTGCCCTGCCAAATAGTGGGAGCCTGACAGCGGAATCATCTCAAGGTGAGGTCTACTCACCCCTCCGAGAGATCAACCTGCCCTGCCAGCTAGTGGGAGCCTGGCAGCGGAATCATCTCAAGGTGAGACCTAATCACCCCTCTGAGAGATCAACCAGCCCTGCCAGCTAGTGGGAGCCTGACAGCGGAATCATCTCGAGGTGAGGTCTACTCATCGCACCGAGAGATCAACCTGCCCTTCCAGCTAGTGGGAGCCTGGCAGCGGAATCATCTCGAGGTGAGGTCTACTCACACCTCCGAGAGATCAACCTTCCCTGCCAGCTAGTGGGAGCCTGGCAGCGTAATCATCTTGAGGTGAGGTCTACTCACCCGTCCGAGAGATCAACCTGCCCTGCTAGCTAGTGGGAGCCTGGCAGCGGAATCATCTCGAGGTGAGGTCTACTCACCCGTCCGAGAGATCAACCTGCCCTGCCAGCTAGTGGGAGGCTGGCAGCGGAATCATCTCGAGGTGAGATCTACTCACCCCTCCGAGAGATCAAACTGACCTGCCAACTAGTGGGAGACTGGCAGCGGAATCATATCAAGGTGAGTCCTACTCACCCCTCTGAGAGATCAACATGCCCTGCCAGCTAGTGGGAGCCTGGCAGCGGAATCATCTCGAGGTAAGACCTAGTCACTCTCTAAGAGATCAACCTGCCCTGCCAGCTAGTGGGAGCCTGGCAGTGGAATCATCTCGAGGTGAGACCTACTCACCCCTCCGATAGATCAACCTACCCTTCCAGCTAGTGGGAACCTGACAGCGGAATCATCTCGAGGTGAGGTCTACTCACACCTCCGAGAGATCAACCTGGCCTGCCAGCTAGTGGGAGCCTGGAAGCGGAATCATCTCGAGGTGAGACATACTCACCCCTATGAGAGATCAACCTGCTCTGCCAGCTAGGGGGAGCCTGGCAGCGGAATCATCTCGAGGTGAGGTCTACTAAGCCCTGTAAGAGATCAACCTGCCCTGCCAGCTAGTGGGAGCCTGGCCGCGAAATCATCTCGAGGTGAGGCCTTCCATGGATCACAAATATTTTTCGGCGGTCCCTGTCTTCATTCATAGTTGATACAATGCAAGCAAAGTTAATTACAAGAGATGATCCACTTCTTCCCTACCTCCCTCTTCCCTCGTATATCATCGGATCCCTCCCCGTGTGCCCACATCAACACTGTCCCCATATCTCTCCGAAGCCGCCTCTGGTTGGACTTCTTCAATCCGCACCGGTTCTTACGCTTGTTGAGGCTAATGAGGGTGTGGTGTCGGAGCTCTTGTCCTTCTTAACTCCAAAAATTCGGGGCAAGTAGCTGTCACATGGCCTTCCTCCTGGTGGAACTCACAGTAGGGTAACTCTACTCTAACTCTTCTCCTTCCCGGTCGGTTCCTCCTCTCCCTTCAACCAATCTCCATCGCTTGCTGCGGTTGGGATAGGAGCTTCCGAGGGGCATGCCTTTGGAAGTTGAACCTCCCTTGGCATCCATGAAAATCTCCCCACCTTGGATGTGACCTCTTCTTGGACCCTGAACGGGTCCTCCCTGTTGCATCCAACCTGGCTCCGGACCTTCTTAAGGTCCCTGGAGACCCTGAGCTCTCTGCTCCTCTCTCCTTCTCCCCTCCTGATAATGTTGTGTATTGTATCCATACTAACCCAGATTTGATGAAGTCACCCTTGAACTAAGATGAATTAAGTTGTATTTGATGCTTGGTTTGAGTTATGTGTTTGCAGGATTCTAATGGGAAGTGTAGACCAATGTCAGTTTACAATGGGTCACCAAACATAGGACCATACAATGTAATCCCTCATTGTGTGTTCCAAAGTGTTGACTCATGTGTAGCCTCTCTATTGGGATACACTTCATATTCAAGTCCTGGAGACTATGTGAAAAGTCTTGAACCTGATTTCCCCTAGAAGAAGAAAATCTGTCAGAAATATTTTCCTAAGTAAAGTACTCGAGTAGTTACTTACTTACTCGAGTAAGTTACTGAGTTTATACTCGAGTAGTAATTCACTTACTCGAGTAGTTAAAATATACTCGAGTAGTCCAATTATGGCTCTCGAGTAGTTCATCTTGTATACTCGAGTAGTTTCCTTTTATCTCTCGAGTTTTCAGATGTTCTCTTCTCAAACTTGTCTAAGTGAAATACTCGAGTAGTATTATATATACTCGAGTAGTTCTATCTTCTGTCTCGAGTAATTGGATTCTGACTCTCGTGTAGTTCCTACTTACTCGAGTAGACTAAATCATATACTCGAGTAGTTCATCTACTACTCGAGTAGTCCAATGCTTTTACTCGTGTAATCCATAATTCTATTCCAGAAAATTTCTCTAAGTGAATTACTCGAGTAGTTCATGTTATATAATCGAGTAGTTCATTCTGTCTCGAGTAGTTCATGTTATATACTCGAGTAGTTCTGTTTTCCTGTTCCAGAAATTTTCTAAGTGTTTGTCTCGAGTAGTCTCTTATATACTTGAGTAGTATTTCTTGTACTCGAGTAATTTACTCCACCTCTCGTGTAAGTACTTAAGTACTCGAGTAAGTCATTTTTGTTACTCGAGTAACCGAGTCTTTCTAATTCTTATTTACTCGAGTAGTTGACTCCATGTACTCGGGTAATGATTTCTTTTTCTCCCGAGTAATTTTTTTCATGTACTCGAGTAGTCATCTTCTACCTACTCGAGTAGTGCTGCATATACTCGAGTAGTTCTGCTTGACTCGAGTAATTTAGATTGAACTTTTCAGAAATTCTTTAAGTCCAGACTTAACGGTCTTATTCTTAGACAATGACGTGATTGGTCCACGTGTCTCTCTCATAATGACTAATTTAAGTCTATTCTTTTCTTCTCTTATAAAAGGTCTTGTCAAACCGACAAACCCTAAGTTTTTCAAGACAATTATTCTAAGAAAGTTTTTGCAGCCGTCTCTCTCACAATAATTCTGTCTCCTCTTTCACTCTCCAAGAACGAAACTCGCCGCTGCTGCCATCTCAGATTTCCGACCGGCTAGGGTTTCACCTTTTCAGAGGATTCAGATTAAGAAGACTCTACAGATCAAGATCTCCGCTCAACGCTTCATATTCTCATTCGATCGTGTAAAGTCCAGAAGTTTCAGATCTGATATTATCGAGATTCTTCTTCAATATTCTGATAAAGCCGCACTCCTAGAAAAAGGAATTTCTGAATTTCTATTGCAGATCTGAACAAGAGAATTTTCTTTTTGTATTTCTGTACTGCTTTATTTCATTATTGTAGGAGAAGATTTCTCCGAGTGTAGGAGTTTTCAACTCCGAGATTGTAGGAAGGTTTGCCTTCTGAGTGTAGATCCGTTTGTGGATCGAGTTTGTAGGAATATTGTTTCGAGGGTAGGATTGTTTTCCAATCCGAGATAGTGGAGTAGTCGAGTCTAGTGTATTGCTAGATCAGTGAGGGAAAGTGGATGTACCCAAGGTTGGGGAACCACTATAAATCTTGCCTCGTCTGTGTTTGCTTGATTGGTAGATAGATCTGTGCTTTGGTTGAGATTTTTTTATTCCGCAAAAAGACGCACAACTCACCTATTCACCCCCCTCTATTTGATTTAGGTTGGCAACTATTATCTTTCAATTGGTATCAGAGCTAGGTTGATTGTTAAAAGGTTAACAACATGATCAGATCCTTAAATAGTTGCCATTTGAGATCTACCAAATGGACAAGGCTAAAGATTTTGCCAAGCTTCCTTTGTGCAACAAAAATAATTTCCTTATGTGGAAATAAAGAATAAAGATCTTCATGGAAGCTATGGATCCAAGGATCTTCATGATAGTTGAAGAAGGTCCTTATATTCCCATGACCGTCTCCACTATAGATCCAACTAAGAAAGTCCCCAAGAAACTTATGGATCTAGATAAGGATCAGATTGAACTTGTCTCATTGGACAAAAAGGGGAAAAATATCATAGCAAGTGCAGTCGATGATTCAATGCTGCAAAATTTGATTGGCTGTCAGTCTGCAAAGGAGATGTGGTAGTCATTAGTTACCCTGATGGAAGGTACAGAAGAAGTAAGGGATGATAGAAGATCCCTTCTAAATTAGAAGTATGAGGTTTTCTGACAAGGAAACAAAGAAACCATTGCTGACACCTTTGAGAATTTCTTCAAGATAGTGAATGGGCTAGGGTATATGGAAGAGTCTTCACTAATGGAGAGCTAAATGATAAGTTCTTGAGATCCCTGACTAAGGAATGGGACAACATGGTCTGTCTTATAAGGGATTTTAGAAAACTGGCCGAGATAGATCCTCAGAATCTCTTCGGGAAGCTGATGTTCTATGAGCTCCAACTCAACACCAGGAAGGCTGAAGAGGAGAAAAACAGGCCTGCATTCAAAGATAAGTCTATTGATTTAAAGGCAGACACCTCTAAGAAGTTCAAGGTTGTTCCTCCTACTCCAGCACCAGAAGTTAGTGAAGAAGAAACATCAGAGCCAATCACCTCAGGCTCTGAACTATCAGAAGGAGAGTTCTCACTACTCTCTCGGTAGTTCAAGAAATTCCTGAACAAGAAGAAGCAATGGAAAGGCAAGGATGCCCCTTATAGAAGATCACGACGAGATGGTGATCGGCAAAGAAAAGGCTCAAGCAGCCATGACAAGTATAATTCTAAACAGAACAAACATATTTCGACTGACATTATTTGTTATTGTTATAATAAGCCAGGACACGTCAACGCTGACTGCCCTGACAAGAAGAAGGAGGGTGGTAGAAGAGAGAAAAAGAAGTCCTCGTACAATAAGAAGAGGACGGAGAAGAGCTTGATGGCCAAAAAGGGAAAAACTCTTAGTGACTCTGACTCATCTGAGTCGAGTGAAGAAGAAGAAGCCTATTTTGGACTCATAGCTCAAACTGATGATGAACAAGAGCCCCAGTTAACTGGGAAGGTAAACTCGAACACTCCTCTCTCTTATTCTGAAGTTTTTGAACACGATTGTGAGGATAGCTCTTCTGATGATGAGTCAGAACTCATGGCCTAATATAAGAAGTTAATCATGGCTTACGATAAATGTCGCCGAGTCGTGAAAACTCAGGCTAAAGAGATAAAGTCTCTCAAAGCTGAAGAGAGCATCTTGAGAGAGAAAGTCGCAAAGACTGACTCACTCGAAGAAAACTTCAATAATGCTATTGAAGAATATAACAAGTCTCTTGAGCACCATGACCTTAAAGAGAAAATCATCAAGGAACTAGAAGACCAACTTGCTGCTGAAAAGAAAGTAGTTGAAAGTTTCTCGAAGCCCAGGACAGTTCTTCCATTCGTTGTTGAATTCTCAGCCAAGGCCAAGGGTGCTGGATTAGGCCACGAAGAAGCTCCTAGTAAATCCTCTAGGAGAAATAAAGCTCAACGAAAGAATATGCCGCCAAAAAGGCCTTAGCCAAAGATAAGGGCAAAGCCCCTCAAGATCAGTCCACGTTCAAAAAGGATATATTTCCTTCAAATGATTTTGATTTTGACTCATCCTACGGGCACTTTGCTAGGCCTACCTATGTAGAGACAAAGTCCAGTTATCAAGGATGGACTCGACCCAAAAACGTTGGCGAAAGTGTCTTTAAGGCAGCTTATGAAGAAGTCATTCTTCAGAGCTATGACCCTTTCAATCATTGTCATAACTTCAAGAAGGCACAAAAGACAAAGCCTGTTGTAGAAAAGCCTGTAAAGGATAAGAAGCCATGTGATTGCCATCATCATGAGGCATCTTCCTCCAAGAATGTTGCCCCTGCTAGACCACAATTCCAAAAGGTCAAGCAGGGGAACTTAAGGGGAAGATACAATAGATTTGACTGTTGGTGTTGTGGAAGAATTGGTCACTTTGTCATTGATTGTTGGTTTAATCCTAGAAATGCTGCAACCCCATATGTTAGCAATATGAGTAAGACCACTCCTAATGCTAATATTCGTAGGGGGAGTGTTCTAACACGAGAACAAGAACCCAAATGTATTTGGGTTCCTAAGGCTAACTGATTGTGATTGCAGGAATGTCCAAAGGCCAACAAAATGCCAATCTGGTATTTGTACAGTGGATGCTCTCGGCATATGACCGGGACAAGATGCCTTATTCAGAATTTTACTCCAGTTGTGAATGGACCAAAGGTCATCTTTGGAGGTTTAGACCGTGGAATTACTAGAGGCTACGGTATGATTACTAAAGGTAATGTATCCTTCTCAGATGTGACTTATGTTGAAGGTTTGGAACATAATCCTATAAGCATAAGCCAAATCTGCGATATAGGATACATAATTGAGTTTCACGCTGACTAGTGCTTGATAAAATCTGTTGACAATATGGAAATGATTCTATCCGGCACTCGAAGCAGAAACATTTTCTATTTGAATTTCATCTGTATAGACTCTTCGACACCAGTGTGCTTTTTAGCAAAAGATAGTGTGTCTCTTGGTGACCAATGACACCAGAGATTAACACATATTAACTCCAAAACTATAAATAAATTATTTTCAATGAACTTAGTACATGATGCCCCAAATGTCAAGTACGTCAAAGATAGACCTTCTCATGCATGTGTAAAAGGCAAGCAAACAAGCGCTACCTTTAAAAGCATTATTGGCAAAGATTCTAATAGATGTCTTCATCTACTGCATATGGACTTGTTTGGTCCACTGCAAATTAGAAGTTTGGGAAGTAAGGATTATAAGTTGGTAATTGTTGATGATTACGCGTGCTTTGTGTGGTTGTTCTTTCTGAAACACAAGTCAGATACCTTCCACATCTTTAATAATTTTGTCAGGCAAGTCCAGAATGAGTACAACTGCTCCATAATCAAAATCAGAAGTGACAATGGAACAGAGTTTAAGTCTGGGGCCATGACAGAATTTTATGAAAGCTTAGGTATCTTTCATGAGTTTTCCTCTCATCGTACTCCACAACAAAATGTAGTGGCCGGGAGAAGGAATAGAACTCTCATAGAGGCCTGCAGGACCATGTTGAGTGATGCTTCACTTCCGGAATATTTTTGGGTTGAAGCCGTCAACACTGCATGCCACATGCAAAATCGAGCTCTCATAAATAAAAACCACGATAATACACCTTACGAACTTCTGAAGGGCAGGAAACCAACAGTCTCATATTTTAGAATTTTTGGCTGTAAATTCTTCGTGCTAAACAATGGCAAATATCATACTACTAAGTTTAGAGAAAAGAGTTTTGAAGGTATTTTTGTAGGTTATAGTAGCCAGAGTAAGGCATATAGGATTTTTAATAGAAAAACCCTGATGGTAGAAGAATCGATACATGTTGTATTTGATGAGACGAGCTTGCTGCAAAGCAACTCTTCTAGTATGCTTATTGAAGATGCAGGTGCAAAGCTGAAAGAAATTAGCTTGGATGAACCGTCCGAAGACAAAGGTAAAAAGTTCATCAAGATCACCACTCCAACCCCTATTGGAGAGGCTGATGATCAAGATGAAGAAGTCATCCAATATGAAGAAGTCAGTCCGGTGATAGAAGATAATCCAGATGCAAGGACTCTAGAGCTCAGACATTTGAAGGATCATCCCATGGACTAGATCATAGAAGATCCCCGAGATGGTGTCAGAACTCGTAGAGGTACAACTAATGAGAATCTATATTTAAGTTTTCTCTCGCAGGTTGAACCAAAGAAGTTTGAGGAAGCAAATTCAGATGCATCGTGAATAATGGAAATGGAAGAAGAACTAAACCAGTTCAAGCGCTGAAAAGTATGGAAGCTTGTTGCAAGACCCAAAGGTAAGAACGTCAATGAGACAAAATGGGTCTACAGGAACAAGATGGACGAGGATGGAACGATAGTAAACAACAAGGCCAGACTTATCGCCAAAGGTTATCGTAAAGAAGAAGGAATCTACTTCGACCAGATGTACGCTCCAGTGGCAAGGCTGGAGGCTATAAGGTTATTCCTAGCATATGCAGCACTCAAAGGCTTCACTATCTACTAGATGGATGTGAAGTCTGCCTTCCTTAATGGTGACATAAAGGAAGAGGTGTATGTGGAACAACCTCCAGGTTTCGTTGATTCTAACTTTCCTGATTACATTTATTTACTGCATAAAGCATTATATGGTCTGAAACAAGCTCCTCGAGCTTGGTATGAGACGCTGTCTAGCTATCTACTTGAGAACACGTTCACAATGGGAAAAATAGACAAGAAATTATTTCTTAGGGAAATTAAAGGCAAGATTTTGCTAGTGTAAATCTATGTCCACGATATTATTTTTGGCTCTACTGATGACAACCTCTGTAAGAAGTTTTCAAAACTTATGCAAGGGAAGTTTCAAATGAGCAGTATGGGCGAGCTGAAGTAATTCCTAGGGCTTTAGGTAAAACAGTCTGAATATGGAATTTTCATCTCGCAGACCAAGTTTACCAAAGAGTTGATTAAGAAATTCGGAATGGAGAACGTAACCTCGATGAGGACTCCAATGGGTTCAACAATGTCTCTGGACAAGGATTAAAAAGGGAAATCTTTTGATGAAACTAAGTACAGAAGCATTATTGGATCGTTGCTCTACCTTACTGCAAGTAGACCTAACATAATGTTCTCAACATGTGTCTGTGCTAGATTTCAGGTGCACTCTTAGGAATCTCGCTACGCTACTGCGAAGCAGATTTTGAGATACCTTAAAGGTACACAAAATCTTGGCTTATGGTACCCAAGAAGTAATGATAGCGAACTAATAGGTTTTTAAGATGCAGATTTTGCAGGTAGCAAAGATGACAGGAAAATCACTTCAGGGACTTGCCAATTCTTTGGAAGAAGGCTTATCTCCTGGAGTAGCAAGAAGCAAAACTGTGTGGCAATCTCAACGGCCGAGTCAGAGTACATCTCTGCAGGCAGTTGCTGTGCACAGTTACTGTGGATAAAGAATCAGTTTGAAGACTACAACATGAAGTTTGCAAATATTCCATTGTTTTGTGACTCCTCCAGCGCAATAGCAATAACCAACAACCCAGTCTCGCACAACCAGACAAAGCATACAAAGCTAAGGTATCATTTCATACGGGAGCATGTGCAGCATGGGGACATAGACCTTCAATATGTCCCTACAGATAGGAAAATTGCAGACATTTTCACGAAGCCGCTGGATGAGACCAAGTTCTCGTTCTTCAAAACAGAACTTGGGATGCTCAACAAGGAAGACTATAAGAAGCTAGACTTTCAAGAAGGCTCAAGGCTCAAAGGTTATTCAAAAGTTGGAGTTTTCCAAAAGTTTAAGTTTTTGACATCCAGTAAGTAACAGCATACCCGAGTAAGTATATGACCTACTCGAGTAGTAGAATGACATACTAGAGTAGTCGACTTGACCTACTTAAGTAGCAGACTGACATACTCGAGTAGTCAACTTCACTTACTTGAGTACCTCATTGACCTACTCGAGTACTTCCATACATCTACTCGAGTACTTCTGTATACTTACCCGAGTAACTCCAGACTTATTTACTCGAGATATTTCCTCACTCGTGTATATGCCGAGTCATCCCTTATTCAAATTTTCTTATGCGCAAAACTTCAGTATTTATTTTTCAAATATTTAGACATAAACCTAGGGTTATATAAATATGAAAATTCGGAAATTCATCTACACGAAATCAGTTCCGTCTCTCGAGTACCCGACTGCCTCTTTGCTTTCCTTCATCAGTTGCAGAGCCGCGCCCATTCCGTCTCCCCATCGACATTTTCTAGGGTTTTTGCATCTCCAAGACTTCTAAATCATGGCCGCCTCATCTAAGATCGGTGTTGGTTCGGAATTAGTCGCCGCAGGGATTGCCGACCTATCCGACGATTTTCATAATCTTCTGATTTTGCTCGATACCGCCAGATTAACATTCATTCTCCAAGAACCACGTCACATCCTTTTCCCCGAAGTTGCAGAGTTTTTCAAGAATTTCAAGGTCAAGCGCAATGGCACCGTCCTCAAATCCAAAGTCAAAGGCATAAAGATCAAACTCACGAAAATGTCTGTGGCTCAACTTCTTCGAATGCTAATTGTGGATGAAGAAGATGATCTAGGACCTAAAGAATCTGACAGAACAAGTCTATTCTATGGTCTGGACCCTGAGAAAGATTACATCAATAGATCTGACATGAATGCTGAAGGAATATTCTTGGTTGATATAATTAGTAAGATTCTTCTATGCAAAACCAACTCCATCAGGGCCATACCCCTTTATTTCTTTTATATCATGCAAGCAATCGTCTGCTAAAGGATCTTCCAGTTTGGAATGCTAATCTTGGACAAGATTAAAGATAACATCAAATCCCCCAAGTAGGCAAGGATAATTTCCCAGCTTCTCCATGAGATCAATCCAGAGGTTTTCAGTTTCTCCAAAGAAAGTATCATTCACCACATGAAGAAGGTCTCCATCTCCTCCATCCAGAGATGGGAGTTAAAGTTGCAAAATCCCTCTCAAGCTACCAAAGTTACTGAAGCTATAGACCCAGACGACAGGACTCCATCGCCTTCTCAATCTCAGGTCCCCAGCTCCTCTAGTGCACCTATTGAGGTGGAGACTGCTCCTAGTGTTCAAGCCAGGATGGCTCCTCCTCCCCCACCTACACCTCCACCAGTCACTCCAGAAGATATCCTCTCAGAACAACAAGTTCAAAACGCACTCCTTTCTACTGATGCTGCCATAAATGAAATGATAGAAGAGTTAACTGCAGATGAACCACCTCCTCCTCTATTTCCAACAACTCCATCCTCTGACATTCCCAAGGACCCAACTCCAGAACAATCTCTAGTGCAGTCTCCAGCATGGTATCCAGGCACTTCTCCAGCAAGGACTCCAGCACAATTTCCTGATGCCCCGAAAGAACAGCAAGAAACAATTCTAATTTCTAATGAGCTCTCGCGTGAGCCAGCTGAAGCTCCTCTCAAGAATTTGGATTTCACTATCCCTCAGATAAGGGATGAAGCGGATGCTATGATACCCACTACAAGAGCTCAGAGCTCAGTCACTCTCTCTGAAATAGCTCCATGGGTGGCTCCTCCAATTCCTTCTGCTCCATCAACTTCTGCTCCTCCTGCTGCTACAGCTCCTGCCTCCTCAGACTTGATGAATCAGATTGTACTTCTTCTTCAACACCAGAAAACATACTTTGATACTTGTATCCAGACTGTCATAGACAAGGTAACTACTCTAGAAACTGAGATGAGCAGAGGATTTGCTGAGATCCAGCACAATACTGATCAGCTCAAACATCTCTTCCAAATTGTTGGCAAAGCCTTAGACCACAGCATCAGCAGTGTTGGACAGGTTATGGAGCAAGGTCTGACTCTTGCCAACAATCAAATGGAACTAGACAAAAGGGCTAAAGTAACCAAGATGAAGATTTTTGAGGAAGTTGGAACTTTCAAAGATGATGCCAGCTCCCAACTATCTGTTGAAGTCAGAAAGGGGGAGAAGTTGGTAAAAGAATATTTAGAAAAATCTGATGCCCTCAAGAAAGAATTATGGGAAGCCAAAGTTAAAGAGATCCATAATGATGTTCTAGCTCAGATAGAGTGTTTCAAATTCCACACTTATGACACCGCTGTTTGGATGCACAACCAGATTCTTCCAGAATTTGCTGCTGATCCTAACATTATTCCTCATCACCTGAACCCACTAGCTGCTGCTGATGCTCCTGCTGTTGCTCCTCCTCTACAACCCACATTCTCTCCAAGGCCTGGTGATTCTATTTCTCCTCCAAATTTTTATGCTCGGGATTGGGAAGATGAACCTGCTGATATCTTTCTCAAAGCCCCTCTTGAGATACTGACTTATAAGAAGAAAAGGAAATATGGTGAAGGTCCTTCTGCTAGCAAGTTTGTTCCTACTAAAGCTCCTGAACATGCTGAGGTTTGGTCTCCCACTTCCAAGTCTCTCATCCTGGAAACTCTCAAATTAGTTTTGGATTTCCATGAGAGCAGAAATATTCACTACAGTTGTAACGCCCCGAAACTCAAAAGAGCGACGAGGGACATTTTGGGCCAGTTTTGGGTTCTGGCAGGAGGCACACGGCCTGGGACACGGGCGTGTCCCAGTGCGTGTCAGGCTTGTGTCGTCGAGTTGGTCAAGTGGTCGACGAATTTTGCTCGACGAAGGGTCGAGACAGGGCACACGGCCTGCGACACGGGCGTGTCGCAGGGCGTGTCGACCCGTGTCGACACTCAACCTGCGAAGTCGACATTTTGCGCTAGACGAAGTGTCGAGACATGCACACGGCCTGCGATATGGGCGTGTCGCAGGGCGTGTCGACCTTTGTCGACACTCGTCCCGGGGAGTCGACGAATTTTGCTCGACGATGTGTCGAGACAAGGCACACGGCCTAGGACATGGGTGTGTCCAAGGCCGTGTCGTGAGGTCGACGAACTTCGCTCGACGAAGTGTCGAGTGTCGATACCGTGTACATGGCCTGGAGCCCAGGTTTGTTGAGGTAGACACGGGTTAGGACATGGGCGTGTCCAAGAACCCGTGTAGTTCTCGGGTTGTTTTCGGGATAAATCGATGGGGGCACACAGCCGGCCACACGGCCGTGTTAGTTGGAACACGGGCATGTCAGGTCGAACACGGGCATGTTCGATGCCCGTGTGTGTTTCCAGGCGCGTCGATTTTGACGGTGAATGAGGCACACGGCCCTGGACACGGGCGTGTGACAGGCCGTGTTTGGTCCAGATTGGACATTTCAGGCCCGAATCAAAGCTGTTCGTTTCTTTAAGTTGGGATCCAATGGCTGGGGGTTATTCCTGATGGGATATACCCGGGATTGGACCTTAGAAACCCTCACTTTTACTTGAGTGGTTATCTTTCTAAAGTATAGAGAGAGAGGAGAGCCAAGGAAGGAAGAAGAAGCAAGATCCGGCCATTGAAGAAGCTTCGAAGCTCCAAATCGCGAGCCGACTCCGGATCCATGGAGGCAAAGAGAGTGCGGTGCTTTTCATCCGCTTACTTTTCCATGGCGTCAAAGAAGAATGCTATGGTAACGATTCTCTTCTTGAGCATGTGAAGCTCTCCTTCTTTCCATAGGAAGCCCGCTCTCGCGAGTTTGCGGTGAGTTGGAGGCATTCCTTCGGGTAGATATGTAAAGTCCCCATTGTTTAGAGTTCGTATTCGAGAACGGACATAGGCATGATTTGTGAAGCCTACCTAGACATGTTGTGTGGATCGGTGATGTTGCATTGCATAAATGTCAGAGAAGACTCCGCGCGATTGGTTGTTTTTCGGGTTTTCTACGTGGTAGATTGCAACAGGGAGCCTTGGGGATTAACCCAAAGGTGCACCCGGAAAACTGGGCGGATGCGTGATCTTGCCAACTTGTGGGCCTAGGAGCCAACTTGTATATAACTGGGTTATGTAATATTGTACGTTCGATTCACGGGCTTCGGGGAAACTTAACTCGTGCCGATGATATTTAAGTGTCGTGGCAAGTGGGCAACGGGTTGAGTGGGAACCGTTCCTGCTTTATGCCGAGGGCATAGAGGTCGGGTATTGCTGTCGAGGACATTAAAGTGTCGTGACATAGGCTGTTGATGACATTAAAGTGTTGTAACATCTCCCTAAAAGACCATTTTGCTCACGAGATATTGCCGTCCTGGAGATGGTGGTGAGTTAGCGGCTTAGACTGTGATCACCGAGAATGTGCCCTGAGAGCACGGGGCGTATGGCCATGTGTGCCAACGCCTATGATGCAATGAGTTGATATATTGCTCGCTTATGCTAATGATATGCAGGGAAGGAGCATCGCCTCCCCGAGTTGGGGGAGGGATCGTTATAATTTGGTCAGCATTGCTGAGCGTTGCCTTTGTTTGCCACCGTGCGGTGGTTTTGTTGCTTGCAGGTGCTGCTGGACCAAGCGATCAATAGCGGGCTAAAGCACAAATTGCGAAGACTGCCCTCGAAGGCCTAATTGGAGTGTTTACTGCTTTTACTCATATATGACTAGCCTGCGTGTCGTGGTTTGTAAAACATGTAATATTGAAGTAAACCATTTTGTAAGGCCTTAAGGCTTGTACTCGTGTATGTACGACATTCCAATTTGGTATTAGTGGACATTCATGCTTTTGTGATGGGTTCTTTATTGCAACTTATTAATCTGCTTCCGCTAGAATGCTCTGAGTAGGACGTGATGATTGGTTGGATGGTTTCCATGAGTAACCACCCGGTCTGTCTGTGGTATATGGCGTCGGGCCCCGGCCGGACCTACTGCTATATGCTATGCGACGGATAGGGGGTGTTACAATTTGGTATCAAAGCCAGGTTTCGATCCTGCTTAAGATGAATTCATGGGCGAATTCTTTTTACGGGGTGGTGAGCACATTGTGTGCGTCTTCGTTATAAAGGTAAAAGAACCCATGAATATCCACTTAGGAATGATAATACACGTGTTTGAGGAACCTGTGTGTTCCTATAATTGTTGTTTGTAATTTTATTTGGTCGCTTAACGGTGTTTTGTACCACTATATGTAACCAGAAGTGGTGTTGGGCTGTCGGAACGTCGAGTTTCTGAGGCTAGCAGTGCACCTAATGAAGCTCCTACAACACCTCTATCGGCTGAGACCACACAATTGGTGGCCGAAGCAGTGTTGGACATGATTAATGCGCAGCCTGCAACGCAAACGCAGGAGCCCGCTCCTACGATGGAGCAGGTACCGCAGCAAGAGGCTGAGCCAAAGAGAGTGGAACAAGTGGTAGTGGAGCCGGTGGTTCCATGGAGGGCAACCGAGAGACAGCTCAAGCATGTCATGAGCTTTAGTCCTCCGGTATTCTCGGGGTTGGGAACCCCATCTCAAGCTGATGACTGGCTCTCCAGGGTGAAGAGAGTCATGACAGCAATGGAGACGGAGGAGTGGCAAATGACCACCATCGCTACGTTCCTTCTGGACGGTGAAGTGAGAATATGGTGGTAAGGATTGGAGCTGCACCTATTGAGAGGTAGGTAACTTGTTGATGTATCGACGGAGGAGTTCTCGAGATTGTTCTTGCCTAGATACCTCCCTTCAGCGCAGAGGATAGCGTTGGAGAACGAGTTTCTAAAGTTGGTTCAGGGTGAGAAGAGCGTGGATGAATATCTCCACGAGTTTACTCGTTTGAGTCGATATGCTAGCTCCACCATCGCGGATGAGGAGCGTAAGACGAATCGATTCTACGAAGGCTTGAGAGATGAGTTGAGATTACTACTCTCGGGGCCGATGACACAGGGTTTCTTGACCTTGGTCAACACGGCCCGGTCCTTGGAGAAGGACATGAAGAATGTGCAGGCAAAGAAAATCTTGCGCGAGAAGAGGTCGGAGTTCAGAGGGCCGAACACCTCAAAATCTGTGTTCCGAAAATGGAACAAGAAAGCTAGGACTTCGGGTCTAGCCCTCTCTGCTGGTGCTTCTACGACGACTATGGGTCGTACCCCGGGCGCATGTTACAACTGTGGGAAGTCGGGGCATTATGCCCGTGAGTGCCGGAGCGGACATCCCAAGTCCGAAAGGAAGCGGGGAGCGACTTACAAAGAGAAGGGCAAGGCGGTGGAGTCAACCGCGTCCCATTATGCTCCGGCCCAACCAAGGGTGTATAATCTTGGCCAACAGGAGGCCATTAAACATGCGGATGTGGTGACAGGTACGGTTTAATTTATAGCAAGTTAATTTCTTTCAATACTTGTTATGCACATGTTACCTTACCACTGCTTGTTTAGGATTTGTTTTGATTTATGAAAATCCGGCAAGAGCACTCTTCGATACGGGAGCTTCACACTCCTTCTTGTCCGAAGGATTTATATCACGCATCGGAGTCCCTTCTTCGATGGCGAGGTATAAGTTGGATGTGTTGTTGCCCAATGGGTGTTCGATGCGAGCGGATAGGATCTGCCATGTTAAAATTCGTATTAGGAATCAGGAGTTTGATCTGCAAGCTTCGTTACTTCTGTTGGTGGAGTTCGATGTTATATTTGGCATGGACTGGCTCTCGGAGCCGCAAGCCTATATTGATTGCGGTAGCAAGGAAGTCAAGCTGGGAGCAAGTCGTGAGATGACTGTTACGGGCTTAAAGGGGTCGAACAAGACGTTGATGTCTGCTCTTCAGGTGGTGAAGGCGGTTCATGCCGGTGCAGAACTGTTCTTTACACTAGTGGAGGTTGCGAAGCTGAAGCACGCGTTGGATTGTATTTCAGTGGTATCAGAATACTCTGATGTATTCCCCGCAGATCTTCCTGGAGCCCCGCCTCAACGGGAGATAGATTTCACGATTGAGCTAGTGCCGGGTGCAAAGCCTGTGTCACGATCTCCTTATCGGCTAGCGCCTAAGGAAATGGCGGAGCTGAAAGTTCAACTGCAAGAGTTGTTGGAGCAAGGGTATGTGCGCCCGAGTTCTTCGCCTTGGAGGGCGCCGGTCCTCTTTGTTAAGAAGAAGGACGGAAGCTTGAGGCTATGTATTGATTATCGGGAGCTCAATAAGTTGACGGAGAAGAACAAGTACTCGATCCCCCGGATTGATGATCTTTTTGATCAGTTAGTCGGGTCGACGGTGTACTCGAAGTTGGATCTCAAGTCTGGGTACTATTAGCTGCGAATAAGGGAGAGTGATATCCCAAAGACAGCGTTTAGTACGAGATACAGGCATTATGAGTTTACGGTCATGCCGTTTGGGCTGACTAATGCGCCGTTAGTGTTCATGGATTTGATGAACAGGACTTTCAAGGAGTATTTGGATCATTTTGTGATCGTCTTCATCGACGATATTTTGGTGTAATCGCAGAGTGAGGAAGATCACTTCAAGCATCTTCATTTGGTTTTGGAGACGCTAAGGAGGAATCAGTTGTATGCCAAGTTCTCGAAGTGCGAGTTTTGGCTATCCTCAATGGCGTTCCTCAGTCATATAGTGAGTGGAGAGGGTATTGCTGTGGATCCGGCGAAGATTGTTGCGATATGGGAGTGGCCTGAGCTTTCTATGGTAGCGGAAGTCCGGAGCTTTTTGGGGCTTGCCGGCTATTATAGGCGCTTCATAGAGAACTTCTCGCGGATAGCGTTACCTCTCACTACTTTGACAAGGAAGGAGCAGATGTTTGTTTGGACGCCGGAGTGCGCGCGAGCTTTTGAGGAGTTGAAGTGTCGGTTGACCACGACGCCTGTGCTGAGTTCGCCATGCGGGACCGAAGGATATGAGATTTATAGCGATGCTTCGAGCAGCGGTTTGGGTTGCGTGCTACTGCAACACGGAAGTGTGATAGCTTATGGCTCGAGACAGCTGAAAGTGCACGAGAGGAATTATCTAGTCCATGACTTGGAGTTAGCGGGAGTGATTTTTGCCTTAAAGCTGTGGAGACACTATTTGTACGGTGTGAAGATTGATATCTACACCGATCATAAGAGCCTGAAGTATCTGATCGATCAGAAGGATCTGAATATGCGGCAGTGTAGATGGATGGAGTTCCTGGGGGACTATACATTCAAGATCCACTACATGCCGTGTAAAGGTAATGCGGTAGCGGACGCGTTGAGTTGCCGAGCCCCAGCTCAAGCCAATTGGCTATCGGTGCATAATGAGCGGTTGGTGCGGGAGTTGGAGGCGTTGTAGATTGTTTGTGTGGATAGGCAATCAAGTGCTGAAGCAGTTCTAAATTGGACTGAAGTCCAATATGACGTGGCAGATCAGATTCGACAGGCTTTGGATTGGATGTTCATATGAAGCAGTTCATGGTAGAGGCTCTGGATCGGTCAAATTCCCAATTCGTTGTGGAGGATGGATTGCTTTGGAAAGACGGTCGTCTGTGTGTCCCAAGTGTGGGCAATCTGTGGGTGGAATTGTTGTACGAGGCACACCATACTAAGTACCTGATTCACCCGGGGAGCACGAAGATGTACCGCGATGTAAAGAAATTATTTTGGTGGCCGGTCTTGAAGAAAGATGTGGCGCTCTACGTGGCGAAGTGCCAAACTTACGCCTTGGTGAAGGCGGAGTGCCAAAAGCCGGGAGGATTTCTTAAGTCCTTGCCTATTCTGGAGTGGAAATTCGACGACATCTTTATGGACTTTGTGCACGGTTTGCCAAGGTCGCAAAAGGGGAACGATACCATTTAGGTGGTGATGAATTGTAAATATACCTATTTTTGTGTACATTAATTTAGTTATTTTTCATTTATTTTTGTCTTTTTTACTTATTTTTATTCAATAAATTGCTCCTATTTTTGTAAATAATATACTAACTTGTTCTATTTTATTTTGCAGGAAAAAATGAAAAATCTGCCAAAATTGACATGTCACGCCCGTGACATGTTGGTCACGCCCGTGACCTGGGCGTGACACGTCAAAATCCCGTGAATCTGCAATTTTCGAGGAGCAAAGCGTCGACACGCCCGTGTCACCCGAGTCACGCCCGTGACCCATGCCCGTGACCATCCAGATCGACGGAATCGCACTCAACGATCGTCGACCCAGCTGACACGCCCGGCGACACGCCCGTGTCACCCGACACGGGGCGTGACCCAAGCCCGTGTTCACTCAACTCGACACTTTCAGCTCGACGATCGTCGAGTGTCGACACCCGCCTGTCACGCCCAGAGTCACGCCCGTGACCTGGGGCGTGACCTTTCCAGCTAGCCCGACAAGACCTGCCCGAAGACTTTCGGCGCGCACCGCGCCCAGATCCACCTGCCTGTCACGCCCCCGGTCACGCCCGTGACCAAGGGCGTGACCTCTGCGAGACCGACACGTGTCCAGCCAAAGTCAACTTTCCCGTCAAATCGCCGGCCGCCTTCGCAAATAGTACTGTCACGCCCCCTGTCACGCCCGTGACCAAGGGCGTGACCCATGAAAATTTTTCTATAAATTCAGAGGTTCTGCTCTGAATTCCTGTTCCACTTTTTTGAACCATTTTGTATAGGGGAGATGCTGTTTAGATGATTCCAAGGGTTATGTAAGGGATTTTCTCCCATCTTCTTAGTTTTTATTTATGTAACCTTCTTTTTTAGTTAATAAAATATGTTGTTTTCTCCCTTTATATGGTTTTGGATGTCATCTAAACGCTTCTCTTATGCAATCTTATTTTTCATTTTGTTTTAACTTAGCTTTTTCGTTCTCCTTTATACGTGTGTGTGTGTGTATGAGTTTAACTTAGTTTTATTTCTTTCATAATCTTTATAGTTTAGCTTTTCCGTTCATATAATGTTCATCCTTATGAGTTTATAAAAACGTTTTGAAAGTGATTTTTTCTCCTTTTCGCTAGTTTGTTCGTTTTTATCCGTAAAACTTTTTACTCCTTTTAACTTTATTATCACTTTTCTAGCATTTTTATAAAGTTATAAGAATGAAAATATAGTCGTTATAATTTTTCGTGCACTTCGATTTTTCGTTTTAAGCTTTTGTCCGTTTAATTTTTTCGTTCTCTTTTTATGCATTTCTACCGCATTCTAGCGGTAGAAATGTATTCGTTTTTATTTTTCGAGCACTTTCATTTTGCGTTTATTTGCAAACTTTTTCGCTCCGTTTATTTTTTATTTTCGTTTTTTTATGCATTTCTACCGCATTCTAGCGGTAGAAATGCAGTTGTTTTATTTTTCGGTAACTTAGTTTTTTTTGCAATTTTTTATGTGTGCGCATTTATTTCCGCCTACTCGTTAAGAGTTAAATGGCGCTTTGCTTTATTTCAATTCTGTCGTGTGTGTGAGTGTGTTTTATTTTCTTGTAGAGTGCGTGTGTTTTCATTTCAGTAGAGTGCGTGTGTTTTCATTTATGTCGAGAGAGAGTGTGCGTGCGTTGCATTTATTTTGTCCTACTCGTTTGAGTAGGACCCGTAGTTATTTCTCCTACTCATTTGAGTAGGACTTGCGTGTGTGCGTTTTACTGCTTTCATTTCTCCCGCCCACGTAGTTGCGCCGGGACTCGCAATTTACTGCTTTCTTCAGTCCTACTCGTTTGGGTAGGACTTGCAATTTTCAGCTTTCATTTACTGCTTTATTTTACTGCTTTCATTTCCTGCTTTCCATTTTCTGCTTTATTTACTGCTTTCCTCGCAAGCCGTCCCCATTCCGATGAGTGGCTAACAGTTCTTAGCCCTCGCCATCGAAGAGCATTGGGACAGATAAAATAGCTTAAAATAATTAAAGGTCGTATTTTTCTAATTAATTAAAAGTACTTAAGGTTTGCCCGGGGTTAACGACGCGTAGGACCACATATCGATGTGTGGGCCCTATTTCCGTTTTCCATACGCTCGCCGAGAGGCCGTGCGTATGGACAGATCACCCCTTGGCAAAGAGAGTTCCGCACTAACCCTCGAGAGAGGAGGCGCGCCCAACTCTACCGGATTGGGTTCCCCACCCAATAGCGGGGTTCTTAGCGTAATGCGGGCGTTAAGAGGAATCCTTCGTCGGACTAGCGTTCGGTCGAATAGTCTTAGCGTTCAGGTGAGCGATAGTCCTAGAGATAGGTGAGCTCATTTTAGTGGAACCTCCACGGCCAAGTCTCCGCCTTAATTAATTAGAAATTTAGGAGCTCTTTTTATTTAAAGTCTATTTTAGTTCAATTGTTTTTTCGGTGCCATCGAGCTAAGCTCTTCATCGGCACCACCTTCATGCTTTCTTTTTATTGCTTTCATTTTCTTTCCGCCATTTTCTGTATTTTTATATAAAATATCCCGACAAGATAATTATCGGTAAAATAATAGTCCCCTCCAGGGAAGAGTAGAAATAATCGAACCGGACCCGAGAACAATACGACCTCGATATTCCACCCGGAATATCCTGTACTACTCACGATAGGTGCACTTGCCTCCTTTCGTTAAAACTCGATTTCTAAACCCTTTTTATATCCAAAATAAATAAAATAAATACGCGCGACCCGTTTTCTTAAATAAATTCACTTCCGCCTTTTTCTCAAATAAACGCGCCGGGTCGCCGCGTGACCGCAAATAATTTCCGAGTTTTAACCACCAAGTTTTTGGCGCCGTTGCCGGGGAATTTTAGGTTCGTTATTTTAAACCCTGGAAATCTATTAATTTTACCTATATCTATATATATAACAAAAATTTAAAATGGCCAACAAAAATAATATAATAATAATCATAATAATAATAATAAATACTAAAAATATATATTTACAAATTTATAAAAAAAAAAAAAAAAAAAAAAAAGAAAAATTTTGAAAAACTTACAAAACCAAAAAATTTTGAAAAACCTTAAAAATTAAAAATTTGAAAAAAAAAACTATAAAACTAAAAAAAAAACTAAATAAAAAACAACTAAAACCCAAAAAAATGAAAAAACAAAAAAAAAAAAACTTAACAAAAAAAATTTATTTTTCATTCTTTTAATAAAAAGACAAAAAAAAAAAAAACTATAAAACAAACAAAACTAAAAAAAAACATTCGAAAAAAAACAATTGAAAAAACAACTAAAAAATAAAAAACGTCCTTAAAAACACAAAAATACAAGTGTATATATTTTGTCTTTATTTTTTTTTAACTTGTTTTATTTTTGTTTCGCTTCGGCGCGCTTCCATTCTTGTGCACGTTAGGGGTGCGCATTTCCATCACACTCTCGTAGCTAAGGCCTTAGCTCCCTTCGAATCCCCCACGCACTTGCCCCCCCTACCGCCTGCAACCCTTTAGCCGAATTTTTCGTTTTTTGTTTTTTCTATTATTGTTTTGCTCTTCTTTCCTCTTCTAATATTAATGCAGCGTTGCAGCGTTTCAACCTGCGCCCTCCCGGACTCGTCTTAGGGAAGCTCCTACCCTCCCTTTTTCTTTTTGTACTTATTCTATTTGTATATTATCTGTTCCGCATACTTAGATTGCAACATTGGGGACAATGTTGGGTTTAAGTATGGGGTGTTTTCGTATTTCTTTATTTCTGCACTTTACAAAAACGCATAAAATTACAAAAACATCAAAAAAATAAAAAAACTAAAAAACTTTTTATTGTTTTTCCTTGTTTTTATTTCATAAAACTTCAAAACAACAAAAAAAATCTCTCTTCCCCCTCTTCTTCTTTTTTGTAAAAACTTGCGTCTTGCCTGCCCGCGACGGTCGACTCATCGAACCAACCATTCAAATAAGAGTCTGTTTGCGGGGCCGCAATCGAGTTTTTACTTTGCCCTTTTTTGTAAAAATCTCTCTTTCCCCCCTATCTTCTTTGTAAAAAACCCTTCTTTCTCTCCTCATTCTTGTAAATTACTTATCTCCAAAAACTAAAAATAAAAAAAATTAGAAAAAAAAAAAACCAAAAACCCTAAAAAAATAAAAATCTAAAAATCCTAAAAAGATAATAATTAAAACACAAAAAAAAAATGATAAAAACTCTAAAAAATCGAAAAAATGTTTTGTAACAAAATAATTCGAATATACCATATCTTAACTCTTTTTGTTTTCCAAAAATCTAGTTTCGAGTTAATTTATATGCGAATTTTAGTTATTCTTTGCTTACTATTCGTTTATTAATTAAAGTCCGATAGATTTAAGTGTCTGGGGTTAAGATTTAAAGAATTTTTTATGTCTTTTCCTTATAATAGGGAACTTGTTTTTCACCACCACTTCTAATTTTATAAATAGAAGCTCGTTTTTTATGTTAGAAAATAACATCCATGGATTTCAATTATTTCTACTTCATGCTTTTAGAAACATTGGAACGTTCATTTTAAAAAGGTTGCTCTCAAAACTTTTTTATTAAAATCTAGTTTTCTTTTTGAAAAACTAAACCCACTTCCATTTTTTCATGTCTTACTTGACATGTTTACCCCTATCCCTTAAAAGATCCTATGTCAATGGGAATAAGATTTCGTTCCGTAAACATAGGCACCCAATAATTTAAAAAGATTATATATGGAGTAAGAGGATAAAATTCATTACTCCTACAAATATACATTGGGTTATTTATTTATTATGAAGAAAGAAAAAAAATTATTATGTGTTAGGAAAATAAGATTTCGTTTTCCTAACTATCCAAAAAGAAAAAAAATTAGAGGTTCGAGAAAAAATTACCTCGCCTCAATATTCAAGTCTTCTTCATAAACCACCAAACCACTTAGCCTATTTCAATGATTCTAGACTTAATTTAAATTTTTTTGAGAGCATAATTTTTAAATTGCATTATTTCCTTTTAACTTCTTTTAAGCTAAAGTTTTTTGTATAAATCCAATCCATCTTTGTTAAACTAACAAAAAAAAATTTTTGCTTTCTATTTTATTTTTTCTAGAAGTCTTTTTGAAACTGTTCCTCTATTCATAACATTTCATAAATTACGATTTAATTCTTTAACCTCAGATGTTTATTTTGATCTTCCTTTTAATTAAGTCAAGCGGTAGCTAAACTTAGGATTTCTTTTATTCCTTATAAGTTCATCTCCAACTTTGCTCTGGAATAGCAAAAGCTTAAGTATGGGGGTATTTGATGAATTGTAAATATACCTATTTTGTGTACATTAATTTAGTTATTTTCATTATTTTTGTCTTTTTTACTTATTTTTATTCAATAAATTGCTCCTATTTTTGTAAATATATACTAACTTGTTCTATTTTATTTTGCAGGAAAAAATGAAAAATCTGCCAAAATTGACATGTCACGCCCGTGACATGTTGGTCACGCCCGTGACCTGGGCGTGACACGTCAAAATCCCGTGAATCTGCAATTTTCGAGGAGCAAAGCGTCGACACGCCCGTGTCACCCGAGTCACGCCCGTGACCCATGCCCGTGACCATCCAGATCGACGGAATCGCACTCAACGATCGTCGACCCAGCTGACACGCCCGGCGACACGCCCGTGTCACCCGACACGGGGCGTGACCCAAGCCCGTGTTCACTCAACTCGACACTTTCAGCTCGACGATCGTCGAGTGTCGACACCCGCCTGTCACGCCCAGAGTCACGCCCGTGACCTGGGGCGTGACCTTTCCAGCTAGCCCGACAAGACCTGCCCGAAGACTTTCGGCGCGCACCGCGCCCAGATCCACCTGCCTGTCACGCCCCGGTCACGCCCGTGACCAAGGGCGTGACCTCTGCGAGACCGACACGTGTCCAGCCAAAGTCAACTTTCCCGTCAAATCGCCGGCCGCCTTCGCAAATAGTACTGTCACGCCCCCTGTCACGCCCGTGACCAAGGGCGTGACCCATGAAAATTTTTTCTATAAATTCAGAGGTTCTGCTCTGAATTCCTGTTCCACTTTTTTGAACCATTTTGTATAGGGGAGATGCTGTTTAGATGATTCCAAGGGTTATGTAAGGGATTTTCTCCCATCTTCTTAGTTTTTATTTATGTAACCTTCTTTTTTAGTTAATAAAATATGTTGTTTTCTCCCTTTATATGGTTTTGGATGTCATCTAAACGCTTCTCTTATGCAATCTTATTTTCATTTTGTTTTAACTTAGCTTTTTCGTTCTCCTTTATACGTGTGTGTGTGTGTATGAGTTTAACTTAGTTTTATTTCTTTCATAATCTTTATAGTTTAGCTTTTCCGTTCATATAATGTTCATCCTTATGAGTTTATAAAAAACGTTTTGAAAGTGATTTTTTCTCCTTTTCGCTAGTTTTGTTCGTTTTTATCCGTAAAACTTTTTACTCCTTTTAACTTTATTATCACTTTTCTAGCATTTTTATAAAGTTATAAGAATGAAAATATAGTCGTTATAATTTTTCGTGCACTTCGATTTTTCGTTTTAAGCTTTTGTCCGTTTAATTTTTTCGTTCTCTTTTTATGCATTTCTACCGCATTCTAGCGGTAGAAATGTATTCGTTTTTATTTTTCGAGCACTTTCATTTTGCGTTTATTTGCAAACTTTTTCGCTCCGTTTATTTTTATTTTCGTTTTTTATGCATTTCTACCGCATTCTAGCGGTAGAAATGCAGTTGTTTTATTTTTTCGGTAACTTAGTTTTTTTTGCAATTTTTTATGTGTGCGCATTTATTTCCGCCTACTCGTTAAGAGTTAAATGGCGCTTTGCTTTATTTCAATTCTGTCGTGTGTGTGAGTGTGTTTTATTTTCTTGTAGAGTGCGTGTGTTTTCATTTCAGTAGAGTGCGTGTGTTTTCATTTATGTCGAGAGAGAGTGTGCGTGCGTTGCATTTATTTTGTCCTACTCGTTTGAGTAGGACCCGCAGTTATTTTCTCCTACTCATTTGAGTAGGACTTGCGTGTGTGCGTTTTACTGCTTTCATTTCTCCCGCCCACGCAGTTGCGCCGGGACTCGCAATTTACTGCTTTCTTCAGTCCTACTCGTTTGGGTAGGACTTGCAATTTTCAGCTTTCATTTACTGCTTTATTTTACTGCTTTCATTTCCTGCTTTCCATTTTCTGCTTTATTTACTGCTTTCCTCGCAAGCCGTCCCCATTCCGATGAGTGGCTAACAGTTCTTAGCCCTCGCCATCGAAGAGCATTGGGACAGATAAAATAGCTTAAAATAATTAAAGGTCGTATTTTTCTAATTAATTAAAAGTACTTAAGGTTTGCCCGGGGTTAACGACGCGTAGGACCACATATCGATGTGTGGGCCCTATTTCCGTTTTCCATACGCTCGCCGAGAGGCCGTGCGTATGGACAGATCACCCCTTGGCAAAGAGAGTTCCGCACTAACCCTCGAGAGAGGAGGCGCGCCAACTCTACCGGATTGGGTTCCCCACCCAATAGCGGGGTTCTTAGCGTAATGCGGGCGTTAAGAGGAATCCTTCGTCGGACTAGCGTTCGGTCGAATAGTCTTAGCGTTCAGGTGAGCGATAGTCCTAGAGATAGGTGAGCTCATTTTAGTGGAACCTCCACGGCCAAGTCTCCGCCTTAATTAATTAGAAATTTAGGAGCTCTTTTTATTTAAAGTCTATTTTAGTTCAATTGTTTTTTTCGGTGCCATCGAGCTAAGCTCTTCATCGGCACCACCTTCATGCTTTCTTTTTATTGCTTTCATTTTCTTTCCGCCATTTTCTGTATTTTTATATAAAATATCCCGACAAGATAATTATCGGTAAAATAATAGTCCCCTCCAGGGAAGAGTAGAAATAATCGAACCGGACCCGAGAACAATACGACCTCGATATTCCACCCGGAATATCCTGTACTACTCACGATAGGTGCACTTGCCTCCTTTCGTTAAAACTCGATTTCTAAACCCTTTTTATATCCAAAATAAATAAAATAAATACGCGCGACCCGTTTTCTTAAATAAATTCACTTCCGCCTTTTTCTCAAATAAACGCGCCGGGTCGCCGCGTGACCGCAAATAATTTCCGAGTTTTAACCACCAAGTTTTTGGCGCCGTTGCCGGGGAATTTTAGGTTCGTTATTTTAAACCCTGGAAATCTATTAATTTTACCTATATCTATATATATACAAAATTTTAAAATGGCCAACAAAAATAATATAATAATAATCATAATAATAATAATAAATACTAAAAATATATATATTTACAAATTTATAAAAAAAAAAAAAAAAAAAAGAAGAAAAATTTGAAAAACTTACAAAACCAAAAAATTTTGAAAAACCTTAAAAATTAAAATTTGAAAAAAAAAACTATAAAACTAAAAAAAAAACTAAATAAAAACAACTAAAACCCAAAAAAATGAAAAAAACAAAAAAAAAAAACTTAACAAAAAAATTTATTTTTCATTCTTTTAATAAAAAGACAAAAAAAAAAAAAAAACTATAAAACAAACAAAACTAAAAAAAACATTCGAAAAAAACAATTGAAAAAACAACTAAAAAATAAAAAACGTCCTTAAAAACACAAAAATACAAGTGTATATATTTTGTCTTTATTTTTTTAACTTGTTTTATTTTGTTTTGTTTCGCTTCGGCGCGCTTCCATTCTTGTGCACGTTAGGGGTGCGCATTTCCATCACACTCTCGTAGCTAAGGCCTTAGCTCCCTTCGAATCCCCCACGCACTTGCCCCCCTACCGCCTGCAACCCTTTAGCCGAATTTTTCGTTTTTTGTTTTTTCTATTATTGTTTTGCTCTTCTTTCCTCTTCTAATATTAATGCAGCGTTGCAGCGTTTCAACCTGCGCCCTCCCGGACTCGTCTTAGGGAAGCTCCTACCCTCCTTTTTCTTTTTGTACTTATTCTATTTTGTATATTATCTGTTCCGCATACTTAGATTGCAACATTGGGGACAATGTTGGGTTTAAGTATGAGGGTGTTTTCGTATTTCTTTATTTCTGCACTTTACAAAAAACGCATAAAATTACAAAAACATCAAAAAAAATAAAAAAACTAAAAACTTTTTTATTGTTTTTCCTTGTTTTTATTTCATAAAACTTCAAAACAACAAAAAAATCTCTCTTCCCCCCTCTTCTTCTTTTTTGTAAAAACTTGCGTCTTGCCTGCCCGCGACGGTCGACTCATCGAACCAACCATTCAAATAAGAGTCTGTTTGCGGGGCCGCAATCGAGTTTTTACTTTGCCCTTTTTTGTAAAAATCTCTCTTTCCCCCTATCTTCTTTGTAAAAAACCCTTCTTTCTCTCCTCATTCTTGTAAATTACTTATCTACAAAACTAAAATAAAAAAATTAGAAAAAAAAAAAAAACCCAAAAACCCTAAAAAAATAAAAAATCTAAAAATCCTAAAAAGATAATAATTAAAACACAAAAAAAAATGATAAAACTCTAAAAAATCGAAAAAATGTTTTGTAACAAAATAATTCGAATATACCATATCTTAACTCTTTTTGTTTTCCAAAAATCTAGTTTCGAGTTAATTTATATGCGAATTTTAGTTATTCTTTGCTTACTATTCGTTTATTAATTAAAGTCCGATAGATTTAAGTGTCTGGGGTTAAGATTTAAAGAATTTTTTATGTCTTTTCCTTATAATAGGGAACTTGTTTTTCACCACCACTTCTAATTTTATAAATAGAAGCTCGTTTTTTATGTTAGAAAATAACATCCATGGATTTCAATTATTTCTACTTCATGCTTTTAGAAACATTGGAACGTTCATTTTAAAAAGGTTGCTCTCAAAACTTTTTTATTAAAATCTAGTTTTCTTTTTGAAAAACTAAACCCACTTCCATTTTTTCATGTCTTACTTGACATGTTTACCCCTATCCCTTAAAAGATCCTATGTCAATGGGAATAAGATTTCGTTCCGTAAACATTGGCACCCAATAATTTAAAAAGATTATATATGGAGTAAGAGGATAAAATTCATTACTCCTACAAATATACATTGGGTTATTTATTTATTATGAAGAAAGAAAAAAAATTATTATGTGTTAGGAAAATAAGATTTCGTTTTCCTAACTATCCAAAAAGAAAAAAAATTAGAGGTTCGAGAAAAAATTACCTCGCCTCAATATTCAAGTCTTCTTCATAAACCACCAAACCACTTAGCCTATTTCAATGATTCTAGACTTAATTTAAATTTTTTTGAGAGCATAATTTTTAAATTGCATTATTTCCTTTTAACTTCTTTTAAGCTAAAGTTTTTTGTATAAATCCAATCCATCTTTGTTAAACTAACAAAAAAAAAATTTTTGCTTTCTATTTTATTTTTTCTAGAAGTCTTTTTGAAACTGTTCCTCTATTCATAACATTTCATAAATTACGATTTAATTCTTTAACCTCAGATGTTTATTTTGATCTTCCTTTTAATTAAGTCAAGCGGTAGCTAAACTTAGGATTTCTTTTATTCCTTATAAGTTCATCTCCAACTTTTGCTCTGGAATAGCAAAAGCTTAAGTATGGGGGTATTTGATGAATTGTAAATATACCTATTTTTGTGTACATTAATTTAGTTATTTTCATTTATTTTTGTCTTTTTTACTTATTTTTATTCAATAAATTGCTCCTATTTTTGTAAATAATATACTAACTTGTTCTATTTTATTTTGCAGGAAAAAATGAAAAATCTGCCAAAATTGACATGTCACGCCCGTGACATGTTGGTCACGCCCGTGACCTGGGCGTGACACGTCAAAATCCCGTGAATCTGCAATTTTCGAGGAGCAAAGCGTCGACACGCCCGTGTCACCCGAGTCACGCCCGTGACCCATGCCCGTGACCATCCAGATCGACGGAATCGCACTCAACGATCGTCGACCCAGCTGACACGCCCGGCGACACGCCCGTGTCACCCGACACGGGGCGTGACCCAAGCCCGTGTTCACTCAACTCGACACTTTCAGCTCGACGATCGTCGAGTGTCGACACCCGCCTGTCACGCCCAGAGTCACGCCCGTGACCTGGGGCGTGACCTTTCCAGCTAGCCCGACAAGACCTGCCCGAAGACTTTCGGCGCGCACCGCGCCCAGATCCACCTGCCTGTCACGCCCCCGGTCACGCCCGTGACCAAGGGCGTGACCTCTGCGAGACCGACACGTGTCCAGCCAAAGTCAACTTTCCCGTCAAATCGCCGGCCGCCTTCGCAAATAGTACTGTCACGCCCCCTGTCACGCCCGTGACCAAGGGCGTGACCCATGAAAATTTTTTCTATAAATTCAGAGGTTCTGCTCTGAATTCCTGTTCCACTTTTTTGAACCATTTTGTATAGGGGAGATGCTGTTTAGATGATTCCAAGGGTTATGTAAGGGATTTTCTCCCATCTTCTTAGTTTTTATTTATGTAACCTTCTTTTTTAGTTAATAAAATATGTTGTTTTCTCCCTTTATATGGTTTTGGATGTCATCTAAACGCTTCTCTTATGCAATCTTATTTTTCATTTTGTTTTAACTTAGCTTTTTCGTTCTCCTTTATACGTGTGTGTGTGTGTATGAGTTTAACTTAGTTTTATTTCTTTCATAATCTTTATAGTTTAGCTTTTCCGTTCATATAATGTTCATCCTTATGAGTTTATAAAAACGTTTTGAAAGTGATTTTTTCTCCTTTTCGCTAGTTTTGTTCGTTTTTATCCGTAAAACTTTTTACTCCTTTTAACTTTATTATCACTTTTCTAGCATTTTTATAAAGTTATAAGAATGAAAATATAGTCGTTATAATTTTTCGTGCACTTCGATTTTCGTTTTAAGCTTTTGTCCGTTTAATTTTTTCGTTCTCTTTTTATGCATTTCTACCGCATTCTAGCGGTAGAAATGTATTCGTTTTTATTTTTCGAGCACTTTCATTTTGCGTTTATTTGCAAACTTTTTCGCTCCGTTTATTTTTTATTTTCGTTTTTTATGCATTTCTACCGCATTCTAGCGGTAGAAATGCAGTTGTTTTATTTTTTCGGTAACTTAGTTTTTTTTGCAATTTTTTATGTGTGCGCATTTATTTCCGCCTACTCGTTAAGAGTTAAATGGCGCTTTGCTTTATTTCAATTCTGTCGTGTGTGTGAGTGTGTTTTATTTTCTTGTAGAGTGCGTGTGTTTTCATTTCAGTAGAGTGCGTGTGTTTTCATTTATGTCGAGAGAGAGTGTGCGTGCGTTGCATTTATTTTGTCCTACTCGTTTGAGTAGGACCCGCAGTTATTTTCTCCTACTCATTTGAGTAGGACTTGCGTGTGTGCGTTTTACTGCTTTCATTTCTCCCGCCCACGCAGTTGCGCCGGGACTCGCAATTTACTGCTTTCTTCAGTCCTACTCGTTTGGGTAGGACTTGCAATTTTCAGCTTTCATTTACTGCTTTATTTTACTGCTTTCATTTCCTGCTTTCCATTTTCTGCTTTATTTACTGCTTTCCTCGCAAGCCGTCCCCATTCCGATGAGTGGCTAACAGTTCTTAGCCCTCGCCATCGAAGAGCATTGGGACAGATAAAATAGCTTAAAATAATTAAAGGTCGTATTTTTCTAATTAATTAAAAGTACTTAAGGTTTGCCCGGGGTTAACGACGCGTAGGACCACATATCGATGTGTGGGCCCTATTTCCGTTTTCCATACGCTCGCCGAGAGGCCGTGCGTATGGACAGATCACCCCTTGGCAAAGAGAGTTCCGCACTAACCCTCGAGAGAGGAGGCGCGCCAACTCTACCGGATTGGGTTCCCCACCCAATAGCGGGGTTCTTAGCGTAATGCGGGCGTTAAGAGGAATCCTTCGTCGGACTAGCGTTCGGTCGAATAGTCTTAGCGTTCAGGTGAGCGATAGTCCTAGAGATAGGTGAGCTCATTTTAGTGGAACCTCCACGGCCAAGTCTCCGCCTTAATTAATTAGAAATTTAGGAGCTCTTTTTATTTAAAGTCTATTTTAGTTCAATTGTTTTTTCGGTGCCATCGAGCTAAGCTCTTCATCGGCACCACCTTCATGCTTTCTTTTTATTGCTTTCATTTTCTTTCCGCCATTTTCTGTATTTTTATATAAAATATCCCGACAAGATAATTATCGGTAAAATAATAGTCCCCTCCAGGGAAGAGTAGAAATAATCGAACCGGACCCGAGAACAATACGACCTCGATATTCCACCCGGAATATCCTGTACTACTCACGATAGGTGCACTTGCCTCCTTTCGTTAAAACTCGATTTCTAAACCCTTTTTATATCCAAAATAAATAAAATAAATACGCGCGACCCGTTTTCTTAAATAAATTCACTTCCGCCTTTTTCTCAAATAAACGCGCCGGGTCGCCGCGTGACCGCAAATAATTTCCGAGTTTTAACCACCAGGTGGTCGTAGATCGGCTAACGAAGGTGTCACATTTCATTCCGCATAGGAAGGATGATCCGGTGGAGAAGTTGGCAAACCTTTATGTGGATAACATTGTACGGCTTCACGGTGTGCCCCGCAGCATCGTGAGTGACCGAGATGGGTGGTTCACGTCCAATGATTGGAGGCTTGTGCAGCAAATGTTGGGAACAAAGTTGAAATTCAGCACAGCCTTTCATCCGCAAACGGATGGGCAGACCGAGAGGGTCAAGAGAACTATGGAAGACATGCTTCGCATGTGTGTCTTGGATTTTGGGAAGCAATGGGAAGACCATCTTTATTTGGTGGAGTTCGCATACAACAATAGCTACCAAGCGAGTATTCAACTGGCGCCCTTCTAGACCCTATATGGTAGAAAATGTCGCACGCCGTTGTCTTGGCTAGAAACGAGCGAGTCAAAGTTGTATAAGCGATTAGAAGTGGAGGATGCTACTTCTTTGGTGAGAACCATTCGGGAGAGGTTGCTTATCGCTCAGGACCGGCAAGCGAAGTACTATAATGCTAAGCACAGGAACGTGGAGTTCGCTGTGGGCGACCATGTGTACTTAAAGATCAAGCCTTTCAAGGGTTTCTCGCGGGTGAGGTGATTGAAAAATCTAAGCCCGAGGTACCTTGGGCCGTTTGAGGTTCTCGAGCGAGTTGGTGAAGCAGCCTATCGGTTGAAGCTTTCAGTGGAGCTTGGTGGATTACATGATGTATTCTATATTTCGGTGCTTCGAAAGGCGGTGCAAGAGCCTACGCAAGTGATCGCGGTTGATCAAGTGCCGGTGGATAATGGGCTGACGACAAATGTCAAGCCCGTGTGGATTGAGGACTCGGAGGTCAAGTGGCTACGTAATAAAGAGATCAGGATGGTCAAGGTCCGATGGGACAATTGCGGTCGTGAGGAGCTCTTTTGGGAATGAGAGCATACTATGCTTGACGAGTATCCGGAGTTGTTCCACTAAGGTACAAATTTTGGTTTTGTACATGTCTTTCCTTTATATAATTTCGTGGACGAAATTCTTTTAAGAGGGGGAGAGTTGTAACGCCCCGAAACTCAAAAGAGCGATGGGGGACATTTTGGGCCAGTTTTGGGTTCTGGCAGGAGGCACACGGCCTGGGACACGGGTGTGTCCCAGGGCGTGTCAGGCTTGTGTCGTCGAGTTGGTCGAGAGGTCGACGAATTTTGCTCAACGAAGTGTCGAGACAGGGCACACGGCCTACAACACGGGCGTGTCACAGGGCGTGTCGACCTGTGTCAACACTCAACCCGCGAAGTCAACATTTTGCGCTCGACGAAGTGTCGAGACATACCACACGGCCTGCGAAACGTGCGTGTCACAGGGAGTGTCGACCCGTGTCGACACTCGTTCCGGGGAGTCGACGAATTTTGCTCAACGATGTGTCGAGACAAGGCACACGGCCTAGGACACGCGCATGTCCATGGCCGTGTCGTCAGGTCGACGAACATCGCTCGACGAAGTGTCGAGTGTCGAGACCGTGTACATGGCCTGGAGCCTAGGCGTGTTGAGGTAGACACGGGTTAGGACACTGGCGTGTCCAAGAACCCATGTAGTTCTCCCGTTGTTTTCGGGATAAATCGATGGGGGCACACGGCCGGCCACACGGCCGTGTCAGTTGGAACACGGGCGTGTCAGGTCGAACACGGGCGTGTTCGATGCCCGTGTGTGGTTCCAGGCACGTCTATTTTGACGGCGAATGAGGCACACGGCCCTGGACACGGGCGTGTGCCAGGCCGTGTTCGGTCCAGATTGGACATTTCAGGCCCGAATCAAAGCCGTTCGTTTCTTTAAGTTGGGATAAAATGGCTGGGGGTTATTACTGATGGGATATACCCGGGATTGGACCTTAGAAACCCTCACTTTTACTTGAGTGGTTATCTTTCTAAAGTATAGAGAGAGAGGAGAGCCAAGGAAGAAAGAAGAAGATAGATCCGGCCATTGGAGGAGCTTCGAAGCTCCAAATCGCGAGCTGACTCCGGATCCACGGAGGCAAAGAGAGTGCGATGCTTTTCATCTGCTTACTTTTCCATGGCGTCAAAGAAGAATGCTATGGTAACGATTCTCTTCTTGAGCATGTGAAGCTCTCCTTCTTTCCATAGGAAGCCCGCTCTCGCGAGTTTGCGGTGAGTTGGAGGCGTTCCTTCGGGTAGATATGTAAAGTCCACGTTGTTTAGAGTCTGTATTCGAGAACGGACATATGCATGATGTGTGAAGCCTACCCGGACATGTTGGTCTGGATCGGTGATGTTGCATTGCATAAATGCCGGAGAAGACTCTGCGCGATTGGTTGTTTTTTGGGTTTTCTACATGGTAGATTGCAATAGGGAGCCTTGGGGATTAACCCAAAGGTGCACCCGGAAAACTGGGCGGATGCTTGATCTTGCCAACTTGTGGGCCTAGGAGCCAACTTGTACATAACTGGGTTATGTAATATTGTACGTTCGAATCACGGGCTTCGGGGAAACTTAACTCGTGCCGATGATATTTAAGTGTCGTGGCAAGTGTGCAATGGGTTGAGTGAGAACCGTTCCTGCTTTATGCCGAGGGCATAGAGGTCGGGTCTTGCTGTCGATGACATTAAAGTGTCATGACATTGGCTGTTAATGACATTAAAGTGTCGTAACATCTGCCCAAAAGACCATTTTGCTCATGAGATATTGCCGTCCTGGAGATGGTGGTGAGTTAGCGGCTTAGACTACGATCACCGAGAATGTGCCCTGAGAGCACGGGGCGTGTGGCCATGTGTACCAACGCCTGTGATGCAATGAGTTGATATATTGCTCGCTTATGCTAATGATATGCAGGGAAGGAGAATCGCCGCCCCGAGTTGGGGGCGGGGTCGTTATAATTTGGTCAGCATTGCTATCCGTTGCCTTTGTTTGCCACCGTGCGGTGGTTTTGTTGCTTGCAGGTGCTGCTGGACCAAGCGGTCAATAGCGGGATAAAGCCCAAATTGCGAAGCCGGCCCTCGAAGGCCTAATTAGAATGTTTACTGCTTTTACTCATGTATGACCGGCCTGCGTGCCGTGGTTTGTAAAACAAGTAATATTGGAGTAAACCATTTTGTAAGGTCTTAAGGCTTGTACTCGTGTATGTACGACATTCCTATTTGGTATTAGTGAACATTAATGCTTTTGTGATGGGTTCTTTATTACAACTTATTAATCTGCTTCTGCTAGAATGCACTGAGTAGGACGTGATGATTGGTTGGATGGTTTCCATGAGTAACCACCCGGTGTGTCTGTGGTATATGGCGTCGTGCCCCGGCCGGAGCTACTGCTATATGCTATGCGACGGATAGGGGGTGTTACAACAGTTCCCATGAATGGGAGTTGTATGAGAAGTCCATGACCAAAAGGAGGATCTATGACAGAGAATATGGAAGAAATAAAGCAGCTGCTCCTCCCAGACCACCCAAGTATTATCCTAAACCTTACAGCTATCAAAGAAGACAGCAAGAGAAACAAGACAAGCAACATCATCAGAGGTAGCCCAAAAGACTCATGAGCTATGGAAATGGATTTTAGTTGTTAATGATATTTCTGGATAATCATATTTATATAATTCAAAGTTTATGATCTTATTATCTTTTTCATAGTTCTTTGATTGCTTACACTGCTTTATTACTTAGCATTCTCTTTATGTCCATAATTCATCTTAGTGTAAAGGGTTCTGACATCTACAAATAGGGGGAGATTATTGGGTATTGTATCCATACTCACCCAGATTTGATGAAGTCACCCTTGAATTAAGATGAATTAAGTTGTATTTGATGCTTGGTTTGAGTTATGTGTTTGCAGGATTCTAATGGGAAGTGTAGAACAATGTCAGTCTACAATGGGTCACAAAACACAGGACCATACAATGTAATCCCTCATTGCGTGTTCCAAAGTGTTGACTCATGTGTAGCCTCTCTATTGGGATACACTTCATATTCAAGTCCTGGAGACTATGTGAAAAGACTTGAAGCTGATTTCCCCTAGAAGAAGAAAATCTGTCAGAAAAATTTCCCTAAGTAAAGTACTCGAGTAGTTCCTTACTTACTCAAGTAAGTTAATGAGTTTATACTCGAGTAGTAATTCACTTACTCGAGTAGTTAAAATATACTTGAGTTGTCCAATTATGGCTCTCGAGTAGTTCATCTTGTATACTCGAGTTGTTTCATTTTATCCCTCGAGTTTTCAGATTTTCTCTTCTCAAATTTGTCTAAGTGAAATACTCGAGTAGTATTATATATACTCGAGTAGTTCTATCTTCTGTCTTGAGTAATTGGATCCTGACTCTCACGTAGTTCCTACATACTCGAGTAGACTAAATCATATACTCTAGTAGTTCATCTACTACTCGAGTAGTCCAATGCTTTTACTCGTGTAATCCAGAATTCTATTCCAGAAAATTTCTCTAAGTGAATTACTCGAGTAGTTCATGTTATATACTCGAGTAGTTCATTCTGTCTCGAGTAGTTCATGTTATATACTCGAGTAGTTCTGTTTTCCTATTCCGGAAATTTTCTAAGTATTTGTATCAAGTAGTCTCTTATATACTCGAGTAGTTCATTCTTATATACTCGAGTAGTATTTCTTGTACTCGAGTAATTTACTCCACCACTCGTGTAAGTACTTAAGTACTCGAGTAAGTCATTTTTATTACTCGAGTAACTGAGTCTTTCTTATTCTTATTTACTCGAGTAGTTGACTCCATGTACTTGAGTAATGATTTCTTTTCACCCGAGTAATTTTTCTCATGTACTCGAGTAGTCATCTTCTACTTACTCGAGTAGTGCTGCATATACTCGAGTAGTTCTGCTTGACTCGAGTAATTTACTTTGAACTTTTCAGAAATTCTTTAAGTCCAGACTTAACGGTCTTATTCTTAGACAATAACGTGATTGGTCCACGTGTCTCTCTCATAATGACTAATTTAAGTCTAATCTTTTCTTCTCTTATAAAAGGTCTTGTCAAACCGACAAACCCTAAGTTTTTCAAAGACAATTATTCTAAGAAAGTTTTTGCAGCCGTCTCTCTCAAAAGAATTCTGTCTCCTCTTTCTCTCTCCAAGAACGAAACTCGCCGCCGCTGGCATCACAAATTTCTGACCGGCTAAGGTTTCAACTTTTTAGATGATTCAGATTAAGAAGACTCTACAGATCAAGATCTCCGTTCAACGCTTCATCTTCTCATTCGATCGTGTAAAGTCGAGAAGTTCCAGATCTGATATTGCCGATATTCTTCTTCAATATTCTGATAAAGTCGCACGCCTAGAAGAAGGAATTTCTGATTTTCTGTTGCAAATCTGAACAAGAGAATTTGTTGTTTGTATTTCTGTACTGCTTTATTTCATTATTGTAGGGGAAGATTTCTCCGAGTGTAGGAGTTTTCAACTCTGAGATTGTACAAAGTTTTGCCTTCCAAGTGTAGATCCGTTTGTGGATCGAGTTTGTAGGAACATTGTTCCGCGGGTAGGATTGTTTTCCAATCCGAGACAGTGGAGTAGCTGAGTCTAGTGTATTGCTAGATCGGTGAGGGAAAGTGGATGTACCCAAGGTTGGCAAACCACTATAAATCTTGCCTCGTCTGTATTTCCTTATTTGGTAGATAGATTTGTGCTTTGGTTGAGATTTTTTTATTCCGCAAAAAGATGCCCAACTCACCTATTCACCCCCTCTAGGTGATTTAGGTTGACAATTATTATCTTTCAGATACCTCGAGCCACCTTGCTCCTTCGACTCTGCCTCTATCAATCTTTCCAACTTCTTGACAAACGCCGGGTTGGTCTCCTCAGTTGCTATCTCCTCTAACGCCCTTTCCATCAGTTCCTCAAAGGAAAGGGGGCCTTTCGGGTCTGGCTCATCTAGAAGAACACCTTGCGCAACCCCACCGTGAACGTCATTTAGAGGGCATTCCCCGACATCTTCTGGATATCTAGGATCTCCTCTTGGAACCTGTCAATGTAATGGGCCAGTGACTCCTCGGCCCCCTGCCTTATTAGGAAGATGGACTAAGGACTCTTCTTTCTCTTCTTGGAGGTGGAGACGAGAAGCTGAAAGCTCCGGCTCAAGTACTCAAACCCAAAAATTGATCTCGGTGGGAGTTGGTGGAACAAGTCCCTTGTCTTGTCCTTTAACGTGATTTTGAAGAGGCGACACTTGAAAGTATCCGTCATCAGCCTGATGGAAACAGCATCCTCAAACCAATGCAGGTGCTGGACGGGGTCATCCTTCCCGATATAGTAATCCATGTCGGGCTCTCTAAACCCCTCGGTAATGGGAGCTGAGATGATCACCTCGCTGAAGGGTAACCACCTGAGGGGTGGTCTCGCCACCTCTACTCATGCGACCTACTCGCATGGAAGGCTGACACTCGTCAGGCTGGAGAACAACTCCCGGTCGGTCAGGTCTCGCTAGGCCCCGTCTCCCATCCTCTCCTTCCCGGGATGTCTTCCTGGCGCACTTTCTTCTCCCCCTGCTTGCGCCTAGACCCCTGGGAGTCGACTCATCGAGAGGGGGGAGATAGCTCCTGGGGGTTTGAGTGGAGCTTCCACGCCGAGGAGCAATACTTCGCAACATCTCCATGATGCCATGGATGGATACCATGAACTCTTCCCTCCACACAAATGGTCCTGGGTTGTGGAGCTCGTCGAGATCCTCCCTTACTCATTGACCCCTAGCCATGACACTCTCTGGAGATCTTCTGTGTTGGTCACTCTCCACACTGACCGCACCAAGATGTTGAAACAGAGAAATCGGTCTCTGTGGAGTTCGGGGTCCCTAAATAGGGGTGACCCCACACTTACTGCACTCTGGAAAATATCACGTACAAAAGGCTCAAGAAACTAGGAATAGACCCTCGACTCAAGCGTAGAGGTCCCACCTAACTCCCTGAAGACCTTGGTGATCTCCCCCTCCCTAGCCAATATTGAGCTAGGTGCCTTGGAGAATGAAGAAAGTGGGATTCAAGTGGCTGAGAAGCAATGCTCTCCAAGGCACCCTAAGGGTCTATTTATAGTTTTCTGGGAATGACCTGCAAATAACCAATCTTCGTTGTCCCAAAATTACTGACCGTCCCCCGGGTTGGACTACCAACAACCAAATCCCTCTGTTTTGAACAGCTATTCACAGCCGGCTAGGGGCAAAAGGGGCAGGCACTCAAGCCCGGCGAGCTAGGCTGGGTGAGCACTATGCCGGGCGAGCTGACGGCCTGGGGTGAGCTGGGCAGCCTGCAGGCTGGGGCGGCTTACGAGCTGGGGCGGCCTGCGAGATGGGGCGGCCTGCGAGCTGGGGCGGCCTGCGAGCTGGGGCGGCCTGCGAGCTGGGGCGGCCTGCGAGCTGGGGCAGCCTGCGAGCTGGGGCGACCTGTGAGCTGGGAAGGCCTGCGAGACGGGGCAACCTGCAAGCTGGGGCATCCTGCGAGCCGGGCGACATCTCACCGCACCTACCCCTGGCAACAGGTCGGGGGGAGGCAAATATTGCATCCCCCTTCTACTATATTCCGAAGGCTGACCCTAAATTGTCACCTAAGAGTGAAAAATCCTCAAAAAGCTTAAAACCGCACTGCAAGCCTCACGGCTTGTTTTGGGCCCTCTCTTCGCAAATACGGTGTTGTACAGATACATCCACTATCCCTCCCACCTTTCTAATAGAGTGTTATACAAGGCCAATATCTCGAATCTCGACTCCAAGACCTTACAACATAGATCCCTTGGGATCTCTCAAATTCCTCCAATTCCTACCTCAGGCCCAAGACCCTACCACTCAGAGAAACTGATTCTCCTATAGCTCAATAATTCATAGATCACCCACCTCAGACTTTAATCAAATTCCTATAACTCAAGCTAGTAGGATAGCCCTACACTCAGATCCACCATAGGATTCTACCTCAGAGAATGAATCTCCTACAACTCGGGCACACAGGCCCTACCTTAGATCCATAGAAGGATACTACACTCATATCTACAGAAGAATCCTACACACAAATCCACAGAATGATCCTACCTCAGCCTTTATAGTGCAGGCTTATAACTCTGATCAAGAATGATCTTACAGAGAGAATAAGTTTATTGGAAGGAATGACTCTAGAGAAGTTATCTCTGAGTCAGCCTCGTCCTGAACTGAGAAGACTCACTCCTATCTTCTTCATAGAACCAAGAGAAGATCTTCAAGGTTGGTTCTACTTTTGCTGAGAAGTAACTATAGAGGTTGCTTCTTCTTACTCAGAAAGAAATCTTCCTGACCTCGATGTTGAAGATGTGATTATCAACAACTAACTGTCTGAACTTCTCATACCAATAGTAAGAGTATTTTCTTCTAGATCTATAAGTCGAGAGGAAGAAGATCAAGGTCAAGGCTCTAGTTTCCAAAAGTTAATTTATTTTTCCTCAGAAATCTACTTTTGTATCTCGCCGTCCAATGGCTCTATACTCAGTATGAGCTGGCTAGAAACGACAACTTCTCCATCCATTTTTCATTTACTGTTGTACTAAAGGCAAGCGTCACCTTTTGTCTGCTAGCAAGAAGATCCTGCGATATTTGAATTTCTGTTGATGTCAGCATGACTCGGCTCCTGTGGACTTAGAAAATTCAAGACATTCTGTAAAGGCGTTGAGTATAGCCTTTCCACTCAACGCTAAAGTACTTAGCTGAATTTTACCACTTGAGGCATTGAGTGGGTTGAGTGAGCCTTCATCACTCAACACATATAGACTTTTATAGTCAAGCAACTTAGGCGTCGAGGGAGCCATCATCATTCGACGCTTCTAGACTTAGTTTGATTTCTTTGAATGAAGGAGTTGAGTGCATCTTCTTCACTCAACGCTTTCTACCTTTACCTGGATTCTTGATGAGGCATGGAGTGGCCTGTATTCACTCAATGCTTCTGTACTTAGTTGAATTGTCTATTGCGTAGGTGTTGAGTGAACTGCCTTCACTCAACGCTTCTGGACGTGGACAGATTTATTGACAGCAACACTGTAGCTTTGACTATTTGTATTTCTATTGATGCTTTTGGTTCTAGCTGTTGAGTGAACTGCCTTCACTCAATGCTTCTGGACTTGACCAGATTTATACTTTGTCAATACTGACGCTTTGACTACTTGAGCATCATTCGATGCTTTTAGTCTCTTGACGTTGAGTGAACTTCCTTCATTCAATGCTTCTGGACTTAGCCAGATTTTGGTTTGTCAGCATCCTGTCATGAGACCATCTGTCTTTGTGACTCAGATTGCCCGTCAAATTAGTTCAATAGAGAACAATATGCATACATTGAACTTAGGGCTTGCATCAAATACATTCATGTGTATACCATTGACTTGTGGGCCTTCTTAAAGTCTAGGATATTGTGATCAATGGACCCAACAGTTAGTACCTGCCTAACCGCTCCTGATATCCCAGCATGATAACCATAATTGTGCCTTTTGATGATCAATAAAGGCTTGACCACTATTGAGGTTTGGAGGTTTCCAGGTGCTATCTTATTTGCGGCCAGGTGGTTAGAATCAATCTAACTGCTGCTCCCTGAAGTTGTCTACTGCATCTAGACGGATAGAAACCAGACCAAACATGTTGATATCTCAAGCTATGTAATCGTGTGATTTGCTTGTCTAACTGCACAGCCGCTGTGGATAGTTTTTTATCTATAATCCTAGTTTCTTGCATCAGGTGTCGTGTATTCTCACTCTTGTTTTTTTATCTATACCCTATTTTTTTATAAATATAGGACATACCCTTGTATTATTTACCTTTTAGAGCAATACAAATTCCAATTATTTAGTAGTTTTTCACATGATATCAGAGATAATTGGTCTATTTGCTCTAATTTTTGTTTTCTCGAGAATGTTGTAGTACAAGTGGTGTCTGTTTGTTTTACCGCCCGATCTTCTCTTGCTGTAGTTTTCTTTCATAACTGCGCTCTTCTCCTTCTTTCTTCTTACCACGGTCTCTATTTTCCGCAGTCTCTCGTCTCTTTCTGCACTCCCACCCTTCCCCTTACTTGCATTTTCACCGACAAGTTTCTTTGCTAGCCACTATCTCTAACTCTGCGGTTAGAGTTTCTCTGTTATGCTTTGTGTCTTTTTTTGAACAAACATATTTTTTAGCTGCGTAGTTAGATCATTATGTCTGTTTTCTCATTTTTTTATGGATACTCCGACCCTCTTTTCATCAACTTAGTCTGTTCCTCCTTCTCGAATTGCTCCTTCTCTCTCCACTCCTTCCGCCAATTTTGGTACTGCTTCTATGCTCAATGGCCTAGATTATCCTGACTGGAGTGTTTTCTTTGTCTTTCTGTTATGCTCTTAGCGTAAGAGCCATCATATAATTGATCACCCTCCTACCTACAAGACTGCGTCCTTTGATGACTGGGATGCCAGTGATGCTCTAGTGAGAATGTGGCTTGCTAACATCTTGTCTGATGAATTTGTTCTCGTCATTCAACATGATACGACGGTTAAGGCTATCTGGAACCATCTTGCTACTCTGTACTCCAAGGGAGCTGAAACTTTACGCATATATACATTATATGCGGATCTTTTTGACCGACCTGTCATGACTCATGTTGCTGTTTATCAGGAAGAACAAGCTCTTAGTGCAGAGCTTCTTCAGCATCGCCCCTTTTCTACTGATCTCGCAAAGCAACATAAACACTTCCTGGAACTTCTGGTCGTGTGTTATTTGCTTTATTTGACATAATCTTATGATATAATTCGACAACAAATACTTATAGAGCTTGACACTCCTACTCTGGATGTCACTGCTCCATGCATTTCAGTTGTTACTACTCTTCTTTGGCATCCTTTGCTTACCTCTCCGCCTCCTCCTAACATTGTTGCTCATCCATATCATCATGATATTATTAGTGGTCATGGATGTCGCTATGGTGGATGTAGTCCCTCTAGATATCTCTGTTGGTTCAAGCATCTACATCTTCGACCCGCTACGGGTGACAGTACCTTTGATAAGTCCACTTATCTTGCTACCTATTCAGGTAGTGCACATATGGCCACTATGGGTAGGTGGCTCATTGAAACTGGTGCTGATAATCTTATGACAAGCAATACTCAACTTTTCTCTCTTCTGGACAAATATAATCGATCACCTCTATTTTTTATTACGGATAGTTCTCCATCCGCTATATGTGGATAGGGAACAGTGCATGCTAGACCATCTCTACAACCTGAGGACACATTCTACGTCCCAACTTTTCCATGCAACTTAATTTATACTACCTTTCTATGTAAAAAACTAAATTGCACTGCTACTTTCACCTCAGCTACTTGTTCTTTTTAGGATCCTCACACCAAGGAGACGATTTCTACTCGGACTGAAAGTGACGACATATTCTACCTTGATAATGTGTCTGCCTTTTCTGCTTTTACTTCTACAGTGGCATCTTCACTTGGGTCATCCTCCTCCTCGACTTCTTTTCTAGATCATCCCTGATCTACCTTGTGGAGGCTCTTCTCTCAGTTATAAATCTTGCCAACTCGGTAAACACCATTGTTCATCATTTCCAACAAAACAAGGACGTAGTTCTTCTTGCTCTTTTGAACTTGTTCATTCTGACATTTGGGGTACTGCTCCTACTAAATCTAGTGGTTTTTGTAGTTTGTATTTTGACACATATATTGACGATTTTTCTAGATGCACTTGGTTGTACTTGTTGACAGAACATTCTGAAATTTTTTCTATCTTAAATACTTTTTTTAATGAGATACGTACTCAGTATCATGTTCATATTAAAGTATTTTGTACTGATAATGCCAAAAAGTATCTTAGTCATCAATTCTCAAGTTTTTGTATATATCGTGTCATTATACATCAAACTAGTTGTCTTAATACCTCTCAACTGAATGGGATTGCTGAATGCAAGAACGACCATCTCCTTGATGTGGCTCGCACTCTTCTCACTCAGATGAGTGTAACTCAATCCTATTGGCCATTCTTCTTTCTTGTTATCTCATCAACCAAATTCCATCTTGGGCTCTTGATGGCAAAACTCCTTTCTCCATTTTGTAACCCGATGCCACATCATTTCCTTTAGCTAAATGTGTGTTTGGTTGCACAGTATTTGTTCACTCTCCATCTCCTAGTTATGACAAATTCTCTCCTCGCTCCGTTAAGTGCATCTTTCTTGGCTACTATCTTATACAAAAAGGATACTGGTGTTATGGCCCTCTTCTCTGAAAACAATATGTTGTCATAGATGTCACTTTTTTGATGATGTTCCTTACTTTTCTCGCACCTCTTCTCTCCTATCATTAGATGATCCGTTTCTCTAACTATTATCTTTGCACTTCTACTTGAACTTGTGCTTCTTCCTCCTACACCAGTCTCTGATTCTCCTTCTTTTGCTCCTTATACTACTTCTCTACCCGAACCATTACTGACTGTTTTCAGGCCAGCAATCTCTTCGATGGATGGATCTGATAATATAGACAAGCCAAACCTTGATCTTCTGATTGCCCTTCAAAAAGGTGTTCATACATGCACTCAACATCCAATACATGATCATGATTCTTATTCTCGACTATCTCTTTCTTGCAAGAGTTTTGATATCACTCTCTCAGATAATGCCATCTTCACTACCTATCAAGAAGCTCTGATATTCCTCATTAGAAATACGCTATAGTTGAAGACATGAAAACTCTAAATAAACGGGGTACTTTGAATCTTATCCCTACCCCTCCAGGGGCTGATGTGGTTGGCTATTATTGGGTCTTTGTGATCAAATTTCTTCCTAATGGTACCACCGATCTCTATAAAGCTCGACTAGTTGCCAAAGGTTTTGCTCAAAAATATGATATGGACTTCTTTAACACCTTCTCTTTAGTTGTTTGGATTACAATGATCTGTGTTCTCTTTTTTGTGGCCATTAACAGAGATTAGGAGAAGTCTCAGTTAGATATCAAGAATGTCTTCCTTTATGTATATCTACAAGAGATAGTCTATATGGAGTAACCTCTTGGGTTTGTTGCTTAAGGGGAGTCTCAGGTGTGTAGGTTGATGAAGGAAATTTATGGACTTATGCAAAGCCTACGGGCCTGGTTTAAAAAGTTCAGTAAAATTATCTCTATTATTTGGTTTACTCGAAGTTCTACAGATCACTCCCTATTCATATACAATAATTCTACAAGGCTATTTGTTTTGATGTTTATGTGGATGATATTCTTCTTACAGGCTTGGCTATCCTCCTCCACTTGGCGTTGCTGTTGCTGCTCCATCGATGGGGTGTCCTCTGAAAATGGTAGACGTCGCAACCATTAGTCATAAAGACTAAGTGATTATCACATCCGCTCACCCCAGCGACTCTTAGGCATCAGGCGAAGAAAGATAAGAAGGTGCTCAATATAGCATTATTATATATCAACATTCAAGTGGCAAGACCGTTATTGTATGGCAGTTCATATATGTAAGCATTAACACATTTAAACTATAAGTATGAGTAGTAATCAACAATAAATAACAAGTAGTCCACGCTAAGAACACATTATTTATAGTGGCAAGATCGTTATATGTATGCAAGTCAGCATTCCTCAACGAGAATCTAAAAGAGGAAGTATACGTAGCACAACCCCTAGGTTTTGTCAACTTTACTTTCCTTGATTATGTTTACTATCTGAACAAAGCTATTTATGGTTTAAAACAAGCTCCCCGAGCTTGATGCAAATCTATGTCGACGATATTATTTTTGGCTGTATAGAAGACAACCTTAGAAAGAATTTTCCAAACTTATGCAAGTGAAGTTTGAAATGAGTAGTATGTGAGAACTAAAGTATTTCTTAGGACTTCAGGTGAAATAATTTGAAGATGGAATTTTCATCTCTCAGACGAAGTTCATGAAAGTGTTACTTAAGAAATTCAGAATGGATAACGCAACCTTGATGAGGATTCCAATGGGTTCAACTATGTTGATGCGTGTAAATCGGCAAGCGCACCGGTCGCACAAGTAATAAAGTTGGGAAAAAATCCTCGAGTGTCGGTCTCTTGAGGAATGAAATTAGCGTAGAGTGGCAACAGTTCAAAAAATATTGTTATGAGGGTTATACGTAGAAAAAGAGCAAAAAGGGGACTTGAGAGATTGTGGTTGTTTGATCTAATAAACTAGGAAACGCTATGCGGGTCGAAGGCACCGCTTCGCAAGGTGAAGTGGGTGTTTCGGCCGCGATGCCGAACTTCGGTTGGGCAAGTGGACGGAAAGCTAATGGATAGAAGTGTTCTTGTGTGGGGTGCAATTAGGTATGACACGGGTATGGAGTGGATGTGGAGTGAGCGAGGCGCATTCACAGACACTACTCACAAGAATAAGAAAAATACTAACATCCCATTAGATATAAAATCAAACTTGATGTTCATTACAATGTTAAACCATTCCATACTACAGAGGAAGGGGAAGAGGAGTAAACCAAAAGAGAGTGAAGATCCACCGTAGGTCGTGGCCGTAGTAGCGAGTTGTCAATCTACTTTCGGGCTCAGTCCAAGGAGGCTTCCGGTACCAACGAGCTGTCACCTCGAAGGCCTTGAAGTCCATTCTCTAAGTTATCTTCTTCACCAACTCTGGTGGAAAGCTTGTAGTTGAAGTCGTTAATGGCCGAGGGCTTCGCCGGAGAGTTTGAAAAGATTCGGAGTAGCTAGCTATGAACTCCCGACGAAGGTGGAGGTGATGGAGCAGCTGGAGAAGTAAAATGGCGATACACGCGCACTCCCCGATCGCAGCAAATGACAGGCGTTGACCTAAATCGCGGAGCGGGGCCTTTAATATGGAGGTAGCAAAAGCAGTGCGCACGATCAGTGGTGCACGACCAGTGGTCGTGGGCATTGTTGGTCGATGATCTTGCGGCATTTCCAAATAGACCTGCAACCTGGATAAGCAGCATCAGCATATACGCGCATGATCAGTGGCGCACGACCAGTGGTCGTGTGCACTAAATCCACTGATCATGCAATTGGCAGGGACAGATTTACAGAAAGCAAGGGGTAAACATGCACGAGCAGTGGCGCACGACCAATGGTCGTGCGCACTATGGCCAGTGCTCGTGCGATTACCCGGGCAGGATTAGGAAAATGAGAATGTAATGCCCACGATCGGTGGCGCACGAGCAGTGGTCGTGCGTAATAAGTCCAGTGGTCGTGCGTAGTATTCCTGCATCATCGGGGTCTCCCAAGCGGTTCCGGAGCACGCACACAAACCCTGCACTAGAAGAAGAGGCATATAGGCCACCAAACGCGCAAACCACATTCCCGAGACCGGGCTAAAGAATAACAAAAACACAGAAACACAAAAAGCACACAGAAACGGGCCTATAGTGCACTTAATCGTGAAATAGGCATGTAAGCAAATATAATCAATAATGGCTCTCAAGTGTAGTGCTAAGACGATAAAAATGGCCCAGATAAGTCCAAAAATCAGTGTAAAATGTGGACTCATCACACCCCCAAACTTAACCATTTTCACGTCCCGAGCAAATCATCACTCCGTGGACTAGAAAATAGCTAAATGTCTGAGAAATTTCAAAAAGAAGTAAGACGAGAATTCAAATACATCAAGGGCATAGAAGATAGAATAAAAAAACTTTTTAATTATACGACGTAGTTTAAAGTATTCGACATACGTAAATAAATATTGTAATTACTCAAAATTAAAATGCTGGAGAATCTTGCGATCATGTGTAGGAAGAAAGTAGGCAGGCCACTATGGTGAGCATTGCCAAAGTTCGGGACTCAGGATCACCTCCAAAGGAATCCACCAATGTCAGGTACTATACGCTTGTACGTTCATACTCTGTCCACGGTACGGGTTAGACTTAAGCGTGAATCAATAGGACTTGTAGGGGAAAATGGGGCTTAAGCGAAGGCTTGGTAGTCAATGATAAACCTGAAGGCTACATGCAACCAAAGTGAGTAAATAAAAACCTAAACTAATACAGCCACTTATAAATGAATGTGTAACACACCCCCAAACTGAGCTTGAAAACCGGGCGTGTACACGGCCTAACCCGACCAAAATCAATAAATAGGATGGGGATAGAATTCTCAAAGCAATGCTTTCAGAAGTTTTTCTCTTTTTTTTTCGTTTTCGCTTAGCTGCTTTTTTATTTCTTTTCTGCGCTTGCAATCCCCTTACGTAGCAATCAACACGTGAAATAATTCAGCACCACCATAAACGATGTCCACATATCACAACCTTCGCAAAATAGTAAATATAAACAAGCTCAAGCATTTGATTGCGATGGTGGGTTTAGCTTCAGGCCTTGGTGAATGTGAGTGGAGCTGGATCAAAGAAGTGGTAGGCACAAATTTGGCATGCAACAGTTAACGGGTAGGAAAGGCTAAACAAGGCTCAAACTAGCCAAAATGATGGCCTACGTCATGCTAACGCTTGAGTAACCGTGCACCAATGCTTCGAGAGTAGATTAGGGCAAGTTCTTAGCCACCGAGAAAGATGATCCTTCCTCCCGACTAGAGTAATACGAGTCTAGTGGCAGCGACACACATTCCTACGTTATCGTTCGATTACTCCAGATTCAGATTTTGAGTAGTACAAACAATATTTACGTATACAGAAAAATTTAAATCAACGAGCATAAAGAAAAATTAATTCTATCATACTTCTACACAAACCATGAGTATTCGATTAGAAGCACTGCATGAGTTTTGAACTACTCAATCCTGAAATCCTAAGCCAGCACCACTATTTGAAAGCTTACACAAAAACAATACATTTGACGTGGGCTGTGCGCATGGATAAGAGCGCACTCGTGTGGGTGATTCAGTTTGTGCAACAGAGATCAAGAAATAATTAAACAAGAAACTGGTATGCAACAAAATATGTGGTGTAGTGACCACAGGCATGCTCCCCCCCCCCCAGACTTAAAGTCGACAACTAGTAAAAAAAAGCATTCCGAATATGATAAATAGCTCGGGTAGGAAGTACCTATGCTCAAAATTGAGCATACCAGTCATGCAATGAGATGTCCAAGTGCGGCCAAGTTGCCGCGCCTCAAAAATTCCTGCACCTGCGATTGAAGTATGTACGCCAAACAAAATATGGATGCAAAAATATATGAGTATATAAAAAGAACTCAAAACACAGCATAGGACCAAACGGTCCAACTTGGGTTGTCTCCCGAAAGCCCTTTTGTTTACCATCCTTAAGGTGGACCAAATACCTGTATTATCCGTTACAAGACAAAGTGTTTTGCAGTCTGAAGAAAAATAAATAAATTGAAAAGCTCAAATAGGTTCAAGAGGTACAAAATGTGGTGAAAAACGTGCAGGGGAGCTGCAAAGTGGAGTGGTGGTCCTCATTTGCGGTGCTGCCATTGTTGATCAAGGAGTGTCGCTATTGTTTTGCTTGGGGTCGACGAGCTGCAGGATTTGAGAGTCGCCGGTGGTTGCACCGCCATCATATAATTTTAGCCGGTGCCCATTGACTTTGAAATTGTCTCCGCTTTTCCCGGCTATTTCGATGGCGCCAAACGGGGAGACTCCGATCACTGTGAAGGGGCCGCTCCACCGCGATTTGAGCTTGTCGGGAAATAAGCGGAGGCGGGAATTGTACAGCAGGACTTGGTCTCCTGGTTGGAAGTCTTTGGGGATGATGTGACGATCATGCAATTTTTTGTTCTTTGTTTATATGTCCGGGCATTTTCGTATGCAAAATGTCAGAGCTCTTCTAATTCGTTCAGTTGAGTGTGGCGCTTATCTGCTGCGGCTTCGATGTCCATATTTAGTAATTTGGTTGCCCATAGCGCTTCGTGTTCTAGCTCGACCGGTAAGTGACAAGCTTTTTCATAGATGAGTTGAAAAGGAGTCATACCGATAGGGGTTTTGAAGGCGGTTCTGCACGCCCATAAGGCGTCGTCGACCTTCTTGGCCCACTCTTTTCTGTTGGAATGGATGGATTTTTTGATGATTCTTTTGAGCTCGCGGTTGGAGACCTCGACTAGCCCATAGGTTTGGGGATGATAGGCAAGAGAGATTTTGTGGTGGACTCCAAACTTCTTCATGAGTTGCAAGAACGACTTGTTGCAAAAATGGCTCCCGCCGTCGCTGATGATGGTGCGCGTGGCGCCGAATCTAGAGAAAATGTTCTTGTGTATGAAATTCAAAATGGTGCGAGCATCATTTGCGGCGACAGCTTCGGCTTCGTCCCATTTGGAAACATAGTCTACTACGACAATAATATAGAGTTTTCCATGCGACATTGGGAAGGGTCCCATGAAGTCGATTCCCAAAACGTCGAATGGTTCGCAGACGAGCATGTTGTTAAGAGGCATTTCATTCCTCTTGGAGATATTGCCTGTCCTTTGGCATTCATTGCATTTTGCGACGTATGCTTGTGTGTCTCTAAAAAGGGTTGGCCAAAATAGGCCACATTGCAGTACCTTGCGTGCTGTTTGGGTGGCGCCGAAATGATCGCCGGCCTCCCGATCGTGGCAGTGTGTTAAGATGGATTGAAATTCAGTCTCGGGTATGCAACGCCTGATGATGCCATCGTTGCAAGTACGGAATAGTAACGGGTCTTCCCAGAAATAATATTTGACGTCGGACAGTAGTTTTCGCTTTTGCTGCGATGATAGGTGAGGGGAGACAGATTTGAAAGCGCAGTAGTTGGCCATATCTGCTAACCACGGGATTGTCGGAGTGAGCGAACATATGGCGAATAATCTTTCATCCGGGAAGCAGTCGGCAATCTCGTTGCGGTTGCAGATGGGTACAACTCCTTCGGTGTCGCTCTCCAATCTTGATAGGTGATCGACGATGACGTTTTCGACCCCTTTCTTATCTCGGATCTCAATGTCATATTCTTGTAGTAGAAGAATCCAACGGATTAGCCGGGGCTTGGCATCTTTTGTTTTGAATAAATACCGTAGTGCGACATGGTCAGTGTAGACAATGACCGTAGATAACACTAAGTACGAGTGGAATTTTTCGAAAGCGAAGATAACTGCCAATAGCTCCTTTTCCGTAGTGGTATAATTCAGTTGAGCATCGTTGAGAGTCCTGCTGGTGTATGAGATAGTATTAAAGATTTTGTTTTTCCTTTGACCGAGCACCGCTCCGACTACAACATCGCTTGCGTCGCACATGACTTCGAAGGGCAAAGACCAATCTGGTGCCACCAAGATTGGAGCGGAGATGAGTCGGTCTTTGAGAGCCTCGAAGGCCTGCATACATTTTTTCTCGAAGTCAAACGGGATGTCCTTTGCCAGCAGATTTGTGAGGGGCTTGGATATTGATAAGAAATTACTGATGAATCTTCTATAGAAACCGGTGTGTCCCAAGAAGCTGCGGATCCCCTTGCGGAAGATGGAGGAGGAAGATTTTTGATGATGCTGACTTTTGCTTGGTCGACTTCGAGCCCCCGGTGAGAGACTTTGTGGCCTAAGACAGTGCCCTCGCGAACCATGAAATGACATTTTTCCCAATTCAAGACGAGGTTTGTATCCTCACAACGCTTCAGAGCTTTGGCTAGATTCGCGAGGCAGGCATCGAAGCTGTTCACGAAAAGGGAAAAATCGTCCATGAAGACTTCGAGAAAGTCGCCAATCATGTCACCGGAGATGGCAATCACGCATCGCTGGAAGGTTGCTGGGCCGTTGCACAATCCGAATGGCATTCTCCTGAACGCAAAGATGCCGGAAGGGCATGTGAAAGTCGTTTTGTCTTGGTCATTGGGGTCAACTGTAATTTGATTGTATCCTGAATACCCGTCGAGGAAACAATAGTATTCCTTCCCGGCTAGTTTTTCCAGCATTTGGTCGATGAAGGGTAGCGGGAAATGATCTTTGCGGGTAGCCTCATTCAGTTTCCGGTAGTCTATGCAGACTCTCCACCCGGTGACCACGCGGGTGGGTAATAATTCATTCTTTTCGTTGGACACCACCGTAATCCCGCCCTTTTTGGGCACCAATTGCACTGGGCTGACCCATTTGCTGTCGCTGATGGGGTAAATGATACCCGCATCAAGCAATTTTATTACTTCTGCCTGTACCACTTCATGCATCTTGGCATTCAGTCTCCTTTCAGGTTGTGCCAACGGCTTGTATTGATCTTCAAGTAGAATCTTGTGCATGCAAAACACCAGGCTGATCCCTTTTATGTCGGCCAATGAACGTCCAAAAACATTTTTGTATTTCTTTAAGACATCGACCAGGGCGAGCTCGTTCTCTAAGAAGATGGATGCAGAGATGATGACTGGGCACGCTGCGCCTTCCTCTAGGAAAGCGTATTTCAGGGATTCGGGCAGCGGCTTTAGAGTTGTGGCAGTGGTTGTGACGGTAGATGTGATGAAAGGTTCTTTGATTGGATGCGTGGTTTTCGGGACATTAGTGTGGGCGGTTGTGTCGGATGCATCTTCCTCTTCCCACACTGGCTCGGCTAGGTCAAGAATCATTTCGCTGTACATGTCCGGTTCGTTGATCAAATCTGCTTCGTCGCAGTTAGTGATTCAGGGATGTTGGGGAGGTTCGTGGGCGTTGAAAGAAATTGTTTCGTCCCCCAAGCTTAGGGTGAGCTCTCCTTGGTCGACGTTGATAATGGCACGGGCCGTGGCAAGGTAGGGCCATCCTAGGATTATAGGAACTTTGGGATCGGCCACCATGTCGAGAATGACGAAATCTGCTGGGAAGGCGAGGTTGTTGACCATGACAGTGAGGTCTTCGACTATCCCGGCCGGTCGTTTTACCGACTTGTCAGCTAATTACAACCTCAGGTGAGTGGGCTGTAGAATCCCAACTCCTAGCTCGCGGAAGATGGAGAGCGGCATGAGATTTATTGAAGCTCCCAAATCACATAATGCGCGTTCGAATCGGTGGAGGCCAATTCTGCAGGGGATGGTAAAACTGCCCGGATCTCTGCGTTTGGTTGGGGAATAGTTGATGAGGAGAGTTGAGCATTCTTCAGTGAGATTGATCGTTTTCAGTCCTTCTAAAGATTTACGTCGTGAAATGAGGTTCTTTAGGAACTTGGAATATCCTGGGATCTTAGTGATAGCTTCTGTCAGAGGTATACTTATTTGGACTCCTTTCATGATCTCGAGGAATTTATGAAATTGTTTTTCAGCCTTTTCGTTTTGCAGCTGGTGGGGAAATGGAGGCTTCACGGTGTTCTTCACAGGTTGTGGTACTGCCATGGGTTCTTCTGCGGTCGGTGAGGGCAGAGGTTCCTTTATCAAATCGACGATGGGCTCGCGGAGTGATTGTGCGGGAGGGTCAGGAGGCGAGGCCCTCTCTATGCTTTTTCCGCTTCTCAATCTCATAGTATATACCATTTCTTGTTCCTGATTGACTTAACATAATAACGTTTCCGTGGGAATCCCTATGGTAGTTTGTAGGCGCTGAATGGTGGTGGCTTGGTCATGGAACATCTCCATCATTTTGCACGCGTAAGAAAAAAAATTGCTCTGTCTTTGACGAGAGTTTGTGGTCGGTGGCTTCATCAGAGATTACTGAATTTATCTCTACCGGAAGATTGAGAGAAGGCGGAGAGTTCCAATGCCTACTAGTTTGGGCAATGTTGTCTATAACTTCGTAGGCATCCTCGCTGGATTTGTTAAACAGAGTTCCACCGGCTGCGACATCAAGTAATGGTCGGAATCTGTCTGTGATGCCGAAGTAGAAAGTTTGGATTAGGAGGATGTCTGACATATCTAATCTGCAGCATTCCCTTCGCAGGGACTGGAAACGCTCCCATGTATCAAATAAGGTCTCTTCATTTCTTTGGGTGAAGGTGATGAGCTCCTTGTAATTGTCTATTGCTAGCATCGGTTGTCAGAATTTGGCCAAGAATTTCCCTTCGAGTTGTTTCCAGGATGAGGATATTCCCTTCTGGATATCTTGATACCATTGCTTTGCTTCGTCTTTCAGGGAGAAGGAGAAGAGTCAGATCCTCTGCTGCTCGTTGTTGACAGCATTTGGCGTACAAGTGTTATAAATTTCTAAGAACTGCTGCACGTGGCATAATGCATCTACTTTTCCGTTTCCACTGAATTTACAGTTTTCGATGATGTATTCGATGAGGTCAGGCGAGATCTCGAAACTGTTATTTCCTGTTTCTGCTTTGTATGTGAGGTTTATAAGGCTTGCTTTATAAGTCTGTTGTTGAATCGTAGTCATTGAGAGTGGCTTGAATGAAAAGGGATAGTAGGCTACTCAATCTCCTGTGCCTCGACCCTGCATTCACTGTGGCAAACACTACACAATAGAAGGAAACAGCAGTCAAAAAACACTAACTCTTATAACAATATTTTCAGTCATCCTGAGTCGCTCTACAGTTGCATTCCCCGGCAACGGCGCCAAAAACTTGATGCGTGTAAATCTGCAAGCGCACTAGTCGCACAAATAATAAAGTTTGGGAATAAATCCCCGAGTGTCGGTCTCTTGAGGAATGTAATTAGCGTAGAGCGGCAACAGTTCAGAAAACATTGTTATGAGGGTTATACTTAGAAAAAGAGCAAAAAGGGGACTTGAGAGATTGTGGTTGTTTGATCTAATAAACTAGGAAAAGCTATGCGGGTCGAAGGCACCGCTTCACAAGGTGAAGTGGGTGTTTCGGCCGCGATGCCGAACTTCGGTTGGACGAGTGGACGGAAAGCTAATGGATAGAAGTGTTCTTGTGTGGGGTGCAATCGGGTATGACACGGGTATGGAGTGGATGTGGAGTGAGCGAGGCGCATTCACAGACACTACTCACAAGCATAAGAAAAATACTAACATCCCATTAGATATAAAATCAAACTTGATGTTCATTACAAAGTTAAACCATTCCATACTACAGAGGAAGGGGAAGAGGAGTAAACCAAAAGAGAGTGAAGATCCACCGCAGGTCGTGGCCGGAGTAGCGAGTTGTCAATCTGCTTCCGGGCTCAGTACAAGGAGGCTTCCGGTACCAACGAGCTATCACCTCGAAGGCCTTGAAGTCCGTTCTCTAGGTTATCTTCTTCACCAACTCCGGTGGAAAGCTTGGAGTTGAAGTCGTTAATGGCCGAGGGCTTCGCCGGAGAGTTTGAAAAGCTTTGGAGTAGCTAGCTATGGACTCCCGACGAAGGTGGAGGTGATGGAGCAGCTGGAGAAGTAAAATGGAGATTCCCGTGCACTCCCCGATCGCAACAAATGACAGGCGTTGACCTAAATCGCGGAGCAGGGCCTTAAATATGGAGGAAGCAAAAGCAGTGCTCACGATCCGTGGCGCACGACCAGTGGTCGTGTGCATTGTTGGTCATTGATCGTGCGACATTTCAAAATAGACCTGCAACCTGGATAAGCAGCATCAGCATATACGCGCACGATCAGTGGCGCACGACCAGTGGTCGTGCGCACTAAATCCAGTGATCGTGCGATTGGCAGGGACAGATTTACAGAAAGCAAGGGGTAAACGCGCACGAGCAGTGGCGCACGACCAGTGGTCGTGCGCACTTCGACCAGTGCTCGTGCGATTACCCGGGCATGATTATGAAATGAGAATGTAATGTGCACGATCGGTGGCGCACGACCAGTCGTCGTGCGCAATAAGTCCAATGGTCCTGCGCATTATTCCTGCATCGTTGGGTCTACCGAGCGTTTCCGGAGCACGCACGCGAACCCTGCACTAGCAGAAGAGGCAGATAGGCCACCAAACGCGCACACCACATTCCCGAGACAGGGCTAAAGAATAACAAAAACACAAAAAGCACACAGAAACGGGCCTATAGTGCACTTAATCGTGAAATAGGCATGTAAGCAAATATAAGCAATAATGGCTCTCAAGTGTAGTGCTAAGATGATAAAACAGGCTCAGATGAGTCCAAAAATCAGTGTAAAATGTGGACTCATCATGTCTCTGGACAAGGATGAGAAAGGGAAACCTTTTGATGAAACAAAGTAAAGAAGTATAAAGGGATCATTGCTCTATCTTACTGCCAGTATACCTAATATAATGTTTTGGACATGTGTGTGCGCTAGATTTCAGGTGAACTCAAAGGAATCTCATTATGTCACTACAAAGCGAATTTTAAGATACTGTAAGGGTACTCCAAATCTTGGCTTATGGTACCCAAGAAGTAATGATGTCGAGCTAATTGGATTTTCATATGCAGATTTCACAGGTAGCAGGGATGATAGGAAAAGCACTTCCGGGATGTTCCAATTCCTCAGAAGAAGGCTTATTTCATGGAGCAGCAAGAAGCAGAATTGTGCGGCAACCTCCATTGTAGAGTCATAGTATAACTCCGTTGGAAGGTTGCTGGGCCGTTGCACAATCCGAATGGCATTCTCCTGAACGCGAAGGTGCCGGAAGGGCATGTGAACGTCGTTTTGTCTTGGTCATCGCGGTCAACTGTAATTTGATTGTATCTTGAATACCCGTCGAGGAAACAATTATATTCCTGCCCGGGCAGTTTTTCAAGCATCTGGTCGATGAAGGGTAGCGGGAAATGATCTTTGCGTGTAGCCTCATTCAGTTTCCGGTAGTCTATGCAGACTCTCCACCAGGTGACCATGCGTGTGGGTAATAATTCATTCTTTTCGTTGGCCACCACCGTAATCCCGCCCTTTTTGGGCACCACTTGCACTGGGCTGACCCATTTGCTGTCGCTGATGGGGTAAATGATGTCAGCGTCAAGCAATTTTATTACTTCTGCCTGTACCACTTCATACATCTTGGGGTTTAGACTCCTTTGAGGTTGTGCCAACGGCTTGTATTGATCTTCAAGCAGAATCTTGTGCATGCAAAACGCCAGGCTGATACCTTTTATGTTGTCAAATGAACGTCCAAAAACATTTTTGTATTTCTTTAAGACATCGACCAGGGTGACTCGTTGTCGATAGAGAGGGATGCAGAGATGATGATTGGGCACGCTGCGCCTTCCTCTAGGAAAGCGTATTTCAGGGATTCGGGCAGCGGCTTCAGAGTTGTGGCAGTGGTTGTGACGGTAGATGTGATGAAAGGTTCTTTGATTGGATGCGGGGTTTTGGGGACATTAGTGTGGGCGGTTGTGTCGGATGCATCTTCCTCTTCCCACACTGGCTCAGCTGGGTCAAGAATCATTTTGATGTACATGTCTGGTTCATTAATCAAATCTGCTTCGTCGCAGTCAGTGATTCAGAGATGTTGGGGAGGTTCGTGGACGTTGAAAGAAATCGTTTCGTCCCCCAGGCTTAGGGTGAGCTCTCCTTGGTTGATGTTGATAATGGCACGGGCCGTGGCAAGGAAGGGCCGTCCTAGGATTATAGGCACTTTGGGATCGGCCACCATGTCGAGAATGACGAAATCTGCTGGGAAGGCGAGGTTGTTGACCATGACAGTGAGGTCTTCGACTATCCCGGCCGGTCGTTTTACCGATCTGTCAGCTAATTGCAACCTCAGGTGAGTGGGTTGTAGAATCCCAACTCCTAGCTCACGGAAGATGGAGAGCGGCATGAGATTTATTGAAGCTCCAAAATCACATAATGCGCGTCCGAATCGATGGAGGCCAATTCTGCAGGTGATGGTAAAACTGCCCGGATCTCTGCGTTTGGTTGGGGAATAGTTGGCGAGGAGAGTTGAGAATTCTTCAGTGAGATTGATCGTTTTCAGTCCTTCTAAAGATTTACGTCGTGAAATGAGGTTCTTTAGGAACTTGGAATATCATGGGATCTGAGTGATAGCCTCTGTCAGAGGTATACTTATTTGGACTCCTTTCATGATCTCGAGGAATTTATGAAATTGTTTTTCAGCCTTTTCATTTTGTAGTCGGTGGGGAAATGGCGGCTTCACGGTGTTCTTCACAGGTTGTGGTACTACCATGGGTTCTTGTGCGGTCGGTGATGGCAGAGGTTCCTTTATCAAATCGACGATGGGCTCGCAGAGTGATTGTGCGGGAGGGTCAGGAGGCGAGGCCCTCTCTATGCTTTTTCCGCTTCTCAATCTCATAGTATGTACCGTTTCTTGTTCCTGATTGACTGAACATAATAACGTTTCCGTGAGAATCCCTATGGAGTTTTGTAGGCGCTGAATGGTTGTGGCTTGGTCATGGAACATCACCATCATTTTGCATGCGTAAGCAAAAAAATTGCTCTGTCTTTGATGAGAGATTGTGGTCGGTGGCTTCATCAGAGATTACTGAATTTATCTCTACCGGAAGATTGAGAGAAGGCGGAGAGTTCCAATTCCTACTAGTTTGGGCAATGTTGTCTATAACTTCCCAGGCATCCTCGCTGGATTTGTTAAATAGAGTTCCACCGGCTGCAACATCAAGTAATGTCAGAATCTGTCTGCGATGCCGAAGTAGAAAGTTTAGATTAGGAGGATGTCTGACATTTCCACTCTACAGCATTCCCTTCGCAGGGACTGGAAACGCTCCCATGTATCAAACAAGGTCTCTTCATTTCTTTGGGTTAACGTGATGGGCTCCTTGTAATTGTCTATTGCTAGCATCGGTTGTCGGAATTTGGCCAAGAATTACCCTTCGAGTTGTTTCCAGGATGAGGATATTCCCATCCGGATATCTTGATACCATTGCTTTGCTTTGCCCTTCAGGGAGAAGGAGAAGAGTCGGATCCTCTGCTGCTCGTTGTTCACAGCATTTGGCGTACAAGTGTTGTAAATTTCTAAGAACCGCTGCACATGGAATAATGCATCTACTTTTCCGTTTTCGCTGAATTGACAGTTTTCGATGATGTATTCGATGAGGTCAGGCGAGATCTCGAAACTGTTATTTCCCGTTTCTGCTTGGTATGTGAGGTTGATAAGGCTTGCTTTATAAGTCTGCAGTTGAATCGTAGTCATTGAGAGTGGCTTGAATGAAAAGGGATAGTAGGCTACTCAATCTCCTGTGCCTCGACCCTGCATTCACTGTGGCAGACACGACACAATATAAGGAAACAACATTCAAAAAACACTAACTCTTATAACAATATTTTCAGTCATCCTGAGTTGCTCTATAGTTGCATTCCCCGGCAACGGCGCCAAAAACTTGATGCGTGTAAATCGGCAAGCGCACCGGTCGCACAAGTAATAAAGTTTGGGAATAAATCCCCGAGTGTCGGTCTCTTGAGGAATGTAATTAGCGTAGAGTAGCAACAGTTCAGAAAATATTGTTATGAGGGTTATACCTAGAAAAAGAGCAAAAAGGGGACTTGCGAGATTGTGGTTGTTTGATCTAATAAACTAGGAAAAGCTATGCAGGTCGAAGGCACCGCATCGCAAGATGAAGTGGGTGTTTCGGCAGCAATGCCGAACTTCGGTTGGGCGAGTGGATGAAAAGCTAATGGACAGAAGTGTTCTTGTGTCGGGTGCAATCGGGTATGACACGGGTATGGAGTGGATGTGGAGTGAGCGAGGCGCATTCACAGAAACTACTCACAAGCATAAGAAAAATACTAACATCCCATTAGATATAAAATCAAACATGATGTTCATTACAATGGAGGAAGGGGAAGAGGAGTAAAAAAAGAGAGTGAAGATCCACCGTCGTGGCCGTGTAGCGAGTTGTCAATCCGCTTCCGGGCTCAGTCCAAGGAGGCTTTGGGTACCAATCTGTCATTGAAGTCCGTTCTCTAGGTTATCTTCTTCACCAACTCCGGTGGAAAGCTTGGAGTTGAAGTCGTTAATGGCCGAGGGCTTCGCTGGAGAAAAAGCTTCGGATAGCTTGCTATGGACTCCCGACGAAGGTGTAGGTGATGGAGCAGCTGGAGAAGTAAAATTGTGATTCCCGCGCACTCCTCGATCGCAGCAAATGACAAGCGTTGATCTAAATCACGGAGCGGGGCCTTAAATATGGAGGCAGCAAAAGCAGCGCGCACGATTAGTGGCGCACGACCAGTGGTCGTGCGCATTGTTGGTCGATGATCGTGCGTCATTTCCAAATAGACCTGCAACCTGGATAAGCAGCATCAGCATATACGCGCACGATCAGTGGCGCACGACCAGTGGTCGTGCGCACTAAATCCACTGATCGTGTGATTGGCAGGGACAGATTTACAGAAAGCAAGGGGTAAACGCGCACGAGCAGTGGCGCACGACCAGTGGTCGTGCGCACTACGGTCAGTGCTCGTGCAATAACCCGGGCAGGATTAGGAAAATGAGAATGTAATGCGCATGATCGGTGGCCCATGACCAGTGGTCGTGCGTAATAAGTCCAGTGGTCGTGCGCAGTATTCCTGCATCATCGGGGTCTCCCGAGCGGTTCCGGAGCACGCACACGAACCCCGCACTAGCAGAAGAGGCAGATAGGCCACCAAACGCGCACACCACATTCCTGAGACAGGGCTAAAGAATAACAAAAACAAAGAAACACAAAAAGCACACAGAAACGGGCCTATAGTGCACTTAATCGTGAAATAGGCATGTAAGCAAATAGAAGCAATAATGGCTCTCAAGTGTATTGCTAAGACGATAAAACTTGCCCAGATGAGTCCAAAAATCAGTGTATAATATGGACTCATCATATATCTCTGGACAAGGCTGAGAAAGGGAAACCTTTTGACGAAACAAAGTAAAGAAGTATAAAGGGATCATTGCTCTATCTTACTGCCAGTATACCTAATATAATGTTTTTGACATGTGTGTACGCTAGATTTCAGGTGAACTCAAAGGAATCCCATTATGTCGCTGTAAAGCGAATTTTAAGATACCGTAAGGGTACTCCAAATCTTGTCTTATGGTACCCAAGAAGTAACGATGTCGAGCTAATTGGATTTTCATATGCAGATTTCACAGGTAGCAGGGATGATAGCAAAAGCACTTCCAGGATGTGTCAATTCCTCGGAAGAAGGCTTATTTCATGGAGCAGCAAGAAGTAGAATTGTGTGGCAACCTCCATTGTAGAGTCATAGTATAACTCCATTGGAAGTTATTGCGCACAGCTTTATTGGATCAGGAATCAGCATGAGGATTACAAACAGAAGTTTAAAGAGATTCTGATGTATTGCGACTCCTCCAGTGCAATATTGATCGCAAATAATTCAGTCTCTCGCAGTTGGACAAAGCACATTGAAGTTAGATATCACTTCATCCAAGAGAATGTGGATAACAAGGACATAGCCGTCAGATATGTCCCGACGGATAAGCATGTCGCAGATATATTCACGAAGCCACTAGATGAGGCCAAGTTCTAATTTTTCAAAACGAAACTGGGCATGCTAAACAAGGACTCGTGAAGATGTCTCAGGAGAAAAGAATTAACTCGGGAAGTACTTCACTAAGAAGAAAAATTGACCAAGGAAAATTCATCGAATTTCACTCATCGGATATCGACGATTTGTCGACATACGTTTTGTACTCACATCGACACTAGACGAATCCGGCACTGTTTCCGGCAAAACTCACCGAATTGGACATAGGTCAAAATTCTATCTTTCTTATATTGGATCCGAAGAGTCGCAATTTTCCAGGTATGTGTGTTTCCCTCTTTAAAACTTTAATATATATATATATGTATGAGTGTGTGTATATATATATGTATGCATGTATATGTATATATATATGTATGTATGTATATAAAGGGGCAAACCATACTATTTCGTCGAAAGAAACTGCTCCGTCTCTGCCTTTCATTCCGACGATTCGTCTGCCGCGAACAGTGAATCATCGTCTTCCCTGTCGATTCATTTCGCGCAAGCCATTGCAGCAAGATTCATCAGGTCCAGCAAAGTTTCCAGTCGGCCAGAGAGCTTCCCTTTCGTTTGATTTCACGTTCGGCATCAACAGTTGATCCAGAGGCAATTTCAATTCTCTGAACTCCATGGCTCCTCGAAGCACAAGCGACTTGCTAGGAGGTTGAGAATTAGTTCAAACAAGGTTTGCTTCAGCCTCAGATGAGTTCAGAAATGTTATACTAATTTTGGAAACCGCCGACCTCTCTTTTGTCCTCGAACACCCCTACAAGGTATTGAATAAAGAAGTTCTTGAGTTCTATCAGAATGCAAAGCTTCGCCTTGAAGATACTGTAATCAAAAGTAGAGTTTGCCATGTTAAAGTCAAGATGATGGCTTCTCTCCCCACCCGGCTCTTGTGGCTTCCAGCTTGTGATGAAGTTGATCACCTCGATAAGAAGAACGTTACAAGAGCCATGTTGTTCTGTGGACTGCCTAGAGGCACCAAAGCTGTTAAGAGAAAAGGCATGAACGAGAAAGGAAAGCTGCTATTAGATATTATAGGCAAAGTGTTGTTATGCAAAACTGATTCCCATGACTACCTATCTTCAGATATGTTCAAGATTCTAGTAGCAATCATCTGCCAAAAGAAAATGGATTGTGGTGCTATAATGTTTGCTCAGATCAAAGATAGCCTCCGCACTCCAAACTTTGGAATGATTTTGAGTTTGTTCCTTAATCAAATGGACAGAGATACATTTGACATGTCCAAATGTGTCCTTATACACCACCTGAAGAAAATCGATTCATCCTTCTTCTCGCAGTGGGATAGGAGAATCTTGAGGCTAAGAGAGCCAGAGACCTGCCTGAGTTTGAGGACGAGGAAGAACCTGAGGAAAGGATTCTTGCTTCCACCCACAGTGAGATTCCTGATAGACTGAGTACAAGAATGGAGAGGGATCCTACTAAAACACAAGTGGCCACTGAGTTAGTGCCCTTAATTGTTCCCACATCTACATAGACAGATGATCTAGTCAGTTCTGAGCCAGAGGTATCTGCTACGGCTGTAGAGGTTTCAGTTTCAGCTCTAGATGTTGCAGTTACAGTTCTAGAGCCAGTTGATCTTCTTATAAAGGTTGTTGAGATTGTTCATGATGTTGTTGATGAGTTAGTGCCTGATGAGGTTGAGAATGAGATAGTAGATGATGATGTTCTGCTTGTTACTAATATAGAGGATGTTCTTGCTGCTGCTGATGGTTTGGATGGTGCTGCTGATGATGTGGGTGAGCGAGTAGATGATACTAAGCAAGATGTTGCTGACAATGATATTGCTGATGAGGATGAGCTTGTAGCTGCTGATAATGTACAATATTCCTCTGAGATTGCTGCCCAAGACATTTGATTGTAAATCTTCTGAATGTTCTCCCTATAAAGAATGAGAGGGAACAATCTGTAACGACTTATCCGTTCATATAGTATATAATAGAAGGTCCGGCCGGGGCCCCACACCATAAACTACAAAACAGGCGGCGAAGTCACGGAGTGACACTAGAGTTGCGCATCCTAACTCATAGCATTCTAGCGAAAGATTATAACACGAAAATGAACTCCAAACATGAATGTCCACCAGATAAATATCCACATAGATATATACACATGAATGTTCATCAAATATAAAGACAGTTGACCTTATGGCCTTACAGTTGTTCTTTACAATACTGGCTTCCAAACATCAGCGCGTAGGCCGGCCACACATGAACAAAACATAATATTTTAACATAGCCTTGGAGGGCTAGAGGCAGCGGCAGCAACAGCAGAAGGGACTTCAACCTTTAAATGTCCTGCTCGGTTCTCCAGCACCTGTATAAGGACAGCCCACCCACGGTGGAAAACATGGCAACGGTCAGCATTCAGCTGACCAAATTATAACGACCCTACCCCTTTCCCGGGGCAGTGGCATTCCTTCCCTGCAGGCATAGCAATTCATATGCAGATATTCATCACATATTGTGCACTCAGGCACAAACATTCCATGACCACCGTTAGCCACGCGGACCGACGATCCGTACACTCAAGGAACATTCTTAGTGTACCGGCGAACCAGGGTCCCACCACTATATTAGGGCTGAAACCCAATGACAAAAGTTGAGAATTTACTCCATGGCGTACAGCCGGAGAGTTTAGTCTTAATGACCCGAGATTGGCCCGTATCCCCCCATGGTGTCATGGTGCGCAGGCCTAAAACTCTCGCTATGCGCTCCAACAGACCGCACTTTCAGGTCTCACGTCAGACGGACATAATACATGTCAGATCATCCACACCCCATTGCTCAAGTCGTCTTGCCATCACCGAGTATAGTATACTCGCGGCTAAAACAGGTGCGGGTCGGTTTCACCTTACCTATGTGGCATAAAGCCTGGGTGTTTTCCTAGGCACACCAGTACTTGTTTTTACTACCATTCACAGACACCACTGATTCCGTATCACAAGCAACAGAGTGTTTTTTGTTGGAACACCCTATTACAAATTTGGGTCAGGATCACTATGTCTCTAGGAAACAAATGTGTGACCTCCTGTATATCTCTAAAGGTCAATTAAAATTGAGTCTAAGGGTTAGAAGTGTAGGTTTGGAAGCTGCCCTCAAGACCAGGATTTTCTATTTGGAGACTAAGACATATCGTCGAGCTCAGCACGACGACTCGTCGAACTCCGATCGACGATCGTCTAGCTCCACTTCGACGGATTGTCGAACTCCATTCGATGATCGCTGAGCTCAACTTCATCATATCGTCGAACTCCATTCGACGATCGGTGAGCTCAGTTCGACGATCTTGACTCTGCTTTGGATCTTTATCTCTGAGCTCAGCTCGACGATCTTTGAGCTCAGATCGATGATATTTTGCTGCTGTATTAGTCCATATCGCTGAGCTCAGTTCGACGATAGCAGAGCTTAGTTCGACGTTTTCAGATAACTTCAAGGATGTTTCTAGATTCAAATTCAAATCAGTTAAGGAGTTATTCTGCAATTAATTCAGAGATTTCCTAGCCGTTTTCATTCATTTCTGGACCAAGTTTCAAGGAATATTTCTATGGACTTTCCTCTAGAAGAGATTTTGCAATTAAGGATGCAATTAATGCAGGCCAACGACTATTCTTCTCAGAGAATGTTTTGTTCAGTACCAGAGAATAAAAGAGAAGAATTTTTTTGAATCTCTGAGACAAGGTTACAGAGAGACATACAGAGATACACAGACACACAGACAGACATCTATAATCTTCAACAAAATATTCTGTCTCAAAGAATTCTCAAGAACACTCATCCAAGGAGATCAACCTTCTCTGAAATCTTCAGATCTCTTTAGTTTTCAAGTGTTCAAGGCCAACATATTTTAAGACTCCAGACATTCAACATTTCAGTCATTGCTGAATTCATCTATTGCTGGAGTTCAATCTTTGAAGGCCTATCACCCTCAGCAAAGCATTTCTTCCTGAAGATCTCAAGGATTCAGGTTGAGAAAGAGAAGACTTCCATCACTCTCTCACGCCCTCTCTGTAAAGGGTTTCTCAAACTCCCTTCAAAAGTTTGAGCTTGGTTTTTGAGCACCTTGTCAAAAGCTCATTGGTGGCAAGACACCTGATCAAAAAATTTGATTTGGTTTTTGAGCACCTTATCAAAAGCTCATTGGTGCCCAGGACACCTGATCAACTCATCCTGCAGTGGATTCCTATCTAGGGTGGTACAAGAGTGGATGTACCCAAGTTTAGGGGAACCACTATATTTCCTTCTGTCTTCTGGTTTTGCTTTTCTTTATTTTTGTTTCTGGCGTTGATTATTCTGTGATTAGCTTTTGATTAGTATAGTTCTGTGATTAGATTTATTACTGCTTTCCTGCTCACTCTTATTACAACAATTGTTGTAAAAAGTTTCAAAGCACCGTATACTCTATTCACCCCCCTCTAGAGTATATCAGATCTAGCTGCACTTTCAATTGGTATCAGAGCCAGGTTGGTTAAACATACCATACCTGATTGGTTGTACAGGCTAACACCTGAACCCAAAGATCCCAAGTTAGATCTGTTTTTCTATTGTATTTTATCATTAGATTTTGTTTTCACAAATCATGGCCCAAAACAAAGATTATGCTAGCACCAGACCTCCAGTGTGCAATCTATCCAAGTTTGGAAAGCAAGGATCAGACTGTACATGAATTCTATTGACGAAGATATTTTTAACTCTGTTTTGACAGTGTGTCCAAGACCCCCAGAGAACACAAGTACAAATGCTATTCCACCTCCATCAGGAACAAATGCTGATATCAAGAGATGGAAGGTAGCTGATGCCAAGGCTATGAACATCTTGGCCGAGACAATATATGATGACATATTTCAAAAGGTGGCTGAATGCAATTCAGCAAAGGAAATTTGGGACAAACTCTCAGAAATAGTCTCAGGCTCAGCTGATGAGAGAAAGGATAGGAGATCCCATCTCATATCTCAATATGAGAATTTCAAGAAGGGAGAAACTGAGTCAGTGGGAGATATGTACAACAGGCTAAGTCTAATTATCAGTGAACTCAGAACATTGGATAAAGAGATCTTACTAACTGAACTCAATGACAAGATTCTAATGTGCTACCCTAGCACTTGGGATTCAAGAATCTGGCGAATTAAGGATACCAGAAGTCTGAATGAGATCACCACTGAAGCTCTATTGGGTAAGCTCAAATCTTATGAGCTACTCATCAAAAATAGAGAAGAAGAACAGAAGGCTGCCTCACCAGCCACAAGAAAAGAGAAGACCATATCCTTCAAGGGAACTTAAGATCTGCCTGAAGACAAAGCCACAGGCAATGATGAACTACTCAGTTTGTTAGCCAAAAGATTCTACAAGATGGCCAGAAAGGACTTCAGAAGGAGATCATACACGGAGCAGGACAAGCCAAGGTATGACAAGTCCATTAACAATAATAAAGACATTATTTGCTTTTGTTGCAGGAAACCAGGGCACATAGTTCCTGACTGTCCAGAAAACAAAAACAAGGATAGAAGGGACATGAAAGAAAGAAGAAAGGAGAAAGACTCCAAGAGGAATGGCAATGGCAAAGCTTCATCAAGCAAAAACAAACATACAAGAAAAGGGTTTGTTGCTGAATCCTGGAGTGAGACTGAAGAAGAGTCAGAAGCATCATCCAGCTCCAGTGATGATGAGGATGATGCAGAAGAGAAAGAGTTCTGTATGATGGCAATCAATGTCTCACAGCATAATTCAGAAGAAGAGGAGTCAGAGTCAGATTCAGAGACTCAACCTGAAGAAGATCAGGTTATCAGTTCTTTTGATTTTAATTCAGAGGATTTTAGATCTAAATTTAAAGCATTGTGTTTAGACCTGCTAAAGTCTGAGAAAGAAATTATCTCTCTCAGAAATCATTTATCTGAACACAATACTTTAAAGTCAGAAAACCTCAAACTCTCTCAGGAGTTGGAGTACTGTAGGGAGCAGATAGCTTCACTGAAAAGTGAGCTGTTTGAGGCCAAGAAGCTTGAAGAATCCCTTAATGGGAGAAGCAGCAAGCTGATGGACATCACAAGCACAGTGAACTCCAGATTCAATAGCACACTGGGCATGGGTGCTTCATCTAGCCAACCCACAGTTCTAACAACTCCAATCAAATTCATTTCTGACAAAGGAAAGGGAGTTGTAGAGGTTGCTAGGAAAAATTCTGATCTGCCCTAGAAAACTAAGTCCCAGCAGAAATCGTCGAACGGAGATCGACGATCGCTAAACGGAGATCGACGATCGCCGAACGCAGCTCGACGATCTCAGCCAAAATCGTCGAACGCAGGTCGACGATCTCAAGTACCTGATATCACCCATAGTCGACCGTCGAACGGAGCTCGACGATCTGACCCAAGATCGTCGACCGCAGCTCCAAGATCGTCCTACAGAGGTCAGAGCTCTGGAAAATTTTTCAAGGGCAAATCAAAATCCAATCCTAAGGGTCCTTCATCCCAAATCTTTAACTCTTATACTGAATGGATTATACCTCCAAGGAGATATCATCCTGAAGGATATAAGAGTCAACCTGGGATGTCTTTCATTTCAGAATTTAAAGGTTATCAACCTAGGCCCAAGGTAAACTGGGTCAAAAATAAATGAATTGTCTTATGCGCAGGTGAAGACCTATCCAACATCTAACCAGCAATGGTACTTGGATAGTGGGTGCTCTAAGCACATGACAGGGAACAAGGACAACCTCACTTCCTTTAGAGCCAAGCTTGGACCCAAAGTTATCTTTGGTGATTCAAACTTTGGACAGACTAAAGGATATGGTGCAGTCCAGATTGGATCAGTAACTTTCAAGAAGGTAGCTTATGTGGAAGGACTGAAACACAACCTAATTAGCATCAGTCAGCTGTGTGATGAAGGCTACCAAGTGACCTTCAGGAAAGCCTTATGCAAAATCAAGTCAGAGGACAACACAACTGTGTTGACAGGTAAAAGGAAAGGTAACATCTATCTAGTAGACTTTCTTTCAACTGATGTAGATATTTGCTTGTTTAATTCTGTCTGTAGACCAAATATTTTATGGCATAAGAGACTAGGACACCTAAACCTTAGAACTATTGCTAGGCTATCCAAGGACAACCTTGTCAGAGGACTACCTTCTGGCCCCTACAAGAAGGAAGGACTCTGCAGGGCTTGTCAATTAGGCAAGCAAACTAAAAACAGCTTTAAGTCACTTAATAAGAGTGATTCACCTAGGATACTGTATCTGTTACACATGGATCTTTTTGGACCCATCACAGTACAAAGTCTAGGAGGGAAATACTACACTTTAGTAGTTGTAGATGACTTATCTAGATTCACTTGGGTGTTCTTTCTAAGGAAGAAGTCTGATAACGTTAAGTGTCTGACAGAGTTTCTCAAATGTATACAGATAAAGTTCAATACTCACATTGCCCTGATCAAAAGTGATCAAGGGACAGAGTTTGATTCTCTTCTTATGCAAGATTCTGTCAGAGTGAAGGGATCAGGCATACTTTCTCAGCTCCTAGAACTCCTCAACAAAATGGGGTAGCTGAAAGGAAAAATAGAACCCTTATTGAATCTGCTACTACATTGTTGTCAGATGCTCACCTTCCTCTATCCTTTTGGGCAGAGGCAGTGAACACCTCCAACTATGTGCTGAATAGAAGTTTGATACATAAACTAAAGGGAAAGACTCCCTATGAATTACTCAAAGGGAAAAAACCTAAAGTTGATTATTTTAGAGTCTTTGGTTGTGTTTGCTACATTCATAATAATGACAAGAAATATTTAGCAAAATTTCAAGCTAAAGCTGATGAAGGAGTGTTTCTGTGATACTCCATGATCAGCAAGGCTTATAGGGTCTATAATAAATCATCTTTAAAAATTGAGGAATCTGTTCATATATTATTTGATGAATCTAACATGTCTTTCAAGGAGAAGATTTCTTTTACCATAGAACCCTTGCAGGAACATTCTCTAGTTGAAGACTTGAACAAGCTACAGGTTACTCAAGGGGATGCAAGCAGTGAAGATGAAGAAAGTGCTCAACATATTGAAGAACAACTTGAAGAGCCAGTTTTTGTACCACAAGAGGAAACAACAACACAGGTTGGTGAACAATCAACACCCCCTGTTGATTTAATAACATCAAGAGACCATCCAATTTCCCAAATAATTGGAGACATCTCAGCTGGTGTGCAAACTAGAAATCAGGTCAACCAAAACCTGTTGCACACCTGCTTCCTATCTCAAATTGAACCTCAGTCCATTCAAGATGCAGAGCAAGATCCACACTGGATCATTGCAATGCAAGAGGAGTTGCATCAATTTGAGAGAAACAAAGTATGGGAACTAGTGCCAAAGCCTAAGGATCATTCCATTGTTGGAACAAAATGGGTATTCAGAAAAAAACTGAATGATCAAGGAGTAATTATAAGGAACAAGGCAAGGCTAGTTGCTCAGGGATACTCTCAAGAAGAAGGAATAGACTACGACCAGACTTTTGCACCTGTTGCAAGATTAGAAGCCATCAGAATATTTTTAGCTTATGCAACACATAAAGGCTTCAAGGTATATCAGATGGATGTCAAAAGTGCTTTTTTAAATGGAGACATCAAAGACGAAGTGTATGTCAGACAACCTCCAGGTTTTATCTCTCCAACTTATCCTGATCATGTTTTTAGATTGAATAAAGCATTATATGGTCTCAAGCAAGCTCCTAGAGCATGGTATGAGACCCTAGCATGCTTTCTCTTGGAAAATGGTTTTATAAGGGGTAGAGTAGACCAAACTCTTTTCATTAGAACCCATAAGTCCCATACCCTACTAGTATAGATTTATGTAGACGATACTATTTTTGGTTCTACTGACTCCAAATTGTGCAGAAGGTTTTCTAACTTGATGCATTCTAAATTTGAAATGAGTAGCATGGGTGAGCTATCCTTTTTCCTAGGATTGCAAGTCAAACAGCATGCTGAAGGCATCTTCATTTCTCAAACCAAGTATGCAAATGAATTGGTTAAGAAATTTGTTATGTCTGAAGCATCTTGTATGAAAACACCCATGCCTACTAATGCTGTATTGGATGCTGATGAACATGGGAAACCTGTTGATCAGACAACATATAGAGCAATGATTGACTCTTTACTGTATCTTACAGCTAGTAGACCAGATATAATGTTTGCTACATGTATATGTGCTAGGTTCTAAGTAAGCCCTAGAGAGTCACACCTAACACTAGTAAAGAGGATTCTCAGGTATGTTAAAAGTTGTCCAAATCTAGGTCTCTAGTATCCAAAAGACTCAGCATTTGAGTTAACTGGATTCTCTGATGCTGACTATGCTGGATGCAGAATTGACAGGAAAAGCACCAGTGGAACTTGTCAGTTCCTTGGTGACAGACTTGTCTCTTGGTTTTGTAAGAAACAAACATCTATGTCAACTTCAACTGCTGAAGCTGAATATATGGCTGCAGGCAGTTGTTGTTCACAAATCTTGTGGATTCAAAACCAACTCCTAGACTATGGCTACAACTTAGAGAAGTCTAAAATCTTTTATGATAACATCAGTGCTATTTCTATAGCTCAAAATCCAGTCCTCCATAGTAGGACAAAACACATAGAGATTAGGCATCATTTCTTAAGGGATAATGTTGAAAAGAATAAAATTGAACTACAATATATCCCAACTGATTTACAAAGGGGAGATATTTTCACCAAGCCATTGGATGAAAAGAAACACACCTTCTTCCTAAATCAGTTAGGAATGTTAGATGGAGGAAGTCTTAAATAATATCCAAGATTTTGAAAGCTTAAAAATTGACCAAGACTAGGCAAACATCCTGATTTTTCTTAGTGTCTAGAATTTTTCTGATCTCTGAACTGCGCTCGACGATTTGCCCCAAGATCGTCGAACGGAGATCGACGATTTCCAAAATCGTCGACCTGAGTTCAGCGTTTCTCAGATAGTATGAACTATCTCTTCCGGTCAACGATCGTCGAACGGCGCTCGACGATTTTATTCTCTGAACTATCGTCGAACGGAGCTCGACGCTCTCCAATATCGTCGAATGGCGATCGACGATGTTGAAGACTCTTCAGATTCCTTTAGAAGCCTCGATCGTCGAACTGAGTTCAACGATCTTTCCAATTCTGCGTCGAACCCTAATATAAAATTCATTTTTCGCCGTCGTTCTCCTTTGCGCTTTCGATTTCTCTGCAAGAATTCTCTTTCCCTCCAAACAGTTCTGCACTTGGTCGTTTTGTTTGTTGAATTTTTGCAGGTACCCATGGCCGTGTCTGTTGCTGTTCTAGCCGCCATGAAGTTTGATGCTGGTTTCGATATTGACATGGAATCCTTCAGCACAACCGACCAGATTTTTCAAGATATTTTGGGATTATTCAAAGAGCAGAACCTGACTGCCATTATGACCACAAGGATCAAGCTTGCATCTGATGAGATCAAGGAATGGGTCTACACTGCCCACAATCAAGACAACTCCAACATCGTTGGGTCAATATCTGGCACACAGGTACCTCTAACCCCAGCAATTCTATCAGAAGTTTTTGAGTTGAAGAATGGTGAAGATACTGCTGACTGGTCTGGAGAAGAGTATTCAGACCTGCTTGCCAGAATGGGTCATTCAGAGGCTAACCCTAGCAAGCTCTTCAAAAAGCACCTATCTGTGGAATACAGATTCATGGCAGATGTTGTTGGGAAAGTGCTACTGGCTAACCACTCTGCTCATGATATAATTTCAAGATATCAGCTCTGCCTTATGGGAGCCCATGTAGACAAGAAAAATCTGAATTGGGGAGAAGTCTTCTTTGACCTTATCAAGAAGAAAATCAACAAAAGTTTTGTCAATTTTGGAAGGGTTATAGGGGTGTTTCTGCAGCACAGGTTCCCTGCTTTGCTGGTCTCCTCTGGAATCCATATCAATGCTTCCAAGAGACTGTCATGTGCCCTCTTTGGAAAATGGGACAGATAAATCAGCAAGCCCAGCAGGCCCTCCTCCAGCACTCCTTCAGGCACATGGACTCTCAGAGTCACTTCCCCACAGGTCTCTGCCCCTGCATATGACCTGCCTGCTGTTGTTGCCTCTCCTCCTCCTCCTCCAATTCCATCTCTTCCCATACCATCTACCATTCCAACCCCATCCACCATCATCATCTCTAGCCCCTCTCCAACATCCACACCATCTCCAGTACCTATTCTTCCAACACTAGAAGACCACTTCCATACATTATTCTCCTACCCTCAACCAGATACCGCTTCATCACCCTCCATTCCATCCTTCACCCTAATTGATGATTCCTTTATGGATGATTCACCATCCTCTCCTCCTGAGCTACCCTCATCCTCCACCTCATTTCAAGACCTTCTACAACAAATCATTGACCAACCCACATTCACTCCATCTATCTCCATCCCACTGTCCTCCATCTCCACCTTACCAACACCTCAGCCATCCCTTCCACCATTCACCAGCTCTCCTCTACCCTCACCATCAGCTGCTCCTCTATCTTCTACCTCTGCTACAGTCACTCTTGAGCAAGTAGACCTTCCAGCCCATGCTGACAGGTTGTATGAGTTGCTTGCCCTCAGGCTCTCTCTTCTGTTGGAGACCTCCTTGGCTCCACAACACTTGTCAGTGGCAGCTCTCTCTGCCAGGCTCTCTTCTCTATTCTCTCAGGCAGCCCCTACAGCAGTGTGCCTTGATACAGACTTGTCTGAATCTAGGCAGGGGGAGATGCCCTATGAAGTGAGTCTTCCTGCTGCTGCTGTTGCTGCTGCTGTTGCTGCTGCTTCCTCAGTTCTTGTTGCTGCTGCTGTTGTGTCTCAAGATCAAGTTCCTCCTGCTGCAATCTTTACATTAGACCTCAGGTCTTTGCTTTCAAATTTTGATTCTGCATATTTCAGCTGTCTGCCAGAGATAACTATTGTCCAGCCCCCAGAGGATCTATCCAAGGCACTTGTGCCATTTTCTTGCTGTGACCCAAGCATCATCACCTCTTTTGCCAACTCAGTGTATGCTGCTGCTTCTTCTGATGAAAGCATTATTGTTGCTTCTGATATTGTTGCCTCTATTGCTGCTGAAAATGTTGATACTGCTGCTGAAATTTCTATTACTACTATTGAGCCAATTTCCAAGGAAATTCTTATGTTAGAGGCACCTGAGTTTGAGCCTTCTGCAGTTTCTGATGATATTCCTCCTGTTGATGTTGTTGTTAGTGAGACTGTTGCTGCTGCTGTCACCTCTCCAGAGCCTATTGTTGTTGCTGCTGTTGTTACTGCTTCTACTCCAATTACAACAACTTCAATATCTGCTGCTGTCACTGTTGGGTACATTGGTCAAATGTACCTGATTTGAAGAAGCCTCACCCAACTCAATGATATACATCATAATGTATTTGATGTATGTTGAGTTTACTTGTGCAGGTTATGTAATCACTGGACTGAAGCAAAAAGTTTCTAAGTCCATGTGTCGACACCCAAAGGGAAAGTGTCGACACTTAAGAAGACTTGTGTCGACACCCAGACAAGCAGTGTCGACACTTGGAGTCATTGTGTCGACACCTGGGATGCAGAGTCGACACCAGACAGTAAGTGTCGACACTTGGAGCTGTGTCGACACTCAGTGAAGAAAAGTGCAGACAGAAAGTGTCGACACAAGGAGCTGTGTCGACAACCAGTGAAGTTGTGTCTACACCAGAAAGTGTCGACACTTGGAGCTGTGTCGACACTCAGCAAAAGTCTGCAGAGACTAAGTTAAAGTGTCGACACTCAGAACAATGTGTCGACACTCAACAGAAGAGTCAGCACTTGAAGAAAGTGTCGACACTCAGCACAATGTGTCGACACACAACCAGAAGAGTCAACACATGAAGTAAGTGTCGACACCCAGCACAATGTGTCGACACTTAGCTAAAGACTCTACACTTGAAGAAAGTGTCGACACAAGGAGCTGTGTCGACACTTAGCAAAGATCAGAAAGATCAACAAAATTATTCTAAGTACAAGTGTCGACACTAAGGGAATGTGTCGACACTCAGCTGAAGTCTCAACAAAAAGAAGGTGTGTCGACACAAGGAGCTGTGTCGACACTCAGCAAGTATCAACATAGAAGACTATGTGTCGACACCAAGAAATAGTGTCGACACTTGACAGATTCAACACAAGAAGTTGTGTCGACACAAAGGTGATGTGTCGACACTTAGAAGAATTCAGTACAGATAGAAGATCAAGTACTTGTGTCGACACTCAATTTCAGTGTCGACACCTGAAGAAGAATCTGTGTCGAGACATACAAGGAGTTGTGTCGACACCTTGTAGACTTGTGTCGACACTTACACAGCATGTGTCGACACTTGGTCTATAAGTGTCGACACTTAAAGACAGAGTCTCGACACTTTCAAACAGTTAGAGATTTTTAAGAAATGACTGGATGACTTGACAGCTGCCGTTCCAGTCGGTCTACAGCACCTGTCAGAGAAATCAGAAGTCAGTTATGGACCGGACCAGCCGGTTACCATGAAGAAGGCATATAAATAGGCACCTACAGTTTACAGAAACTGTTGTTGAGGTTGATCACATTATTGAAGAACAAGTTATTAAAGTGGTACACAGAGTATCAACACAAGAAGATCTTGCAGTCTAAGTGCAGATCTAAGAAGTTGGAGAGAGAGGGCTCCATCCAAGAAATCAGCCTCTGGAACTAGGCTGAGAAGAAGGATTCAGATTCATTCTGGATCTTAAGTGGCAGAGGTCAAGGAACTACTGCAGGAGGATTCAGTCTTATTCAGTTCTACTCAAGAAGCTTCGAAGAAAGCTAAGTCAGATTGAATCCATCAGAGTTCTTCCAAGAACTCATCAAGAAACTCTCAACTCGCCTCTTTTATTTCTGAGTTGTTGAGTTAATATTTGTAATACATTTTTATCTTGTAGGATCCTTTGGATCTGAGTGTATTGTAAGCCTATAATTATAAAGGCTGAGGGTAGGGCTTGAGAGCCTGAGTGTAGGAGATTGAGATCTCTGAGTGTAGGCCTTGGTTGGCTGAGTGTAGGCCTTGATTGGCTGAGTGTAGGCCTGGGTGGCTGAGTGTAGGCCTTTGTGGCTGAGTGTAGGCTTTGGGATAAAGCTGAGTTGTAAGGCTTTGGGCCTGAGGTGTAGGAACCAATTTGGGTTCTGAGACAGTGGAGGAGTTTGGCCGAATCTAGTACACTGCTAGATAGGCGAAGGGGGAAAGTGGATGTACCCATATCTTGGGGAACCACTATAAACCACTGTGTATGCTGTGCTGTGCTGTGATTGTTGCTGTGTATGATGTGTGTTTGCTGTGATTAAATAGATAGTATTCTGTGATATAACTGATTGCTGCCATTAAAGTTCAAAAAGGATTAGGTCACCTATTCACCCTCCCCTCTAGGTGTTTAGGTAGCATATCTTTCAAGTGGTATCAGAGCCAGGTTTCTCAAAAAGGACTAACAGTCTGAGGAGATCCTCTTTGGCAGATTCAGTGTAAGGCAAATCACAGATTCAAGAAATTCAAGAAAATCAAGAAACATGGGTTCCTCTGAGAATCACAAGGAATTGGGTTCCATGAAATTACCCATATGCAGGAAAGAGATCTTTGGGATCTGGAAGGAAAGGGTAAGGCTGTTTATGGAGGCCTCAGACCCTAGAATCTACATCACAGTAAAGGAAGGGCCTTATGTGCCCATGAAGATTTCAATTTTAGATGCAAATCAGAGAACTCCAAAGGATTTCTCTGCGATGACTAAGGATGAGATTGTCCTAGCCACAATGGACAAGAGGGCACAGAACATAATAGTGAGTGCCATTGATGATGCAACTTTTCAGAATCTTATACACTGTAAGACAGCCAAAGAGATGTGGGACACTCTTATAGTGTATATGGAAGGATCTGAAGAAGTCAGACAAGATAGAAAATCCTTGCTGAATCAGGAGTATGAGAGTTTTAGACAAGGTAAAGGTGATAGCATAACTGAGTGCTACAAGAAGTTCTACATAATAGTTAATGAACTCATGTCTTATGGAAGAGAGTTCAGTAACTATGAACTAAATGACAAGTTCCTAAGGTCCCTAACCAAAGATTGGGACACAAAGATCTGTGCCATTAGAGAAATGGCTAAGTTGGGGGAAATTCATCCTCCTACACTGTTTGGCAAGTTATTGTCTTATGAAATGCAATTGACAGTGAGGAAAGAGGAGGAGAAGTCAACAAGAATTGAACACAAGGAAAGATCAGTTGCCTTCAAGACAGAAGTTCCCAGAAAGTGCACGAATAAGTCATCAACTCCACCTCCAGAGGTAGTTGAATCAGAATCAGATGAGTCAGTCAGCACAAAGACTGAGAGCAGTGAAAGTGATGAAGACTTTGCTGCCTTCACTAGACACTTTCAGAAATTCTTGAAGAAGAAATAGTGGAGGTCAAGACCTTCTACTTCAAAGGGAAAGGAAGTCTTTTATCAGGAGAAAAAGCCTTCAAAGAAAGACAGGAAGAGGACAATGTCAAGCAAGGCAACTGGATCTAAGATAGTGTGCTATTGCTGTAATAGACAGGGACATGTTATTGCAGATTGTCCAGAGAAGAGAAAGGAATCTGGTGATACGAAAAAGGCTCACTTCAAAGGCAAGAAAGAGAAGTCTTTTGTTGCCAAGAAGGAGAAGACTCTATCTGATATCTCTTCTTCAGAAACTGAGTCTGAGGCTGAAGCCTACATAGGGCTGTTTGCTGAAGAAGAAGAGGAAGAATTCATGCAGTTAATGAAGTCTATTTATGAACAAGAAGATAGTCAAGGCCAAGGGGTAATGGCTTTGACAGAGAGTGCCAAAATCCTGGAGCAGCCAGGACCCAGTTAGGTACAAAGTTCAAGTTTAAATTCAGTTTCTTGTTCTAGTTCAGAATCAGATTCATCTTCATCAAGTGATGAAAGTGCATCTGAGTCTGAGGATGATATTCTTCAGCTTATAGATGAATATAAGGTGCTATTGCAAGCTTACAAGAAAAGCAAGTCCCTAGCCAAAAGTCAGGCAAAGGAAATTGCTGATCTTAAAGCTGCTGCAACAGATTTTGAGAAGCAATTTGATCAAAAGCTGAATGAGATAGCCAGACTGAAACACATAACAGTGATTCAGATGGGGACTATCACCTTTAAGAATGATCAAATTAAGAGTCTGGAGATCAATCTTCAGAAGGAGGACTTAGTTGCTAGGTTTTCTAAACCTAAGTCAGTGTTACCTTTAATTGATGATTTTGTTCATCATAAAGGCAAGGCTGGACTGGGCTTTACTAGACCTGCAAGGACTGAGCAGTCCAAGTCTAAGTCCAAGGGCAAAGCCCCAACATTCAACAAGCCTGCTGTAGATAAGACAGCCAAGGCTGTACCTAAGCAAAGGTACAATAAGTTTGAATGTTGGTGCTGTGGCAAAGTTGGCCATTTTGCAGTGGACTGTTGGCACAATGCTAGTGCCAAAGTGAGTACCAAACTACCTGTTGGAAAGCCAGTGGGTAGCTTTGTCAGATTGCAGACTAACAAGTACCAAGGACACAAGAATTCTTTGGGTTCTAAGGTTCATTAATCTGTTTTGCAGATGAGTCCAAGTGGCCATACCCCAACATGGTACTTGGACAGTGGATGTTCCAGACATATGACTGGAACAAGAGGATTACTAAAGGACTACATTCCAGTAAAAGATGGTCCAAAAGTAACCTTTGGTGGTTCTAAAAAAGGAATCATCAAAGGATTTGGTAACATTTCTACAAACTTAGTTACCATTACTCAAGTGGCTTATGTTAAAGGGTTGAAACACAACCTAATAAGTATAAGTCAATTAAGTGATGTAGGGTATGACATCTCATTTGTTAAAAATGGTTGTCATATCAAGAGGTCAAGTGATCAAGAGATCATTTTGACAGGTTATAGGAAGAGGAATGTCTACTGTCTAGACATTATGATTGAGAACAATGGTTCTCCAGTTTGTCTTGTAGCTGATGAGAAGGTCTCTCATTGTGTCATATGGCACAAGAGGCTTGGCCATCTTAACTACAAGACTATTAGCAAACTCTTTAGCAAAGAGTTAGTGAGGAATGGTCCTCAAGTTAAGTGTGTTAAAGATGGTATTTGCTCAGCTTGTCAAAAGGGCAAGCAGACTAAATCCACCTTTAGAAGCATAGAAAACAAAGATGCTGTGAGGTGTTCATACCTCTTGCATATGGATCTCTTTGGTCCAATGCCAATTCACAGCTTAGGTAGGAAGGTCTATACCTTTGTAGTTGTAGATGACTACTCAAGGTTTTCCTGGGTGTTCTTCTTAAGACAGAAATCTGAAACACCTAGTGTCTTCTATAGCTTTGTCAAGCAAATTCAAAATGAACTAAATAGTACAGTGGTCAAAATTAGAAGTGACCATGGTACTGAATTTCAGTCTGTTAGCATGACAAAACTGTGTGAAGACTTTGGGATATTTCAAGAATTCTCTTCACTTAGAACACCTCAGCAAAATGGCATTGCTGAGAGGAATAATAGAACCTTGATAAAGGCTGGTAGGACCCTACTAAGTGATACATCACTGCCAGAATATTTCTGGGCTGAAGCAGTTAACACTGCATGCCATGTTATAAATAGGGCTACCATCACTAAAAGGCTTAACAAGACCCCCTATGAAGTTGTGAAAGGCAGGAAACCAAACCTATCCTATTTTAGGATCTTTGGTTGCAAATGCTTCATACTTAACATTGGGAAGTCTTACTTAACTAAGTTTACTGCCAAATCCCAAGAGGGAATTTTTGTTGGGTACAACAATAACAGTAAGGCTTATAGAGTCTACAACTTGACTACACAAGTTGTAGAAGAATCTGTGCATGTAGTTTTTGATGAGACAAAACTTATTAACAATGAGTTGTCTAGTAGTGTATGCAGCCCCACAGGTTTAACAAAGAAAATTGACAAGCTAACTATAGAAGAAGTACCTGCTGCAAGACAGCAAGTAGAAGATAGTAGCTGTTGTCCAGGGGGAGAACTACATGTGCCAATTACTGAAGAAATACAAGGAGTACAGCATGATGGAGATGCTGAAAAGGTTCAACCAGAAGTTAGGATGCCTCCAGCCCACATGCATCTTAGAGATCATCCAGTAGAGCTGATTATTGGAGATCCAAGACAAGGAGTTCAAACCAGGAGTAGAAACATGAATGCAGCAATCTACTCCAGTTTTCTGTCTTAAGTTGAACCTAAGAAGTTTGAAGAAGCAATACAAGATCCACAATGGACTGAAGCAATGCAAGAAGAGCTTAACCAGTTCAAAAGGTGCAAGGTCTGGGAATTAGTTCCTAAACCTAAAGACCACAATGTAATAGGAACTAAGTGGATCTACAGGAATAAGATGGATGTGCAAGGGGTCATCATTAAGAATAAAGCAAGATTGGTTGCTAAAGGATATAGGCAAGAAGAAGGTATTGATTTTGATCAAACCTTTGCTCTAGTAGCCAGACTGGAAGCCATAAGGATGTTCTTGGCCTATGCAACCTATCAAGGATTCAAGGTTTACCAAATGGATGTCAAGTCAGCATTCCTAAATGGTAATCTTAAGGAAGAAGTCTATGTGGAGCAGCCTTCAGGTTTTGTTGATCCAACTCTACCTCATCATGTCAATAGACTTAGGAAAGCTGTATATGGGTTAAAGCAAGCCCCTAGGTCTTGGTATGAAACCCTATCTAGTTTCCTCATTGAGAACAAATTCTCAAGGGGGAAAATAGATAAGACTCTATTCCTTAGGGAATCTAGAGGCAAAGTTATACTAGTCCAAATATATGTAGATGACATTATATTTGGGTCTACTGAAAGCAGCCTTTGCAAAAAGTTTGCAAAACTTATGCAAGGTCAGTTTGAGATGAGTAGTATGAGAGAGCCGAAGTTTTTCTTGGGTCTCCAAGTTAAACAGACTGAAAGTGATTTATCCATATGTCAGTCCAAGTTCACCCTAGAACTCATAAGGAAGTATGGTATGGATTCATCTAGTACCATGAAGACTCCTATGGGGTCAAGTATGTCTCTTAGCAAGGATGATGCAGGGAAACCTGTAGATGAAACCTTGTATAGAGGGATAGTTGGCTCCCTATTATACTTGACTGCTAGTAGACCTGACATCATGTATGCTACATGTGTTTGTGCCAGGTATCAAGCCTGCCCTAAAGAGTCTCATTTGACAGCAGTCAAAAGAATATTGAGATATCTAAAGGGCACTCCCTATCTAGGCCTCTGGTACCCTAGGAATGGAGATTTTGATCTAACAGGTTATTCAGATGCAGACTTTGCAGGATGCAAAGAGGATAGAAAGAGCACTACTGGAACCTGTCAATTCCTAGGTGGGAGACTAATTTCATGGAGTAGCAAGAAGCAAACCAGTGTGGCTATCTCCACAGCAGAGTCAGAGTATGTGGCTGCAGGAAGTTGCTGTGCTCAACTTCTGTGGATACAACATCAGCTAGAGGACTATGGATTTCAGGTAAGTAGAACTCCACTTTTCTGTGATTCTACAAGTGCTATTATAATAGCTAATAACCCTGTATCACATAGTAGAACTAAACATATTGAAATTAAATATCATTTTCTTAGGGAGCATGTAGAAAGAGAAGATATTTTACTTGAATATGTTAAAACTGATAATCAAATAGCTGATATGTTTACTAAGCCCCTAGAAGAAGCTAAGTTCAACAGATTCAAAATTGAACTAGGAATGATAAACTTAGAGTAAGTTTACAGAATTAAAATTGGATAAGTAAAAAGGTGTCGACACGTAGACAAGTCTATGTCGACACAGAATAGTGGTGTCGACACTTCAGGAAAAAGGTGTCGACACATCCAGGATGTTGGTGTCGACACTTCAGAATGTTAGTGTCGACACATATCCAGTAGGTGTCGACACATCCAAAGTGGTGTCGACACTTATGTTTTACTCAGAATTTTCTAAGTAAAGTCTCGACAATGTGTCGAGTTATGTTGTGTCGACACATAATCAAGTGTCGACACATAAAATCTGTTGGCTAAACTTGTGTCGACACATATGTGTCGAGACATTATAAGTCAGTGTCGACACTTATTGCCAGTGTCAACACATTTTAAGTTAGCTGTCCCGCCTGTTCATCTTCAAAATTAGAAAGGTATAAATAGGGTTCTGTCTTTGTTTGTCGACACGCTTTCAAAGTTTCAAGACCAAAACTACTGTGTCGACACCTCTCTTTTCTAAAGACAAATTCTACAGACCCTAATGGCACCTAAGATTGAGGAGAACGTTAACGAAGGATATGAGCTTGTGCGCGGCGCGTTCGACGATGCCGATCAAGAAATTCAGGCAGTAGTAACCCGAGTCGCCGACTCTGTGTTAGAGTACCTATTTTCCGAACCTACTAAGATATAGAAGAAAGAGTTTCTTGAATTCCTTAATGGAGCTGCAGTAGATGAATCTGGATACAGAATCAAATCCAGAGTTCATGGAACTAAGGTCAAGGTTTCACCTAAAAATCTGAGGAAGGTGCTCCAGCTACCAAAAACTCAAGATGAAGAAGAAATTACTGCATTCAAGACCAGGGAAGCTCTAACCTGGTGTGGAGTTAATCCAAAGATGAAGATTGATTCTGTATTTAACAGGAAAGGCATGAATAATCAAGGAAAATTCATGTCTGAGATTGTTGGAAAGGTCTTACTCAGTAAGCCTGGAGGGCATGACAGAGTGTCTGCCTATATGTTTGGAATCATGACAAGGATAATCTTCACTCTGAAAACAGACTGGTCTATAGTGGTTTATGAGAAGATTAAGGAGAGCTTGAAGAAGCCCAATCTGGGCAGAATCATTAGTCTCTACCTAGCTGGTACCATACCAGAGGTAATGAATACTGTTGCAGGCAGCAAGATAAACCACATGAGGAAGATGGATCAAAGGATATTTTCAAGATTGGACAGGGTGTTGTCCAAGGAAATGCCAACCCCAGAGAAGACAATTACTGAGAAAGACACTCCTCCAAAGAAGAAAAGGAAAATAACTCCTGTGGAACAAGTGTCCACTAGCAGTTCTGGGAGTTAAGAACATGTTGTCTTCACTCCAGATGAGCATGAGGAAGAGCCTGTAGTGAAATCTCCTGCTGCTCAAGAGATTGCTGAGATCCAGGGGGAGCCTCCAGTTGTAGAAGAACCCTCTACACTGGACAGTGAGCAAGCCACCACCATCATACAAGAGGTACTCACTGACCTAAATACTTTAGAATATCTTAAAGAAGATGCTGATTTGTCTGATGTTCCTCAGCAAACTCAGCTGCCTAGTCAAGCTCCAGATGTTGTTATAGAAGACACATCTGCTGTATAAGAAGAGATTCCTGATCCAGTAGTTGAAGAGCAAAGAATGTCTCCAGCTTCTTCACCCCCTGAATACACCATGGAAGATTTATTTTTAAATCTAGACCAAGCAGATTTTGACATGGACAAGGATGCTGCTGAAAAAGATCAAGCTGCTGCTGAGGCGGAGCAAGTGTGAAAGTGAGGTGATAGATCTGATATGCTTAAGAGTTTTTAGAAACTAAAATGCAAAATAAAATTCACAGCACATAAGGAAGAAAACAGAGCAAGCAAACCAAACGACACAAGGAAATTTATAGTGGTTCCCCAAATCTGGGTAATCCACTCTTCTACCACCCTGGTAGGAATCCACTGCAGGATGAGTTGATCAAGTGTCCTGGGCACCAATGAGCTTTTGATAAGGTGCTCAAAAACCAAACCAGATTTTTTGATCAGGTGTCTTGCCACCACTGAGTTTTGATAAGGTCTCAGAAACCAAACACAAACTTTTGAAGGGAGTTTGAAAAACCCTTTACAGAGGTGGGGATGAGAGAGTGATGGAAGTCTTCTCTTTCTCAAGCAACTGAGAAGACTATGTGGATTCAGTGATGTTGTCAAAGCTCCCCCTGAGATATAGAATAGTTCAGGAGTGGAAGCTTTGCTTCAGGGTGTAGGCATTCAACTAGATGAAAATATCCAGCAAGCTCTGTAAACAAATCTGAATATGTTGTCTCTTGAAAGCTTTTTCTCTCTCTCTCTCTTGTTGTTATTTCTGAGCCTCTCTGCTATATATATATTTTTATCTTGCTATATAAAAAATATATATATGTATCCACTGGGCTGAGGAAAGTCATTTTAATTCTTGTCTGATGCGGCAGAGACATTTTAAAGAAAGGAGACTGTCTTGGAAAGGTAACTGACAATAAACCTCTGAATTGATTCATATTTAATGCAGCCTCCCAACGGCTATATTCATAAGAATATTTAGCATTAAATATATTAGCTGTAAATTCCTTTACTTAAGCCTTGAATAACTCTAGCCAGCTGTCTCCAATAACTGCACAGGAAATCACCAAAATTTAATCTAAAAAGCTTCTCCAATCTGCGTTCGACTATAGTTGAACTCCGTTCGACTATCGTTGAACTCCGTTCGACTATAATTGACCTGCATCTGAGTTATCTTTTCTCTTAGAGCTGAACACAGAAATAGTTGAACTCCATTCGACTATAGTTGAACTCCGTTCGACTATAGTTGAACTCAGTTCGACTATTTCTGGACTGCAATAGTTGAACTCCGTTCGACTATTTCTGGACTGCAATAGTTGAACTCCGTTCGACTATCTCTGGACTGCAATAGTTGAACTCCGTTCGACTATCTCTGGACTGCAATAGTTGAACTCCGTTCGACTATCTCTGGACTGCAATAGTTGAACTCCGTTCGACTATCTCTAGACTGCAATAGTTGAACTCCGTTCGACTATTTCTGAGAGCTAAAATTTCTGAACTTTAAAATTGATTTTCTCTGGAATTCTTCTGCACTTCTTCTGGGATTCTTTCTGAGGAATACTTGGAAAGCCCTATGACCCTTAGACTATACATTTTGGGTCAAACTAATCAGCCTAATAGTGATCCTAACCCAAATCAGAACATAAGGTTCCAACAATCTCCCCTATTTGGGTGAGGATACTATTTACATAAAAACAAAATACAAAGCAAAAAGATCTGCCTGAATTATAATATAATAGCAGATGTACATGGGTGCTTTGTTAAAAAGGGATTCAAAATAAAAGAAATACAAACAGAAACTAAGGGGCAGCTGCATAGAATCTAATAAAGTGACAGCTGCACTTTTGTTCATTTTCATTCTGAGATTCTGATAATCTCCCCCTATAGTTGTAGCCTTCTGAACAATTTTCCTGAAAGGAGATGTTAGGAATTCTGGACCCAGATTTGCCTTGGGTCTTATTTTTCTTTCACAATAATAATTTGAAGTAAAGTAATATCCAGGGAAATCTTTATAGCCAAGTGGATGAAGTTTCCTAGAAGGGATGAACCACTGGGTATAAGTATTTTTAAATTTTTGATTATGAAATGATTTAAAATCTTTGCTATGAAAATCTGAGCTCAACGAAGAATATTTTCGTCGACCTGAGCTCGACGATTTATAGTGAGATCGTCGATCTCGGTTCAGAGAATAATATAGGTTGTTTTCTCTGTTCCAATTTCGTTGACCTCTATTCAGAGTTCGTCGACCTGAGTTCGACGAATTATGTTGAACACAGATTCTCTGAAAATCTTTAACTGATTTTAATGAGGCTATATGATTTAAAGTAATTTCTAAATCTTCATTGAATTTTATGTTTTTAGAAGAAAGTTTATTTACTTTCTCTCTAAGAAGTTTTATTTCCTTCTTAGATTGAATCAGATCTTTACATAATAATTTAAAATCTGTTTTAAGTTCTTCTGATGAAAAGTCAAGGGTAGAGATAACCTGATCTTCATCATCATCTGATTCAGATTCTTTATCTTCATCATACCTTTTGCAAGATGCATCTATTGCCATTAGACAAAATTCTCTTGCTCTTGCTTCTTCATCCTCAATTGTGTAAGATGAAGCTTCAGAGTTACTCCAGGAATCAGCATTTGATGTTTTTTCTTTTGCCGATCCAGCAGCCATTACTGTGAGAGAGTCCCAAATTTCCTTTGCAGATGAACATTCAACAATCTCTTGAAAAATGTCATCAGACATTGATTCTGCAAGAATGTTCATTGCTTGTGCATCAGCCATCTTAAGCTGTTTTTGAGCTTCTGTAGCTGCAGATGGTGTAAAGGGACCTGACAAAATAGAATTATAAATGGCTTCATCAATAGAGTTCATAAAAAGCCTAATCCTTGCCTTCCATAGTGCAAGCTTGTCCAGATTGCACTTAGGAGGTCCAGTGCTTGACCATTCTTCATTTTGTGCCATGAAAAACTCTTAAGAACAATAAGATCTATCAAGGATCTTTTGATTCAGGTGTTAGCCTGTACAACCCCCAAGGTGTGGTATGTTTAACCAACCTCGCTTTGATACCAATTGAAAGTGAGGTGATAGATCTGATATGCTTAAGAGTTTTTAGAAACTAAAATGCAAAATAAAATTCACAGCACATAAGGAAGAAAACAGAGCAAGCAAACCAGACGACACAAGGAAATTTATAGTGGTTCCCCAAATCTGGGTAATCCACTCTTCTACCACCCTGGTAGGAATCCACTGCAGGATGAGTTGATCAAGTGTCCTGGGCACCAATGAGCTTTTGATAAGGTGCTCAAAAACCAAACCATATTTTTTGATCAGGTGTCTTGCCACCACTGAGTTTTGATAAGGTCTCAGAAACCAAACACAAACTTTTGAAGGGAGTTTGAAAAACCCTTTACAGAGGTGGGGATGAGAGAGTGATGGAAGTCTTCTCTTTCTCAAGCAACTGAGAAGACTATTTGGATTCAGTGATGTTGTCAAAGCTCCCCCTGAGATATAGAATAGTTCAGGAGTGGAAGCTTTGCTTCAGGGTGTAGGCATTCAACTAGATGAAAATCTCCAGCAAGCTCTGTAAACAAATCTGAATATATTGTCTCTTGAAAGCTTTTTCTCTCTCTGTCTCTTGTTGTTATTTCTGAGCCTCTCTGCTATATATATATTTTTATCTTGCTATATAAAAAATATATATATGTATCCACTGGGCTGAGGAAAGTCATTTTAATTCTTGTCTGATGCGGCAGAGACATTTTCAAGAAAGGAGACTGTCTTGGAAAGGTAACTGACAATAAACCTCTGAATTGATTCATATTTAATGCAGCCTCCCAACGGCTATATTCATAAGAATATTTAGCATTAAATATATTAGCTGTAAATTCCTTTACTTAAGCCTTGAATAACTCTAGCCAGCTGTCTCCAATAACTGCACAGGAAATCACCAAAATTTAATCTAAAAAGCTTCTCCAATCTGCGTTCGACTATAGTTGAACTCCGTTCGACTATCGTTGAACTCCGTTCGACTATAGTTGACCTGCATCTGAGTTATATTTTCTCTTAGAGCTGAACACAAAAATAGTTGAACTCCGTTCGATTATAGTTGAACTCAGTTCGACTATTTCTGGACTGCAATAGTTGAACTCCGTTCGACTATTTCTGGACTGCAATAGTTGAACTCCGTTCGACTATCTCTGGACTGCAATAGTTGAACTCCGTTCGACTTTCTCTAGACTGCAATAGTTGAACTCCGTTCGACTATCTCTGGACTGCAATAGTTGAACTCCGTTCGACTATCTCTAGACTGCAATAGTTGAACTCCGTTCGACTATTTCTGAGAGCTAAAATTTCTGAACTTTAAAATTGATTTTCTCTGGAATTCTTCTGCACTTCTTCTGGGATTCTTTCTGAGGAATACTTGGAAAGCCCTATGACCCTTAGACTATACATTTTGGGTCAAACTAATCAGCCTAATAGTGATCCTAACCCAAATCAGAACCTAAGGTTCCAACAAAGTGCAAGTTCTGGAAGAGCCTTTAAGGCCAGAAACTGAGAAGGCACCTGATGTGCAAGCTGACAGACCTCCAAGCCCTAAGGATAGGGTTGACATAGCCAGCACTTCTTCCTCTGAAGATGAGGAGAGTGCTAGGGCAAAGAAGAATAAACTGTATGTTTTTAAAAGGAGAAGTCAGAGTTATAAGAAAGCTCTGCAATCTATAGCCCCAAAGCCTATAGTTCAACAAGCTCCAACTGTTGATTATAGTGCTTTACTGATTGCACTTCAGATTAAAATGGATGAACAAAGAAAATCCATAGAGGCTTATGTTGATGCAGGGCACAGATCATTACAGTTTGATCTTGCCCAAGATATAAAATCTATAAGGTTTGAAATGAACCTTAACAAGAAAGAGATGACTGATTGCTTCCACAAAGGTGGAAATGCAGTGGTGTATTTGGCAACACACCAAGAGAAGATCAAAGCACAGGTAGATGATATAGAATTGAAGCAAGGATATGTTCTTGAAAATCAACTAAGGATGAATGACAACTTGACTGCTTCTCATAATGCTATAGTCACTGAATTGAAGAACAAGGCTGCTGAACCTTCTACCTCTTCTGCTACTATCAAAGCTGAATTTGACAAAGCCTTTCAAGAGGAAATTTCTGCTGTAAAGACTGCAATCCAAGCCTCCCAAAAGGTCATATCTGAACAACTTCAAAAGCATAAACCTTTCTTTAAAGATGGCATCAGATACTTGGATAGTCAAATCAGATTTCAGAAGCATGATGTCAGAGATCACATGGCTAGAGAAGTCATAAAGGGGGAGAGAGTACTAGTCAAGGCAAGCTCTGAACATGCTAAGTGGATATCAAATTCCATCAGAGCTACACTTGGATATCCTCCTCTGTGTGATGATAATGAGGTTGCTGAATCTGGACTAAATCCTGCTTATTTTGGAGGTGAGCAACCAGAAGAAGCTCAGGTCATTTATCCACCTCCAGACTTTGAAATGATTCAAGCAGATGTGAGCACAATGTATAGCCCACCTGAGGGCAAGGACAATGTCCATATTGAAAAGGTTGTTCAACCTATATCTGAAGCCATGCAAGAGGCTCTACAGAAAGAGGAAAAGACAAGGTTGTCCAAAAAGAGGTTTAGGGAACAAGCAGAACAAAGGCCAGACTTTGAACAGTGGAGCCCTACCTCTAGGAATATAATTTTAACTGCCTGGAAAGCTGCCAAGGACAATACTCATGACAGGAACAAATGGTTTTCTGAAGCAGAATGGAGAAAAAATGAGATCAGGCAGGAAGCAATAATTCAGTATAGAAGGAAGGCAAAGATGGGAAAGCTACCTCCTACTGCAGTGGAGCCTAGCAAGTACTTTCCTAAGCCATATCACTATTTTGAGAGGCAGAAGATCAAGGCAGAAGAACTTAAAAAGAAAGATCTAAAAGGCAAGAAGCCTGCTGATGCTGAAACTGTTGATGCCCCTGTCAAAGCTCAAGTCCAAGCTGGCAAGGGAATAGTTATCAAGGAACCTGATCAGAAATAGATTAAGATTTTACTTGAAGATTATTTTGTAATCTTTTAAATGTAAAACATTTTTTGTAAACTACTGAAAATGTATAAGAAAAATATATGATCAATATATTTCATGATTGTTCTGTGAATGTGTCTATTTCTTATTTGTTCTGAAATGATGAATGTGTATACATGTGTGAATTAATACATGTTTATGTTTACCCTGCTGAATATAACCTGCTTTACATCATTTTGTAATTTTTAATTATGAATGGTGTATATCATTGACTAAGGGTTATGACTTCTCCAAATAGGGGGAGATTGTTGGGTACATTGGTCAAATGTACCTGATTTGAAGAAGCCTCACCCAACTCAATGATATAAATCATAATGTATTTGATGTATGTTGAGTTTACTTGTGCAGGTTATGTAATCACTGGACTGAAGCAAAAAGTTTCTAAGTCCATGTGTCGACACCCAGAGGGAAAGTGTCGACACTTAAGAAGACTTGTGTCGACACCCAGACCAGCAGTGTCGACACTTGGAGTCATTGTGTCAACACCTGGGATGCAGAGTCGACACTAGACAGTAAGTGTCGACACTTGGAACTGTGTCGACACTCAGTGAAGAAAATTGCAGACAGAAAGTGTCGACACAAGGAGCTGTGTCGACACCCAGTGAAGCTGTGTCTACACCAGAAAGTGTCGACACTTGGAGCTGTGTCGACACTCAGCAAAAGTCTGTAGAGA